>ML660765.1:19460641-19541699 GCA_007570785.1 Antilocapra americana | reverse complement strand
ATGCCCAGCAACTGATGAATGGATAAGAAAGCTGTGGTACATATACACAATGGAATATTACTCAGCATTAAAAAAAAAATTCATTTGAAGCAATTCTACTCAGATGGACGAAACTGGAGCCCATTATCCAGAGTGAAGTAAGCCAGAAGCAAAAACAACAATACAGTATATTAACGCATATATATGGAATTTAGAAAGACGGTAACGAGAACCCAACATGGGAGACAACAAAAGGAACGCAGATGTATAGAACAGACTCGTGGACTTTGTGGATGAGGGCAAGGGTGGGATGATATGGGAGAAGGGCATTGAAGCATGTTAATTGTCATGTGTCTAATCAATCGCCAGCCCAGGATTGATGCTCGGGACTGGTGCAGCGAGATTTCCCGGGGGGGAGGGAGGAGGGAGGGGGGTTCCGGAGGGGAAGCATATGTAAACCCATGGTGATATCATGACATTGTATGGCAAAAACAATTAAAAAAAAATAAGAATGAAAAAAAAAAAAGAAAGAAACACTGAAACTCCCTCATCAGCAGAAAGATCATCGGACTGAGATATATTCATACACTGGGATGCTCTGTGACAGTGGACATGAACAAACCACAGCCCCATGGATCAACATGAATGAGGCTGAAAGATGCAAAATTGAGCGAAAGAGCCAGGTCACCAAAGAATACAACCAGTACAAACCCAGTTGTTGACCATCCCAATCATGGAAAACTAAGCAACATATTGTTAAGAAATATATTTAGAAAGACGGTAACGAGAACCCAGCATGCGAGACAGCAAAAGGAATGCAGATGTATAGAACAGACTGGTGGACTTTGTGGATGAGGGCAAGGGTGGGATGATATGGGAGAATGACATTGAAACATGTTAATTATCATATGTGTAATCAATCGCCAGCCCAGGATTGATGCTCAGGGCTAGTGCATCGAGATTTCCCGGGGGGGAGGGAGGAGGGAGGGAGGAGGGAGGGGGGTTTTGGAGGGGGAGCATATGTAAACCCATGGCGATATCATGTCATTGTAGGGCAAAACTAATAAAGAAAAAATAAAATAAAATAAAATTGGATGGATGGAGAATATTTATAAACAAGCACAGTGATCTGTGTGTGTTTAGCGGCTGAAAATAAAGGAAAACCACCCAAATGAAATAAGGTTAGAAAACCTTTCTCTTTCTCACTCCATAGATTCTACTTAATGCTGAAGTTCAACGTAATTATGACCTAAGAATTAGGCATCAATTTATCTAGTAAAAGATGCTTATCCTTAGACTGAAATTGAGGGGATGGGAAAAGGTATTTCATGCAAATGGAAATTTAAAAAAGCCAGAGTCGCAATAACAGACAAAGTGACTTTAAAATAAAGACTGCTAAAAGAGGCAAAGAAGGACCCTACATAATGATCAAGGAACCAATCCAAGCAGATGTAACAATTGTAAATACTTATGCAGCCAACATAAGAGCACCTAAATATATGACAAATATTAACTCATTATTGACCAAGGGATTTTTGCAGAAACTAATACCTGTGGCAAGCAGTTTTTATTTTAGCCAGATGAAAATTAATTCTGTTCTTTCACTAACAGTTTTCAGGTATTACATTCAATAGTTATACCCAACCGGAGAAGGCAATGGCACCCCACTCCAGTACTCTTGCCTGGAAAATCCCATGGACAGGGGAGCCTGGTGGCTGCAGTCTATGGGGTCGCTAAAGAGTCAGACACAACTGAGCAACTTCACTTTCACTTTTCACTTTCATGCACTGGAGAAGGAACTGGCAACCCACTCCAGTGTTCTTGCCTGGAGAATCCCAGGGACGAGGGAGCCTGGTGGGCTGCCATCTATGGGGTCGCACAGAGAGTGCGAGTTGGACACGACTGAAGCAACTTAGCAGCAGCAGCAGCAGTTATACCCAACACACCTATAAAGTCTTCTAATTTTCATGAAATGTTGTCCTCATTCCACTCTTTTGTAGAAGTATATGGAAACACACACACACACACACACATATATGCATATATACACACATACATACACATACTATACACACACACACTGGAATATTGCACAGCCATGAAAAAATAAAATAATTCCATTGTCAACAGCATGGATTGACTTGGAGGATTATCATGCTAAGTTAAATAAGTAAGACAGAGAAATGCATGTACTATATGATATCCCTTATATGTATAATCCCCCCAAAATACAACAAACTAGTGAATATATAAAAATAGAGCAGACTCACAGATACAGAGAACAAACTAGAAGTTATCAGAAGGACAATAGAGGAGTAGAAGATTAAGAGGTACAAACTTATGTAAAAAATAATCTTCAAGGGTATATTTTATGACATAGGGAATACAGCTAATATTTTATAATAACTAAAAATGGAGTATATTCTTTTAAAATGTGTGAGTCGCTCTGCTGTACAAGTTATATATGATATTCATATATAGTTCATCAACTATACTTCAATGAAAAAGACGTTTCTCCTGAGAAAGTTAAGATATACTCTCCAAGTATCCTTCATACACTTCCATTTAGTGGTTAGACTCGGATAACACAACTGGCCATAAAGAAGATGAACACTGAAAAGAGAGTTTGAGAGATATGAACTTATTGAAAGCCCCAAGAGAAATTTTTGTAGAGATTTTAATCTATTTTATATTGAGTTGATTAAGAATGTGCAAGAGCCAAGCAATGAAGTAGAAGATTCTGCATTCAGTCCAACAGATCCATACCAGAAAAGTGCTCACTAACCCCTGACTAGACCTGCCCAGCTCCCTTCTAACTGCAGAACTGAAGAGGGCATGGAGTCAGTCCCCAAGTAGATGGCAGGTAAAGTTTAGGACAATGAAATTTATTCATGGATATGAGATCTGAAAAGATCTATTTTAAACTCAAATAGATAAATGGGCTTCCCAGATGGTGCTAGTGGTAAAGAACCTGCCTGCCAATGCAGGAGATGCAAGAGATATGAGTTCTATCCCTGTGGTGGGAAGATGCTCTGGAAGAAGGCATGGCAACCCACTCCAGCATTCTTGCCTGGACAAGCCCATGGACAGAGGAGCCTGGTGGCCTAAAATTCATAGAGTTATAACGAGTCAGTTCAGTTGCTCATTCGTGTCCAACTCTTGGCAGCCCCATTGACTGCAGCATGCCAGGTCTCCCTGTCCATCACCAACTCCCAGAGATTAGTCAAGTTTATGTCCATTGAGTCAGTGATGCCATCCAACCATGTCATCCTCTGTCATCCCCTTATTTTCCCTCCTTCAATCTTTCCCAGCATCAGGGTCTTTTCAAATAAGTCAGTTCTTTGCAGCAGGTGGGCCAAAGTATCGGAGTTTCAGCTTCAGCATCAATCCTTCCAATGAATATTCAGGACTGATTTCCTTTAGGTGGACTCGTACAATCTCCTTGCAGTCCAAGGGACTCTCAGGAGTCTTCTCCAACACCACAGTTCAAAAACATCAATTCTTCTGCACTCAGCTTTCTTTATAGTCTGACTCTCACATTCATACATGATTACTGGAAAAACCATAGCTTTGATTAGATGGATCTTTACCAGCAAAGTAATGTCTCTGCTTTTTAATATGCTGTCTAGGTTGGTCATAAATTTTCTTCCAAGGAGCAAGTGTCTCTTAATTTCATGGCTTGCAGTCACCATCTGCAGTGATTTTGGAGCCCTCAAAAATAAAGTCTCTCAGTCCCCACTGTTTCCCCATCTATTTGCCATGAAGTGGTGGGATGGGATGCCATGATCTTAGTTTTCTGAATGTTGAGTTTTAAGTCAACTTTTTCACTCTCTTCTTTCACTTTCATCAAGAGGCTCTTTACTTCTTCTTTGCTTTCTGCTATAAGGGTGGTGTCATCTGCGTATCTGAGGTGTACGGTAATCACTTATAATCACAGCACCACCATGGATTGTTAATAGTGTTTATTTTTTGGCTCATTTACTGGAAACATATTTGTGGGTGAACTCTGTTTCTGAGAAAATCAGATCCTTCTGTTTATCTTTGTTATTTGTAGCCTCCCCCAGACACCACTTTGTTTAGCAACTGTATTAGTAACAATTAAATGACTACCTATTTTTCCATCAAAGCTTATTTAATCAAATTCTTATATGTTTATTACATCAAAAATTTCACTTTGTCACAATATGCTGATGTAATAGTGTTGCCATTCTTTTGTGCCAAAAAGTATGTCAATCCCACAATGCATTTTATCCGTACAACAACCTCATTACACATTATTGTGTGGAAATTTTGTACATGCTAACATTAACCTCACCCATATTTTTAATGGATACCTAATCTATATGAAAAAAGGAGTGGAAAAGGATGCAGGCAGGATTAAGTAATAACTAAAGTTGGTTAATATATCTGAATTTAAAAAACCAAATAAGGTATCAATTCACTTCGAACTTCTCAGTAACACTGAATGTGAGAAAGGACTAAAGCACTGCAGTGGAGGATAGCATCACAAACTCTGCTTTCAAGTCCAGGCTCTACCAATTATTAGCTTTATGACTCTAGGAGAAGCACATATTTTTTCTAAGTAGCATCATCCATAAATTAGGACAGTAATACCAGCCTTACACAGACAGCAGAGCTTAAATGATACTGAGTACATAAACAACATAGCACAGTACATCATAAATACTATATGTTATTAAATATAAGATTTCAAGGATTGTAAAATACACCATTATTTTATCTACTGTTAGGTAAGGGAGTAAAAGACTGTCAATTAAACTGTGACATAATGCCTTAATGATAATCCTAAATGACAATCCATCACACCAGCCTCTCGTTTGCTTTGAAATTAATTTCAACTACACCAAGGATTTTGGCAGTTTCTCATGCTTTCATTTGCATTCCTTTGAGTATGATAGACAATATTTGTGCACAAAAATCTAAAATAAATAATTAATAGTGTTCAGTCCTCTACTTTAGAGTTTAGTCCTTTCTTTGATCACTTAAAATATTTTGTTTAGTCTTTGCAAAAAATAGAATCATAATCATTCTTTCAACAATTAATATTTCTACATTAACATCAAATTGATGCCTTTCTTCTCTGATCTATGACTTCCTTTATATTCAATAACTTTTAACTGTGAATTTGTGTGTAATTCTTTTGAAGACATTTGACATGGCATTTACATTTAATATGTGCAGAAACATCAGTGAAAGCACTTTATTGAAATGATGAAAAATAAAGAATTGTGACCAAATTTGTGCACATGTAACCAAACTGTCATTGCCTTCCCAAGTACCACTCCAAAGTGATTGTATGAGCTTATTAATTACTACAAGTATCATAATTTCAGAAATATTAAAATATGAAAAGCATATTTTAGAATTGATAAAATACACTTAGTAAATATTAATAATTTATATTATTATAGATTATGGGAGAGTAAAAGTTTATGTTCATCAAAATCTTATAACCATTGATATTTTTATTTTTTGAAAAAAAATCAGAAAAATATGTTCAGAATTATAAACACTCAAACATGTACCTAGTATATACTGATTTTTTATGAAACAGATTACTTGAAAATTATATAATAAACTGTGATATAGCCATACAGTAGAATATTACTAGAATTAAAAGAAGAAATATCAATTTACACAAAAATACATGGCAAACCTGAAATATATATTGCTAACTGAAAGAAGTCAGTCTGATACAGCTGCATACTGCCTGATTCCACTTACATGAGTGTTCGGAAAAGACAAAACAGGGAAAGTAAAAAGATCAGTGGTTCCTAGGGGAGTAAGGTAGACACGATCGAATAGGTAAAGTACGGGGTATTTTTTAGGGCAGTTAAACTATTCTGTATAATACTATGTGCTCAGTTGCTCAGTTGTGTCTGACTCTTTGTGACCCCATGGACTGTAGCCCACCAGGCTCCTCTGGCCATGGGTTTCTCAAGGCAAGAACACCGGAGTGAGTTGCCATTTCCCTCTATAGGTATGCATTTGTTAAAACCAACCCAAGATTAAAGAACAAACGATGAAAATAAAATCATTTTGGAGATTGAGGTATCCCAGAAAGAAATGACTGACAAGAGAACAGACTGTACTACAAATGTATGCAATTATCTCACTAAAGAGGGTGGGCATAAAAAATCCTGACCTAAATTATTTTGAAAATGAGTGCAGTCTATAATACTGACAATAAAAGAAAAAGTGGTTACATATATATTCCACTCTAAGTCTGTATTGTCAAAGGTATGGTTTTTCCAGTAATCATGTATGGATGTGAGAGTTGGACTGTAAAGAAAGCTGAGTACCAAAGAATTGATGCTTTTGAATTGTGGTGTTGGAGAAGACTCTTGAAAATCCCTTGGAATGCAAAGAAATCAAACCAGTCAATCCTTAAGGAAATCAGTCCTGAATATTCATCAGAAAGACTGATGCTAAAGCTGAAGCTCCAATAATATGGCCTGATGTGAAGAACTAACTCATTGGAAAAGACTCTGATGCTGGGAAAAATTGAAGGCAGGAGGAAAAAGGGGTTACAGAGGATAAGATGGTTGGATGGCATCACCAACTCAATGTGACATGAGTTTGAGCAAACTCTGGGAGATAGTGATGGACCGAGAAGCCTGGGGTACTGAAGTCCATGGGTTTGTAAACAGTTGGACATGACTGAGCAACTGAGCTGAACTGAACACAGGTCTGTACATGTACATATGTCTCCTTAATTGGTAAGTTGAAAGGGCCTAGAAGGCCTGGATCTTGGTTCTTAATACCACTCTCAAATAAAAGCAACCAGGGTTTCTTAGAGAAATGGCTAATTAAAGGACAAGCTGGAAATATTTCAGATGATTTTGAAGCACACTGTCATTCCTTTAAGTGAGGTACTTTGGAAAAAGAAAACCAAATCATTACTACATTTTTGAAGTATGTGAAAGGGACATAGGAGCCAACTGAAAGAGCTCCCAGCAGCCTAAGATGAACATCTTGAGTGACAAAGTAAAGAAGCAGTGGATTATAACCTAAAGTAAGAAGTAAATATCCATAAATTTATAGTGATATAAATAAATAACTGAATAAAAAAATGGGGAAGGGATTAGATATATCAACTTTGCAAAATTCTAAATAAATTATGCAGATATTATGCCCTTAAGGGGAAAGAATGTATGCTTAAGTATATGGGCAGATTTAAAAACATTTTATAAATCTGACAAATATTACCTCAGTTCAAGGTCAACATGAATAATGAAAAATCATAACATGTGATGGTTAGTTCTATGAGTCACTGTGATTTGGCTGTAGTACCCAATAATTTAATCAAATACTAATCTCAGCATTGCTGTGAAGGTATTTTGTAGATGCAGTTAAAATCTGTAATCTATTGACTTCAAGTAAGGAAATTACCCTTAATATTGTGGGTAGGCCTCATTCAATCAGTTGAGGATCTTAACAGTAAAAACTCAGATTTCCTATAGAAGCAATTTTGTAAAAGTAAAAATGTAAATATAAAAAAAATTAAGAAAAAAATGTGATATGAAAAAGTGAACAATTTAACAATTAAAGAACAAAACTACAGGTTGAACATCCAAATAAATATTAACAAATTATGGGAGGGGAGTGGAAAACTGGGAGAAGTAAAACCTTAGTTTTGAAGAGAAAAGTTTCTGAAGACTCAGTTATTCCTTGAATGTGAGAATTTTTCAAATACAGATCAAATTATGCCTTTTTACCCCAAATCACTGTAAAAAAGAAGAGTACTATTTAAGAGAAAAGTAAATAGCAGGCAAATATTAAAAACAGAGAGCAAAAAAGAAAAGATAGCTGTAAGATCATCTGCGGCAACCACAAAGACCAACATTAAAGTTTTGAACTTATTAAAATTTGGGTTAGAATTTTACTTTCTGGAGAAGTGAAGAAGATAAAAACAGAAAAAATATTAAAGGAAAAAGAATAAGTATTAACATAAAACACATGTACTATAGTGTAGGATAGAGCAGAATGACTATCTAAGGCAAGTTGGAAATTCAATTACAGAGCATAAAATGGAATAAAAATGATGTTAATTGGGGCACATAAAATAGTTTTAAATGACTGAAGTCCATAACTTATTACATATTTTAAAAAGATATAACCTGCCCCAGCAAATTCAATGTACTGATTATCATTTTTATGTCATTTCCTTTTTACTTCAACACATAAGAACTTGACTATGCTATTAGAAGCAAACCTAATACCTTCCTATTTAGGACTACTATACATTTCAATGCATCCTTTGGAATACAGTGGAATCCCATGTATTCCAAATAGAGGAAACCATGCATCCATCAGTTCACCATTTCCATTGTGAATGCTGACACAGTGTTGCTATTCAAGACTGACTCTGAACTGACTCTGCACAAGACTGACATCAGTTTTCTGCTCAAGTTCCCCTGGTTCTTGGATACCCTGCAAGGCATGCTCATAATGCATGCAACTGGGATCTCAAGCAAAACACCTCGGGCATCATTTCAGATCATATTTATTGCTCTAGAGTGACTCAGCTAGAATTTTCTTGTATCACATCATTGTGCCAGAGAAACCCTCCTGAAAATCATGTTATGAAAAATATTTGACTTCATCTCAGTGAAAGACTTTTGAGATCTGAAAACATTATAGACAAAAAGATAAGGAAACACAAAAGGCAAACAATGAAAATAAGGTAAAGTCTACGAAATAGGCAAACAAAATAAGCACCCTGCCTCCTTAATACACACACATGCATGCCCACACATACATTAACACAAGCACACAACTACTGGGCATGTGAGAAAATGTTTAACCTTGTGTTAAATAAGACATAAAAGTTTTATGCACTCTTTTATTTGGCAAATTGGCAAATATTTTTAAAAATAATGTTCAGTTGTGTTGAAGACTTGGTCAGATGGACAGGGTCACATTCTGCCACAGAGTGTGAACTAAGAAGGTATTTCTGTGAGGCAAATTGGAATATGCATCTAAAAACTTTAAAATGTTCAAATGCTCTATGAGAGAAACATCTAGAAATCTGTCTTATGGACAGATTAGCAAGGTACAAAATTTGATTAAATTACAAGGCATTTCTGATAGTATTTTTAAGAGCAGCAATACAAGATAAAAAGATTTAAAAATGTAAAATTTTAAAAATGCCAAAACTATGGAAAACAATCTCATTGCCTAGTTGAATCTATTAGAGTCTTCAAAGGTAGAAGACTCAGTGATGACATTTTCATTGTTTTCCATTTATTTTTAGTTTTCACTCTTCTTGTTTTGGTGTTTTTGATGTTGCTCATGAGTTAAAGGTTGAAATATATAAATATTATCATATGCATATTATATTTGCTAGTGTCATCTTAAACATATGGTGGTAACAGCTATAAAAGAATTTAATGATAGCATAAAAGCAATTATATTATAAATCTATAATTGAAGGTAATATGATTTATTAAGTTGTCTTATGATAGCTAATGTTGCCTATTAAAATAATTTTGTCCATCTCATTGGAATACGGTGTTACCATAGCATAAGTTAGTACCACCTTGGAATCAGGAAAGCATGAAACTTTCCTACTGAAATAAAGGCTTCTTTTGAAAATTTTCTGTGTAATGTGCATTTCAGAGCTAAATTATTCTCACAGGACAAGGCAAAGAGGGTCAGTATGGCTACCCAGATCAGTAATGACCATCAACCTAACTACAAAGAACTTGTGTAGAGGATACTGCTCCATCATAAAAAAAGGGGCTTTCTCAGAGAAGGAATGAATGAATATGGGTAGTGCATACATATTTTTTTCTACTAGAATATTCCAAGTTCTACTTCATATACAGCATCAGGTTCACTCCTCAACTTTCAATCTCTAAACAAGGAAATGAGGTCTAAAAGCTGTGCCTATCATAATGCCTACCACTTAGTACTCACTTGATAACTGCTTTTTGAATGAATGATCAATTGCTCCCCACCTAATTTAGGAGAGGGAAAGAGAGGACAGTGTGCTTTCACTTAAGAGTCACAGAAGACTGGAGTACAAATTTTTTCTCTCCTTGCTAGTCATGGGAGTCAATTTTCACTTAATTATTACAAATATAATCATCATTCCCACTGATTTTCTCTATAGGAATAAGTTTACTAGGTCAAATAAAAATGGTTTTACATAGTGTTCATATGAGACATGTTCACTATCATAAAGGGTAGTCACTGTCTTGCATCCAATGAATGTCACTATTAAAGAAGAATCTTCCTGAGTGCCTAATACATATTACTGAGAACAGCTACAAGAATCAGAAGCTTCTATAACAAAATAATATAGAAATCAATTTATTCTGCACACTCCAAATTTTCTGTAATTAATATGTATTTCATTATCACAAAGAAAATAAAGTACATATTCACTGACAAAAGCCACTCTACTTTAGGCCAAACAGCATTGCTTGAATTATGTTGAACTGAATATATTAGGATAATTCACTAAATGTCTGCCAGAAAGATGAAACTAACATGGAACTGTAATAAGAAATGAATATAGATTTATGTTTCATCTGGTCCTGGTTTATATAAAAAATGATTAATGTTAATATTTTAAAAATTATATGTTACTTTATGCTTAGCCTTAATTTCTCATCTTAAAATTGCATAATAAGACATATTGGAAAATTTCCATTTTTATCTTAAAATTGGGATTATAATAGGAAATTCAAAATTATTCAGCCAAGATTTAATATTTATCCTGGACAAGATAGAACTGGTTGGAGAAAAGTATTGTATATTTTTTAAAACACTGGATTTGCAACCAGAACATGGAAATATGAAAATCTTTTCAACTGTTTACAGCTCTGTGGCTTTGGGTACATTACTTGCTTTCTTTAGTTTTTAATTTCCTTGTCTCAAAATCAGGATAATAGAAATTACTTCAAAGGCTTATTAAGAGGATTAAATCAAAGAAATTTTAAGTCTTTATTTGATAGTGTATCTCATACGAGGAAACCACTATAAATGTATCACATTCAGTTAGTAGAGTTAAGTACTTAGTCACAGGGATGGATATTGGGCATTAGCACTGGGTGGAAAAACTAAATACGAAGGAAGAAATCTCAAATGATATCTTTTTGTCACCTTAAGAGTGAGATGCACAGAGAACACAGTTGGAGTTTGGCAAAGTAGACAGACCTAATGGCACTTGAACTTCACCATGGCATGTAACTTCAATTCTATAGAAATACTATTTTACGGGCCAAAAAAAAAAAAAAAAAAAATGTCAGTGCATTGGGAATGGAGCATTGAGTGATCCACAGATGCATTTGTAGCTCCACCTTGGGCAAAAGGAACTGGGACAGCTTTATGCAATAAGGGATAAGAACATGAAGAGAAGAATTTGTGTTATATATTATATTGAGTATTAGGCATAAGAGACTAAAAGCAGGCCTATGTGCTCAAGGCATGGCAGATGTATTTTATTATCTGATGACTCTGTTTGCAGAATAAATGATAAAACTGTTTGTGTTTCCATGTTGTCTCCTCTGCCTATCTGATGACATTGCTAGATGGAAAATAAAATATATGAAAATGCTGCAAAAACATTTTTAAGATTATTATCATTATTGCTTATATTATTAAGCATAAATATTACTGTAACTATTGCTATTATTAAATTTCATCTTTCTGTTCTTGGACAAGTCTTTTCTAAACTGAAGTCAAAGAGCAATGGAAAGGCTCTGCCACTTCTAGTTATTAGCACTGTTCGCAGATCACCTTGGTCTCTCATAATCACCAGGGCTGCTAACTACATTGTCTATACTGCCTGGTAAACACACCCCATTATCTAAATATTTCTACCCATCTTTGCCTTCCATTCATGGGAATACATTCTTTCTTTCTTCTTTTCACTCAGGGACCCTAAGGTAAGATAGTTAATCTGATAAACCAGTGAATCAGCACAACTACATGAATGTATAGCCTTTCCTCAAAGATATTATGGATATTTTAATAAAGCTTTACTAGATTTCACGACAAGAGAGCAGTAAGAATAACTTGCTAGAAGAAGAAAAATGTGGTCTACTTTGCCTTAATGTAAAACCAGCCCATGCATGATCGTTCAGATCTAAACAGGAGCATTGCTCAGCTGTTGGCTGAGTTAGCAGGATGCTGGGAGCTCTGCCCTGCAGACAGACAGAAGAGGCTGGATCCTTGAACTACTGCGTGAAACAGAATTCCATGAAGCGCCTCCCCCAGTTCACCATTGTCCACACTGCTACCTCACTCTGGCCTGTGGAGTGAGTGAGAACTGCAGAGAGAAGTTCTCCTGCAGGCACTGAAGCAGCAGACTGCCATGTGAAGAGAGCCGCACGCAGAGAACGGCAGGCAGCCTCCAGCTGCTGCCACTGCCCCCAGCTTACGGCCAGCAAGAGAAGAGGGGGCTGGTTCGATCGCCACGAAGAACTAAATTCTGCCAACAACCGCTGAGCTTGGCCAAAGGCTGTGTCGGCAGCATTTGTAGCTCTCACCAATCCCTCAGTTTCAGCCTGGTGGACAGAGAACGTATTTACATCATGTGCCGACTCTGGCCTTCAGAACCGTGAGAGAAGCTGCTTGTACTGCCTAAGCTGCTAATTTTGTAGGGTTGTGGCAGCAATAGAAAACTGGTACAGTAGCTAAGCAGGCTTTCCAGGTGGCTCAGTGGTAAAGATTCCGCCTGCCACTGCAGGAGATGCAGGAGATGCGGGTTTGATCCCTGGGTCAAGAAGACCTCCAGGAGAAGGAAATGGCAACCCACTCCAGTGCTCTTCCCTGGAAAATCTCATGGACAGAGGAGCCTGGGACTATAGTCCATGGGGTCAAAAAGTGTCAGACATTACATAGATTATATATATATACAAATACATGTATTTGTATATATATATATGCTTTCATTGCTTAAATAGTAAGTTAGGGCAACAGTGTACAACAAAACCATGAAATACAAGCATGTACTATAAAAGTTTAGTATTTTACACAAGAAAACTTTTTCTTTTTTCATTAACAGTATAACAAATGGTAAAGACATTAATAGCCTACTAAGTGTAATTTCAGAAAAAAATACTGAAGTCCTTAAATGTTGTCATTAGTAATCACTAGCAGTACTGATACCTATAGTATGCTGATGATCTTTCACAGATCATTTTCGTCTTCCTGGTATCTCTGCAATATAGGTTTTGTTTTGTTTTATTTTTTTTTTTAACATCCTATTTTGCACATTAGGAAACAGAGGGTTAGGGGGTTTAGTAACTTACCTAAAGTCACACAGTTTGTCAAAACTAACATATCAGACTCTGAATCACTGATCTTTCTACAGTACTACCTTGCCCATAATAACTGTTTTAAACCTTAAATCAAAGTGAAAATATAATACTAATGGGAAATGATGATATTATTTACACTAACAAAAACTAAAAACAATTTTGGAAGCATCAACAACTAATATATATATAGCATCTTCATGAAAGAGTTCTCACTGATTTTAGGAGACTGTGAAGTAGCCAGGGGAAGTATTATTAATTTACCTTTTTTTACAGATAAGAACTGAGGTTCAGAGAGTTATACCTAACTTGCCACAGGCCATGGGATGGAGTACAGTATTAGGTTTCAATCTCACATCTTCTCTTCAAATATAGAGCTTTTCATCCTAAATGGCACAAGTATATGGAGGGAGTAATAAGGAAGAATGAAGACATGGGGCTAGCAGGGACTGCAATTACCCTACCCACCTACTTCTTAAGTCTCAAAGCATCATGGCTACTTTATAAGACTAGCACACTTATGTGCCCGAAGAGAGAACATAAAACTTCTGTTGTGTCTATGAAGAGAAAAGGCTACATGGTCTGGTGCTTTGAACTTCACTGTATTTGCATATAAAATAATAAACACATTAGATCACTTTTATTTGGGATGATGAATCTTTCATTGCATAAGAATTGTCTCAGAAAAACGCCCCCATGCTATGTTCTGATTTTAATGGTTAAATATTTTTTTATGAGGACTCCATATTTCCACGTCTGTTTATCTGACATCATTTGCAGGTACAAAGAGAGAATAATCACAACTAGAAACAATACAGCCTTCTCCACTGCACTGATGAACTCTCTGCGGCATTGATAAGAATGGAGTGTTCAATCAGTATTTTGGTAGTGAGTTATGGTTAATAATATCACAAGTACTGTGATGGCATTATAGAACTAAATCGTATTTCTAACAAGTGGTGAAGCTTAGTTAAATGCACTGTCAATAATGTTGTCAATTAACTGTCAATTACTAGTGCCAAGGTAAAGGCAAGTTGTTTGTTTCTCACCAAACAGTTCACAGAGAAGATTGTTGCAATTATAACTCTCTCACGTCCTCCTACATTAAGTGTCTTACTAGAGGTTGAACAGTCATTAATATCTTACATAGTCGAGGCTTGCCACTATTGCTTAATAACTATTTTGCAATTATAAGCAGAACACTAGTTAAACTAGAGTTCGTAATTATTTTTGTAATGAATTGGAAATACAAAAATACATGCAACTCTCTGGAAGTCCAAGCATACTTAGTTCTCCTTAGCCTCCCATGGAGTGAAGGGTTAATATATTAAGAAATGCCATGTAATTACACTAATTGCTGTGTATTGGTTCTCAATAAGTGAGACTTGCTTTAATTTTTTTTTATTGGTTTTGCCATACAATGCCATATCACCATGGGTTTACATATGCTCCCCCTCCAGAACCCCCTCCCTCCTTCCTCCCTCCTCCCTCCCCCCGGGAAATCTCGGTGCAGTAGCCCAGAGCAACAATCCTGGGCTGGTGATTGATTACACATACGATACTTAACATGTTTCAATGCCATTCTCCCAAATCATCCCACCCCTGCCCTCATCCACAGAGTCCACGAGTCTGTTCTATACATCTGCGTTCCTTTTGCTGTCTCGCATGCAGGGTTCTCGTTACCATCTTTCTAAATTCCATATATATGCGTTAGTATACTGTATTGTTGTTTTTCTTTCTGGCTTACTTCACTCTGGATAATAGGCTCCAGTTCTGCTTTAATTTTGAATCCCAAATGGGCAGCACCTCTATGTGATTCTCTTAGAACTCTAGAAGGCACATTTCTCATGTGTCAACATATTGTAGATATACTTATCTTTAACAAGTGGACTTTTAAAGAATTGAGTACACTAAGAAACAATAAGTGCATTTTGGATTTAGAATATTAAATCCTAAGGAAGTACTTCTCTCATTTTTTTCTTCTTTGTAATCATATAATTATTTTAGGCTTACTGCAGTTATGTAAAATTAAAATTAAATCATCATTTTAAAAAATGCTATGATTACTGTGCTTATTTCAATGCATGGAGTACGTAATCAGTCCCAAGCTTGATAAAACAATAAGTATCTTAATAACAACACATAAACACACACAGACACACAAAGATGTTTTCAAGTCGTGGATTTTTCACACTGACAATTTAGAAGGTACTGCAGAACACACAAAATGAAAACTGTTACTATTTTAATCTGAAGTTCAGTTTAGGAATTTATAGGCTCTCACCTCAAATATTTCTTTCTAGAGAAGCTACCTTTGTCCAGCTCACCTAAATTATCCTCCCTGCTTGTGCTCTATCACCTCAGCTCATACAGCAAATAAGTCACATCACCTTATAACAGATAAAAGTTGCAGTCATCACTTAAATAAAATAGAATGTACTTGTTTATTATTAATGTCCTGTTTAGAATACAATTCTGTCATGTTCACCTCTATTTCTAGTACCCCATAGGAGCTCGGTGTACAGTACATTTTAATAAATAGCTGTTAAATTGATAAATTAAAGAATTAATGAATAAGGGTGTGTGTCCCTAGCTTTTGCAATCCACCATCAGTCTACAGAGAAACAACAGCTGGGCCCCTAATAAACACTTTGGGAAGGAATCAGTCCTGTCTGGAATCCTACTGATCAGCCTCTGCCATGAGACATGCCTGAGAGGCCCTGGGCCAGAAGGGCAGGGGAGCACCACTTATTACACACACATCAGAGCTTGGCTGGAGAAAACCGCAACACCACATTATGAAGCTCGTTATCATCTGAAGCAGAAACACAAGTCATCATATCATCTAAAAGGACAACCAGGGGTAGCATCTAAAGGGATGTCTTGACATGTTAAGAATACAAAAGAACTGCTGATCATGAATGAATCTCTCTACTCCATTCTATCCAAGGAGAAAATAGAAAATTTAAGCATTAACAAACCTGACTCATCTTGAAGAAATTCTCAAGAAACAATTCAAGCAATGATTAATGTGAGTCCAATGTGATTTTACTTTCTTTTCATAAGACCAACTTCCTCAGAATGTTTCTATGGAAATAAGACTATGGTCTAGGTGATAGGGAAGTTGCCATCAAAACTTAAGGAAATAGCAAAGTGCAGGATCACAGACATTTGGAGGGAAGCTCTAAGAAAGATTTACATAAAACCAACAGCGCCAAATGATTGGCAAGTATCAAAGATAGCCTTTACCGACGGTGATCCTTGGCCGCTTGGATTCTCAACAGCTCTCTCCTTAAAGATACTTTAGATCTGTGTCATATTAGAGACATAGGTTTGTCTTATTTCCTCCATGATTCTCTGGACCCTGGAAGCAGTTTCTATGCCTTGCCCTAAAGGTGTTACTGCCCTCCCTGTGTTTCCTTATGCTGGGTGCACATGAAGTAGTTGCTAAATTATGTTGAAATTTCCTTTGCAATTTGCTTTTACAGATAAATATAGACAGTTATCTAATATAGGAAAATCACTGGTTATGATAGAATAACCACAAATCATTCCTTGAAGATGTTTTTTTTTTCTTTTGCCCATTTTCATATAGCAGCTAAGAAGTATAGATGATTAGGACACTTAAGAACAAGCTCTGCCTAGATTAGATGATTAGACAAACAAAACTAATCCAAAGTACTAATTATATGTCCAACAGCACTTATACATTATAGAGCACTTTGTTTTCTATAATAAAGCTATTTCTTGTTAGCTGTAACCATTTCTTACATGGAACCATTGTCAAATTTATCACATATATTGTGTGAACTGGATCAAAATGAAATGGACTTCAATATGGGGCCATTAGAAGTACATGTATATTCACTGAAAGAGCTAAAAGCTCCACAATAGAAATGTATTTGGCAAAGCAAGGACAGAAATATATATATATATATATATGGTACAGGGAAAACAATTTTTCACTGCCATTTGGATACAAAATGGACTGAAGCAAAGGGGAAAAGTGGTAGTCGAACATGTTATATGGAAAAATTAGAAAAGCTAGAATTTTAAAATTTTCTTCATCAACTAGTCTGCAGTAACTCACAGATTACTAACAACTTATGCAAGTTTTACATGCCTATTCCATCTGCTCTTCATTTGAAAAAAAAAAACTTGTCACCATAGCAACTGCCACATGCCATGGTATTTATGCTGCATCTGATGTACAAAGCATGGTTTGTGTAGGAAGGAGTGTGTGTATGTATATGATGTGGCAGCTGTCGTCTCTGCCATTTTGTTGCTGCTCTAGAATGAAACAAGTAGTGGTTATGAATACTCATTTGAGTAGTGGTACTAGTGTTCATTTAACTAAACCCTCATACACACAAAAGTCCTTATCTGACCACACTAGTCTGCTGACATGACTGACGATAAAGTGTTGTGGAAAGAAAAAAAAAAACAAACTAACTTTTATTCTAATTTTTAAAAGCAGACTTAATACAACTGAAGTTCCTTTGTTTAAAACAGTGAGTGACATTTTGGGTAAAATTACAATATGTATTAGCCCTATTAGCTAATGGTTTTCATCTCTCGGTAAGACCCTCTATAATAAATGTCTAAAAGATGTCCCAGTTCTTTTGTTGTCCATAATTTGTTTTGTAGTCAAATTACTAAGATTCAGCTGGATATAAGATAGAGCTTGGAAAGGCACTGCTGACATAATTCTCTACCCTTTATTTTCTTGCTGACTTCTATCATAGAAGTTGAAAATGCTAAATACTTGCTTTCCATGGTCTTACAAAGGCCAAACGTTTAAAATTCCAGCTTCCCTTGAAGCTAGAGGTGGCTATGGGATACAGTTCTGGCCAATGAGATCTAATCAGAAGCCTGCTGCCATAGATCTGGGAAACCTTTGCTCTCCTGACAAAAGAAAAGTGACAGAAGCTCCTAGCAAAATCCCTTCACCAGTCCAACTGCAATTGAAGTTTCAATGATTACCTTGCAATGGAGCGACAACCTGAGAGTTTTCACTCTTCTAGCACAAGTTTATTTTGGCATCGCTGGAAATGATATATAAGCCTCTTCATTCCTGCTAACACACCTCCTCTTGTTTACAATACATAAATGTCATTATTGCTTAGGCGAGTGTTTATAATATTTTCTCTTAGTTGCAGGTGAATGCATTCTTATCTGACACAGAATTTTTATTCTCTAAAGAATGTGTTATTTTTATATTAATAAAACAGAACCTATTCTAACCTACGCTGTTTTTGAAGATTATTTTGCTTACTGAGAGATTATTCATGTGAGAGGGCTTCCCTAGTGGCTCAGACTGCAAAGAGTCTGCCTGCAATGCAAGGGACCCGAGTTCAATATCTGGGTCAGGAAGATCCCTTGGAGAAGGGAATGGCAACCCACTCCAGTATTCTTGCCTGGAGAATTCCATGGACAGAGGAGCCTAGCAGGCTACAGTCCATAGGTTGCAAACAGTCAGAGATGATTTAGCGACTAACACTTTCACATGTGATAAAGATATGCCAGGGACTGGATTGCCTTGATTCTCTATTTGATAAAAAGCTAGTGTTGCAATAAAACAGGTAAGACCTCAGTTTAAAAAACAGAAATAACTGAGCAAATCTAGAAACACCATCAAATATTTTTGAACTTAAAAAAATCAGTTCAAGTTGTGGATGTATATCATATTCATTTGGCTTTTGAAACCAACTGCAAAGGTAATCTGTAACATTTCAAGATAGCTTTTGAGTTCTGTTGCCTTGCTTGCATTATTTCTTTTAAGAAACAGACTGGCAGCATGTACTTTTTGATGCTGAGCTAAACTGGATCAGAGTTTTAGCCCCAGTTTTTAAAATGTTACTGTGCTCTGCAGAAAAACTAGAGACCAGACAAGCATTCAGGTAAGGTTTCAATGGCATCCAAATACTCAACTCTCTTAGTTGAAAATAGCTTTTGGGTTTTGCCTTTGGTAAAGTTTAATATGCTGTATTAAGCAATATTTTGCAGTAGTAAGTGTTAAAATAGTTTAATACATATCAAATATGAAATAAAACTAGTCAGCTAGTAGCAAGAAAGCATCAGAAAAAGGAAACGAAGAACAAATTATAGACAGTTCTCTACTAGGTAAGACAACCTCTGCTCCTCCTCCCTTTTTCTTTCCTTCACAAACACCAGAGACGCTATGAGCTAAAAGGAAATCCAGTTAAGTTGAGAATATCTAATAACAGGAAATTCCAAGGTAACTTCTATTACACATATTCTGTGGCAGTGAAAGAGCAACATAATAATGAGAAAGCAGACAGAAAGCAGATGGTTCAGAGCCCCAGTATATACACTGTTTTTCTAACTTTCATAAGTCCAATTTCAAAATACTCGGCTAATGATGAATAAGATGTACAGTTCTATAGTTAAGGCCAAAAAATCTAGAAATACTTCCCACTTAGAAAATTTGATTTTTGCCCAGAATAGATCAAATTGCAAATACATGTAAATGAAGAGTGGAGAAGACAGTGGCAATCCACTCCAGTATTCTTGCCTGGAGAATCCCATGGACAGAGAAGCCTGGTGGGCTACTGTCCATGAGGTCACAAAGAGTCGGACATGACTCAATGACTAAACAAAACAATAAATGAATAAATTAAAATTTTAGCCTTAATGAATTCACAAATTTGGCTAGTTCATTCACTTATCCATTCAACAGAGCTACTGATCCCTCTACCCCCCCAAAAAAAACTTTAGTCCTGTTTAGGATAATTAGTTTCCCTACAAAATGGCCATCAATTTTTTAAGGTATAGTAAATAAATAATTTTGAAAGTTTCAAAAATCTTTAAACTCTGTTGCACATTTTAGAAATATATCATTTATTTTTGCTTTCTTAAATCTATAACTCCAACAAGACTATAGTTAGTGAAGCAGATTATTTTTCCCAAATACAAATTTATTCTGACCTAAATTCAATATTAAGAGAACAATTCATAGGGTAGTATGAAACAGGACATAATTTGTCAAAGTATTCATCACCTTGTAATGGATTCACTGCTATAACTATTGCTGAAACCTTCCTTTGGACATCCAAGCAAAAGAGTATTCAGCATATATGTATTATGTTGGCTATACATGAGCCAAGTTTACAGAAACCTCTCTCTCTCTCTAATATATACATGCTAAAGTGTGTACTACCAGATGGAATTTCAGGTGCCTACATCATTGCTGCTATTATTAAATTATCTTTTGTGATGATACCTCAGGCAGTCAGGACTGTTATGCAATAGGGAGTTAGGGAAACATCTTCAGTTTTTAAAGCTATTAAAATTTCTTGCAGGTGTGTTTGAGAGAAGCACAGCACAAATTCACTTGCACACTATGAGGATTAGAGATTATGCAGCCCATCCACAAGGGGCAATTAACACAAACAGTGTGGGGGAAGAAACAACCAGAGTTGCAAACCAAACAGAACTTGTATCCCCCAATTATATTGAAAAGCACAGATGTTTATTCCACAAAAATAAATGATATTGGCAGTTTTGGGCTATGATATAATTCCATAGGGTCTACCTTTCTAAATACTTACTTTCTACTGATCTTGTTTTTCCCTGGTTCTTATGATTGTGTTCTGTTTTACCTCTGTGATGTGAGCCTATTAAAAACATGACAAGCCTTACTCACCACTTGTTGCAACATAAACTTCAATCTGCTACATCTGGAATAGAATTTCTTCCCGCAGTTACTTCAGTGAAAAACTTTGGGGAGCATATTAATAAAGATATTTCTAAGTTCCACCCCTTCCCCATTCCCCCAAATAGTATATATTTGTGAAAAGGTAGCTCTTACTCTGGATACAAAATACATTTCATTCCAATTAGCCTCAACACCAGGAATCCAAAGAAAAACTGGTCCCCTCACCCCCAGTTTAGTGGTGCTGAAGTCTATCTGTTTTTAGAAGAAAACTTAAAATCTTTATTCTTTCCCCACATTCCAGAATATCTCATGAGTCATTTCAGAAGAAAAGCACAGAGAATAACTTTGGCTGCCATACCAAGCTGTCATTTAAGAAAGCTACATTAATCAATAACACCTGAACAGTTCAATTACTGAATAAGAAAGGCAAAGAAATGGAAAAAAGATTAATAGGTCTTCCCCCAAATTAGACCCCTAAAATCAAAGAGGAGCTGCAACCTGTGATGATTTGAAAAGCCTATTACTGCTTGAGTTAATATATAATTATCCAACCCTTTTATTTATTTTTTTCCACATACAGCAGCCAGTTTCACTGACAATTTTCCTGCTCAGAGAATTTTTCACCTTTGATTAATGACACTTAATAAAAATTCCACCTAGTTGCAATGAAAAGAAAAAGAGTCACTTGAACCAATGGTGAAGTGCCTTATAGAGGTAGGCTAGGAAAGGTTAATGGCATCATTACTCAGGTCTTTGGAGTACACATATCCCTCTCTCAGAGTAGGTTAAGCATGCTGGATAGTGCATTAACCCCTTCCAAACTCCAGGTCCATTGAACTGTTCTTCTCAAAAGATAATTAATACTATTTATAAATGCATGCCATTTTTTTCCTTACAGGATTTTTGGATATTGCAATGACAAAGAAAATGGAATAGAATGAATCATATCCCAGAGGATGACAATAAAGATTTAAAAAATGCTTCAAAAGAACAAAACCCAAGTGCCCATCCACAGGACAAGTATAAACCAATTACCTAAAGTGTTTATCTTTGTACTCTGAGTCTAACAGGTATGCCTCTTGAGAATACTTACACGTCATACAAAGGAATGGAAGATAGCTTTATGGTGCCACAAGTGGTTTTTTCTTTAATAAGTCATCCCTTGATACTAACCAATTGAACTGCACCCATGGTACAACTCTGAAAAAGAGTATCTCTGTGGTAGTAAGAAAAGTCCATTTATTCAATAATTGAAGATCGTTGAGTCCCTACTATGTGGCAGCTGTTGTTCCAATGCTCAGGATACATCAATGCACAAAATAAACCCCCAAAGATATCCTTGCGAAATTTACATTCTGATGGGAAAAGTAAATAATTAAAGTGAAACATGGTAAGTAGACAAAACAGTAATATCAAAAAGAAGTGCTAAGTGTGAAGGTAGATTATAGAACTAGGTAAGAGTAATAGAGTGGCAAGGTGGTCTATTTTTTTTTTTTTATTGTTTTTGCCATACATTGTCATGATATCACCATGGGTTTTCATATGCTTCCCCTCCGGGTCCCCCCTCCCTCCTCCCTCCCCCCCGGGAAATCTCGCTGCACCAGCCCCGAGCATCAATCCTGGGCTGGCGATTGATTAGACACATGACAATTAACATGCTTCAATGCCCTTCTCCCATATCATCCCACCCTTACCCTCATCCACAAAGTCCACGAGTCTATTCTATACATCTGCGTTCCTTTTGTTGTCTCCCAAGGTGGTCTATTTTTATAGGAAGAAGAGATTGCAATTTTAATGGGCTGGTTAAAAGGCTTCTACTGTGGTAGCTAGCATTAGCCTTCTACTCAACTGCTCATGATGATCTGAATTAGGAAACACGTTTGTTGGCTGCCTATACATTTAGCGTCTGGGAATTCCACAGATATGTGTGGATCAAAGTTGTTCTAGTCTTGTTGTTCAGATAGTAATTACATCCATCTTGTCTCTGACAGTTAAGGGCAAGGTGAGGGTGCTGTCCTCTAGCAAAGGAACGAACAGCTTCTACTGGCGTGGAGGACTCAGGGACATTGAGGGGTTTAAGAGTTTCAATTATATAACTCACTTCTTCCCTGTCAGATTGTAAGTTGTGTCCCTTCCCTGTGAGGATCCAGACTTTAGTATAAGATCCCTGCTAGGAGCGTACTTAGCTTCCATCATACCTTGTAACATCCTTATCACAATTTGAGGGCCTGATTTATAGTATATTCAATTCTCTGAATACAGGACATAAGGATTTCTTTAAATACTCTGTGAAGCCTTCTGGATATCACAGCTGATCTAAGTCTAACAGTATCCTTCTTCAAAGCCCCTGGGTCAGTAGAAAAAACAGCTATCTCTACATTACTTATTATAGTTATGGTCCCTTTATTGTCAGGTGCTAGAGTTATATCAAAAGTCAGCACCCTCCCTCTGCCAGCTCTGATCTCATCCCAGTCCACCACCCTAGTGATTCACCACAATCCAGTGAATTGTGATAATACATCATGCAAAAGATTTTTCACAATTTACTTTCATCAGCTTTGATACTGCTATCTGATAGTAGGTTTCTAAGGCGGTGCTAGTAGTAAAAAACAAACAAACAAACAAACAAAAAACCCACTCATCAATGCAAAAGACCTAAGAAATGCAGATTCGACTCCTGGGTCAGGAATATTCTCTAAAGAATTGTCAACCCACTCCAGCATTCTTGCCTGGAGAATTCCATGGACAGAGGAGCCTGGCAGGCTACAGTCCATAGGGTCTCAAAGACTCGGACTTGACTTAGCACACAAGTAGGCCGATACTAGAATCATGTCCTAAAAGGCTGCTTTCTAGAGCCAAGTTGGATGAACTGTCTTAGATAGGGCTTCCCTAAAATCAGAGCCCCAGATAAGAACTTACAAGCCAGAAGTTTACTTGGGGGAAATCCCAGGAAGAACTGGGAGGTGGAGGATATGAGTTGCAGAAGGGAGAAAAGCCAATAAAGGGTGTATAAATGAGTGAGACACTGGCATGGACAACTTGAGGTTGATCCTCTGGTAAATTCTCTGAGAACCTGTGAAACAAACACAGAAAGACCGAGTAGCTAAGGCATTTTTCACCAGATTGTATCCCTGGAGCAGTTAGCTTTTCTGCATGAAATATATTATATCTATTGCAGTAGAATTAGTTGCAGAGAGTCACAGAATTCAGGAGGAGAGGAAGAGAGATATAGGCATTCGTGATATTAAGTAGTCAGCAAGCATACTGGACAGTCTTCTATACCAACCGGCACACTGAAATGGGCACCAATAGGCACACTGAAATGGGCCAATGGATCAAGGCAACAAAAGCACCTGTGGCATTGCTTATGTCCTAAATTCATACAAGGAGTCTTACATTACCAAAGGTTTTTCAAAACCTTAACTCTTCTCCAGCACTTTGGAACATCTTAAAACCATTTATCCAACTCTTAATTTATAGGCTATTCCTGTCAAGTGTTTTAATGTTAAATGTATTAAACCTATAAAAGATACTCGTTATTGTTGTTTCATTGTTCAGTTGCTAAGTTATGTCCGACTCTTTGCAATACCAGGCTTCCCTGTCCTTCACTATCTCCCAGAGTCTGCTCAAACTCATGTATGTCATTAGGTCAGCGATGCCATCCAACAGCTCATCCTCTGTCACCCCCTTCGACTCCTTTTAACTAGCCAGTATCCATCAGTCTTATCCTTATAACTAGCATTTCCCCACAACTCTGGCCTCTCGTTTAAGATTCTCTGCCTTCATCCTACAATCTACCATTTATAAGTTTCCTTAGTGCAACTTGACAGTGACTAATTCTTTTGTAGTGCTTTTGCTCTCTTAAAAATGTCATTGTGCATTCAATTTTGAAGGCTGCTTATACTACTGGCTATAAAATTGTGGTTTTGAAACTGTTATTTTTCTCTAGTATATGGTAAACATCATTCCTTTATCTCTTAATTTCTATTGCTGGACTCGAGAAGTGAGTTCTCAATTTAGCCATTTTTTTCTTTAATGATAATGTCCTACAACTGCTTTAAAACTTCTCTAGTTTTCTGGGATGTCATTATGTGTCTAAGAGAAAGCAAACCAAATTTTCCCACGTGTGGTTCACTGGGTTTTTAAAATATAAGACTAGGTGGACTTAATATGGTCTGTAGTATTTTCAACTATTTTTTCATCAAATATTTATAATTCATTTTTTCCTGAGACACAAATGAAATGGATATTAGATTTTCTCTACGGGCTGCCATCTACGGGGTCGCACAGAGTCGGACACGATTGAAGCAACTTAGCAGCAGCAGCAGCAGGAATCTTTTAAGTTGTTTCTTCCTCATCTGTATTTTTCATCGTCATATTATTCTATACTTCTTTTTGAATAGTTTCTTTTGATCTATTTCCAGTTAACTAGTATCTCTTCCTATGTATTTAATTTCTCTTAAATCTATAAACTGAATTATTATTTTATCATAGTTTTTATTATATAATGTTTATAGGTCATCTCTTTTTTTAAGATTTCATTTTTTAGAGAAGTTTTAGGTTCACAGTAAAATTGAGGGGAAGGTACAGAGATTTCCAATATATCCTCTACCCTTATACATTTATAGCCTTCTTCATTATCAACATCCTCCACTGGTGTGGTATATTTGTTACAACTGATTAACCTGCACTGACACATAATTAACAAAAGTCTATAGATTACAATAAGGTTCACTCTTGTTGCAGTACATTCTATGAGTTAGGACAAATGTATAATGGCTTATATCCCTCACCATAGCATGGTATATAGCATTTTCTCTGTTCTAAAAATCCTCTATGCTCTGCATATTCAACACTCCCCTGCCCTTCAGTCCACAACCACCACTGGTCTTTGTATTCTCTCCATAGCTTTGTGTTTTCCAGAATGTTGCATACTTGGAATCCTACAGTATGTAGTCTATTTAGACTGGCTTCTTTCATTTAGTGCTATATATAATTGAGGCTCTTGATGTCATTTAATGGCTTAATAACTTGTTTCTTTTTGTTGTTATTCAGTCGCTCAGTTGTGTCTGACTCTTTGCGACACCTCCCCCTATGGACTCCAGCACAACAGGATTCCCTGTCCTTCACCATAGACCAGAGTTTTCTCAAACTCAGATCCATTGACTTGGTGATGCCATCCAACCATTTTGTCCTCGTCATGCCCCTCTCCTCCTGCCTTCAATCTTTCCCAGCATCAGGGTCTTTTCTAATGAATTGGCTCTACACATCAGGTGGCCAAAGTACTGAAGCTTCAGCTTCAGCATTAGTCCCTCCAATGAATATTCAGGAATGATTTCCTTTAGGATTGATTGGTTTGATACCCTTGTCATCCAAGGGACTTTCAAGAGCCTTCTCCAACATCACAGTTCAAAAGCATCAATTTTTTGGCATTCAGATTTCTTCATAGTCCAACTCTCATGTCCATATATGACTACTGGAAAAACCATTGCTTTGACTAGAAGGACCTTTATCTCTGCTTTTTAATATGCTGTCTAGGTTGGTCATAGCTTTTCTTCCAAGGGCAAGCATCTTATAATTTCATGGCTGCAGTCATCATCTGCAGTGATTTTGGAGCCCAAGAAAATAAAGTCTGTCACTGTTTCCATTGTTTCCCCATCTATTTGCCATGAAGTGATGGAACCAGATGCCATGATCTCAGTTTCTTGAATGTTGAGTTTTAAGCCACCTTTTTTACTCTCCTCTTTCACCTTTATCAAGAGGCTCTTTAGTTCCTCTTCACTTTCTGTGATGAGGGTGGTGTCATAAGCATATCTGAGGTTATTAACGTTTCTCCCGGCAATCTTGATTCCAGCCTGTGCTTCATCCAGCCCAGCATTTTTGCATGATGTACTCTGCATATAAGTTACATTAGCAGGGTGACAATATATAGCCTTGACGTATTCCTTTTCCAATTTGGAACCAGTCAGTTGTTCCATATCCAGTTCTAACTGTTGCTTCTTGACCTTCATAGAAGATTTCTCAGGAGGCATGTAAGGTGGTCTGGTATTCCCATCTCTTAATGAATTTTCTACAGTCTGTTCTGATCCACATAGTTAAAGGCTTTAGAGTAGAGAATGAAACAGAAGTAGCTGCTGTTCTGGAAATTTTCTTGCTTTTTCTATGACCCAACGGATGTTGGCAATTTGATTTCTTGTTCCTCTGCCTTTTCTAAATCCAACTTGAATGTCTGGGAGCTCTTGGTTCATGTATTGTTGAAGCCTAGCTTGGAGGATTTTGAGCATTACTTTTCAAGTATGTGAAATGAATGCAATTGTACAGTAGTTTGAACATTTTTTGGCATCGTCTTTCTTTGAGATTGGAATGAAAATTTACCTTTTCCAGTCCTGTGGCCACTGCTGAGTTTTTCAAATTTGCTGGCATATTAAGTGCAGGACTTTAACAGCATCATCTTTTACAGTTTGAAATAGCTCAGGTGGAATTCCATCACCTCTACTAGCTTTGTTCATAGTGATGCTTCCTAAGGCCCACTTGACTTTGCACTCCAAGATGTCTGGCTCTAGGTGAGTGATCACAGCATCATGGTTATCTGGGTCATGAAGATCTTTTTTGTATAGTTCTTCTATGTCTGGATGTACCACAGGTTATTATTCATTCACTAACTGACGGGCATTGGTTGCTTCCAAGTTTTTACAGTTGTGAATAAAGCTGCCATAAACATTTTCATGAAGATTTTTGTGTGGACATGAGTTTTCAGCTCCTTTGTGTAAATGCCAAGGAGTGAGATGGCTAGATAGTATAGTAGAAGTATGGTTAGTTTTGTGAGAAATTGTCAAACTGTCTTCCAAAGTGGCTGTATACCATTTTGCATTCCCACCAGCAGTGAATGGCAGTCCTGTTGCTCCACATCTTCGTCACCATTAGGTGTTGCCAGTGCTTTGGATTTTGGCCATTTTAGGTGTGTACTAATATCGCCTATGTCATTTTTTAGTTTCTATTTTTCTCACAAATTATTCCATCTTATATTTTTTCTAAAAAACCACAGTAAGATATGTTTTATTATCTGTGTCCAATAGTTCCAAATTTCCATGCATTTGTGGGTTTGTTACTGCTATATGTTATTTCTGATGTTTGGAACTTGCTTTACTATCTTTAGTTGTATGATAAAATTCGTATTTAATAAATTGTTTGGTAGATGACTTTGATATCTAAGATAATGATAACTTCCTCCAGGGATTATCTGTGATAGCTTCTGGGAACTGCTAGAGGGTTTGCTTCACCTTAAATGATAAAATTCTGGCTGCAAGCCCTTAGCATTATCAAACTTATTTCTCATTCACACTTCCTTGAGGTCATAGCTCTTCATGAATCTGGTTTTAATTAATACTAGGGTCTCCATCCTTATCAGTATTCCAGCTTTGACCTCTATCCTCCCAGATCCAGGAGATCAGCAAAAGATCACCACTTAGCTTACAGTTGCCTCTCCCAGGTTGGGAAAATATACCCAAAGCAAAGACAATTTTCAGTCACTATTCTGAGTTCTCCAAAATCTTGGCCTGTCTTATTCTCATTATCTTATGAGTTATTTAATACTTTCAAAAAGATGTCTTAAGAACTTTGACCAGGTTCTTCATTTTTTTTTTGACAGGTAAAAGTCTGGTTTTGGTCAACTAGTTTGTAATTATTAGAAGTAAAATTCTCCATGTTAGTAGGTTGGTGCAAAAGTAACTGCAGTTTTGCATTGTTGAAATTTGCCTTTGGGATATATAGTCAAAAGTGAGATTGCTGGAATATAGCTTTAATTTAATTTTTTGAGAACTTCCATAATGTTTCCACAGTCACTGAACCATTTATATTTCTACCAACAGTGTGTAAGTGTTACCTTTTCTATATATCCTGGCTAACACCTATTATCTCTTGTCTTCTTTAGATTAGCCTTATAATAGGTATTAGGTGATACCTCATTGTGGTTTTGGTTTGCATTTCGGTGATGATTAGTGATGTTGAACATTTTTAATGTGCCTTTTGGCCATTTGAGAGTAATTACTAAATTTGTCCACTGTCATTTCATTCAGAAGTTGTGCTTTGTCAATTTTAGAAGTAACCAAACATTCATTTCTAAATCTTAATCCTCTATTTCACCTGGGAGATGTATTAGTATTATACTGAATTAATAAAATCTCCCTATATAGGGCAGAGCTGATCAGTGGGCAGGGGCTTTAAGGAAAAGAAACCTGACAGAATATCCTGAGCATCAAACACACAATATACTCTTTGATTTTAAGTAAATACATAATGTTAGATTCATTCAAGAATACAGAGCTGTCTTCATTTTAAAAAGAAACCTGTATGTAGGTCAAGAAGCAACAGTTAGAACTGGACATAGAACAACTGACTAGTTCAAAATTGGCAAAGGAGTATTTTAAGGCTGCATACTGTCACCATGTTTATTTAATTAATATACAGAGTATATCATGTGAAATGCTGGGCTGGATGAATCACAAGCTGGAATCTAGATTGCTGGGAGAAATATCAACAACCTCAGATAAGCAGAAGATACCACTTTACAGGCAGAAAATGAAGAGGAAATAAAGAACCTCTTGATAAAAGTGAAAGAGGAGAGTGAAAAAAGCTGGTCTGAAACTCAACATTCAAATAAACTAAGATCATGACATCTGGTCCCATCACTTCATGGAAAATAGATGAGGGAACAGTGGGAACAGTGAGAGATTTTATTTTCCTGCACTCCAAACTGCAGCCATGAAATTAAAACAGGCTTGCTTCTTGGAAGGAAAGCTATGATAAACCTAGAGAGCATACTAAAAAGCAAAGACATCTCTTTGCTGACAAAGGTACAGAGTCGAACTTTTTTTGCTATTTTCATAGTCATGTACTGTTGTGAGAGTTGAACCATAAAGAAGGCTGAGAGTTGTAGAATTGGTATTTTTTTTAATTATGGTGCTGGAGAATACTGTTGAGACTCTCTTGGATTACAAGGAGAACAAATCAGTTAATTCTAAAGGAAATTAACCCTGAATAATCACTGGAAGGACTTTGCTGAAGCTGAAGCTCCAATACTTTTGCCATTCAATGTAAACAGTCAACTCACTGGAAAAGACCTTGATGCTGGGAAAGACTGAAGGTAAAGGAGAAGGGGGCAGCAGAGGATGAGATGTTTGGATAGCATCACCTAATCAATGGACATAAATTGAGAAATTCCAGGAGATAGTGGAGGATATAGGAGCCTGGCATTCTGCAGTCCATGGGGTTACAAAGATTTGTACATAACTTAGCAGCTGAACAACATTTGCTATGCTTAGTCACTTAGTTATGTCCAACTTTTTGCAACGTTATGGACTGTAGCCCGCCAGGCTCCTCTTTCCATTGGGATTCTCCAGGGAAGAATACTAGAGTAGGTTGCCATGCCCTCCTCCAGGGATTCTTCCCAACCCAGGGATCAAACCCAAGCCTCCTGCATCGCAGGCAGATTTTACTGGCTAAGCACCAGTGGAGCCCAGGAAAACTTGGAATGAGTAACCTATCCCTTTTCCAGGAGATCTTCCCAACCCAGGAATTGAACAAGGGTCTCCTGCATTATAGGAAGATTCTTTACTAGCTGAGCTACCATGGAAGCCAACATTTGGAAAGGTACAAAGTGACCTGAGGAAAGAGGTTGAAGAAGTTTCACTTGGAAAAGTTAACTCAGCAAAAGTATGTTCAAAGATTAAGGAAAGGGAGGTAAAAGTAAAAGGAATAAAGAAAGGAATTGCAGTATTATTCATTCCCTCATTTCTTAATTAATTCTTCCATGTGCAAATGTGTAGAAAAGCCTTTAAAGCTTTGAAGAAAATGAACAAATACTCAAAGTGTCAAGGTAGTGGAATTACGGGTAGTTTGCAAGGAATTAAAAGTGGGACATAAACAAGAAGAAAGAAGTTCCTATGACAAATTTTTGTCCAATTCCTATAATGGAATTTGATGTTCTAGGAAGACAACATAATAGACAGTTTAAAATATTTTGATCCCCACCAAGAAGAATAACAACATCATTTACAAATAGAGCAAATTCAATTTGGGAAGATAAAATAATGAGAACTAATTTTGGTTCTGAAAATGTGAACTTTGTAGGACATCTAATGTGCAACAAATTAAGAAATGAAGATCTACATTTGGGAGGAGATGTTAGTGACATACACATAGCAGATATTATATGTATTCATAGAATGTTCAGTACATCACTTTTTAAGGGCGATATATCAAGAGGAAAGAGAACACAGCTAAAGATGATACAGCAGAGGCTGATGAAGTCCTGCGCAGATCCCCTTTACTGGATGGAGTATCCATATCCCTATGACTGTGATTTGGAGAAGGAAAGGGCAGCCCACTCCAGTGTTCTTGTCTGGAGAATCCCATGGAGCCTGGTGGGCTACAGTCCATGGGGTCACAAGAGTCAGACACAACTGAGCAACTATACCTACCTACCTATGACTGTGATTGTTGGCAAAAAGCCTGGGTATGAAAGTGGAGTCATTTGCCTCAAAGAGAAACCAGAGTGGTTTGGTTTGTGCCACAGAGGCTTTCATAGGATCAAACTGAAATTGGTCTCCAACTGAAGCCATGTTTTTGCTTAGCATTTTTACTCTGTCGTATTCTACTTCCCTAACTCCTGAGAGCACTTCCAGTAAATCTCTTGAGTAATAAGTCCCATCTCAGACTCTGTTTCTAGAGGATATGGCCTAAGACTGATGATATGCCGGTGGTGAGTAAGGGGTGGCGGTGGGGTGGGGTTGGTGGGGAGTGGGCTGCTGCTGCTAAGTCACTTCAGTCATGTCCGACTCTGTGCGACCCCATAGATGACAGCCCTCCAGGTTCCCCCATCCCTGGGATTCTCTAGGCAAGAACCCTGGAGTGGGTTCCTATATCCTTCTCCAATGCATGAAAGTGAAGTCGCTCAGTCGTGTCCAACTCTTAGCGATCCCATGCCCACCAGGCTCCTCCGTCCATGGGAGTTTCCAGGCAAGAGTACTGGAGTGGGGTGCCATTGCCTTCTCCAGGTGTGGGGGGAGGGGCAGTAAACATTTGGAGCACAAATTGTCATAGACATAGGGCTACATCCTACATCCTTGAAACAGTGAGAGGGAGAGTCATGACTGAGAAGAGAATGGTGAGTGGTATCAAAGGTGGTTGTAAAAAATAAAAACAAAGGCTAACTGCAAAAGCAAATTTGCCAGAAAGCATTTGTGACCTTCAAAGGGACAATTTCATTCAGAGTATATATATCTTTTCCCAATAAATTTTGATGTCGAAAGAAAGATTTGGTATGATTACTTGAGGGAATGGCAAGATTCAAATTCCTTTGCTCAAATCCAACATACAAAATAGAAGAAAACAAAATGGAACAAAAAACACAGTTACTTTGGTTTAAGGGTCAGTGAGACAACTGCATAACATTTATGTCTGGTTTGGTACCACTTTACTTTCTCCTTCACTGCTCACAGTGCTGTAAGAAGCATGGCTTGTAATCTATTGACTTAGAGGAAGAGTAGGAGATAAGAGTAAAATATAAAGCAAGAAGTGAGAAAATCCTGAGTGGATTTTTCTGACAAATTACAAAGGGATTTAAGTCTCACTTAGTTTGCATGTTCTAAGAGATATAATGACTCAGTAAAGCCCCAGTGGGTATCTGTGATTCTTCCTAAATTACCCCAGAATTTAGGAAGAATCCTGGAATGTGGGGCTAACTCTAAACTAGGCTTTACTAAAGTGAAATCTGAAAACGTAGGTAGAATGGGTGAACCTGAGCTTCTGAAATAAATGCCAAGAAATAGAGTCAAATGTATTTTTTCAGTTAACATTTCAGATGGCATTCAGAAACTCAGATATGGCATTCACATCAATTCTTTATATTTTTCTTGTTTTTATGTTCATATTTCCTATCTCTGTGCCTATCCATGACAACACAGCCAATACCAAAATTTCTAATATGCTTATGATACGGGGGCTTCTGAAAAGGAGCTGCTGAACAGCAAGGTTTGGAGGGGAAGAAATCATATGATATATTATATATTGATGACTACTGAAGGAAAAGGAAATACAATGGAATGCCTGGACCCGGGACCCCAGAGTCCACTACAATGCAAAGGATTGTGTGTCACCAGTCTAAACTGAAAACGGAGTCCTGGGCTAAAACACTTATAAGTAGCAAGCATTGTTAGGAGACTATGAGGGTGCATATAAGGCTATAAGGGCTTAGCCTTGAATCATAGCAGGGAAATGAAAAGGAGAAGAGAGATGCCAGAGGAATTGTTGGGCTTAATGACCATCTATACATGAAAGGCAGATGCCAAGAAAGGGGAGCAATGAAGGGTGAACACTTTCAAATTTGTGCATAAGGAACACTGTATTTAAACGTGGTTTGGTAATGATTTTACTTGTTTGGATACTGCAGTGACATAAATACACAGACAATTTTTTGAGCTTATCTAACTGTTGTTTCGACATTTACATTTTCCGGCATTTTTCAGTTATATCTTTCTACATAAAATGAGGAAACATGAAGAAGAGAGTGCAAAGAAGGAAAGTTTTGAATTCTACAATCTTTTATGGGGAGCTTGATATGGTTCCAAAAAGGAAAAGGAGTACGTCAAGGCTGTATACTGTCACCATACTTATTTAACTTCTATGCAGAGTACATCATGAGAAACACTGGGTTGGAAGAAGCACAAGCTGGAATCAAGACTGCCAGGAGAAATATCAATAACCTCAGATATGCAGATGACACCACCCTTATAGTAGAAAGTGAAGAAGAACTAAAGAGCCTCTTGATGAAAGTGAAAGAGGAGAGTGAAAAAGTTTGCTTAAAGCTCAACATTCAGAAAACTAAGATCATGGCATCTGGTCCCATCACTTCATGGCAGATAGATGGGGAAACAATGGAAACAGTGGCTGACTTTATTTTTCTGGGCTCCAAAATCACTGCAGATAGTGACTGCAGCCATGAAATTAAAAGACACTTACTCCTTGGAAGGAAAGTTATGACCAACCTAGACAGTATATTAAAAATCAGAGACATTACTTTGCCAACAAAGATCCATCTAGTCAAGGCTATGGTTTTTCCAGTGGTCATGTATGGATGTGAGAGTTGGACTCTAAAGAAACCTGAGCACTGAAGAATTGATGCTTTTGAACTGTGGTGTTGGAGAAGACTCTTGAGAGTCCCTTGGACTGCAAGGAGGTCCAACCAGTCCATCCTAAAGGAGACCAGTCCTGGGTGTTTATTGGAAGGACTGATGTTGAAGCTGAAACTCCAATACTTTGGTTACCTGATGCGAAGAGTTGACTCATTAGAAAAGACCCTGATGCTGGGAAGGATTGAGGGCAGGAAAAGAAGGGGACGACAGAGGATGAGATGGTTGGATGGCATCACTGATTGGATGGACATGAGTTTAGGTGGACTCCAGGAGTTGGTGATAGACAGGGAGGCCTTGTGTGCTGCAGTTCATGTGGTCGAAAGGAGTTGGACACGACTGAGTGACTGAACTCAATTGATATCTGAAAATTTGCAAGTATTATATTTGTTGAATGGCCACACATTAAATCTGCTTCAAACCACATGGACTTGATTCAGAATGAACAGCTGATGTGAACACCATGGAGGCTGGGATATCGCCCCCCTGCACAGTTGAAAATCTGTATTTAACTTTATAGTCAGAACCTCCATATCTGTGACTCAATACCATTAATTCAACCAACTACAAATCATGCAGTACTATAGCATTTGCTATTGAAAAAAGAAAAAAAATAGTATTTAAGGGACCCATATAGTTCAAGTCCATTGTTGTTGTTGTTCAAAAGTCAACTGTATATGATTATCTCTAGTGCTATAAAACCTGTAAGGATTTATCAATAAAGCTGCAGATATCAAGAGATTTGAATATACAAGAATAGAAAGACCTTAACAATTCATGAGTAGTAGCATTTCCCTCATATTGATATTCTTCTATCTTAGAGCAAAAATTATTTTTGAGAGTAATAAAGGTCATTATCAGCTACATTTTATGTCCTTTTGAAGACTCAGAGGACAGGCATTATTCCCATTCACCCCTTTACAGCTATCACAATTACACATTCTAAGACTGCCCCTGATAATGCAGAAAAGGGTCAAAGGGCAGAGGCTGCTGAATTCATCATGAATTGATTCACTCTCCTAGCTGAACACACTTCTCCTGCCTCTAGGACAGAGCCTCAGACACAAGGAATCATTGCAGCCGTGACTCTCCCTTTATGACCCACATTCTTTGGGATTCAGACCTGCCACACAAAAATGCAGGAGGATGCAATAGAAGGTGAGAGGAATCAAATGTCATTCTCTTCCCCACAGCAAAAATGTAGATAAGGGGCAAGGAAAGAAATGCAACTGACAACATGTTGTCGGAATGAAGAAAACACTAAAGTGAATGAACTTAAACTGATGGAAAATACTTTCATCATTAGATCATACAAATACATTCTAATTGTAACTAATAAACATATTATTTAATAATTATTTAAAATAAAATTTAACTCACATTTTATCTATCAGAAGAATAACATTCACTCCCAGAGATCTCTCAGCAAGAATTTTTGAAATAACTAACGGCTCTTACTTTGGTCTACATAATCCATTGTAATTGTTCCTGCCATACTACCAATGGTAGAATTCAGATTTATCCACCTTAAAGAAGGAAGATTTTCCAACCGATATGTTGGAGACATGTGTTTCTGCCACCTTTGACCATCACTGAAATTCAACAATCTTTGGTGAGACCTCCATTTTCTCCCATAGCCAGCACTGGAGTTGCAAGACAAGACTCTGTCATATCTCAAAAGGAGCATCTGGTTCTGTCACTCTTCCACTGTCACAGAGGCTACACTGTGTCCCCATCACTGTTCCACACTGCTCAGGGAGGGAGGGGACAGGGGAATCCTGTGTCACCACGAGTTCTGTCTTGACCCTATAAGAAGAGACCTCTCTCTGTTTCAGAGGGACTCATGGCCTCTCCAGAGCCCCTCTGACTCATTCCAAGACCCTCCTTTCTTTACCTATCTCCTTCTGTTTACCACCTGATGATGGCAGGGTAAGGGAGTACTCACAGTCTTCTGTCACGTGGTCAAAACGGCAATCCCACATGACAAATAGGGTAACGAGATTTTGACACTTTTCAATGTCCAATGTTATTCAGTTTTCCCTGTGAAAAACTTATAGCATATTTTACTTAAAATTTGATAGGACTGGAAAACGTCAGTTTTCATTCCAATCCCAAAGAAAGGCAATGCCAAAGAATGCTCAAACTTCCACACAATTGCACTCATCTCACACACTAGTAAAGTAATGCTGAAAATTCTCCAAGCCAGGCTTCAATAGTATGTGAACTATGAACTTCCAGATGTTCAAGATAGATTTAGAAAAGGCAGAGGAACCAGAGATCAAATTGCCAACATTCATCAGATCATCAAAAAGGCAAGAGAATTCCAGAAAAACATCTACCTCTGCTTTATTGACCACACCAAAGCCTTTGACTGTGTGGATCACAACAAACTGTGGAAAATTCTTAAAGAGATGGGAATACCAGATCATCTTACCTGCCTCCTGAGAAAGCTGTATGCAGGTCAAGAAGCAACAGCTAGAACCAGACATGGAACAATAGACTGGTTCCAAATAAGGAAAGGAGTACATCAAAGTTGCATATTGTCACCCTACTTATTTAACTTATATACAGAGTATATCGTGTGAAATGCTGGGCTGGATAAAGCACAAACTGGAATCAGGATTGCCAGGAGAAATATCAATAACCTCAGATACACAGATAATACCACCCTTAAGGCAGAAAGCAAAACAGTACTCAAGAGCTTCTTGATGAAAGTGAAAGAGGAGAGTGAAAATTTGGCTCAAAACTCAACATCAGGAAAACTAAGATTATGTCATCTAGTCCCATCACTTCATTGAAAATAGATGGGGAAACAATGGAAACAGTGACAGATTACATTTTTGGGGGCTCCAAAATCACTGTAGATGGTTTTTGCAGCCATGAAATTAAAAGACACTTGTTCCTTGGAAGAAAAGCTATGACCAACCTAAACAGCATATTAAAAAGCAGAGACATTACTTTACCAACAAAGATCCATGTAGTCAAAGCTATGGTTTTTCCAGTAGTCATGTATGAATGTGATAGCTGGGCTATAAAGAAAGCCAAGCACTGAAGAATTGCTGCTTTTGAACTGTGGTATTGGAGAAGACTCGAGAGTCTCTTGGACTGCAAGACACCAAACCAGTCAATCCTTAAGGAAATCAGTCTGGAATATTCATTGGAAGGACTGATACTGCAGCTGAAACTCCAATACTTTGGCCACCTGATGTGAAGAACTGACTCATTGGAAAAGACCCTGATGCTGGGAAAGATTGAAGGCGGGAGTATAAGGGGACAACAGAGGATGAGATGGTTGGATGGCATCACCGACTTGATGGACATGAGTTTGAGCAATCATCGGGAGTTGGTGATGGACAGGGAGGCCTAGCATGCTCTAGTCCATGGGGTCGCAAAGAGTTGGACACAACTGAGTGACTGAACTGAACTGAATTTAAAATGACCTCTGGAATGCTGTTCTCAAGCTATGTTTTCTTTCCTAAAATGTAAAATAAAATTTTTCTCAGAATTACAAAACTGGTAAGTTCATTTTATTTTTCTTGGAGAACCCCTCTAGTCAAGACTAAAAAAAATAAAGTATTGGTAAAGATTCATATGGGCTTTAATTTCTTTGGTATTAATTAATTAACAAGAATCACAGTTTTATTTCAGATTGTGATTATTTTTACATTAGTTTTAGAATTTAATTTATTTGGGACTCAATTGTTCAAACATTAATTTTTTCCTGGGAACTAGATAACAGAAGGGGTTTATAAATCAGTACAGGTTATTGTAGTATGAGGATTTTATTACTGAAATATTTTTAGGAGTAAGTTCGATTTTACCACCTAATTCCTTCTTTTCTTGAAGAATGTGGCTTCATAAAATTTGGGATACATACAAAGGAGTAAAATTTTAGGTCTGAGTACAAAGTAGCCTTATTTTATGTTGTATAATTCTGACCCATTTCAAAGCTTTCTTAAGTAATTTTTTCATTGTATACCAAAGGATCAATAAAACAATAGTGGTTGGTACTAGAATAGCATACCTGTGGCTTTGACAGCAAGAACTCCCTGATGACACTGCGGTTCTCCCAGCCTGATAGAAAATTCTAGTGCACCATAGGTGTGGCTGTTAAGCCCAAGGGATAAGAGAACAGAAGCATGGAAATGTCGCTACTTGAGGGAACTGCCTTTATACTTGAATTTTGTGTCCAGTTAGAGAGAGATGAATTCATAATACATTGTTTTGCATTCTATTTCCTTACTCAGTCCTCCCCAATAAGATGTGAACAAGACTGGCTTCAGGATGGGTGATCTGTACATTTACACAGGGCTTCACATTTAGAAAGATTCATGTTTAAGTCAATGCCTTATTGTCACTTTGAAACTGTTGAAACATTTTAAAGAAGGGGTCCTGAATTTTCATTTTGTGCTGGCCCAGCAAATTATACAGCCAGTTGTGGACGTGAAGCTGTAAAGACTGGTCAGTTTGTGAGAAAGAACCATATATGAGTAGTTCAGCTCTTTCCCTCTCCTCCTCTTTTTGGGATCAGCTGTGTTTGGAGAGCATATGGTTGGGCCAATTCTCCACGGGAAGGAAGCTTAACAGTACATAAATTGTTCTCATGGGCAAAGCTGTGGTTTTCCCCAGTGTCTCTGATTAGGTGAATGGATATGTCAAATTCTGGGGCACATATTAGTCATCTGTCTAAATCTTGTTTTCTAACAGTATTATTAGTATGAAAACTTGTCATTTTATTTCCAGTTGCCTGACTCTTTTGGGTACCTCTCACTTGGTCTAGAGCTCAGATAGAGGACAAAGTGGTATAAACCCCAATGGGAACTATATGTTTTTGTGAGAAAGTATTTTTTATTTACTGCACATGGTTGGCAGCCTTTCAGGGGTAGAGTTTTCCATTACAGACCCCTGTTCTTAATGGGGAAAAGATACAAAAATGGCAAATGTGACAAGAAAAGAAGTATACATAGATCCCAGGCTCAAAACTCCAGCCGTACTGTTCAAGTAGAGATTTGTTTAATGAACACCATCTTTAAACTTTAATTATACCTTGAAGGAATAAGTGCATGGATCCTTCACAACGAGATCCTGCTTTCATACTTTAGTTAAATAATTGGATTTGTATCCATCTAATTAAAACTTACTGGGTTGGCAAATTTAAGTAGCAAAAGCAACACTTTTTAAAATAGTAAATGGCCAGCATAATGTTACTATAAATTAGAGAATGAGTCTTCATAGGATGGGGGAACAAAAGGTGATCAAAACAAGACCATCAGCCTTATATCTTTTCATGACCTAATAATCTCAGCTTTCAGCTCACCTCTCCCATATCCCTAAAAATCATCTTGAGAGATTTTCTACTATTAATACAGATACAATATAGAGAGATAGATTAAAAAAAGGTTTTTTAATTACAGATAATCATCTCTTTGAAATTGTTAATTATCACTAGATGCCATCCTTAATTAAAGTTTATAAGTAAAATTTTTTAAAAAGATGGCTGATAACCAAAACAATCAATCAGTAAACTTATATAAACTAGTGGGAACCAACAGTCACCACCCAGAGTAAGATGCATTCGATACCACTGTTTTTGGAGTATCAGGTCTGTGATACTGGGCTGGGCTGATGCCCCGTCGCTGGCCAATGATATGTCTGTGTTTTGGTTGTTTTATTGCGTCTGATTCTTTGCGACCCCATGGACTATAGCTCGCCAGGCTCCTCTGTCCAGGGAATTCTCCAGGCAAGAATACTTGAGTGGGTTGCTGCTGCCATTTCCTTCTCCAGGGGATCTTCCCAAACCAGGGATCAAATCCAGCTCTCCTGCATTGTGGGTGGATTATTGTCTGAGCCACCAGGGAAGTCAATGATTAAAGGCAGAATAAATGATACAAAAATAGGCTACCTATAAATCCTAAAATGACTACCAGGCATGAAGAAAGTCAGTAATGGCCATTTCCTAGCACTACCTGGGGCTTCATCTGAGAAGTGACCATTTGCAGCACTGGGGAAACAAAGTGGATGAGCAATTATGTAATATTTGTTAATTTACATTCATCTAATCAATCCATGGGGAAGCGACAACTCAGCATTCCTGGGAAACCCTCATGCCATAAATTCAAACAACATTACACTTAAGTCCTATCTGTCCACTCTAGGTCATCAGTGTTCTGAGCAAAAGCCTTCACAAACTGTGGAGTAAGCCAGTGCTTTAAAGGCCTTTGAATTTCTTTACTCTGAATCTTCTCATCATAAATGTTATTACCTTAACGGGGAATCCTATTGATAAATCACCTGGAGCAGAGCTCTTCACAGCTCTGACCGAACATTCAAGCAATGTGCCTCTTTGCTCTCAGTTAAAAGGGTATAACCCATTCCCCACATCTGAGTTTTCTTCCTTTCTCTCTTTTCCACAAAACCCTCTCTCCCAGGTTTGGTAAATTTGTGCACTTTTTCCTGAAAAACAAACCAGATCTCTTGGTGCCTTTCCATTCTTCTACATAAAAATCCTTATTAATCATATATTGCCTTTCTGTTTGCCTCTATCTCTTTTCATTAAAATAGCTTTACATAAAATGCAACAAGCCAAAGCACTGACATTTATAAAGAAGTTACTTATTTCAAACAGTGCTTTATGAAACTGGTTCTTTCCTCTCGGCTTATCAACTTCAAAAATACATGCCAAAATGAGCAAAACAAACAAAAGTCTCTCTCCTCTTTGCACTGAGGCTCATTTCTGTCTGGTTGTGCTGTATGTTTATGAAAGTACACATTCTAACATTGAAAGCTACCTTAAAAAAACTAAGTACTTTCCAACGAGTCAAATGGATATTTCTTTATCATTATAGTTCCCTTCCAGAATCAAAGGGGCCTGTCCTTTGGTTTTTGAGACATGCTGCATACTCTCTGGTACCCCACAGTCATCGAGGTGCTTCCCCAGCTTCTCCTGACTCTTACTGGATGATGCCAGTGTAAAAACAAGAGCACTCCCAATGTGGATAAGGTAGACACTATGCATCCAGAACTACTGGAGACCAGAAAGCTCTCTCAAGGCTGCTTGTAGGGGTCTGACTGGAGACCTGCTGAAGACATCAAGGGCCCCATTCAACCTCTGTGAGGGGCTCTTCTGATGTCATAGAATGAATTGTCACACATTCATTAATAAATGAATAAAATAATCTAACAGTAAATTCAAGTTTATTGTTAGATTAAACTAACAATAAATTGATTACCTGATGGTTTCTGTGGATTAGGAGTCTAGCACATTTTCCCCTAAATCCTTTACTCATAGTCTCACAAGGCTTCAATCAAGATACTGGCTGCCTTTGTCCTCATCTGGAGAATCAATTAGGCAAAGATCGGCTTCCAAGTTCCCTCAGGTTGTTGGCAGAATTTGTCTCTGATTGAGGTCCCTATTTTCTTGTTAGATGTCAGCAGGAACTACCCTGAGCAACTAGCAGCTGACGTCAGGTCCTTAACATGTGGCCTCCGCCATGGGCTGTTCACAACATGGCTATTTGCTCCTTCTGTGCTGGAGGAAAATGACTCTTGACTCCTTTTATCTGTAAACTATAAACTCTCTTTAAAAATCTCACCTAATTAAGTTAGGCTTAACTAGAATAATTCCCCTCTTATTCACTCAAAACTCAACCGATTAGGAATCTTAATTACATTGGCAAATTCTTCCCAACCTTTGCCATAAAACGTAAGCTAAGAGCCATGGGAGGGATATTTCATTTACACATAAATGACATTTGCATTTAAACACCAAAGGGAATGGGGTTCAGGGCATATACATCAGGGACTTAGATGTTTAGGGTCTATGATAGACTCCTTCCTACCATATGTGTAAACCATGAGGCTGCCACAATTTCAGAACTTTTAAACAACAACTAAAATATTATGTCTACATCTTGCATCTACAGATATGACTAAGTGAGATTCTCTACAAACAACTAAGGTGTGTAGGTATTGGCAATTTGGGACAACAGTCATCATCACTACTCCTCATGGTTGTTTCCAAACCCATGTGAGAAGAAATGTACAAGAACTAAATGAGATCAAAATAGAGTAAAATTATTAGTGGTGAAGCTGGTTGGAGAATGTAGGTTCTCCTATCTCCTTTCTGAAGTCAGATTTTGGTATCTCTAGCCTGTCACAGGGAGAAAAGTTAGAAGACAGTGGACCTGCAGAAACAGACTCTGTCTCTTTGCCAAATGAAGGAAACACACTTGTTTTACTGATGCCTAAAAGAGAAAGTGAGATGAGAAAGAAATGGAAATGGCGCTGTGCTGTTCAAGCTTCAAGGCTGTGGTTCTACTATCCTGTGAACAAGGCCTCTAGGTCAGTATGAGTCACTGCGGCAGTAAGAAATCCCCGAGTCGGTAGTTAACACACCAACGTGCTGTTCCTGTTCATGCTACAAGTCTAATGCTAGTGACTAGGGAATTGGGCTGACTGAGACCTCCTCTCAACCTGTTGCTCTTCAGTCGCTGCAGCAGCAAGAGAAGCAAGTGGGGAATCACACGCTGGCTTTTAACATCCACAGTGCAGAGTAACGCATGTCTCTTCTGCTCAAATTTTATGGAGCGAAGCAAGACACATGGCCAGAGGAGGAGGAAATACTGTTCTACCATGTCTCTTAAAGGGAGGAGAATCAAAAATACTTGGAGAGCATGAATGCTGGGAAAGATTGAAGGCAAAAGGAGAAGGGAGAGGCAGAGGATGAAGTGATTAGATAGCATCACTGACTCAGTGGGCATGAATTTAAGCAAACACCACTAGATGGGTGAAGGACAGAATAGCCTGGCAAGCTCCAGTCCATGGGGTAACAAAGAGTCAGACACGACCTAGCGACCTAACAGCAGTAACTATTAACAGCTTATTGCCATGGCTTAGTGAATGTCATTTATCTCCTATGGAAGATGTAGGAATGAAGGAAGTCCCCAGTGGATTTACTCTATAGCTCCAATAGAGTAGAGTAGCTGATTTCTAATGGAAATGTGAATGTGTAACAATTTCCTCTTAAGAGTAAGTATAGGCCACAGAAAAGGTTTATGAAGCAGCCGTGTAGCACCAAGCCCTCACCTTCACCGAGACGGATTCACTGAGCAGCTAACAAACACTGCTTTCCCAAGGCTGCTCTGCAGGCAGGCTGAGAGAGGTCCTAGCCCCACGCGGCGGGCTCCAAATGGGAAGAGAGAGACTGTGCCTGCCACATTTTAGGAGGCCGCCTTCAAATTCAGGCTGTGTGTCTGGAGTCGCTGTACCGAACAGGATCTGTGAGCTGGCTCTGTGCTGGGTGCGAAGTGTGAAACCTGGTGCCAGAACGCGAGCGCACATCAAAATCCTGGCACAGGCGCTCTTCAGAGACGGACAGAAGACCAACTGTAACATACGGCTCATTCTTCTCACGTCATAAATGGAAAGGCATTAATCACCGGGAGGCCTCCCAGAAATTAAAGTTCATCTATTGGTTATGGGGTGTCAAAAGGCAAATGTGGAGTGTTTTAAATTTGCTTAGTTTTCCTGCGATATAAAATCCAGGTTTCAAATGCTGGCTTTATCATCAAAACAGACTCCTGGCCCTGCCAAAGCTAACATAAAGAGAGAACCCAGAACTCCACACAGGTTTCTCATTTATAGCATAATTTCCTCCAAAGACAGCTATTTTAAAATGTAGATTAACCCTTAATGTCTGAATTCTCCAGATTGAAACTTTGAAACAATGCAGTCCCATCTGCCAGCATTGAAAACCCAAGTGGCGAAGGAGTTGCCCAGGCTTTCCCCAGTGAGGGTCAGAGCCCAGCCTCCTGACTGTCCACACAGCAGGAAGCACCATGCTGCATGCTTGGGTGGTCCTCCCATGGAGAGGCAACGGTTGTGTTCTCAGGCTATAAGTTGTAATCAGCTGATAAAAGAAGAAAGGAAGTCATAATGTGTCTTCTCCAGGGAAAAAGGTACTAGGGTGCATGTGTATCATTAACACCTAAGTGAAACAATTTAAAGTAGTAACTCCTTTAAAGTGATTGCCAGGCATTCACCAGACTATTCTTAAGGGTATAAATATGAACACATGCAATCAGTGACTTCACATTCACCCCCAAAATGGAATTATACATTTCTGTATCTATCTAGTTTGTATAACTTTTGCTTAAGAGAAAAGTGATCATTCAAAAGGCTGCAAAATGTTAGCCTGAGTGTGTGCATGCACATGTACCTGTACAATGTCATTTCAAATTAGTAGTAGTAGTAGTCACTCAGTCCTGTCCAGCTCTTTGGGACCCCATGACTGTAGCCCACCAGGCTCCCCAGTCCATGGATTTCTCCAGACAAGAACACTGGAGTGGGTTGCCATGCCTTTCTCCAGGGGATTTTCTCGACCCAGGGATCAAACCCGGGTCTCCAGCATTGCAGACAGATTCTTTGCTGTGAGAGCTCCTGAGCTGTGAGAGCTACATCATTTCAAAATAAACCTGAATAACTTCATATGAAGCAAAAAGTATTGATGTTCCACAAATCTCATTAGTCCTTATCTTCTTTAAGTCTGATTTACTCATATAGGTTGTCAGCTCTAGCAATGTAGAAATTTGAGTTGGTGAACTCTATTCTAAAGAAACTTACAAAGGAAGACAGCAACATACAAACACACCCCAGAATTATGCCTACCTTTGAGATCCTCCTGAACTAAAGTCAGAGTAAAGGTAACACCCTCTATGCAAAAATGCAAACAACCAAATCCTAATGCTCCTCTTTGGGCCATCCCCAAGGCATAAAATTTCATCAGTGAAATGGAGTAGGTAGCTTGAAATGTAGCATAACAGATATAAAGAACCAACTCTAGTGCTTGGCACATACGTATCAGGCATTAAATAAACATCAGCAATGATAATCATACTGAAGTTGCAAAGTTAGTGTTGTATAAAGCCAGAAGGAAAAACAACAATACAGTATAGTAATGCATATATATGGAATTTAGAAAGATGGTAATGAGAACCCTGCATGTGAGACAGCAAAAGGAACACAGATGTGTAGAACGGACACGTGGATTTTGTGGAAGAGGGCAAGGGTGGGGTGATATGGGAGAAAGACATTGAAACATGTTAATTACCATATGTGAAATCAATCACCAGCCCAGGGTTGATGCTCGGGGCTGGTGCACCAGGATGTCCCAGGGGGAGGGAGTCGGGAGGGGGGAGGGAGGGGGGAGGGAGGGGAAGCATGTGTAGACCCATGGCGGTTTCATGTTACTGTATGGCAAAACCAACACAATAAAGTAAAGAAAAAGAAAAAAAGACATGATTAAGAGCTTAAGCTTTAGTGTCTGCAAGCATGGGTTCACATCCCAGTTTCACCAATTACCAGAAGTGCGGCTTCCTAGGAATGGGATCAAAGTTAAATGTACACAGTGAGGAATCATGAGAGAGTGTGAGATTTCCCAAAAGATAGGAGAAGACAGTAAAGGTTTCCTGGGTATGAAGAGAAACGAGCACCAAGGAGAAAGAGTCTCTCGGGTTGAAGATCTAGAGATATGGAATTATCAGAAATCAGGGCAGATAGGATTTTTCAAAAGAAGAACTGTTATTAAAACTGCCAAATTCTATTATATTATAGATAAAATTATCGTCTACAGGACCCTGGAAGCTACAACAGGAAAACTTTAAACCTGGATCATTTGTTAACATCTCTCCCTGAATTTCTACCCTGGTGGAGCTGTTGAAACAACAATGAAGTAGAATGGGTTCTAAAGAATTCTACACAGAGCTCCAGCCTCAGAGATAGTTCCCCAAAACATCACTTCCCTGAACTGTGTCTGGAAAACCAGCCTTCTCCAGAGAAATCATATTCACCAAGTACAGATAATGATAAAAAGCTTCAAACTGATTAATAACTAACAAAGTAATTGCTAGAAAACACCTTCTTTCCCTCAGCACTGAGTACCTTCTGGATAAAAAATATTTAAAAAAACACAACATTTAAATACAATCAGTAATGAAATATAAATATTAAATAAGATAAACATCTGTCATAAGAATCATCATTAATTATTCTCCATGCTGAGAATTTACTCCTGCCCTCTATTTCTCTTCCAAACACTCATTCTATCTTTTTTTTTTTTTAAAGAGGCTCTATCACTGGGTCAAATTTAAGCCTTTAAAGAATAGATACTGCTGGCACATACCTTACTTTATACACAGTCTCTACTGAATTCACTTTTTTTAAAAACTCTGTTTGGCTTTCCAGTCCAGTGAGAAGTAATTTATTTTAAATAAAAGAAGGAAGTCAATTTACTCTTAAACCCAGAGGTTAATCTCCATGTAAGCCATCTTTGGCTTATGTAATTGATGTGGGAAATTTTGCTAGGGTAACTTTTGCAGGGGCTTCATGGAATGCTCTTCAGAAAGTCCTCTTGGATGTCATGAAATCTCCAGCATTCTTACCCCAAAATACTATCTTTAGGTAAAGGGTTATGTTCACATGCTGTGAGTTAGGGGGTTTCGGAATTTAATGTAGAAATACTGTACACATTTCATGGGAAGGTTTTATCTTATAGAACAGGCCCACTTTTTACACCAAATTAAATAGGTTGCAAATAGTAATTTCATCTGTTCGTCTGCCAAAAATTTACTGGGCTCTTAGCATGAGCACTATAGGGAACTTGGGAGATATTAGATATTAACAGCATTAGAATCTTCAGGTAGAAGGAAATCAACATTGAGGGTCAATTACATGCCCTACCATTGTGTTCAGTGGATGTCTATCAGCTCATGAGTATAGATAATACAAGGCTACATGAATGTAGCTAATACAGATGTATAAGCTCAAAGGATTGAAGTCATTTGTTGCTGATCACAGAGGGTTTCATAGAGAGGCGATATTCTCACTTGAAAAATGTAAGATTTTAACTGATTAATTAGAGCTTCCTCAAGGAGATGCAGATGAATTGAGCAGTCACAGTAATATGAAACTCTAACTATGGTTAGAGGAGGTTTTGACTATGTTCCCAAAGGAAAAAATATTCTAGAGAATTATTAGAGAGGTAAGGTTAGGAATGTAGGATAAGGGATTTAATGCCAAGGTAGGGCTTTATATTAATTTAGTAGAGGGGTGGATGCTCTGAAGCTTTGATAGCTATATGTTTTAGAAAGATCAGTCTATCAAAGACATATGTGAAAGGTTGAAGTGAAAAATAATGGAGGACAGTGTGTCATATTGAAAAGCTATTAAGTGCACAACAAGCACAAAAGGTTGAGGATTTCAGTAAAACACAGTTTTAAGTTTCAGCATCTAGTAGCTGCTATTTAGTTACTAAGTTGTGTCTGACTTACTGGGATCCTATGGACTGTAGCCCGCCAGGCTCCTCTGTCCATGGGATTTTTTCCAGGCAAGAATACTGGAGTGGGTTGCCATTTCACAAAAGGTTAAGGATTTCAGTAAGATACAAGTTTTAAGTTTCACTATTTAGGAGGGCAGAGGCAAAATTAACAGAAATAAAGCATCTTAAAATGGGTTGACAGGCCAAGCTGAGTTCATTTAGTTAAGTTAAATTGGAAATGACCTCAGTATATATACAGAGAGAAGTGCTGCTTTCCTAGGGCATGTGCATACACATGAGAAGTGAGCAGGATTACAAATTCCCACAACAGCCACACACAGCAAACTCCAGGCATATTCCTTCCTCAAACTACTGTGAAATGGAAAACAAGTCAAACTTCAGTAACTCTTTTGATAAAATTATGAATATTTGCTCCCACCAGAGGAGAGCAGCAGTTGGTTTCATACGTTTCAGAAACGCACAAAAGAAATAAATAGAAAACCATGTCTTTCAGGTCTGCTTGATTTGTTATTGTTCAGGGGGGAAAAAAAGCTATAATTATTTCATCTAGTTAAAAGAGAAGAAATAATCTAGGGCAATACTGAATAAACCAAATTTAGATAAACTGTCCAAATAAAAGAAAGCACAATGTTGTAAGTTAAATTTTCATACCTCCTAGCCAAATATTTAAAAAATAAATAAATAAATAAAACAAAGGTCATTATCCCTGTAGTGTATAAAATACCCAGAGGCTGGGTAGAGAGGTGGCTTTCTCTCCCTGGCTCTCCTCCATTCCCACATCACCTTCATTCTGTCTATCCCTTTGTCCTGCAAAGGTACCACAATGTGAGCAGTATTTATGTTTATAGGTCGCAATATTAACATTTAAAATCTTAGGTATAATTTTAATCACGTTTGCCACTAACTTCACTTACAGTAATGTGATTTAAGTTATTGGCTGCTTAATTAACCTCTGGATCTGGCTCCTCACAAAGACCTCATAGTTTAAACATTTTTGAACAACAACAACAAAAAGGAGGGGAATCAACTTAATCATATGCATCAAAATCATTTTAATGCTTTTATCTGTATAGGTTTCATTACATGGGCAAAGACATAGACATTAAATAAGACTGAAAAAAAGATAATTTATTCACAAAGATTGACCAACTGAAAAACTGACCATGCCCTTAACATCTAAACAGACATGAAAGCTATCAGGTTAGTGCAAACGTAATTGTGGATTTTGCATTGTTGAAATTTGCCATTTGATATTAGAATACATTCTTAATAAACATAGTTATGCTATACATCATTTTAATGCACATTTCTTGATTTTTTTTGCTGATGACATCAGTTGCTGTATATATCATGTTTATTTTGGACTATAGCAATGATATTAGACAAAAATCAAATTCAAGTCATTTTCTTATTCAGATTCAAAATGGGTCATAAAGCAGCAGAGATAACTCTCAACATCAATAATGCATTTGGTCCAGGAACTGCTAATAAACATACAAGGCAGTGGTGGTTCAAGAAGTTTTGCAAAGAAGACTAGAGTCTCGAAGATAAGGAGTATAGTGACCGGCCATCGAAAGTTGACAATGGCCAACTGAGAGAAATCATTGAAGCTGATCCTCTTACAACTACATGAGAAGTTGCTGAAGAACCCAATGTCAAACATTGTATGGTCCTTTGGCATTTGAAGCAAGTTGGAAAGGTGAAAAAGCTCGATAAGTGGGTGCCTCATGAGCAAGCACAAATTTAAACAAAGTCCTTTTGAAGTGTTGTCTTATTCTTTGCCCCAAACAAACCAGATTGTGATGTGCAATAAAAAGTGGATTTAATATGACAACTGGTGATGATCAGCTCAGTTGCTAGACTGAGAAGAAAGTCCAAAACACTTCCCAAAGCCAGACTTGCAACAAAAAAGGTCACGGTCACTGTTGGGTGGTCTGCTGCCGTCTGATCCACTACAGCTTTCTGAATCCTGGGAAAACCATTACATGCGAGAAGCAAGCTCAGCAAGTCAATGAGATGCACTGAAAACTGCAGCGCCTGCAGCTGGCAGTGGTCAACAGAAAGGGCCCATTTCAACTCCCCAAGAATCCCTGAGCACACTTCACATAATCCCTGCTTCAAAAAGTTGAACAAATTGGGCTACAAAGCTTTGCCTCATCTGCCATATTCACCTGACCTCTTGATAACCAACTACTTCAGGCATCTCAACAACTTTTTGTAGGGAAAACACTTCCACAACCAGCAGGATGCAGAAAATGCTTTCCAAGAGTTTGCCGAATTCCAAAGCATTGATTTTTATGCTATAGGAACAAATCACCTTATTTCTTGGCAAAAATGTGTTGATTGTAATGTTTCCTATTTTAATTAATAAAAATATGCTTGAGCCTAGTTATAATCATTTAAAATTTATGGTCTGAAACCACAATTACTTTTGTACCAATCTAATAAAGTCATTATCTGGGCAACTAACACTTTTTGAAAAGTGCTATAACTACTTGAATATTTTAACGACCACGTGCTTGGGAATGGGTATTTCTGCTGTTTCCGGATAATTATGGTAGTTTTCTTAACTTTGCCTTTTGTAGTTCTTTACACTGAAAAACTCATGTAATATCCCATACTTTGTCTGTAGAGCTGTTTCCACTAAACATGCAGAAACAATTTTATCAATCAAATAAAAGTGATTGATCAAGTATGTTTATATTTTTCTCTCTCTCTATTTTTTTTATTATTATTGTTTTTGCCATACAATGCCATGATATCACCATGGGTTTACATATGCTCCCCCTCCAGAACCTCCCTCCCTCCTCCCTCCCCCCGGGAAATCTCGATGCACCAGCCCCGAGCATCACTCCTGGGCTGGCGATTGATTAGACATATGATAATTAACGTGTTTCAATGCCATTCTCCCATATCATCCCACCCTTGCCCTCATCCATAGAGTCCACGAGTCTATTCTATATATCGATAAAGTATCTTTAACAGTCCAGAGGAGTGTGTGGGAGAGTCAGGGGAGGGGGAGATATAAGAAGCAACCCTGCAAATATGTTGATATTAACTGCCTATAAGAGTTAAAATTTCCCAACCCTTTGCACCAAATTCTCTATCTCAAGTTATATTCACCATTTTAGTTAATGATGCCATATTTTCTCTGACATTATTTAATAAATATAAAATAGAAATAATGCCACAAATTCTCAAACATTTCATTACACCATCTTTCCAGCTTCACTTTAATAAAGACTTTAATCAATTCATACATACAGTCTCTAACTGATCCTATTACCACCAAACTCCTCCCCCTCTGACTTTTCTTTTCCCTATTTACCAAACTAGTCTTCTTGAAAATCTTTTTTCATGCATTTCCAGAACTTACAATAACGTCTAGTACCTATTATATTAAAGTCTAATACTTATTATATTAAAATCTATAATTCTCAATAAACTGGTTCACCTATATTATATTATTTTCCAAGATGTGCCAATGTGTGCCTTCATCTCCAGTTTGATGAGTTTCATCCATATTTCCTGGTTCCCCCACAACCAGAGATTCCTTTCCTACTTAAAGCAGTGAAAGCAAAGTCGTGTCCAACTCTTTGTGACCCATGAACTGTAACCTACCAAGTTCCTCTGTCCATGGGATTTTCCAGGCAAGAGTACTAGAGTGGGTTGCCATTTCCTTCTCCAGGGGATCTTCTCGACCCAGGGATTGAACCTGGGTCTCCTTCATTGCAAGCGGATGCTTTACCATCTGAGCCACCAGGGAAGTCAAAACCCCATCTCAGATACAGCTCTCCTTACAAACTGCATAAGCCCTTCCTTCTACTATCCTCTTCACTATCCTACAATTTTGCTTTCTGTCTTGTGTTATTTTGTAACCTATTAAATAGAATACATTCTCTCATACCACAAATTCAGTTGTCTTCATAAAAGAGAGTATGTTGACTGTGTGCCTGACAATTCAAAAGACAGAGGCAACCACATAATGGTCATTTGAATCATTCATTAAATAATTTTAGATCACATGCTATTGAATCTGATAATGCCCTGTCCCTTTTTTAAATTTCCTATTTTAGTGTTTGGTACTCATCATCCTATTTCTCTCCACTTGTTTATTATACGTGTTAGTTTCTAATTCTCGGGCTTCCCTGGTGGCTCAGTGGGAAAGAATCCAGCTGGCAATGCAGGAGATGCAGGTTCAATCTTGCATACCTAGGAAAAATCCTGGGTTGAGGAGATCCCCTGGAGGAAGGTATGGCAACCCACTCCAGTATTCTTGCCTGGAGAATCCCATGGACAGAGGAGCCTGGAGGGCCACAGTACACGGGGTTGCAAAAAGTTGGACATGACTTAGTGACTAAAACAACAGTAACAATTTTTAACTGATTGAGATCTCTGTACGTATCTGATTTTCTTTCTTCTTCTTCTTTTTTTTTTTTTTGCTTTGTGAGCTTTAAAAACACCTTCCAATGTCTGTGGTTCGGTAGTTAATTTCTGCTTGCTTAGTTTTAGTATATATTTTTCATTTTTAAAGTTTTAATAACATTTGTAATTCAAAAGAGTTTAAAAGGGTTAAATAGTTCTACAAGGTTCATTACGAAAATCAGCAGGTCCCCAGCCCCTTACTCCCACATGTTACCCTCCTCATGGCTGCGATTTTTATCCCTTTTAGTTGATCATGTTGCTATCTATCACCATGTCTCTAATATGCCTTTATTTAACTTTTTAGTTCATTATTTTGATATAACTCTATGCCTCTAAGGAACATGGCTTTAGAGGCTAAGTTTTAGTGTGAGTTTTAGGTGTTATTTACCTACTTATACCACACAAGCTGAGCATTTAGAGCTCTCTCCTCCAATCCCATCAACTCCCACACCCAAAAGCGTGCTACATCATCTCAAATAGTTATACTGTAACTTATTTAGATTAAAATTTAGAGCTGAGTCATGCAATAGACTTATTATTTATGATTAGTCTTCTGTTTCTGTAGTTTTCACTAGAGTTATCACCTATTTCTTGCTTTATTCATTTTCTTGGTTCTCCTTATATTCATTACTGATTCAACCCCAAACTCTATTAATTACTAAATCTCCTCTGTAGAGGTTCAGATGTGTCAGGTGTTCTACACGTTCTTTTTTTTTTTTTTTCCAGACCAAGCTTTTCTGGAGACTTCTCACCTTCTCCTTTGCTAGCTGATTCCTGGTATGAGTCCTCAGTGCAATGCTCTTATTCAGTTCTACAAATCTCATGTTTTCACTACTCTTGTTCACTCCTTTGATTGCTGAATGGTTTAAAGTATCCTTGATTTTCCCACTATTGATATCTTGGCTAAGTATACACTTCTAATGAGAAATCATTTTTCTTCAGAATTTTGTGGAAGACAGTTCTCTATTGCCATTAGTTTTCAATGTTACCTTGAGAAGTATATGGGTATTTCAAACACATTTATTAAATCTTTTTTCCCTTCTCTCTGGACTTAATGCTACCATTTTATTTTTCCTCTGTACTGATAGTTATGAAATTTTGTAATGGTATGCTTTGCTACAAGTCTGCTTTCTACTTTTATATATAAAACTCAAGGATTCATACAATCTGAATAAATTTTTATGATTTATTCCAAGAATAATTTTTACTTCCTTGTTTTCTCTATTTTTATATAGAATCCATATTTTCAGCTGTTGGAATGATCCTCCAAATTCCTTACCTTTGTTCTCCTGTTTTCAACATTGTTGAAATTTTGCTTTGCTTTCTGGAAGATTCACTCAATTTCACATTTCATTTCTTTATTAATATATTCTTATCATCAGATTTTTCATTTAAGCTTTTTTTTTTCTGCATGTCAATTTTGTGTCATATCTTGTTCTTCATTTTCTTCCTTTTATTTTTAAGTTTTCTTCCTCATATGCTTCCCCTCTCTCCTTTTCTAATTGTTTTATTATGATTTCTGTACTTCATGTTAGTTGCAAACATGGTAATCCTTGTTTGCCTGCTAATGTTGTTTAGATAATTAGATCATTCTTATTTCTCTTCTAATCGTTCCTAATTTCACTTCATGGTGGGAAGTATAAGGCTTCTGATATTTAAGCTCAGTTTTAAAGATGAATAAGTTTCTGGTCTTATGTTTAGATCTTTGATTCATTTTGAGTTTATTTTTGTGTATGGTGTTAGAAAGTGTTCTAGTTTCATTCTTTTACAAGTGGCTGTCCAGTTTTCTCAGCACCACTTGTTAAAGAGATTGTCTTTTCTCCATTGTATATTCTTGCCTCCTTTGTCAAAGATAAGATGTCCATAGGTGTGTGGATTTATCTCTGGGCTTTCTATTTTGTTCCATTGATCTATATTTCTGTCTTTGTGCCAGTACCATACTGTCTTGATGACTGTGGATTTGTAGTATAGCCTAAAGTCAGGCAGGTTAATTCCTCCAGTTCCGTTCTTCTTTCTCAAGGTTGCTTCAGCTATTCGAGGTTTTTGGTATGTCCATACAAATTGTGAGATTATTTGTTCTAATTCTTTGAAGAAGACCTCTGGTAGCTTGATAGGAATTGCATTGAATCTATAGATTGCTATGGGTAGTATACTCATTTTCACTATATTGATTCTTCCAATCCATGAACACAGTATATTTCTCCATCTATGTGTGTCCTTTTTGATTTCTTTCATCAGTGTTTTATAGTTTTCTACATATAAGTCTTTTGTTTCTTTAGGTAGATATACTCCTAAGTATTTTATTCTTTTTGTTTCGATGGTGAATGGGATTGTTTCCTTAATTTCTCTTTCTGTTTTCTCATTGTTAGTGTATAGGAATGCAAGGGATTCTTGTGTGTTGATTTTATATCCTGCAACTTTACTATATTCACTGATTAGCTCTAGTAATTTTATGGTAGGGTCTTTAGGGTTTTCTATGTAGAGGATCATGTCATCTGTAAACAGAGAGAGTTTTACTTCTTCTTTTCCAATCTGGATCCCTTTTATTTCTTTATCCGCTCTGATTGCTGTGGCCAAGACTTCCAAAACTATGTTGGATAGTAGTGGTGAGAGTGGGCACCCTTGTCTTGTTCCTTACTTTAGGGGAAATGCTTTCAGTTTTTCACCATTGAGGATGTTTGCTGTGGTTTTGTCATATGTAGCTTTTATTATGTTGAGGTATGTTCCTTCTATTCCTGCTTTTTGGAGGGTTTTTATCATAAATGGATGTTGAATTTTGTCAAAGGCTTTCTCTGCATCTATTGAGATAATCATGTGGTTTTTATTACATAAACATAAGACCAGAAACTATAAAAATCCTAGAGGAAAACATAGGCAAAACACTCTCCAACATAAACCAAAGGAGGATCCTCTATGTCCCACCTCCCAGAATACTGGAAATAAAAGCACAAATAACCAAATGGGACCTAATTAAAATGAAGAGCTTCTGCACAACAAAGGAAACTATAAGCAAGGTGAAAATGCAGCCTTCAGAATGGGAGAAAATAATAGCCAATGAAGCAACGGACAAACAACGAATCTCAAAAATATGCAAGCAACTCCTGCAGCTCCATTCCAGAAAAATAAATGACCCAATCAAAAAGTGGGCCAAAGATCTAAACAGACATTTCTCCAAAGAAGACATAAAAATGGCTAACAAACACATGAAAAGATGCTCAACGTCACTCATTATCAGAGAAATGCAAATCAAAACCACAATGAGGTACCACTTTACACCAGTCAGAATGGCTGCTATCCAAAAGTCTACAAGCAATAAATGGAGAGGATGTGGAGAAAAGGGACCCCTCTTACACTGTTGGTGGGAATGCAAATTAGTACAGCCACTATGGAAAACAGTGTGGAGATTCCTTAAAAAACTGGAAATAGAACTGCCATATGAGCCAGCAATCCCACTGCTGGGCATACACACCGAGGAAACCAGAATTGAAAGAGACACGTGTACCCCAGTGTTCATCACTGCATTGTTTACAATAGCCAGGACATGGAAGCAACCTAGATGCCCATCAACTGACGAATGGATAAGAAAGCCATGGTACATATACAAAATGGAATATTACTCAGCCATTAACAAGAATGCATTTGAATCAGTTCTACTGAGGATGACGAAACTGGAGCCTATTATACAGAGTGAAGTAAGCCAGAAAGTAAAACAAAAATACAGTGTACTAACGCATATGTATGGAATTTAGAAAGATGGTAATGAGAACCCTGTATGCGAGACAGCAAAAGAAACACAGATGTATAGAACAGTCTTTTGGACTCTATGGGAGAGGGCAAGGGTGGGATGATATGAGAGAATGGCACTGAAACATGTTAATCATCATATGTGAAATCAATCACCAGCCCAGGTCTGATGCTCAGGGCTGGTGCACTGGGATGACCCAGAGAGAGGGAATCAGGAAGGAGGTGGGAGGGGGGTTCTGGAAGGGGAACACATGTATATCCATTGCAGAGTCATGTCAATGCATGGCAAAACCAACAGGATAATGTAAAGAAAATTAAAATAAATTAATTAAATTAAAAAATAAATAAATAGAGATGAATAAGAAAATAAAAAGATAACAAGCATATATATATATATATATATATATGAGACATATATGTATAAGTATTTGAGATACTGATAAATTTGAGAGTTGTAGTTGAAAAATTAAAGAGAAGTCAATGAAAGTAAGCCTACATATTTAAAGGGAATTATCATTTAAGCAGTGTTTCTGGAAAACTTCCTATTCCAAAGGAGAAAGGACTTTAAGAGAAATCAGAGTACTAGTTGCCAAATAATTGGCAAGATAAAGAGAGAAGAAAATGTTGGTCAATAGAGTGCTTATAGACCAAGAGATATTTGTGCTTCTCTTCCAAAAGTTCCATAGGAATTTAAGTAAGTTGGAAAGATAAGAATGCCATGCACAATTGACTGATTTTTGGAATCTATTAATAGAAATAATTTGCAAATTTTAAGGGGCTAGATAGATTTCCCCAGTTCTGTCCCTAAAGGCAATTCACCATAAGTCTCTAGCTTATTAGTGAACTGAGAAAGAAAAAAAAGCAGAGCTAAGAACTAGCCATGTAAACACTCTAGACAGTTATTTTTATTTTCAAATGGCCTTCACATAGAGTAACCTCAAATATAACAAAGTCAAAACTCCTAAAAATTAATAATTATTTTAATAAAATTTTAAGTGAATTGTAAAGTAATACTATAGGAATTAAATAATACATCTTGGATTCATTCAGTTGAACCTGAATTTATTTCCAAAGTGTTCAGCAAAATTGATAGAAATGAAAATATACTAAAGCCATTTAATACCTCCATTTTCAATAAAAACAAAAAGTTTTACTAAACATATTCACATTAAATACTATCACGAGTAACACGGTATGCATGATTCTGAGCTAAGCAATTCTTATTCAAGTATATGAGCTGCCAGTTATGTCCTCTTTAAATTTGTCAACCAACTTCAACTCACATCTCAATGATTCAAAAGAGTCATTGTTAAAAAGAAAAAGGATCCCAGCAAAGTCCAGGCCTGTGACAAGGAAGGTTCCTCGGCCTGGGAGGATCAGCCTCAAACTCAGAGTGAGCAGGCTCTGTCGTCAAGGTCACAACTGATGCCCTTTTGCCTCAAAGAGTCTTGGGTTTAACACGAAAAGAGTGGCCATGCTGGACAGCAGGTGGTGCTGAATCGGAGGCCCTCTGCTAAAAAGACTCCTTCCAACAAGATATTTTATGTCCTTCGATTGAAGTACCATGGGAAAAGGGCCATATTAAAAAGTGAGACAACTGAATTTTGCGTTTATAATTGGTCACTAATCCTGGGACTGAAACACTGAACCTGTCTGTGTGCCAATTTCTCACTCTAATGGGTTAAAGTATATACTGAAATCACACTGGAAAGTTGAATAAATTATAGAATAAAGCCCCTATTAAACAAGGAAAAATTTCAATAGCATACTTCATTGTCCTAAATGTCATTACCAGAGGTAATAATACTAAAATGGACAGAGCAATGAGAGAAATAAGATGGGGGGTGGCAAGAAAAGGGAGAGGCCAGAAATATACTTTACGACCAACTGAACTCATTTACAGAATGTGCAGAGGATGGAGAGCAATTCTTAATCCAACCATTTCTGCCATCAACTCTCTGATACCACTGAGCAGAATATGATGGTTTTCTTTGCCAAGACTCTGAAAGTGAAGCTATCGACTGATCAATTCAGTCACTCAGTCATGTCTGATTCTTTGTGACCCCATGGACCGCAGCACGCCAGGCCTCCCTGTCCATCACCAATTCCTGGAGCTTACTCAAACTCATGTCCATTGAGTCAGTGATGCTATCCAACCATCTCATCCTCTGTCATCCCCTTCTCCTCCTACCTTCAATCTTTCTGAGCATCAGGGCCTTTTCCAATGAATCAGTTCTTCACATCAGATGGCCAAAGTATTGGAGTTTCAGCTTCAGCATCAGTCCTTCCAATGAATATTCAAAACTGATTTCCTTTAAGATGGACTGGTTGGATCTCCTTGCAGTCCATGGTACTCTCCAACACCACAGTTCAAAAGCATCAATTCTTCAGTGCTCAGCTTTCTTTATAGTCCAACTCTCACATCCATACATGACCACTGGAAAAACCAGCTTTGACTAGATGGACCTTTGTTGGCAAAGTAATGTCTCTGCTTTTTAATAAGCTGTCTAGGTTGGTCATAGCTTTTCTTCCAAGGAGCAAGTGTCTTTTAATTTCATGGCTGCAATCACCATCTGCAGTGATTTTGGAGCGCAGAACAATAAAGTCAGCCACTGTTTCCATTGTTTCCCCATCTATTTGCCATGAAGTGATGGGACTGGATGCCATGATCTTAATTTTCTGAATGTTGAGTTTTAAGCCAACTCTTTCACTTTCATCAAGAGGCTCTTTAGTTCTTCATTTTCGATCATCTGCATATCTGAGGTTATTGATATTTCTCCCACCAATCTTGATTCCAGCTTGTGCTTCATCCAGCCCAGCATTTCACATGATGTACTCTGCATGTAAGCTAAACAAGCAAGGTGATAATATACAGCCTTAATGTATTCCTTTCCCTATTTGGAACTAGTTTCTTGTTCCATGTACAGTTCTAACTGCTGCTTCTTGACCTGCATACAGATTTCTCAGCTGTCTTCAATTAGATATAACTTATTAAAAGATCTATTTATCTAACTACCTGGAATAAAGTCCCTCATAGAGAAAGTGTTTAGTTAAAATATTCCAAACTCAATTTTGAAGTGAATAAATGTTTTATCTCAATTTTCCAAGTCTTTTTGCAGACTCTGTTAGTATTCAGCTTTGCAGAAAACAAAGTTATGACTTTTTATCATTTAAATCAGGATGCACAATATATTTCAATTTATCAGGAAGCACACTAGAAGCTGTTAAAAATGCAACTTCGAAAGTGACTAAAATAGACAAACTTTTCTACAGCTTATCCATTATACCACATCAAACAAGAAGTTATTTTCTTTGCAGTATCTGCCTGAGAATGCAAAGAATCATTCCACCAGTGTTTATACCAGGATTCTAACAATTTGAGTCATAGGAGGTATTCTAAGCAGTGGTTTCTGTAAATGGCACAAATTTATTTTCTGTTGTTGTTGCCTCTTTGTTTTACAATGATATTGGCTATGTGCCTGGTGCCTTTTATAAGAATACATTTCTAAGTAATATTTGAATAATTTAGCTTTTTATATGGTATTTACAGGAACAACAATAAATATTCATTTAAAACATCATTTAATACTACATGCCATCTCTAGTCCTTCCCCCTTTCCCTTGACCTTCAATGGGAAATCATTATAAAATTTGAGACATTAATAAATAAATTTATTTGACATTTTTCTTTTTATCTAAGGTTAACCAACTTGTTTTTCAATTCAGCATTTGTTAGGTTCTTCAATTCCAAGATTAATTTTTTTTTGTTGCTCTAATGTAATGTTGCATATTCATTTGCAAAACAAAGACACATGGGCAAAAACTTCTGCAATATTGTCTGTCTAGGGACAGCTCTGAGGATTACAATATGCTCAGCTTTCAATTTTTTGAAACAATTTAGGGATGCAGTCTTTAGTTGAATTTCAAGATGGATTCTAATTTTTACATGGATCCTTCTGGCAAGGAAATTCTGGGTACCTTAAGGAATTGAAATAAAAAAATATAAGGCATAGATTCTTGAAATCTCCCCCCTCCATCTAAATGAAAATGAGCATAGGAAAACATACTGTGGAAATCCAAAACATTCATTATGAAAATCATGTAAGATTTGAAACTCTCTCTGCAAGCTGCATTTGATTACAAACTTCTCTTGGGAATATGCCTAGGTATTCTTGGGCTTGTGACCAGACTACACTGCTTAGCCTACCAACCATCACTGGAACATAATTTAATATCACTTAAGACCTACATTGTGGAAAAGTCAATATTTGAAATACTTTCTATACTGTCCTGATTTTTTTCAAGTTTCCATATTAAACTTGGTAGCAGTTATTCAAAATGCTCATGGCTCACACCTTCTGTAATTTTGCTGCTCATTTTAGTTTTCTCTTTTCCTTTAGTGCTGAATGGCTTCAGTCATGCTTGACTCTTTGTGACCCTAAGGACCATGGCTCACCAGGCTCCTCTCTCCAAGGGATTCTCCAGGCAAGAATACTTGAATGGGTTGCCATGCCCTCCTCCAGGGAGTCTTCCTGACCCAAGGATTGAACCCTCATCTCTTACATCTCCTGCATTAAGAGGTGGGTTCTTTACTACTAGCACCACCTGGGAATCCCCCTCTCTTCCTTGAGCACTCCATTAACATTCAATCTCTTTTTCCTCTCTCTACAGCCACAGATGCTAACTCTATTCAAACTGCAGAAGAAAACACCCTCCCTCTCATCTAATAACGACAATAAAGAAGTAGACTGGAATAAGGAGGGCACTGCAGAAGGGGGGACATAGGCAAAGAGGAGAAGTATGGTCATAAAGAATATAGTTTTTGAATTGTTGTATTGAATCCTATAACCGTGTATACTCATCAGCAAAACCATACATTCAGAAAACACCAAGGTCAAAATTGTTTTCCTCAGTCATCATATGGCTTGGCGCATTCAACTAGAAAGATAGACAGTCATAAATGAAAGTTGAAAAAAGACTCTTATATTCATGTGACAAGGGACAAGGAAGGAGGAATTTTCAATTAATATTTCTATAAAATGTCACTTTCATATAACAATGTCTCTGTTTCAAATTTAGTTCCTCTTTAATTCTTAGAGGACAATGGTAAATTCTTTAGCATTCAAGATCCTCCCATTTTGACTCCAAACTACTTGTGCAGTTTTATCTCTACCTATCATTACAGCTACACAATTCTTTAATTTTTCTCTAACTATTCCTTTTGTCTATTCATCTTCCCTCTAGATTCACATTTCTATAATATAAAATATCACATAACTTTCCACATAACTTAATGTCTCTGTTTAAAATTTTAGTCTTTTTACTTATTCAGAGTTCCCTAAATCTTTCAAGCTACAGCTCAAATTTTCCTTTGATGCCTTTTCTAGTTATCTTCACTGTATTTATGAAGTAGGGCAAGCTTATTTTCAATGACCTCACCTTCTTCTGACATCTGAAAACCCTGTATACAATTTATTCATTTATTTGAGAAAGGCTTTCTCAGTTCCTACTGGTATAAAAGTACATACTTCTACAAGCAGTAAAAATACAGACTTTTAAGATTATAAGCTGGACACATAAGACAAAATCACATACAACTATAAGTAAGAACATAAACAGCATAGGCAAAGTACACACAGGGTTCATTGGATGTCAGGGAAGGTAAACTGCATTTAGATGGAGGCAATAGATATAATTTAACAGAAATACCTAAAACATTTCTTGAGTTACTGTCCCTTAAGTTACTGTTAATGTAGTACCATATGGAATTATATTTTCACCTTGCTTGCACTCCATTTCTAGTTTGTAAGGCTTTTTTTCCCCCATAGGGGAGGAGTGAAGCATAGATTTTCTCAGTTTACCATCTTGCTGCAAGCAATAGGAAGCTCTGACTCAACTAGCTTAAGCAATAAAAATAATTTTAGAAATTGAAATTTAAGAAACCCAGATGTAGCATAGCATTAGTGTTGGTTAAGAAATCACTAAGATCAGGTTCAAGGTAAGGATGCACCCCTCATTACTCTAGCTGATGCAATAAGACAAGAAAAGGAAATTAAAGGTGTACAGAATGGGGAAGAAGACATAAAACTGTCTGTTCATGGATCAAATGACTCTCTGTGGAGAAAATTGGAAAGAATTGAAAAAATACTCCTGAAACTAATAAGAGAATGCAAGATTGCAAGATTCAAGGTTAATAAATAAAAGTCATTTATTTTTCTATATATCAGCAATCTAAAAGTAAAATTGGAAATTAAAAACATAATATAATTTATATTAGCACCCCTAAAAATTAATACTTAGGTATAAATCTGATATGTGCAAGATATATATGATACATGAAGAAAACTACCAAATGCTGATGAATAAAAGAATAATTAAATAAATGGATATATATTCCACATTTATGTATAGAGAGACTAAATACTGTTAAGATGTCAATTCTGCCAAATTTTGTCTATAGAGTCAATCTCAAATAAAATCCCAGCAAGTTATTCTAAAGACATAAACAACCTTATTCTTAAGTATATACGGAGAGGCAAAAAACACAGAATAGCTAATCCATTTTAGAAGTAGAAAAACAAGCAGAGGACAGATATTATCTGACTTCTACCCTTACTATAACACTATAATAATAAAGACAGTGTGGTATTGGTGAAATATCAAACAAATAGATCAATTTTGGAACAGAATATTAAGCCCAGAAACAGATCTCCATACATAAATTCAGCTGATCTTTGACAAAACAGCAAAAACAATACAATGGAGAAAAATCTGTTACAACAGCTGAACTTCCTCATCACAAACCTAACTGTAAAATTCAAACTATCAAACTTCTAGAAGAACACAAGGAGACAATTCAGATGATCGTGGGTTTGATTATGACTTTCCAGATGCAACATCAAAGGCACAATTCCTGAAAGGGAGAATTGATAATCTAAATCGCATTAAAAAGTAAAACTTTTACTTTCTGAAAGAAGTATGAAGATAATAAGAAGAGAAGCCACTGGCTGAGAGAAAATATTTGCAAAAGACACATCTGATGAAGGACTGTTATCCAAAATATAAAAAGAACTCTTAAAACTCAACAACAAGAAAACAATCCAATTAAAAATGGATTAAAGACCTTAGTAGTCACCTCACTAAAGAAAATAAACATATGAAAAGATGCTTCACATCTTATGTCATCAGAGGTATGAAAATTAAAACAATAATAAGATATCACTGTATGTCTATTAGAATGGCTAAAATCCACAGGCATGAATATGTGCAGTAACAGGAATCCTCATTTGCTGCTGGTAAGAATGCAAAATGGTACAGCCACGTTCGAAGACAGCTTGGTGGTTTCTTAGAAAATTAAACATGATCTTAATACATTACCCAGCTATTGTGCTCCTTGCCATTTACCCAAAGGAGCTGAAAATTTAAGCCCACGCAAAAACTTGCACATGGTTGTTATTAATAATTGCAGCTTTATTAATAATTGCCAAAACTTGAAAGTGACCAAGATATCCATTCTTACGGATAAGTAAACTGTGGCTTATTCAGAGAATGGAGTATTTTTAAGTGCTAAAAAGAGATGAGCTATCAAGCCATGAAAAGACATGGAAGATTCTTCAACGCACAGTATTAGTGAAAGAAGAGATCCTGAGAAGTTTGCATGCTGAATGGATTCCAACTATATGGCATTCTGGAAAGGGCAAAGTCAGAGAAACAATAAAAAAGTGATTGGTAAAGGAACTTCCTTTGCAGTCCAGTGGTTAAGACTTCCCACTCCTGCTGCACGGGGCACAGGTTCGATCCTTGGTCAGGGAACTAAGAGCCCACATGCCACACAGTGGGGGAGGGGCCACAAACAAAAGAAAAGCAGCAAATTTATCATTTAAACACACACACACAAAGTGGTTGTTACAGCTTAAGAGGGTGGCAGGGATTAATAGGCAGGGCATGCAGTATTCTTAGGAGAGTGAAAACACTGTACAATACCATAATGATGGATACATGTCAATTTGTCCCAACTAGTACATGAGTGAGTCTTAACGTAAACCATGTACATTGGGTGATTATGATGTGTCTGTGTGGGTTCCTCAGTTGTAACCAATGTATCACTCTAGTGGGGGATGCTATAATAGTGGGGGCTATGCATGTGTGGAGCAGGAGTATATCAGGAATCTCTGTGTACTTTCCCCTCAATTCTGCTGTGAACTTAAATCTGCTCTGAAAAAAAATAAAGTTTCTGTTTTAAAAAATTATTTTTAGACTTTTTAATATCAGTATCCAACTATTGCAAGAGTCCAATAAAATGGATTATATGTTCTTTTACATGATATTAAAACCTTTAATGGATTTTGACTGCACTTAGAATAAGCTCAGATATATAACTGTGACCTAAAATGAAATGCCGGTAATTTCTAATCTCTCTTATCTCATTTCACACTATAGCTCTGAGCATCACCCTCAAGCCAGACAAGCTTTTGCTTTTCCTTCTCTATACTAATTTATAACCCATTTTAGATCTTTCACTTGATTTTCTTTTGGTTTGGAAATCTCTACCCTAGATATTGCCTAGCCAACTTTTAGGAAAATTTCAGTGCTGTTATCATCTCCATAAGGAAACCTCTCCTCTTAACCTTAATCTAAAGCAGATTCAACATTTACATTCCACATCACTGTTTCTTACCCTCACTGCACTGTCACCTTTAAAAGTTATCTTGTTAACATTTCTGTGTCCTCTTTACCATTGTTATCTATTTTATTCCTCTGGAACATAAGCTCCATGAAAGCAGGAGTCTGGCTTATTTTATTTACTGCTAAATTTCCAGTACCTCATACAGAGCAGACACTCAAATATTTGTGGAGTATGTAAATATCTACTTTCTTATTTCTCTAAAAACCTGTTTGTTTCCACGAGGATGGCAGATGTGAGGTTGAAACTGTTGTATATGGAGACAAAAGATATACATTCTCTTGCAACATTAATTTACAGTCAATATTGTACTTCTAAAATCTTTTCCTACTACCTACCTCTGTTGAAATAATATAAAAAGCATTTTTAAATGAGCACATCTTAAAGAAACAAATCTAGGAAACAGATTTGGTTTCAATAATATTTTTGCCCTTCTCATTTGGGAAAGGCTCTCATCTGCAAAACAGAAAAGAGAGAATGCTCATGAACTGAGAAGTGTTGCTTTTTCTATCTCAATGCATTCCTACCCTGCCACAGAGCACAACATCGAGAAAGTCAGGCAGGACCTACAGGAGATATAGGTAACTAGTTAATGCAGTGACCTCCATAATCCACTATCCTACATCTACTCTGGCACAATTCATCAGACCATGAATGGTTCTATATGTTCATAATTATTATCTAAATTGACCGATGTCTTAGTCTTGCAAAAGTCTGAAACAAAAGCTCATGTCCTTCTACATTATAAGAGAATGCAAGCTCAAGAGTGAGAGGAAAATGAGGCAGAGAAGGGATGCGCTAATAAGTGGGCATTTTATGGAGCTGGTATAAAGTGCAAATGATAGCTGAATATTGGAAGATCCTTCTTATTGCTTAGAAGTGGAAAGTTTCTCTAGGTCAAGGAAAGGGGAAGACTGAATCTACTAGTGTCACTTTGCATTTCCCAAAATGAGTTGTTCTGCAGAGTGTTCATTTCCAGCCCCTAGGCCTCTATTCCTCCTCTCCTCCCATCTGAACTTCTGGACTGTACTTGCATAAATGCCAAGCAGAGCCTTTGGGATCTTATGCCTCAGTATCAACAAGGAAGCGCCAGGGGAGGAGGAGAAATCTGCAGTGTGATCATAAGAGGAAATGGAGTCAAGTGATACCTGCATTGAAACTGTCAGGGCCAAAGCAGAACTGGTCATCTCAACAATGCCTGAGACAGGACAAGTGGCCAAAACAACGAGACAGAGAAGGACGACAGATATCAAGTGTCTCTGCTACAACTATTCACTGCACTCTTCAGTCCTGACTAAACAATTTTATGGTCAATCTAGGAAAAAGCCTTGATCTGTGAAATTGAGATTTACAACAATACAACAGGGAATATCTACCGTTAGGGGAAAGTAATCTCCATTTATTTATGTCTGCTGGACAAAAGATTATTAAACAGAATGGATGTTAAGATTATCTTAAGAGATCTGACGGAAGGTAGAACTTCAGGGTGAAAACTTAACCGTCCCTTTAAACTCAAAGGGCTGCCCACTCTGTGACAGTGCCAAGCTGAGCATTCTTTCAACCACTTGCCACATGTTAACTCTTGGGCAGGTGGTAGCACACTCCTGTCCCAAGGTGCGTGTGCTGTGAAGCAGTACTCTCAAAGTGTCTAGTAATTAGAAAAGGTCTTCACATATGGAGAGCAAAAGGGGAAAAAAAATGAGGACACGGTAAAGCCGAAAGAAAATGCGCAGAAGAAAGAACTTCAAGGGGCCATAGAGACTGTCTCTCACTATTTTAGGAACTATTCAGAGACATTTGTGCTGATGCTAATCAAGTTCTAACCTTGAAAAGAGGTGTAGGCAAAAAAGAAAAGCGAATAATAATTTAGGAGACAGGGACAATACAAATTGTTTCCTGAATTCCAACAAGAGAACACAGGTAAACCTTAATTAAGATAATTTTGAAAACTTGATTAAAATTAAGTACCATAAGAATATTATCACTAATAAATGTAAGCTGAAGTATTATGTGAACAGGCTTGATGCCTTGCATGACCAACTTCAGATGGTGAAAGATGGGGTCATGTCTTGATGTTTTTTCATAAAACTCTTGAGCTGAAAGGGATTTCTGTGACCATGGGATCTCAAATCTTCAAACACAAAAGATGAAATTGTAAACTTGAGAAAGTGAGTAAATTGTCCAAAGTCAAATAGAAAGGCAAGACCAGAACACAACTCCCAGCTTCAATGTCAAGGCCTTTTCAGTAAACTCGAGTGATTTCACTGTCTTAGGGGAAACACAAAGTAAACCTTTTTCCTTCACTCAAGAAAAAAATTAACTTAGTGCACGGGGTAAAAATAGGGCTTCCAATTATTTTTATGTTATTTATATATAGAATCAACAATGTTTAGGCAAAAGCTCATATGCAAAGAAATGCATGCTAATTTTTGAAATCTGAGTACAAATTTTCTCATATTAACAAAAAAAATGTACTTGACCTCATATGAAATTCTAACTAAAATCAAATCTACAAAGGACTGTTGGCTACTCACTGCTTTGTCTCATCCTATTCAAATACCCCCATCAATGCTAAATCTATACCTATTCAGAGAACAATGAACTGCCAGCTACTGTTCTAATGCACGTTATCTCCATTGACCAGATCACTGCAGAATCTTGGCAAGGATTCTTTCCATTAGAAAGCTAATTCATTGCACAGATTTATGCTTTATTTATGTCTATTGGACAAAAGATTATTAAACAGAATGGATGTTAAGATTATATTAAGAGATCTGACAGAAGGTAGAACTTCATGGTGAAAACTTAACCCTCCCTTTAAACTCAACCCATGAGAGATCTCTGTGATGAGCTCCAAATAGATATAGCCTGCTAGCTCAGGTGAGTGCATTTGTTGGACAGGAGCTGAGGGTTAAGGACTTCGAGACAGACCCTGGGCTCCTTTTAAAAGTATGATAAACAACCGTATTTTGTTTTGTTTCAACACACTGCTAGTGTTTCTGCCGCTCTAAAATCTGCCTGTGCCGTGAAAGTCCTGGAGGTAACCTGCTGCCTGTGAGGCACCCTGCCTGATTGGCCTCGACTCCTGGTGACCTTCTTGCAGGCAAAGCCCCGAGGACAGCCTGGAGGTACAGGTTGGGTTTAAAACACAGGTTGCACCAGTATGATATTTTTAAATTGGCAGAGTTAGGAGACAGAGGAGCAAAATCATTACTAACATGATTCATGTTTTTCCCAAAGCGCCTCAAGGGTCTCCAGAAATATTTAGCAACACTCCCACTGCTTTTGTATTATTTAGATTTATTTTACTAAGAATAAAGTCATTTCTTTCCAGCCCACAAGTCCGAAGGTTCTCATTATCCTCCGAGGAGTCACATGACAGATGTTAATGGCTTCCCTGTGCTAAAGGATGTCAACTGTCATACTCTAGGGAGATTTTACATTGTGGTCAAAATATGAGTAGTCTTATCATTTAAACATGGCAAAAGGCTTGACCAGACTATTTCATCTGAAGATCTGGTTCTTACAATTGAGAGTGATGCAGAAGGATGTGATGTATCTGAGATACTAGGGAAAACATGAGTTATTTTTCTTCTGGTATCTTTGTAATTCAAAAAAAGAGCAGTGTATATGGAAGGAGATATTATTTTATAGTTGTGATTATTGTTCTTATAAGTTTGGGTAGTTCCTCGGGCTTTTTCTTCCTCAGCTGTATGCAAACATATACCTAAAAATACAAAATATTTCAGATGAGGGTTATTCTAACAAAGCACATACATGAACTATTTTTTCCCGTCAGAAATCATATCTCTGACAAAAGTCTGACAAATGTCTTTGAGAACACGGACGATAGACTTGGTACTTTTGTTTTATGGATGAAAGAATCTCAAATTCTAAATGAAACACTAAATGAATGCTTGTTTAAATCAATTAAGGCAAATCTAAAGTGTGAGCTTCACTTTACATCAATAAGAGCACAGAAATAAAGGATGGCTTTGGCTAAATCTAAAATATCACCTGATATTATCCCTAGTCTAAATGTAAACTTTACCATTCACTCACCTATTTCTAAAAGTCATACAATTCTGAAAGTATTGTCTTCTTATATTAGATTCTTCCTGATTTAAGTTGAATAATTTATTATAGTTTGATGAAAATTTCTTAAGCATTTACTGAGCTTTAATGATGCAAACATGAATAAGATCAAAATGTACACACAACTCACTTTAATATAAATCAAGCACTATTTAAAGGTTTAAGCAAAATGTTTTCAGATCAGAGATCATGAAATGATCAGGGAAGTCTTCATTAAAAAAACAAGATTTTACCAACATCTGAAAAAGTAAGTGGCTTCCCTGGGTGCACCCCCCCCAAGACTAGGTATCCCAGTCTCTGCAATGGAGAACAAAATCTCATTCTGAACAGCCACTGTGTGCCCACTCCTGACTGAAATTACCCACTGAGTTTTTTGGTTTTTTTTTTAATCCCCATTGAATACTCAAGTAGGCTTTCCAAAATAGGTATTTCAGGCCTATTTCAGAACTTAGGCTGTCTGAGGCTCTGGTAAAATGACTTGCTCAAAATCACACACAGAATAAGGAGTGAGGTGAGGCTTCAAAACTTGTCTGCAAAACTCCTACACCCACACCCGTCCTGAGCACCACACTGAATGCCTTTCTTCACGGTCCCTTCCCTCCTCCAAGTTCCAGGTTAACTGTTTCAAATTTGACAAATGTTAGTTTGGAGCTAGCACCCATATTTTCATAGATGCTGCCATCAGAAATGTCTCTTGTGAGAAGAAAGGAGAGAAAGGAAGAAGATTCTGCCGATTGCAATATTGTGCTTACGAGGTGGCTTGTTTATGGTACTTGACGCATCCTTACTTAACCATCTCTATTAACCTTTGTTGAAGCAGTGCTGCTATTCACTACCAGTAAGACATTGTACAAGTAACATCATCTTTCAGAGCTTCCCTTCCCTCCTTGAAAAAGGAATGAGCCTCAGACGGTTATGAGGATTCAGAGATAATCCACAGGCGAGGCTACCACAGTATCTGGCATATCAGGAAAGCACAATAATTGTTGGGCATTATTTTATTTTTGAGTGGATGATACCCGTTGCTAAACTCACTTTTCTTCTAGTGCCTGTGGACATTGTCTCTAAGTAGTAGTAAGAGCATGAAGGTGTGAAAATGTATGGAATACTTGGAAATATTTGGAAAAATCAAGAGATTTCTAGTATGGCATAAGAGATATGAGGTGGATGAGAAGTGAGAAAAATTAAACAGTTGTGAAGAGTTACGATTTCATTACATCAGCAGGGAGGAGATACCAAAGGCAATCACTATGTACTCATGGGTTTGTTTATTCTAAATAAAGGTGTTACATGATCTAACTCATCTTTGTATTGGGAAAATAATCTTGGTAGTACTCAAAAAAGATAAATCTGAGAGGGGAGACACTGGGTTTGAATGACAAGTCAGAAGGATTTTTACAATATTCTAGAATAGATAAGAACCTGGACTGGAGGAGCTGTATAAACAGAGAAGATGATTAGAAAGTAAAACTGACTAATACAAAATGGATTGGATAGGGGATTTGAGAAAGATAGGAGAATCAGAAATTTAAAAAAAAGGTTTGTAACATGGGCAACCATAGGTAGTAAGGAAATTAACCCAAAGAGTTAATGTCAAAACACAATTCAGAGAAGCTAATGTGTTTGTTTTGAGATATCTTGAATTTGAGAGAACTGAGGCCAAAAAAAAAAACTAATGACAATTTTAACTACATATAGTTTTGCACCTGTGAGTGATTTAGATTTGGGGGTCATGAACCTAAGTGATAATGAAGGCATGGAGTTAGTGAGGTCCTTGAAGGGAGAGATGCAAAAAGTCAACCCCTGAAGCGGCTGAGCAGAGGGACAGCTGGTCCTAACCACTGCATCAGGTCAGGATTCCACAACAGGCCTTGGGATACTCCATCTCCTTGGGCCATTACTGACTTCTCACCCCATTTCTCAGGCAAATCCCCACAGATTATGTGATATTTAGTCTTTAGTAAAAAGCATCAGGTTCTAATGAAGTTCATATCAATAAACTGATAATAAAAATAGAAGGTAGAATACCACCCCTTCGTGATTTGGCTCAATTTTTTTCCCTGAAAATTTTATTTATATATGCTCTAAGCATTATCATTGAATTAAGCATGTAAAATCTTTGCCTTTTTGAACTCTGATCATTATTTTTCCTATTTAGAATAAATAAAAACACTTCAGCTCTTTTAAACACTAATATCTTAAGGCTAATATGTGCTCAAATCACTTACGTCAACCTGTATTATAGATAATCCTCAAAATGGGTAAGAAATCCATCCATGGGCTTAACTCCTTGGCATCATTTCCCTGTGTTCACCACTGATAACTTCTTCAGAATTAGATTACCACATATTGACCACAAAATAAGCTGAACTGTGTTTGATTTTTATTTCTTCTTGGCTTGGGAAATATTCAGGACTGATATTAATTTCAAAATTTCCTAGCCAAGATATCCAGATAAAAATTTGGGGAGGAAATCAGTATAAAATCTTAAATGATGTTTAATTAGGTCAATTGAACAAATACATATTAGTTACCCATCTCTGTTGTTTGTAGTAGTGCTAAACATTGTATTTGAGATCTATAAACTGCCTTACCTTCGTAGGTGATGTGGGGAAAGCAGGAAAGCAAGGAGGTGATGTATACATAGATGGCCAACAACAAAATGAAACAAAAAACACAATCCCTGATGGCTGGTGATGTGTATCACGAGAGAGAGAAAAGCATTCTACAGCATTTTTTCTAATGAAAAATTATATTCCATATAAAGGGGCTAACATAACTGAGAGAGTTAAAAGATGGCATATAGTTTTAGGAGAAAATAGGAAATAAATCATACAAATCCTAGAAAAGTGTTTCTCAAAATGCATCCCCCTGGATACTGACAGATACATGACAAAATGGTTCCGAGATGCATTAGCTTATTCAACTCTTGATGTAAACAGCTTATTCACAGTAACCTTTTCCAAACACTTGATAGGCCCCGGTGAGAGAGAGTGGACTCAGCCTTTCTCACAAGGGCATAAGTGAAAGTATCAGGGGTAGCAGACACTGGCAGTTATCCACCCCAATTCTACGATTACCTTTGGAGAACTGACCTCAAGTTACTAAGGCTGCTTTCCCGGTAAAGACAGAGAAGTTCCTGGGTATTTATGTTCCCACTCCTCCGCCGCCCTACTCCAAGACTGATCGGTGCCACAGTGTAAGAACACAGCTCCATTGCTGACAGCAGTACCAGTGGCAATGTGTCTTTTAAACTCCAGAGCACCACCATGGAATCACAACCTCCTGCCTGACACTGTATCCCACTTTAACTCGTCTCCTTCTGTCTCTTCTTTCTTACTGGTTCCTGATTGTTCTGCCTTAATGCATTCCATGCACACAAATTCTTGGCTCAGGGTCAGTCAGTTCCAGGGATAACGCTGAAAAGATATCCAGGACAATACCACCAAGTGTCTTAAATGCCAGAATTAATGTTTGTAGCTGAAATTTCTTGTTTTCTTCCAGGTATCTGGCGTAGTTTAGACCTTGTCCTTTTTGGCAAGCTAAATTCTAAATAGAAGCAGGCATATCCCGTAACATTTCTGGATTTCAAGGCAAGAGGATAAATAAGACCCACACAGCATAGAAAGGGAAAAGGTGGAAGCAGGGAGAGATTGCCTCTTCTTGGGCTCTAAAATTATTGTGGACGGTGACTGCATGAAATCAGAAGATGACTGCTTCTTAGAAGGAAAGTTATGAGACAACTAGACAGTATATTTAAAAAAAGACATCACTTTGATGACAAAGGTCCTAATAGTCAAGGCTATGGTCTTTCTAGCAATCATGTATAGATGTGAGATTTCAACTATAAAGAAAGCAAAATGCCAAAGAATCGATGCTTTGGAACTGTGGTTCTGGAGAAGAGTCTGGAGAGTCCCTTGGACAGCAATGAGACCTAATCAATCAATCCTAAAGAAAAGCAACCCTGAATACTCATTGAAAGGACTAAAGTTGAAATTCTAATACTTTAGGCAACTTGATGTGAAGAGCCATCTCGTTGCAGAAGACCCTGACACTGGGAAAGACAGAAAGCAGAAGGAGAAGAGGACAACAGAGGATGAGATGGTTGGATAGCATCACTGATTCAATGGACATGAACTAGGGCAGACTCTGGGAGATGGTGAGGGATGGGGAGGCCTGGTGTGCTGCAGCCCATGCATGGGGTCACAAAGAGTCAGGCATGACTTGGCAACTGAACAACAAGAATAAATTAACCTAAAACCTCTTAATACAGTGTATCTATTCTCTTAACTTTTCCATCAATTCATTTGAGCTCAGTTGTTCAGTCGTGTACAACTCTGGGAACCCATGGACTACAGAATGCCAGGCTTCCCTGTTCATCACCAACTCCTGGAGCTTGTTCAAACTCATGTCCATCCATTTGGTAATGCCATCCAACCATCCTCTGTCGTCCCCTTCTCCTCCTGCCTTCAATCTTTGCCAACATCAAGGTCATTTCCAATGAGTCAGTTCTTCACATCAGGTGCTTCAGTTTCAGCATCAGTCCTTCCAATGAATATTCAGGACTGATTTCCTTGAGGATAGACTGGTTAGATCTCCTTGCAGAGATCTTTTGATCTTTTTCATAGTTACTCAATATTGAAAAGTTGTTACATCTGCTACTTCATGGTCCCTCTGGAATCACAAATTGAAATACAAAGGGAAGCAAGAAAATGAATGCTTGACCCAACTGGAAAATAATACTTTTGTTATGTAACTTTATTTCTTACTTTAAGAAGTCCCACTCAAATTCTTTCACATTCTCCCTCTTGGGCAGTGATACCACTGACAACCCTTCATATCATTTGGACACAGTTACTTTTTATTTTAAAAACAAAGGCAACAAAGGTGGAAAAGCATTTCCTTGGGGCCTGAACTATGCTCATTTTGAGTGTACATGTTTAGGGGCATCTGTGTATCTGCCAGTACTATGTTACCAATCCAAGGAAGGCAACATGCCTGTGTTCCTTTATGAAGTTCATCTATGTTTGTGTTTATAATCAGTGGAGCCTTCTAAAATATAGGGCCAAGCCCCACTTATCTGGGTATGAGAACTATACTAAACAGAAAGATAACTTTTTAGTTTTATTTCCATTTCAATAGAAAAAATATGCTGAAGCAATTCTGTTTCGTCATTTAAAAAGTGGAATACATAAATAAAAATAAGAAGAGAGTCTATAGTTTTTTTAAAATAAGATGTAAACTGATATACATTATTTTGTAAGTTAAACTGAATTTAACAGCTTTGTCTCTTTCATATGAAAAAGACATACAGAAATACATTTCAGAGTTATGTAAGCCACACACAATTTCAATAAACCTATACTTACACAATGCAACAACAAAAGAGTGGACATATTCTCCTTTTGCCTACTATGAATTAATTATAGTACATATGATATTAACACTAGTAGATCATTATTTACTAAGTGATATTGAAAACACAACATTTTAAGAGTATTCTTCTGGAGGTGTTTATAATGAAGAGTAATCTAATTCAGTAATGTACAGTAAGACTAAGCTAGGATCCCTCTAAGGACATGTTTTATTCTAATAAAGAACATCACTTCAAGTAATATATTGGGTTGGCCAAAAAGTTCATTAGGGTTTCTGCATAATATCTTATGGAAAAACTTGACTTTTTGGCCAACTCAGTAGAATACATCTTATATGTTTTAACCTACAAGTATAAGCTATATGGCAGAGTAGAAAAAGAATAGAACAAGAAGTCTGGAGTCATGAGCTAAGGTTCTAAAAGGGACAGTAAAGCATTTAACTCTGAGACGAATCCAGGTACTTAATTTCTCATCTTTGGCACAGGTGCCAAATCACTTCAGTCGTGTCTGACTCTTTGCGACACTAGGGACTGTAGACTACAAGGCTCCTCTGTCCTTGGGATTCTCCAGGCAAGAACACTAGAATGAGTTGCCATGCCCTCCTCCAGGGGATCTTCCTGACCCAGGGGTGGAACTCATATCTCTTATGTCTCCTGCATTGGCAGGCGTGATCTTTTCACTTTCTATGTGTGCTAAGTCACTTCAGTAACATCCAGCTCTTTGCAACTCTATGGACATGTAGCCCACCAGGCTCCTCTGTAGCCCACCAGGCTTCTCTGTCCATGGGATTTTCCAGGCAAGAATACTGGAGTGGGTTGCCACGCCATTCTCCAGCGAATCTTCCCAAAACAGGGATTGAACCCGAGTCTCCTTAGTCTCCTGCATTGGCAGGCGAGTTCTTTACCACTAGTGCCACCAATTTCTCCTCTTTGGCAGGACCACTATGCAAATTCATTTATTATTATATGCAGATATTATTATATTAAATGCTATTATAGTATTGAATTGTGACATGAAAGTCGCTCAGTCATGTCCAATTCTTTGCAACCCCATGGACTATGCAGTCCATGGAATTCTCTAGGCCAGAATATTGGAGTGGGTAGCCTTTCCCTTACTGAACTGTGATAGCAAGCACTTAGTGCTTGTTAGTTGAATAAATAAATAAAGATTAAACCAATCTATTTGGATCTCTGCTTCCAGAATTGTAAAATAGGAGCTTTACAGTACTACTGGGTGATCTGCTATGTTTCTATACATTTGATTCAGAATAACTCAATAAAAATAAGGCTTCATTTTTATTGTACTATTCCATCTAACATTTTAAGGTAGTTTGTATCTCTGTCAATTTTCTAAAACAGCAGGTATCTACACCCTAATGCAATGCTATGGTTAACCGTAACTTGAGTGGGATGTGATAACAGAATCCTAGGTAATTAATCCATATTTCCTTTACTATTTCTCAAATATTTGTAACAATGCAATGCATTCACAATCCGGATTTAGAACTTCCAGTTGTACTCCTACTGTGAAGATAAAAAAGTACACAAGATATCTTGGGATTTTCAAAGTGCTGTGCTTGTACAAATCATAAGACTCCTTGTCTGCACCTTGTGTTACTTGCATGGAAAGGCATGAGTAAGTTCTCTGAAGTTTTAAAGAATATCAATATGCATATGCTTGAGAGGAAATGAACCATGAATTACAGAACTTCTCAGCTTGCAGTCTTGCCCAGTCTTGGGTCTCAAAACCTTTTAAACTCTTTGCTTTTCTGATATAAATGCCATGTGCTTGTTTCATTCATGGCCAAACGAAGGTTTCCCACAACTTTGCAATAGTTTGCATTGGCTTCAATCAAGATTGCATGTGTCAAAGTAGAACTTAAAAAAATGTTTATGTAGATATGACGCAAGCCCAGGCACAATTTCTCATTTTCCTTTCAATGTGTTTTTCAAAGACTTCTAACATAGTTCAGTCCGAAAATCAGAAACATTTTTGACAATAACATGGAACCTAATATATCAGCTTTAAAATGAATTATGGAGCTATTTTAATAGCACATAGGTGACCTGAGAACTCCAAAGAAATCTCCTACATATGGACTGTTTAATAGCACAAGACAGCAATACCTATGGTTGTCAGGATAATTGATAATTATTGTTTTTAAGGAAATGTATCCTTGCCATTCAGTTGAAAGATGAAAATTTAGAAGAGCAAGGTTTCAACAATCATTTAAGAACGAAGGATACAGTAATAAAAACAAAATAGTATTTATGAATTAGCAAATGTGAAATGTTTTTAAAGTTTTTACTTTTCCTCATGAGGAAAAGTTTCTTTGCTTGCATAATTTTTTAAAGTTTAAATAAGTTATCTAAAATATTTTAATAAATTTACAACATTAGAATAAGTTCAAACTTAATAAATGTCTAGCATTATGGAATGTTGAGAAAAGATCAAGTTGTTTTGATTCCCTTTGATATCTCAAAATTTATTTGAAAAGTCAAGACAAACAAAAATGAAAACTATTAAAGGGCAAACCAGAGGCAATAGACAACTGCTTTTGGTCAGAATTTCACTTCAGCAGTTGCAGTTCTCTGAAATCTTGTGATACCTTGTGAAAAGGTAAAAAGCATTCTCATACAGTGCTGATGTGTGTCCAAGTGTAATCACTGATTAATAATGTTTTCTGAAAATAGAACATATTTATAAGCAATATAAAACTGTTCTCCATTATTGAGCAATTTTACCTCAAGATGTGAACCCTAAACAAAAGTGTACATTAGTTAACCGAAGACATAAAAGATATATATTGATACAAGAATATTCATAGTAGGTCTATTGGTAATAGACCCTCCGAACAGGAATGAATATATATATATATATATATATATATATATATATATATATAAAAATATATTGCACACACTCACACACACACACATAGCCATATGTGTATGTGTGTATTTTTTGCATGACTCCATACATTTACAGTTCAAAACCAGGCAATATTAATTTATAAAGTTAGCAATCAGAACACAAATTAACTTGGAAGTGATTGTGACTGTAAATAAATATGAGGGGGGCCTAAAAGGTACTAATAAGGCAGGTTCTGGGCTAAAAAGATATATTCAATTTGTGAAAATTCAATCATTTATAATTTGTTCACTTATCTATATATATATATATATATATGTTATACTGCCTAATTTGTGTTGAATATATATATATATATATATTATAAGAAAGGATACAATAAAAAGTCAGTCAGTTCACTTCAGTCACTCAGTTGAGTCCAACTCTTTGTGAACCCATGGACTGCAGCATGCCAGGATTCCCTGTTCATCACCAACTTCTGGAGCTTATTCAAACTCATATCCAAGGCATCGGTGATGCCATCCAACCATCTCATCCTCTGGCATCCCCTTCTCCTCCCACCTTCAGTCTTTCCCAGCATCAGGATCTTTTCAAATGAGTCAGCTCTTCGCAACAGGGGGCCAAAGTATTGGAGTTTCAGCTTCAATATCAGTCCTTCCAATGAACGCCCAGGACTGATCTCCTTTAGGATGGACTGGTTGGATCTCCTTGCAGTCCAAGGGACTCTCAAGAGTCTTCTCCAACACCACAGTTCAAATGCATCAATACTTCAGTGCTCAGCTTTCTTCATAGTCCAGCTATCACATCCATACATGACTACTGGAAAAACCATAGCCTTGACTAGACAGACCTTCATTGGCAAAGTAATGTCTCTGCTTTTTAATATGCTGGTTGGTCATAGCTTTTCTTCTAAGGAGCAAGTGTCCCTTAATTTCATGGTTGCAGTCACCATCTGCAGTGATTTTGGAGCCCCCCAAAATAAAGTCTCTTTCTGTTTCCATTGTTTCCCCATCTACTTGCCATGAAGTGATGGGACTAAGTGCCATGATCTTAGTTTTCTGAATATTAAGTTTTAAGCCAACTTTTCACGCTCCTCTTTCACTTTCATCAAGAGGCTCTTTAGTTCTTCTTCACTTTCTGCCATAAGGGTGGAGTCATCTGCATACCTGAAGTTATTGATATTTCTCCTGGCAATTTTGATTCCAGCTCATGCTTTATCCAGCCCAGCATTTCACATGATTTATTCTGCATATAAGTTAAATAAACAGGGTGACAATATATAGCCTTGATGTAGTTTTTTCCCAATTTGGAATCAGTCTGTTGTTCTATGTCCAGTTCTAACTGTTGCTTCTTGACCTGTATGCAGATTTCTCAGGAGGCAGGTAAGGTGGTCTGGTATTACCATCTTTTTAAGAATTCTCTGCAGTTTGTCGTGATCCACACAGTCAAAGGCTTCGGTATAGTCAATAAAGCAGAAGTAGATGTTTTCTGGAACTCTCTTGCTTTTTCAATGATCCATCGGATGTTGGCAATTTGATCTCTAGTTCCTCTGTCTTTTTTTAAACCAGCTTGAACATCTAAAATTTCACAGTTTACATACTGTTAAAGCCTGGCTTGGAGAATTTTAAGAATTACTTTGCTAGTGTGTGAGATGAGTGCAATTGTGTGGTAGTTTGAATATTCTTTGGCACGGCCTTTCTTTGGCCATGAAAACTGACCTTTTCCAGTCCTGTGGCCACTGCTGAGTTTTCCAAATTTGCAATAAAAAGTAAAGGCCAACGTAGCTGGCAGTAAATGGCAAATATATTTCTGGCAAAGGTAAGTTGGGTGAAAGTAATATCTACTTCAATATTTGCTTCAAAAACATCTTCCTTCAGGCTTTCATTACATGTCTCTCTGTAGTTCTAGCCATTTCATGACAGGACCTTCTAGGTGCCGGTATTCCTTGGCCAAGAAGTAGGGGAAGTGACCAGAGGTGGGTAACTCAGCTTGCCATTATGTTCAACTACATTTGTAATAGTAACTTATAGTTTCTTTTACTGAAATTTTTTCATCTGGTAACAATCCACCTATGAGTGGTGGTGGTGGTTTAGTCGTTAAGTCATGTCCAACCCTTGCGACTTCATGGAGTATATTCCGCCAGGCTCCTCTGTCCACGGGATTCTCCAGGCAAGAATACTGTAGTGGGTTGCCATTTCCTTCTCCAATGAGTACTGATGAATAAAGTTTTTCTAACCAAACCTTAGATTCACAGTTTATTCTGATATGGCCAGATGAATTTCAAATTATCTTGCCTTCCTACCAAGGAGGGATAGGCAATAAACTTTCTAAGATAATAACCAGAATGTTATCACTGGATGTTCCTTATTAAACAACAAAGAAATTCAGCTTTAGTGCCTCAACAGAACTTTGACATGTAACTAGGGAGCCAAAAACACTCTTCCAACTTTGTTTATAATTATCTCCAGTATAAACTAGTATGTATGGGTAGGACAACTGATAAAAATATGTACAAAGCATGTCAATGAAAAAGATTTTGAAATGTTTTTCAGAGAAGACTCTAAAAGAGAAAATTCTAACAATTGACTTTTAAAAAATAGTAAATTTCCAAAATGATATTTCATTCACGCAACAAACAGTTATCATGCACCTATTATGTGTCTGTCAGAAAGAATAGCATGAGAAAAACTTTGGTATAAGAATGAGAAAAAGTCAGAGTAGCCAGAAACCTCCCAAGGTGAGGTGAATTTAGGAAGGCCTCCAAGAAGGACTGGCTAAATAATTTGCAGAGCCCAGTACAAAATGAAAATGTGGGGCACCTTGCTCAAAATTACTAAGAATTTCAAGACAGTGACAGCAGAGGATGTAATCACACAGAGGATCCTTTTCAGTGCAGGTCATAAGTTTCTGCACAGATCACACATCCATGAAGCTGACCCTGGAGCCACACCTGTGATTCATCTTAAAACCGATGCAAGTATTCACGTGATAGATAGAGTAACTTGATTTAAAGTAGTGTCTTGAAAAAAATGAATCCACCAAGCATGTGATGATAAAAGAAATCCATGAGAGGGTAGCTGTGGAAATGTGAAGAGTAAGTAAATGTGCAAGGGATAATTAGGAATCTCATCTGGAAGGATTGAGATCCTAAAACAGGAAGAAACTGTGAACATGGAAAGAGAGGGGCAAATCTGCAAGAATGAAGCATGGATTTAATATAAAGTTAAGAAAACAGACAGCCTGAGTTAAACAATATGATTTACCAGAATTGTATGTGTCTGGCTATATGTGTGTAGGAGGGTGAGTTAGGATTTTCCAAAGAAAGGATATAAAACTAAACACTACTTGCTCAAGGTTCACTCAAAAGGGAAGATCTTATGTCTGGTGTGTGTTAGTCGCTCTGTCATGTCCGATTCTTTGCGACCCCATGGACTGTAGCCCACCGGGCTTCTCTGTCCATGGGATTCTCTGGGCAAGAATCCTGGAGTGGCTTGCCATGCCCTTCTCCAGGGGATCTTCCTGATCAGGGATCAAACCCAAATCTCCCACATTGCAGGCAGATTTTTTACTGTTAGAGCTACCCAGGCAACATGGCATAAAACATGTCTGGAGCTCAGTATAAAACAGATTCAAGGAAAGCAGGCCTGAGCAGGGCAATTACAGTGAAAAGAGAAAAGAAAGTTTAAAATTCACCATGAATGGGAGATTAGGAAGGTAACTGTCCAAATAGGGATTCAGGAAAACTGCACAAAACTTCTGTAGAGAAAATTTGTTATATTACATGGCTCATTCATTCTTCCAAAGAACACAGATAAAACTTACTTAAAAATATATACAGAATAAACATATTGAACAGTTCAGCTCTTTAACAAGATATGAGATCTCAGAGTGATATCTTTATAGGAAAAGAGGATTCATATTACAATTAAATTGCCTTGCAAGAGTTTTTGGTTAGATTTAATGGTAAAAAGTGAGGCTTCTATAAATGGTGATTGCAAATGAAAGCCTAGAAGTATCTGCATTTCATCTGATTACTTCTAAGGAGCCAATCGGCTGTTTTCCTTTCATTAAGGGAGGCAATGTTCCTGAGGAATTAATGAGTTTCTCCATCACTTCTTGGGATGCGCATAAAGTTCCTCTAAAACAACTCATCAAACGGTCATTTATACTGGCTCTAGAACAAGTATGCCAGAGATCCATAGAAATCTTGCTCTCCTCCTTGCCAGTTTGCCATGGGTAAAGAACAGAGCAGGCCCAGTTTAACTCAGCATTACTTTTCCACCAAGTTTTGAAATTAAGACTCTTCTTGGAATAATCAGAAAAGGTCTCTCAGATTCCCATGATAAAGCACTGACCTCAGCACTTCATTGGCTGTTTCAAGAATTTCTTGCAGGTC
>ML660765.1:19287991-19450641 GCA_007570785.1 Antilocapra americana | reverse complement strand
AAACATACCTATTAAACTGACAAATAAATCCTGCATACTATTAAAGCATTTTCAGTACTTTCATAGAATATATATTAAGTATGAATGAAAAATATCTGGACTAGTGTGCAGCAGATATTTTTAGCTCTTATTTGAATGAAAAAATATATTGACACATTTAGCGACTTGGCTAAATTCCTTGCATTATTTTTCTCGCAAAATGTACATTAAGAACAATTTCATTCTAACATTAGTAAAAGTAGTACTAATAGCAATAGTAATAGTATTTAGATAGTATTTATAAAAATAAACATTTCTCTTAATATCTTTTTTTTTTTTACTGTATAGTATCATTTACATGTGGGGTCTAAAAAAATACAACAAAACAGTGACTATAACAACAAAGAAGCAGACTCACAGGTATATAGAACACACTAGTGGTTACTAGTGGGGAGAGGGGAGAGAATAGGAAAATTAAGAAATACAAACTGTTATGCATAAAATAAACTACAAGGATACAACATGAGAATAACAGCTGTTGCTTTTCTGCTAAGTCGCTTCAGTCCTGTCCGATTTTGTGCGTCCCCATAGACGGCAGCCCACCAGGCTCCCCCATCCCTGGGATTCTCCAGGCAAGAAGACTGGAGTGGGTTGTCATTGTCTTTGCCAAGAATAACAGAGAATATAGCAATTATTTTATAATAATGATTAATGAAGTATAACTTTAAAAATTGTGAACCACTATATTGTACTATTTAACTTATTATACATCTAGACTCTGGTTTTTAAAAGTGCTTTATAAAATAGATTATAATTCAGAAACCTGCTACACAAATATGAAAGTGATATCACAGTGAAAATTTACTGAAGAAAGTAGCATTTTATAAAGTTTTGACTTTATAAATTTTCACTAAAAACCCTAAAATTAACTTATTAAACCACAGTAATTAAGACAGTGTGGTGTTGACATAGGGACAGACATTTAAACCACTGGGACAGATTAAAGGGTCTATAAGTAACTCACAAATATAGCACATAATTCATGAGAAAGATGGCACTACAGAGCAGTGGGGAAAGAACAACAATATCAACAAATAATACTGATTCAATTGTATATCTATATAAGGAAAAAGTAATTATTCATCTCTACTTTATTCTATTAACAAAATCACTTCCATATCATGGAAAGGCAAGACAGAATAAAGAATCTAGAAAATAAGAGAATATCTTCATTGCTTTGAATAGGCAAAGATTTCTTTAAACAGACTCAAAAGGCCTTAACTGTAAAAAGGAGATATAGGATATATATTTTAAATATATAAAATAGTATATATCTTAATATATACTACATTAAAACAAAGATCTATAGAAGGCAGGGTCAAGATGGTGGAGTAGGAAAATTCTAAGCTCACCTTCTCCCATGAACACACCAAAATTATAAGTACTTATAGAACAATTCTCTCTGAGAACAAACTGAAGAATAGCAGAATGACTCTTCTACAATGAAAAATAAAATAAAAAAGCACTCTGAGATGGGTAGCAGGGGAAGAGAAACTATCTAGCTGGGACTCACACATGCTGCAGATGACCCAGAATAGGAGGGGGACATCATGAGCTTGGGAATCCTTTCTAAAGAAAAGTTGTTTAAGCACCACATTGGGAACCCCAGTTCTGAGATCCAGCATCAGGAAGATGAGCCCCCTTGGCTGCCTTTGGAAACCAGTGTGACTTACAACTCCCACATAAGGATGTAATTTTAAGGCTGGGTAAGCAGCTTATTACACCTAATATCATAAAGACAAAGAGAGAAAGTCAAACAAAATGGTAAGACAGAAGAATATACTTCAAACAAAAGATCAAGATAATAATGCATGAAAACAACCCTAACAAAACAGATAATTTATCTGATAAAGAATCAAAAGCAAGGGTCATAAAAATACTCACCAAATTCAGGAAAAGAATAAAGGAACATGATGAGAACTTAGTAGAAACATGGATAGATCTACAGTCTGTCATACAGAGTGAAGTAAGTTCGGAATGAAAAAAAAAATCATATCAGATAGTACAGAATATATGTGGAATCTAGGACAATGGTATGGATAAGCCTATTTCCAAGGCAGAAATTGAGATGCAGACCTAGAGAACAGACATTTGGGCATAGTGGGGAGAGGAAGGAGGGATGAACTGGGAGATTGGGACTGACAAATATACAGTGTGTAAAATAGGTAGTTAGTGGGAAGCTGCTTATATAACACAGAAAGCTGGGCTCAGTGCTCTGGGGTGGGATGGGGGAGGGCTGGGACGGAGGTTCAGATGGGACAGAATATATGTAAGCACATGACTGATTCACTTATTGTCCAGCAGAAACCAACACAACGTTGCAAAGCAATTATAGTCCAGTAAAAAAGAAATAATCAGAGCTGAAGACTACAATACCTGAAATAAAAAGACACTAGTCAACAGCAGACTAGGTGATACAAAATGCATAAGCAACCTGGAAAGCAGAATCATGGAAATCACCCAATCAAAGCAGGAATAGGAAAAAAGTTTGTTTTAATGAGGTTAGTTGAAGGGATCTCTAGGACAACATCACATGAACTAACATGCACATTATGGTGGCCCCACCTAGGAGGAGAAAAGAGACGGGGGCAGAAAGTATTTTTGATAAAATGATCTCCAAAAGCTTTCCTAACCCAAAGATGGAAACACATATCCAAGTCCAGAAAGTACAGAGATGAAGGCCAACAAAGTCACAGTAAGCTATATCACAATTAAAATTGCAAAAGTTTAAGACGAAGAGAGAATTTTTAAAAACAGAAAAACAAAGAGTTACAGACAAGGCAACTCCCCATAAATCCATCAGCTGATTTTTCAGCAAAAAATTTGCAGGTCAGAAGGGTATGGCTTGATATATTTAAAGTAATGAAAGAGAAAAGACTGCAACCAAGAACACTCTACCTGACAAGGTCATCATTCAAAATTGATGGAGAGATAAATAATTTCCCAGACAAGCAAAATCAAAGAGTTCATCATCACTAAACTGGGCTTACAAAAAAAATATTAAAGGGTCTTCTTTAAATGTAAAAGAAAAAGTCATAAAACAAGAAATAAGAACATGTATGAAAGAAAAATATATCACTGGTAAAGGCAAATATATAGAAAAGGCAATGGAACAACAACCTTAAAAAGGAAGTACAAAGATTAGAAGATAAAACTCATAAAACCTTCTATAACGATAATAAAGGAGTTAGGAGATACACACAAAATGTAAAATATGACATCAGAAACATAAAATACATGGCAGTAGAGAAAAAGCTAAAGCTATTAGAATGCATTTTAACACAAATGACTGTTAGTTTAAGATAGAGAGAGAGATATGAATGTCCTAGTGAGAACAAACCATAAACCTACATTAGATACTCAGAAAACAAAGATAAATGAACCCCAAAACAACACTAAAGAAAACAATCAAGCCTCAAGCAAAAGACTAAAAGAAGGAAGAACTACAAAAAGAGCCAACAAACAAGTAATGAAATGATAAAAATATATATCTATAAATAATTACTTTAAATGCAAATAGGTCAAATGCTTTAATCAAAAGACATAGGGTGGCTGAATGGATAAAAAATCAAGACCCATCTATATGCTGCATACAAGAGACTCACTTCAAAGCTAAATAAACACACACAGACTGAAGTAAAGAAGTAGAAAGAGATTCCATACAAAATGGCAACAGAAAGAAAGCTAGAGTAGTAATACTAGTATCAAACAAAATGAACTTTAAAACAAAATCTACAGCAAAAGTCAAAGAAGGCTTATATAATGATAAAGGAGTCAGTCCAAGAAGAAAATATAGCATTCATATATGCAACTAACAGAGGAGTATCTAAATATATAAAGCAAGTATTAAAAGACATAAAAGGAGATATTATCAGTAATACAATAATACCCCAGTTACATCAGTGGATGGATAACCCACACAGAACGTCTATAACAAAAATACTGGCCTCAAAGGAAATTATTTGATATCTATGTAACACTCTATCCCCAAACAGCAGAAAACACATTCTTTTCAAGTATACACAAACCATTCTCAAGGACAGATCACGTAGTAGGCCACAAAACAAATCTCAATCAATTTTAGAAATCTGAAATTATATCAAGCATCTTTTCAGACAAAAACTATGAAATTAGAAATCAAGTTCTGTAGAAAACTGGAAAAAACAAAGCATATAGGAAATGGACAACATTCTGCTTAAAAAGAACAATAAGTCAACAAAGAAATCAAAGAGGAAATTAAAAATATCTTAAGATTATGAAAGTATAAGACACAAATTCCCAAACTCTATGAGACAGAACAAAAGTAACTGTAAGAGGAAAATTTATGGCAATACAGCAATACAGGCCTACCTCAAGAAACAAGAAAGCATTCAAATAAACAGCCAAACTTTCCTTCTAAGAGAATTTTAGAAAAAGAAGAGCAAAGCCCAAAGTTAGTAGAAGAAAGGAAATAATAAAGAGAAAAACAGAAATGAAATAGAGACCCAAGAAAAGGAAACATCAATGAAACTAAAACGTGGTTTATTGAAGAGATAAACAAAATTGATAAACCTTTAGCCAGACTCATCAAGAATATATTTGCAAACGATATGTCTGATAAGAGCTTACAATCCAAACACAAGAACTCACACAACTAAATACATTTAAAAATGGGCACAGGAGTTGAATAGGCATTTTTCCAAAGAACACTTACAGATGGCCAACACACATATGAAAACATGCTCAACATTACTAACCATCAGGAAAATGCAAATCAAAGCCACAATGAACAATCAAGTCACACATGTCAGAAGGACTATACTCAAAAAGTCAAGATATAGCAAGTGTTAGCAAGGATACAGGGAAAAGAGAATACTAGTACAATGTTGGTGGGAACACATACAGCACTGTGGAAAACAGGACGGAAATTCCTCTACATATTAAAAACAGAACATATTTGCTGTCAATTCCACTCGTTGGTATTTATCTGAAGAGAACAAAAACACTAATTCAAAAATATATGTGCACCCCAACGTTCACAGGAGCATTATTTTAAAAGCCAAGAGATGAAAGCATCAGAAGCACACATTAATGGATAAAGGAATAAAAAAGATGTGGTGTATATTTACAATGCAATATCATTCAACCACAGAAAGAATGAATTCTAGCTGTTTCAACAACATGTATGGACCTGGAGGGCATAATGCTTAGTAAAATAAGAGAAAGATAAATACTGTATGTTTTTACCTATATGTGGAATCTAAAAAGCAAAACAAACAAATACAGCAAGACAGAAATTGACTCACTGAATCAGAGGAAAAAATCATGGCTACTAGAGGCGGGAAGAGTCCTGGCAGGGATAAAATGGGCTTCCCAGGTGGCACTAGTGATAAAGAATTCACCTGCCAGTGCAGGAGATGCAAGAGACGTGGGTTAGATCCCTCGGTTGGAAAGATCCCCTCGAGAAGGAAACGGCAACCTACCCCAGTATTCTCGCCTGGGAAATCCCATGGGCAGAGGAGCCTGGTGAGCTACAGTTCATGGACCTGCAAAGAGTTGAACATGACTTAGCAACTGAATGACAACAAGGCTGTAAAATAGGTGAAAGGGATTAAGAGGTACAAACTACCAATTTGAAAATAAATAAGCCACAGAAATGTACTGTACAGCACAGGGTTATAGTCAATATTTATAATAATGTTCTATGGTGTATAATCTATAAAAATATGGAGTCACTGTGTTGTATGCCCCAAACTAATGGAATATTGTAGGTTATTATAATTAACTTTTAAAATCCAGATACGCTATTGAGAATGAAAACACAAGCCACGGAGCAGATGAAAACATTGATAATACATACAAATGACAAAGGACTTAAATATAAAATACATAAAATATTGTCTAAATTAATACAAACAGCTCAATTTATAAATTGGAAGTATATACCTCACAAAAGAAGATATCCAAGCAAGAAAGGGTGCTCATTATCATCAATCATGGAGGAAATGAAAATTTAAACCACAATGGAATGCCATTATATGCCACGAGAAAGGTAAAGTTAAAAGGATTCACAGTTGCCATTGTTGGCAAGGATGTGGGGCAACTAGAACTCCTATATATTCCTCTTGGAAGTGTAAGTTGGTTCAACCATTCTGGAGAACTATTTAGTAGTTTATATTAAACTAAACACACACATACTCTATAACACACTAATTCTGCTCCTATGTACATTCTAATTCTCAATGCTTATCTGGTATACTGAAAGACAAGCTTAAGAATGTTTTTAGCAGCATTATTAACAACAGCCAAAAATGAAAAAAACTGAAATGCTCATCAACAGTAAAATGGACAAATAGAATATTCATAAAGGAAACATAGAGCAAAGAAAAAAGCAAGTTCTACACACTACAGCAATGATGAATTTCATCAATATAGTATCATTCAAAAGTTGCCAGACATATAAAATTTTGAAAAATCTATAATATTTGAAATCAGATAATAACCTCTGAGAGAAGGGAGGAGTGAGATGAAGAGGGACTGGTATGTATTACCAGAAGATGCTGATAATATATCTTCTTTCTTAGCCTGTCTGGTGATTCCATCGGTGTGTTCCCATAGGAATTAGTGAAATTTTATCACTGTGTATAATTTCTGCATTTTGCTGTAAGTTATATGTTAATAAAAAGTTCACTAAATACAAAAATGCAAATAAGATATAAGTTAATTACCTTAAAACTGGAATATAAAATAAATTATTCCTAGCATAATTCAACCTCCTTTCAAGTAAGTGGGAATGTATAAAGTAGCAAAAAATCATGCAATGAGAATATCAACAGAATTATCAGTACTTGGGATTCTTCTCCAAGAACTGAGTCATGGGATCACCAGAGTAATACGATACTTATGAATTTTACTAGCCCTATTGACCTCATGAAGCATGCTGATATTGCTGGTAGGAATATCTCGATACCATACTCAGGAATAAGGTTTCATATAAATTTGTATAATCTAATTCTTTCAACTTTATATACTATAGAAAATCTTTATTTTTAAATATTCCTTAGTTCCCATCACTATCACAACTCTCATCCATATAAGTAGTGAGCAATGTTATCAAGGAATAAGTATTCCTTTTCTTCAGGATTTCTTTCAGTGTTATTCTTGGGTCTTGATATGGTCTCATATGCCTCTGTGGCAATCCACTCCAGCGTTCCTGACTAGAGAATCTCATGGACAGAGGAGCCTGGTGTGCTACAGTCCATGGGGTCGCAAAGAATTGGATACAACTGAAGCGACTTAGCACACACACATTTGTCTCCCTAGTAAACTACTACCTGAAATCCTCCCAAGATAGGAGTACACTGACATCTTGGAAACTAAATGAGATGTTTGCAATATTAAATAAGACTGCATTAATGAATCAAGGAAGAAAGCACCTTGTAATCTTTCCTAGATAATATGAAGAAGTAAAAACATTCTAATTCTATGTAAGGATTTTCCAATTATAAAATGTTCTAAAATAAACAAATAAATGGTACTGACAATATTCCCTCAATATGGCAGAGCAATTCTCTCACCAAATATGGTAAATATCATTCAATAACAGGACACTTTGTTCTTGCAAAGTCTAAATTTAACCTAAGAATCCGCCTGCAATGTAGGAGACCTGGGTTCTATCCCTGGGTTGGGAGATCCCTGGAGAAGGGAATGGCTACCCACTCCAATATTCTGGCCTGGAAAATTCCATGGACAGAGGAGCTTCATGGGCTACAGTCCATGGGGTCGCAAACAGTCAGACATGACTGAGTGACTTCCACTTTCAGGAAGCCTATAGCAATTGTTGGCATGATCCATAGAAAAAATTAGGTTTACTAAGTAGGATTGTTGTTGTTTAGTCACTAAGTCATGTCCAACTTTTTTGTGACCCCCATGGACGGTAGCCTGCCAGCTCCTCTGTCCATGGGATTTTCCAGGCAAGAATATTTGAGTGGGTTGCCATTTCCAACTTCAGGGGATTTTCCCAGCTCAGACACAGACAGAGGTCTTGTCTCCTGCATTGGCAGGCAGTCTTAACCACTTAGCCATCAGGCAAGCAGATCCTTCTTTTAAAAAAGGGGGTTGTTATGGGAAAAAAATTAACAATATTTTAAAATGTCACTTCCAACAAATCCAAGGGAGAGATCAATGCAGACCAAACAGCCCATATCTCTTCCATTTGAGAATCTCCATCTTAGAGCATACACAAAAATGTATTCTAGTTTCTCTTGTTCATATTATTGCTACTTTAGCATTCTATTTGCTTGGGGTTTCAATATCCATAACCTAGTAAAGCTGACTTTAATAATTTAGATAAGGACTTTGGGCAACCAAAATTTTCTGGTCTGCATAATGAAAAGTACATGTTTATTGTTTGGGTTTTTATTTGGCTACATTACCACTTTAAAATAAGCATTTCAAGTTGAAAAGACTTTGAAGAGACTTTGTCACAAATGTTGAAAGCTGTATATATGTTCCCCCAAATTTGTCCTTTCACTGTGGTGACATTCAATGTTCATGGCACCTGATGCAGAGTCAGAATCTAATCTATATTTCTGGATGAATAAATGGGGAAAGAAATCATTAAGAATGTATCTAGTGATAGTATTCATAACTCTCTGTGAAATGAGCATAAGCTATATCCATTGGGCAGGTACTTCCTCACAGAAATTTAACATAAAAATATGTAATTGCCCTTAAATTCACCCACATTTAATGTAAGGAGAAATATTAAGAAATATTGGTGCCTAGAGGAAATTCTTACTTTAGGAAAAGAAATAAAAGGAGCTCAAATCCCTTGTGCTAAATCTGTGAAATTTTGAATATTTTTAAGGCACTCCTTCTAGAAACAATAAAAGCAGCTCAGCTGAAGAAGCTAATAAATATTTCTCAATGACCTTCTTTCTAGTTAAAGCAGAATGGGAGCATTTTGTTTTTAAGAACGTTTGTTTGCACTCCATTTGGATTTTCTCTAAATTCTCAGAAGGATTCTACTGCCATAGTCCAATTGGCTTAGGTTAAATACTATGACCCACTAAGGGAACAGTTCAGAAAAGGCTTATGATTATAAAAACAATTTCTCCTTTAAAAGAACATCTAGACCCAGCATTGTTAATAGAAGCAGAATGACTACTCCTGGGCTCTCAGAACAACAGCTTTTCCTTCCAATTTTTAGGCCTTAAAATTAGGTGAAACTTTCTCATTTCCTGTTCATATTGACATCCAACGGTATCCGTTTGCTAATGGCATACTGACTCACCAAAACTTGCTTTACATTCAAATGTAGAATACATGCACTCAGCCTTGTACAATCATGTTTGCAGAAACTATGAGGTGCATTCCTTTTCTGCGGAACTTACAAAGGAGCACATATTCCCTCAAACAATTTATAGCTTAGAGCTGGTTATGACTGGCAGCCAAGTGAGGAGCTCAGACAAGGACTGAAAGGCAAAAGGGACTCCAGGAACCTATGTCGACAGCTGAGAAAGGCTTCAGATAACAAGTGAAACTTCAGATAGATTCTGATCCAGTATTCCTTGCTATTTATTCCTCACAAAACTCCATGCGGTGATTATTTCTGTGACATAAAATGACCACAAAATCTCTGCGGTTTTAAAAAAATAATTATGTGTTTCTCCTTCACGATTTGCGTTCCGCTAGGTCTGCCTTAATTCAGCACTGGGTTCAGAGAGCAGTCTTCCTGCCCCCAGGGTGATGGTGCAGCTTCTGTCTGAAGTATTGCCTGTCCTTACGGCAGAGATAACATGGAGTCCTGCAATGGCTCTGAAACGTCTGCCAAGAAGTGACCCGTCACTTCCATTCACATGTCATCAGCTAATGCCAGTCGCATGGCAATGCCTTCATGAGCATTGCGGGTCTGTGCAGGCCTCCTCCAGGGAGGGAGTCCACAGGGAGAAATGCTGGAAACAGTGAAATGTGTTTCAATCTCCACATTAAGTCAAAGTAATCTCCACTCTTAATGCACAAGGTAGAGGAGGCCTGGGATTGTGTTAGTCAATCCTATTTCATGGGTAATAGAAGAAAGGAGAGGTGATAGGTATCAGACACTTCCCAGGCTAAGTGCTTTACATAATGATTCCATACAATCATCTCAACACAGGGTGGGATGGCATCTGCAGCCATAAAAAACTATGCTAATGAGTAATATTGTTATAGTAAAGGCCACATATGACCAGGTTGCAGATGAATCTGACCCTTTAAATCAGGTATACAACAGCCATCTTTGCCATCAGAACTACTCGTTACGAACTCACCTGTGCGTGACAGGAACTGTGTAGACATAACCCCTTTACAACTGACACTTTGTACATACATGCTTTAAAAGATGACAGAAGAACCCGTGAATACAATGCCTGAGTCAATGGGGAAACGTTCACAGTCTATAAAATAAGTTAAGCATTTATGCAATGTATGCAGAAAGAATGAGAATAGAAAATTAGGGAAAAATTCATTTAAGCCACCATCTCTTTAAATTTCTGTATCACTGTAAGAAAAAGGCAGGTGGAATCTCTATGATAACTCATGATTTCTTATTATTTTTACTAGCACAACAAAAGGAAAAGGAGTGTCATTCACGTCCTCAATTTTCCTTGTTCTGAGAATCCGAAAATAATCATGTGCAGGTTGATGCCCCCAAACAGCTTGGTAATTAAGCATGTATGTCTCTATATGTTACATTTTTTTTTACAGTAGAATGAATATATATTTTTTAAAAACCTATAGGGATTCTCTTTCAGTAATGCTAGTCACTGACAAATACTCTCACTTTTATTCTCTCTAGTTTCTCCCATTTTCACCATTTTTCTATGAATCATTCAGTCTGCTCTTCCAGATGTCACTTATCCATACAATGCTATAACATTTCTGGAATCCTGTTTATTGCTTATATATTTTGACTATCACATCCACATGTTTAAGCACAGCCTGACTAGTCTCACTCTTCCAGCCTCTAGAACAGCAGATTTTAAACTTTGGTGTCACAAGCATTACCTAAAGCACTTGCATGAAGGAAAAAAATTCAAAAAGAAAAGTTCCTCTTGCATCCTTCCTCATTCTAATGCAATACATTCAGTATTGAAAGGGGCCTGGAAATCAGCCATTTAAATCAAGCCTCTCCCTGTCCCAAGTTGGACAAATTTGATGACCTCATGGGCCACAGGAACAAGCTGTATACTGCCCCTCACATACTGCTACACTTTTACGGATATTTCCAAAGATGCTCTAAATCAAATTTTATTATATCAGGCTAGAATTTATTTTCACTCCAAACTGTAAGAATGAATCACTGAAACCTCTTCTAAATTATGCATTTTCAGGTTATTGTGACCCCTGGAGCTATGAGAATGTGCTTTTTCAAGGTGAATTTTCAGACTCAAAACTGGAAAAAGAAAAAATTCTGCCTGCCGCTTATGAAGAAAATAAGCTGATGGAAAAGCAGTAAAAATCTTCATGGAAATTCAGGACAACACCAAACAGTCTCAGACTGCAATTAAAAGTTCTGATTTCATCAATATACAACACAAAAATTTGACATGATTTCTGCTTAGAAAAGTAAAAAACTATTTTGTTCCATTGATCTATATTTCTGTCTTTGTGCCAGTACCATACTGTCTTAATGACTGTGGATTTGTAGTATAGCCTAAAGTTGGGTAGGTTGATTCCTCCAGTTCCATTCTTCTTTCTCAAGATTGCTTTGGCTATATGAGGTATTTTGTATTTCCATACAAATTGTGAAATTATTTGTTCTAATTCTCTGAAAAAGACCTCTGGTAGCTTGATAGGAATTGCACTGAATCTATAGATTGCTTTGGGTAGTATACTCATTTTCACTATATTGATTCTTCCAATCCACGAACACGGTACATTTCTCCATCTATTTGTGTCCTCTTTGATTTCTTTCATCAGTGTTTTATAGTTTTTTATATACAAGTCTTTTGTTTCTTTAGGTAGAAATACTCCTAAGTATTTTATTCTTTTTGTTTCAATGGTGAATGGAATTGTTTCCTTAATTTCTCTTTCTGTTTTCTCGTTGTTAGTGTATAGGAATGCCCGGAGATAAATCCACGCATCTATGGACACCTTATCTTTGACAAAGGAGGCAAGAATATACAATGGGGAAAAGACAATCTCTTTAACAAGTGGTGCTGGGAAAACTGGACAGCCACTTGTAAAAGAATGAAACTAGAACACTTTCTAACACCATACACAAAAATAAACTCAAAATGGATCAAAGATCTCAGCATAAGACCAGAAACTATAAAACTCCTAGAGGATAACATAGGCAAAACACTCTCCGACATAAACCAAAGCAGGATCCTCTATGACCCACCTCCCAGAATATCGGAAATAAAAGCACGACAAAACAAATGGGACCTAATTAAAATTAAAAGCTTCTGCACAACAAAGGAAACTATAAGCAAGGTGAAAAGGCAGCCTTCAGAATGGGAGAAAATAATAGCCAATGAAGTAACAGACAAACAATTAATCTCAAAAATATACAAGCAACTCCTGTAGCTCCATTCTAGAAAAATAAACAAACCAATCAAAAAGTGGGCCAAAGAACTTAATGGACATTTCTCCAAAGAAGACATAAAAATGACTAACAAACACATGAAAAGATGCTCAACATCACTCATTATCAGAGAAATGCAAATCAAAGCCACAATGAGGTACCACATTACACCAGTCAGAATGGCTGCCATCCAAAAATCTACAAGCAATAAATGCTGGAGAGGATGTGGAGAAAAGGGAACCCTCTTACACTGTTGGTGGGAATGCAAACTTGTACAGCCACTATGGAAAACAGTGTGGAGATTCCTTAAAAAAACTGCAAATAGACCTGCCATATGACCCAGCAATCCCACTGCTGGGCATACACACCGAGGAAACCAGAATTGAAAGAGACACGTGTACCCCAATGTTCATCGCCACATTGTTTACAATAGCCAGGACATGGAAGCAACCTAGATGCTCATCAACTGACGAATGGATAAGAAAGCTGTGGTACATATACACAATGGAATATTACTCAGCATTAAAAAAAAATTCATTTGAATCAATTCGACTCAGGTGGACGGAACTGGAGCCTATTATCCAGAGTGAAGTAAGCCAGAAGGAAAAACAACAATACAGTATACTAACGCATATATATGGAATTTAGAACGATGGCAGCGAGAACCCTGCATGCGAGACAGCAAAAGGAACGCAGATGTATAGAACAGACTCGTGGACTCTGTGGAAGAGGGCAAGGGTGGGATGATACGGGAGAATGGCACTGAAACATGTTAATCATCATATGTGAAATCAATTACCAGCCCAGGTTTGATGCTCAGGGCTGGTGCACCTAGATGACCCAGGGGGAGGGAATCGGGAGGGAGGAGGGAGAGGGGTTCTGGAGGGGGAGCATATGTAAACCCATGGCGGTTTCATGTCATTGTATGGCAAAACCAACACAATAAAGTAAAGAAAATTGAAAAAAAAAAAAGAAAGAAAGAAAAGTAAAAAACTGTTATAATGATCCCAATGTGTATATTTTCAAAACAAACAACAATGTGGCCTTAACAGGGGCTTCCCTGGTGGCTCAGATGGTAAAGAATCTGCCTGCAATTCAGGAGACTTGGGTTCCATCCCTGGGTCAGGAAGATCGCCTGGTGAAGCAAATGGCTACCAACTCTAGTATTCTTGCCTGGAGAATCCCAAGGACAAAAGAGCCTGTTGGGCCACAGTCCGTGGTATTACAAAGAGTTAGACCCTACTGAGTGACTGACATACGCACACAAGGAAATGAAGAACTTCCCGAGCACATCTCCCATGCATTCTACCTCAAGTTGAGCTTGGCCACCAAGGACAGTCCTTGAGCCTGCCTTGGTTCCATGTGCTTTCTCGCTCTCTGACCGTTCCCTTCCTTTGGCATGTTCAAATCAGGATTATCCTTTAAAACTCAGTTCCAATGCCATCAACTCCATTATATCTTCAACATCCCTCCAGCCAGAAATAGCCATTCTTCCAATTTACTCTGGTACTTTTTGTCAGCTCTGACATGATTACTTTTAACATGATTTACCTTTAACTATAATTATTTCAATTCACAATTACTTTCTAACTATAAAGCCAGAGGTGAAGATTTATCTTTATATTACCTAGCATGCCTACCTGAGGTAACTGTTCCAATGTTTATGAAAAAAAACAGATCAGCGAGGGAAAAAAGCATACTAAAATGCAACAATCACCAGCAGTTTTTCTAACTGGGTGTAAATGGGACACAGGAAAGAATATCTTTCAGAAAACATCTTAATAAAAATAAATAAGTGTTTGAACTGGTTTAAATCAAATTATCTCAAGCTCAACACTATTGACATTTGGAAACGAATAATTCTTTGTTGTGAGGTGAAATCCTGTGCTCTCTAAGATGTTAAGCAAAGTGTCTTTGACCTCTACTCAGTCACACCTCCTCCCTCAGTTGTGACAACCAAAAATATCGTCAGACATTGTCAAATGAGCCTTGGGGGGACAAAATCATATCTAGCTGAGAACAATTATTTTAAAAGTAAAGATGTTTTCTTGGACTACATAAGAAAAGTCTATACATTAGCCCGCTGGCCAAAGAGCATGGAGATAAAGGCCATGATGCAACAGAAACATTCCAATGGGAAAGACAACATATGTGACTTAGAAAAGAATCCTTAAAGAGTTTTAAAGTTACAGGGAGAATGGGAAAGACAACAGAAAAATTGAGATAAGCAATCACACTGCGTCATGACAGGGAAAAAGGGCAGATATTGAAAAAAATCTATGCTGAAAAGTCTTGTCACCAAACAAGTTTTTGAAATATTTTCTTCAGTTGCTAGAACTGACCTCATTTCCTTTTATTATCATATATATAAGTTGGAAAATAATAAATTTATATTGTAAGAAATTTTGTAAAATCTGGCATGGTACCTTTTAAAAAACGCTGGAGCAGGAATTAAAGGGCTATTCACTTGGGAGCCTTTCTTCAAAAAAAGTAAGCATCAGATGAGACTAAGAGACATTCCATCTCCAAGGCTATATAACTGTGGGTACTACACCATACTCAGATCATGCTCTCTTTTCTGCTTGGGGGAAACTCATAGGGAAAAGGTCTTGGTAGAGCAGTCTGAGGACCAGTCAGCAAAAACACACATCATAAGAAGCTGAAAACAAGGATGCAGATTCATCATTTGACTTTAAGTTTTAAGAAGACAGAAATAACACCTGTTTAGCTCCTTATTTATTTGCCATGTCATAGGTGCACAATAGTTATTGCTCAAGAAATGAATGTCACAGATATAACTTCATTCTGTTTGAGTCTCAGTGAAACCTCTTAGACAAGTTGAGAAGGGCTTCCTGCATGCTGCTTCTTTTGAAGACACTAGTTTAAGAGCTAAACTGTTTTTCTCCAGAGATACCAGCCTGATGCTTTCCTAGCAGATGACTATGGACTAAATACTATTTATCACTTCCATGCATGCCACCCCACCACCTCAGTGTAGAAAAGAAAGCAGTTTCCTTCTTTGACACAGAAGAGAAGAAGCCTCAAGAACAGACACCCATAACCAACACAGTCTGTTGGCACTCGGTGAGGGTCATGCTTCTATGACCTCGTGTTTTTAGGGCAAAGGATGGAGGTGGGAAGCCTGGCATGACAATCAATACCAAAATTACAGCTCCATGATAAGAAATGCTGTCAACATGATAATGACTTGTTTAAACATTTATTAAATCACTTCACAACAAATAGTAACACATGAAGTGTTAGCCTCACATTTCCCAACGACATCACTCCTAAGGAGAAAAAATGCTAGGCAAACTGTTTTAAAATCTTCATCAAGATATTATGTAGTTAATTTTGAGGGGCTGGATTATTCTTGTTTGTTCACAAACAACCTTTTAATAAATTTGGCAAGCAAATACAAGCTTGCATAATAATAATGTATGCATTATTATTGCTGAAAAAATAAATGTCTGGAATCAGAAAATTCAATATTGGAATATCCACAACACAATGATTTTCACCTTCTATCTGCATTTTTCATCCCTCTTCTGTTTCACTTTGACTTTCCGGGATCATGGATTGTAACAAAGTTACTATTACTGACAGACTCACAATATCACAATTTAGAACCTATAACTTGTGTGACTACCAAATCTTACTTTTTTTTCATCCTTTTAAAAATGTTCACTCCAAAGAAAATAACAAAGAAAGGAATGAATACTTTTTAAAAATACACTCTTATTGGTCATTTCTAAAATACTACCCATTCTCCTGGTAAACGGAGATATATTAATCTAAAGGCATATGTACATACATATAAATACTTTTTACATAGAATATTGCTGAATTGTTTTAGTTACTATTTAAGAATAGGTCAAAGGAAGTTATTGACAATATAATATTTTATGTCCATTTATTACTTGAACCATTTATTTTTGTGTTAAGAAAAAGACCATAAAAGTTCACTGATTAAACAAAGAAATTAGGATCTGTAAAGGTAGTTCCAAACTGGTGTGGCATTTCCATGAAGTTGGAGACCCAAACCCTTCCTTAATGTTGCCTTATCATTCATTAAAACATTGTCTGTCTACAGTTGAAGAGGGCTCACCACTAAGTCCATTGTTGCCTCTTTCCAGCACGTGCATGTTGGGGAGTGACGTGGAAAAAAAAGAGCATGCTCTTTCTTTAAAAGTACTACTTAAAAGTTGTTCACATCACATGTGCTTCACTAGATCTTGGTTATATAGCCACTCACAACTGCAAAACAGCCTCAATTTTGAATAGACATGCGCCCAGCTATTGTTTGGAGGCTCTATTACTAAAGAAAAAAGAGAAATAGATATTGGGACATCTAACATCTATTTTAAGTATTTGAGCCCAGTTCATTATTATTATTACTATAAGATGCAGAAAATGCTTGAACTTTCATTAGCCAAGACATCTGGTTCCGAACAGGATGGTGCAGCCCACCACAGAGAAACACTGAATAGTCTTTTGTTTTAATTTCCTGACAGACTTTTCTCAGAGTGGCACATCCTGACCTCAGATCAAAGGTCTGACGGAACAAAGTCTGGGTGCCCACCATTCATGCTACAGAGAAATGAGGGCAGGCTACAAAGTGTGGCATGATTCTGTGTTGAAGTTAATCCTAGAGAAGAGAATTTCCTTCCCCTTGCTTGACAGAACATGAATCATACAGACTGAGAACAAAGAAGGGATGTGAAGTATGAAAGTTGCTCAGTTGTGTCTGACTCTGTTCCACCCCATGGACTATTTATTCCGTGAAATTCTCCAGGCCAGAATACTGGAGTGGGTAGCCTTTCCCTTCTCCAGGGGATCTTCCCAACCCAGAGATCGAACCCAGGTCTCCCACAGTGCAGACAGATTCTTTATCAACTGAGCCACAAGGGAAGCCCATAAAAATGATCAAAATCTACCTCTCTCTGGACTCTTGAGTGTGTGATAGCCGAAGCAACATACCTGATTGGTGGTTGATGAGATGGTGTCTACACGGTCTGATTCCCAGGTTGGTCCTTTTTCCATTGCATCGAAGTGCCTTCAATATGGCAAGCTGTATAAAAGGAAAACAGTGAGAATGCTCAGGTTATCATATTGAAGTATAACAAGCAATTCAGTAAGGGGAAAAGAAAGAGTAAAAATCCAGCATACTCATCAAGAATTTTTATTCACACAAATGCTTATACTTCTCCATATATAAGTTCCCTACGGATAGGATAGTTAAGTAGTGTTGTGTTTTTTTTTTTTTTTTTTTACTGCTTTTCCTATCACATGGGCTTCTCTGGTGACTCAGTGGTAAAGAATTTGTCTGTCAATACAGGAGACCCAGGGTTCAATGCCTGGATCAGGAAGATACCCTAGAGGAGGAAATAGCAACCAACTCCAGTATTCTTGCCTGGGAAATCCCATGGATAGAAGAGCCTGCGGGCTACAGTCCATTGTGTTGCAAAAGAGTCAGACATAACTTAGCCACTAAACAATAAAACATTCCCATCACATAGTAGGCACTAAATAAATATTTATGGAATTAATGAGCAGAATAGTCCTGCACAGCCACCAGTCTCAACCTGAAGCTCCAGACTCTGAAAACCCTGTTCTTACACTGGCTGCTCTTGAAGCAGCTCTCCCTGGAACCAGGGGAGCAGTGTACAAGAGCCTCAGTCATTGTACTGCTTCCTAGTGATCCCTCAGCAGCAAGGGTATGGCTGGTCCCTCTTTTCCATATTAGCAGTATGGAGCCATCTAAGCACAAACCTATGCAATCAGCTCAAAGTTCCTCTCTAGGGAACATTTTTCTCATACTGTTTAAAGATGTTTTATTTCCCCTGCTGCCTTTTTCTCCCCTCGTTTCCCATTTCTCTTTAGAAATCATAATCAGCCTTTTTCATTTACAACACCCATAGATTTAAAAAAAAAACAGAAAATCCCCTAGAAATAATGAGGAACTCAACACTGCAAAGTCCTCTAGGTAATTCAGCAGTCCCCTGATCATATACTGTATCCTAACTATCCAATTGTAAAATTCCCAATGCACCAGACAAGCTCACATTGAACCAGAAAAAGCAAGCTGTAGATGTTACCATAGAGCTACCTCTACTCAGGAAAGAAAATGAAAGAGATAAGGATAAAGTAGACAAACACAAGCCTTGTGCAGTGATACTGCTGTTGTAATAATAATAACTCAGTACCATTGGTGTTTTGCTGTTTACACAATCCCATGGTACACATAATTAAACTTAGGCTCAGTATTCTTAAGTGGGTTGTTTAATGTTATGTAATGGATACATCTTGGAACATAGACCCAGACACTGAAGTCCTTTGAGTCTCAATGTTATGGTCTTGTCGATATACTGTGCTACTTTTTAAAAGATCAACATGAATTCTGGAATCATAAAAGAGCCTTACATCTTTTGCAAGTTCCAAGGATCCACTGAATATAACGATGGTTTAAAGCCATGCTACTGTAGCCTGGTAATTTATCTTGATGACTTCAGACATGTGTTACAAGTAATTTATTAATAATAATAAGGTGTTATAGTGGAGGAGTGGCTACTTTTTAATAACTTAGAGCAGATATACCTGTCACAAACTCTCACTCATTTGCACTGTAAGATGCGTTTTTCGGGTGGATGTAAACTCTGTGCAATAATCACTATCAGGCCAGGATACACACAGAACATTACTATCACCAATGCGAGTGGGCCTTAATGGGGCGAGGGGAGCATTTTTGCATGTATCATGTGAGAATCTCTGGTTCAAAATAAGAAACCTGGGGCTACAGACTTTATTTTCATTCTATTTCACTGACCACCACGCAAACCTGTGCCACTCAATCATAAGAGGCAACAAAAAAAGATCTGGAGCTGGAAAAGATCTAGGGCCATTACTGGAATAGAGACCAAAGATAATCATCTCTGTATATAAATGCCAGCATACTGCCTTTGGCAACATCCATTATTATGACTAAAGGAGTATGGAAAACTTGGAAACAATTCAAAGAACAGGGCTCACCTCCCATTAGCCAGAACAAATGTTATTTCTCTGAGATTGTCTATGTTCTACATTATGTAATTTTAATGGATTGCTCCTCCCCTCAGTGTTCTGTGCACACACTCAACAATACTTCTTTGTCCATAATTATTCATTGCATTTTTGTCTTTTCCCAAAATGTAAAAACCCCTCAAGGGCGGGAAATGTTTTATTCATCTTTATCATCCATAATAGATGCTCAAAAATGCCAATTTAATAAAAATGATTAGGATTGGAAAGTAGAACCTGTGTTTTTAAAAAAGAAAGCAGTGGGAATTTCTTAATCTGAGGAGGGGGTCACAGTAAGACTACTTAATGAATGATTGGTAAAGCAGTTACAGACAGTGATTAAACTTCTGCTAGAATACACTAGTTCATAAGAGGCTTCAAAACTTGAGTTTTACTCGGAATCTCATGGAAAACCACTGGAAGATTTTACACAGAGGATTAATATGGCTAACATGCTGGAAATAATTGTAGAGGGACAAAGGCAAAAATGGAGACCTGGTAGAAGGAGGGTGTAGCAGTAACTCAGACAAGAGATTATGTTGGCTTTATGGATGGTAGTTGTGAAGGGTGGTCAATTTCTAGATTTCTACTGTATGTATAAAGTAGTCAGCAGGAACTCCATATAGCTTGGTTTCAAAAAGCTATCCAAGATGAATACAAAGTTTTTGGCTAAACTAATAAGAAGGGTGGAATTTTTCAAGCCTTGAGACTAGATCATATTCCAAAGGGAAGGAGTATAGATGAAAAAGCAAAAATGTATAGCTCGATATGTAGGAGATATCAAGCACCCTGATACTCAGGAGTGGCCAGAGGAGTAGAACTAGTATAGTATCAAGAGAGAGCACTTTACTTGAAATTATGTGAAGGAAGTTCTCAATGACCTGTTTTTAAAAATCTGTCAAATGAGATGTTGTTGTTCAGTTGCTAAGTCATGTCCAACTCTGCAACCCCATGCACTGCAGCATGCCAGGCTTCCCTGCCCTTCACTATCTCCCGGAGTTTGCTCAAACTCATGGCCGTTTAGTCAGTGATGTTATCTAACCATCTCATCCTCTGCCACCCTCCTCTGCTCTTGCTCTCAATCTTCCCCAGCAGTCTTTTCCAATGAGATCACGTGGCTAAATTATTAAAGCTTCAGCTTCGGTATCAGTCCTTCCAACGAAGGGTTGTTTTCATTTAGAATTCACAGGTTTAATCTTCTTGCAGTCCAAGGGATGTACAAAAGTCTTCTCCAGCACCACAACTCAAAAACATCAACTCTTCAGCAGAGCCTCTTATCCTCCTCCATCAGAGGGCAGTCAGAAGATCTAAGAACTATAATCTCACAGCTCCAAAACAAAACCCACAGTCTCAGAAAGCTAACCAAATAAGATGAGAATTCAGCACAATGGCAAACACTGGTAAACTCAGTAAGAGTTACGTATGGTGGAAACATGGGATTAGAAGCCTACTGATATCGGAACAAAAGTGTGTGAAGGGTGTGAAGGAGGAAACAGAACAGGCTCTATCTTGAAAGCAAGATTCCATCTCTTGCTGCACTGTGGACTTTGAGCTACATGCCCGTTATCTATGGAAACAACATACCAACTGGAAAACTGGGCCCCCAAAAGGAAGAGCCCCAGGGCTTTCCATCACCTAAAAGAATACCCTAATTATCTGTGTAACCGAATAGAATCATACATTCTATTATGCTTATTGGGGTATGACCATACGCCTATTGATAATTGTCCACTGTTAACTACCTAGGCTTAAGGCATATGAATCACGAGTTGATTGTATCTTTCTTTTCCTTTATGCAGACTAGTTTCAGGGAATTTGGAGAGGTGGGTTTGGGCACATACACTTAGGGTATGTAAGGTTTTCGCAAAAACTGGTCAGGGTCCTTGGCTAAGAGGAGACTCTGCCTTGGGCCCGCTGGGGTAATAAACTGCACTCCACTCTCTGCGTCGTCCTTCTGAGTAAGTTTGTTTCCCAGAATGTGTGGCTACAATAGGTGGAAAGAGAGGATCTAGATATAGTGGGTACCAATAACTTTTTTATAAAAAATTTTATTGAAATATATTTGATTTACAGTGCTGTCACTAGCCTCAGGTGTACGGCAAAGTGATTCATTTATACATATATAGTACTTTTCACTATAGATTATTGGGCTTCCCTTGTGACTCAGCTGGTAAAGAATTCACCTGCAATGTGGGAGACCTGGGTTCACTTCCTGGATTGGGAAGATCCCCTGGAGAAGGGAAGGGTGACCCACTCCATTATTCTGGCCTGGAGAATGCCATGGACTGTATAGTCCATGGCATCACAAAGAGTCAGACATGATTCTTTAATAATAATAATATAATACAGATTATTATAAAGTACTGAATATAGTTCCCTGTGATATACACTGGGTCCTTGTTGGCTATCTATTTTATACATTGTAGTGTGTATATTTCAGTCTCAAATTCCTAATTAATCCCTCCTTCTCCTTTCCTCCTTGGTAACCATAAATTGGTTTTCTATGTCTATGAGACAATTTCTGCTTTGCAAAAAAGTTCATTTGTATCACTTTTTATGTTCTATATATAAGTGATATCATATGATATTTATCTTTGTCTGGCTTATTTCACTTAGTATGATAATCTCTAGTTTCATCCATAATGGAATAATACAAATGGCATTAATTCATTCTTTTTTATGGCTGAGTAACATCCCATTGTGTATATATACTATATCCTCTTTAACCATTCATCTGTTGATGAAGACTTAGGTTGCTTCCATGTCTTAGCTATTGTACATAGTGCTGCTATGGACACTGTGGTGCATATATCTTTCAGAATTATAGTTTTCTCCAGGTAATACCCAGGAGTGAGATCACAGGATCATATGATAACTCTATTTTTAGTTTTTCAAGGAATGCCCATACTTGACTGCAATGACTCCACAATGACTGCACCAGTTTACAGTCCCACAGACAGTGTAGGAAGATTCCTTTTCCTCCACATCTTTTCCAGCATTTATTATGTATATAAGTTTTTGATAATGACCATTCTTACTAGTGTAAGGTGATAACTGATTGATAGTTTTGATTCACATTTCTCTGGAAGAAGCACAAGCTGGAATCAAGATCGCCAGGAGAAATACCAATAACCTCAGATATGCAGATGACACCACCCTTATGGCAGAAAGTGAAGAGGAACTAAAAGCCTCTTGATGAAAGTGAAAGAGGAGAGTGAAAAAGTTGGCTTAAAGCTCAACATTCAGAAAACTAAGATCATGGCATCCCATCCCAACACTTCATGGCAAATAGACAGGGAAACTGTGGAAACAGTGGCTGACTTTATTTTTCTGGGCTTCAAAATCACTCCAGATGGTGATTGCAGCCATGAAATTAAAAGACGCTTACTCCTTGGAAGGAAAGTTATGACCAACCTAGACAGCATATTAAAAAGCAGAGACATTACTTTGCCAACAAAGATCCATCTAGTCAAGGCTATGGTTTCTCCAGTAGTCGTGCATGGATATGAGAGTTGAATATGAAGAGAGCTGAGTGCCGAAGAATTGATGCTAGACAGGGAGGCCTGGCGTGCTGCGGTTCATGGAGTCACAAAGAGTTGGACACGACTAGCGACTGAACTGAACTGAATAATTAGTGATGTTGACCATTTTTTCATATGCCTGTTGGCCATCTGTATATCTTTTTGGAGAAATGTTTATTTAGGTTTGCCCATTGTTTGATTGGGTTGTTAATTTTCTGTTATTGAGCTTTATGAGTTGTTTGTGTATTTTGAAAACTGATACATTATTGGTCACATCAACTGCAAATATGTGCTCCCCATTCCATAGGTTGCCTTTTCATTTTGTTTATGGCTACTTTGCTGTGCAAATATTTAGGTTTAATTAGGTCCCATTTATTTATTTTAGTTTTTATTTCCATTACTCTAAGATGTAGATCAAAAAAACATTTTTATTTATGTCAAAGAGTGTTCTACCTGGTTTCTTCTAGGAGTTTTATAGTTTTCAGTTTTATATTTAGGTCTTCAATCCATTTTGAGTTTATATTTGCATATGGTGCTAGAGAATGTTCTAATTTCATTCTTTTGCATTCAGTTGTCCCATTTTCCCAGTACCATTTGTTAAAGTGTCTGTCTTCCCTCCATTGTGTATACTTGCCTTTTTGTTGTAAATTAATGGAGCAGAACTGTGTTGGTGCATTTCTGGGCTTTCTATTCTGTGCCATTGATCTATACATCTGTTTTTGTGGTGGTACTATGTTGTTTTCACAACTGTGGCTTTGTATGGTAGTCTGAAATTGGGAAGCCTGATTCCTCCAGCTCTATTATTTTTTTCTCAGGTTTGCTTTGGCTACTCGGGGTGGGATTTTTCCCACACAAATTTTAAAATCTTTTGTTCTAGTTCTGTGAAAAATATCATTGGCAATTTGACAGAGATTGCATTGAATCTTTGGGTAGCAATTGCATTGATTGCTTCAGGCAGTTTAGCTATTTTAACAATATTGAGTCGTCTCATCCAAGACCATGGTATATCTTTCCATTTGTGTCATCTATTTCTTTCATCAGCAACTTGTAGCTTTCAGAGTTCAAGTCTGTTGCCTCCTATACAGGTTTATTCCCAACTATTATATTATTTTTGATTCACTTGTAAGGGGACTTTTTCCTTAATTTTTCTTTCTAATCTTCCATTTCTTTCTATACAATCTTCCATTGTATAGAAAGAAATGCAAAGATTTCTGTGTATTAATTTTGTATCCTGCAACTTCACTAAATTCATGGATGAGGTCTAGTAGTTTCCTGGTGGCATCTTTAGGATTTCTATGTACAGTATCATGCCATCTGCAAACACTGAGAGTTTTGCTACTTCCTTTGCAATTTGGACTCTTTTTCTTTTCCTTCTCTGATTACCATGACTGGGATTTCCAAAACTATGTTGAATAAAAGTGGCAAGTGTGGGCATCCTTGTCTTGTTGCTGAGTCTAAAGAAAATGCTTTCAGTATGTCACTGTTGAGGATGATGCTAGCTTTGGGGTAGTCATGTGTCTGTGTACTCAGTCAGCCATGTCTGACTCTTTGCAATCCCATGGACTGTAGCCCACTAGACTCTTGCCCATGGAATTTTCTAGGTAAGAATCCTAGAGTTGTATTTCCTATACCAAGGGATCTTCTATGCCCAGGGGCTGAACCCACATCTTGTGTCTCCTGCATTGGCAGGCAGATTGTTTACCACTGTACCACCTGGGAAGCCCTATGGGGTTGTCATATATGGCTTCTATTATGTTAAGGCTTGTTCCTTCTATGCTCACTTTTTGGAGAGTATTTATCATAAATGGATGTTAAATTTTGGGATGTCAACATCCGTAAGTGGATGTTAAATTGATAAATCAATTTTCCTACATCTACTGAAATGACCCTGTGGCTTTTATTCTTCAGTTCATTAATTGTTGTATGACATTGATTGATTTGTGGATTCTCAAAAATCCTTGCATCTTCAGGGATAAATCCTTTTCAATCATGGTGCATAATTGTCTAATGTATTGTTCGAGTTAGTATTTTGTTGAGGACTTTTGCATCTATGTTTATCAGTGCTATTGGCCAGCAGGTTTCTATTTTTGTGATATTTTTGTCTGATTTTGGTACCAGGGAAAAGATGATATCATATAATGAATTCTGAAATATTCCTTCCTCTGAAATTTTTTGGGATAGTTTCAGAAGTATTAGTGTTAACTTATCTCTGAGTGTTTGGTAGAATTCACCTATGAGGCCATCCGGTCCTGGACTTTTGTTTGTTGAGAGTTTTTAAATGACTGATTCATTTTCATTACTGATAAGTGGTCTGCTCATATTTTCTATTTCTTCTTGGTTCAGTTGTAGGAGATGGTATATTACCGGTTTTCTTAGAGCAGAAATTTTACATTTTAATGAGGTCAGATAATAAATCTTTCTTTTATAGACTGTGCCTTTGATGTTGCATCTAAAAACTCATCAAATTCAAGATCATCTGGATTTTCTGTTATCTTCTAGGAAGCTACAGTTTTGTATTTTACATTTAAGCCTGTGATCTATTTTGAGTTTTGTGAAGGATGTAAGGTCTGCATTTACATTCTCTTTTTTTTTTCTGCACATAGACATCCAGTTGTTCCAGCATCATTGTCCTTGCTCCTTTGTCAAAGATCAAGTGACTCTATCTTTTGAGGTCTATTTCTTACTATTTCTATTCTGAATTTAAAGTGAAATGAGTCAGCATAAACTTCCCCAGACAAGTTCAGCTCCTTAGGTATAGGGACAAAGTAGGCAAAGTTTAAACACTACTATGCCACTTACAGGGGCTTCCCAAGTGGTGCTAGTGGTAAAGAATCCCCCTGCTAGTGTAGGAGAAGTAAGAGACATAAGTTTGATTTCTTGGTTGGGAAGATCCCCTGGAAGAGGAAACGGCAACATACTCCAGTATTCTTGTCTAGAAAATCCTGTGGACAGAGGAGCTGGGCGGGCTTCAGTCCACGGGGTGGCAAAGAGTCAGACATGACAGCACATAGACATATGCCACTTATAAGCTGTGTGATCCTGAAAGACTTACTTAGATTCTCCAAGCTTCTGTTTTCTCATTTATTTTCATAGGTGTGTTGTAAGACTCAAATGAGATAGCATATGTATACTGTAGTGATTAAGAGCTCAAACACTAGATTTAGTCTGATTGGGCCTAAATCCTGACTCCTGTGTTAGTGACGGGAAGAAGGAGAAGGAAAACAAGGGCATAAGCAAAGTAATGTTTATAAATACAAACCATGGAATCTAAGTTGAATAAGGAGGGAGATGAGAATATGAGATGGTGTGCTGCAGTCCCTGGGGCCGGAAAGAGTCAGACTGGACTGAGCAACTGAATTGAACTGAACTGAGCGACTAACACTTAGACGTGATTACCCTGAGAAAAAATTGTTCTCAGTATTAGCAAGGTCAGAGTTTTAAAAAATCAATTTAACAGTATCCTCAGCATTTACAGTTTTAGTTAGGGAAAAGCATTTAGAATACATAGTTGTTGAACTGCGCTTTTAAAACAATTGCTCTTTCTCTAATACAGGCATTTTAAATAAAATTGAATTTCAGGGATATAATACACACCCACAAAGACATTAATTCCACATTTCTTCCAAAATTAGTGTGTGTTATTAAGGATATGAGTTTGCACAAACACTGGGAGATGGTGAAGGACAGGGAAGCCTAGCATGCTGCAGTCCACAGGGTTGCAAAGAATCAGGCACGACTTAGCAACTGAATAACAACAAATTAAGCAATCCTATAGTTAGATCCTTGGAAAGATTTCAGAGAAACTAAGAAACTGAATCATAATTTTTAAAAAATCAGATTTAAAGCAAAATATCCATTACAAAAAAAGTATTCGATCACAGTTTTAAATAAAGACAAGACACAACCCTCCACTTGCATGATCCTTTCCCTGCTAATCTGAGAACCAGTCCAATAATGGTTTATATACAAAAAGAGGTACTGGCCTAAAGGTCAGTTTGCCTATGTAATTTTTAAAAATATGGCACAAAAATAAGATTCAGTTTGATTATTGAGTTTTGACACTCTCTTAAATTTTGTGCTGGAGGTCACTGCAGTCAAAAGTCTCTGAAAATGAATGATTACTACATTTATATTCTCACAATCCTCACAAAGCCTGTCTCACTTTATGAAGAGACACAGACAACTTATTGTAACAAGCAGTTACCCATTTCATTTCAGTCCAAAAATTATTTCCTGGGGGGTCTTTCAACTCTTCTCAAGCTAGCTGCCCAGTTTACCTGCATATCATTCTATAATGATGCTTCCCATAGAAAGCAGGCAGCAGGAAAAGACTGGCAATTATCATAATGTTATTAAAATGATATAAAACTACAAATAACAACAATCTTGATAAGTTTTCAAAATATCCTTTGAAATTATTTCACATCTGGAATGGCTAAATTGAGATGATCATCACAAGAAAATTAAGTCACCAAAAATGATGAGATAATAAACTATTATAACACCCAGTAGCTTTGTATCAATAATGTTAAGCTAATGGTAGAAGTGCAAAAGTCTTAACTCTATCACCATTCAGTCTGGAATAGATAAAAACTTATGACAGAACAAATTAAGGAGTGAATGATTTAATATAGTAATTAGTAATGAGAAATGTAAAAATTAGTAATTACTGAAGAAACCATATGTTTAATGTATTAACTATACCTATTAAAACTATTATATTATTTTGTCAGGTTATGTAATGTTTTTTTTTTTTCCAAGTAGAAGCTACTTCCTAGGAGGAATATTAGGTTTTTAGGAAGCCTCACTATTTAGGCCACAGTCAACTGTACATTAGTTTTGTATTATGGTTTGTACCCTGAGAGGTCTACTTGAATTACTAAACTAAGTTTCTGAAAGAGTTTGATAAGGTGTCAAAACAACAATATTTAGCAACTGGCAATTCCAGGGCACTGAATAGATCTGGGGCCACTATGCCTCTCAGGATCCTCTATCCTCTCAGGAATTTTTAAAAGACAGACATGGGAAAGTTAGGGCGTCCCTCATAGATACCAGAATCCTATGCCAGTCAAAACTTACACCCTCAGTCAAAAGTCCTCAGAATAACACATTATTTCCAGAGTATTGCCAGGAATACCAGTATTTGCTAAATGAAGCAAGTCCCTTTATGACTACGAAAAATCTTTAAAAAAAAATTTGGAATGCAGACCCACCCAAATTATTTAGGAGTTTTCTAACCTTTCATGGTTTAATATATGGGAAATACTCTTATTCATTCATTTATTAACTACTCACAAAATATTATATACCCACACTGAAGTGATTATATGGATATATTTCCCCTTCATGCCTTATATTTTTATGGGGAAGAAATTAAATATACACATATAAACATACATGCATACATACAGAAAGGAGACTAACTAATGTTGAGTCAATGCTATGAAAAAATCCTCAAGTAGCCAAAAATACTGCTGGAGTCAGTCTCCGTTAGAAAACCAGGGAAGCCCTCTCTGAGGATCTAACATTAAGCAACCACCTGAAAGAAAAGGAGACAGCTTTGAGAAGTGTGTTGGAAAAGAACATTCCAGGGACAGGAAGTTACAGCATGTGCCTAAGCATTTTCTGGAGTAGAAGAGAATTTGGCATATTCTAGAAACAAAAGTCCATCATAGCTGGAACATACTGGGGAGGAGAGCACCTTTCTCACACACTCACAGTCATACACAAACACACTCCAATTATCCTGAAACACACAGCATACAAAATTGTGATGAGCTGGATACAGAACTATAGAAACAAATGAGCACTTAGGATTATGATGCTGATAAGGTTACTTTGCATACCATAAAAACTGCCTATTGCAATACTGATTCAAAGAATTGAATAAATATATGAAAATTGTGTGACAGTCACCTAACTAGTTTAAAACTTTTCATCACTCCAAAAAATTACCTCATGCCTTTGGCAGTTAATCTCCACTATTATCTCCAGCCCCTAGCACCTAGAGATCTGCATTTCTCTTCACAGATTTCCTTTTTCTAGACATGTCATGTCAATTTAATTATGCGATGTTCTTTCATTTAGTATAACCTCTGTTTTTTCATGCATCAGCAGTAGTTTTTTACTTTTTATTTCTGAATGGTAGCCCACTGCATGAGCATACCACATTTTCTTTATTCATTTACCAATTGATACATATTTGGATTGCTTCCAATTGGGGATTATTTCATGAATAATGCTGCTATAAACATTGGTCAACAGGTCTTTAAATGAACACAAGCTTGAGGTAGATGCCTAGGAGTGAAATCACTTGGTTAAACGGCACTCTTATTATTAACTTTCTAAGAAGTTGCAGTATTGTTTGAGTCGTATGTTCTTAAGTCCTTGCTCACAGACCACTTATGGTGGATAACAATGATGAGACGGCAGGCTGGAATACTTGATGAAACCTGAAGCCATACTCATCTCTCTCCAACCTCACACTGTAATACCACAAGGGACCCGGTCATGACAATTTCTGTTGTTTACAAATGAGAACGTTCAGGAGAGTGAGAACAAAATAGGCAACTTATGAAAGGTTCATGAGGACATTATCTGAATACTAATTTTTAATGAGTCTCACAGTTGATCACATTACATGGAGACTGTCAGAGAGAAAAATCGATTCTAATTATTGGAACTAAGGTGTGTATAGATGCACCCAGCTTGGATATGTACTCTGTGCTAATCAGAAATACATACCCACCATGAGAGCAAAAGTGTAAGATTCTCTACTTGACTAATAAGAATTGTTTTTATGACATTGTTTCTATCTGCTCATCATCTACAGCTGAAAAGAAATGAATTTTCCTATAGTATCTTCAGAATTTAAAAGGTACATTAAAAGCTAAATGGGCTTGTTCATAGATGGCGGCAAAACTGAAGAGGACAATGTGCAGTGACTTTCTGTATGAGGCAGAAACATGCGCAACGCGTAAAGAGAAAGAAACTAAAAATATCTGATGTTGTTATAAAGGAAAGCAGAGCCAAAAGCAATTTGTCTGTGCTTCTTTCCCATCTGTGTGGCTCCTTCAGTTAAACAGCCAATGTAGTCAAATCTGATTTGCTTTCCTGTTATAAAAGTTGTGGCTTAACTAAGAGCTGTGCTGGAATGTCTAGATAAAGACATCTTTACATAAATACTGTATATACATCTATGTTTTACACATATGCTTTCTTCATGTGATTTTTGTACACACACCCTGTCTTCCCATCTTCAGGTAATATATTAGTCAATGAAAAGCATTTAAAGGGAAGTCTTTCTTCAAAGGCTGTGAGAACTGTTCTTTCTCCTAAACTTTGTAACATTAGAAAAGCTACAGAGAAAGTTATAACCCTTTTTGCAAAACAGAAAAGAAAGTTGTTATCTCCTGTACAGTCAGGACTGGAAGAAATAAACTGCAATCTCTAAAAATATCTCTAGACAAGTAGGAGGTCTATGTACTGCAGTCCTTGTCCATCCGACTGGGGACTAAAAGGCCAAGTGGTTTACCTATTAAGTGCTTCCCATGAGGAGTCAAACATGACATCCAGATAGCTTTTCCTTCAGACTAGTGCTCTAACCAGCTGACCACTCCAGCTATAAACTATCTAGCTATTTGCCCTGGCTGTATTTTCCCACTCCTGGATGATTGTCTGCCTGGCAACAAGACGACAGAAGCACTAAGCCAAAATATCCTTATGTGGGCATAGCTGCCTCTTCATGGCAGAGCCAACTTGGACCCCTTCCATTGGCAGGGATGTCCCAGAAGCAGCCAATTTTAGTTCAGCCTCTTTAAAACTCTGGATTGTAAACAAACAGTAGGATTTTCCACAGTGGAACGGAGAATAATGAGATGAAGGATGTAGAAGAGAACGGGTAGGTAAGGCCAGCACCTAGTTCACCAGAGACATTAATGAGCTGAAAACTCTCAGACACTCTACTGATAAACTCCCAGCTCTCTCAATTTTTAAAGTCTATGAACTACATGCAGCAATTCCCTCCTTTTCTTTCCTACAATTTTAAATTTCCGTATCATTGCTTGTTTTTCTTTCCTTTCTTTTCTTAGTCCCTCTTGATATTTGAAATAGTAGGTCAAATTTGGACATGTCTAGTAGGTGGATGCTGTTTTAGTAGTGGGGGGAGTGGGTAGTTGCTCAGATTCCCTCGTTTGCAGAGCCTTCATATCATTTCATGGATTTCACACATCTTTCTAGATTAAATGTTCTCAAAACATTATATTAATAATTGATTATATTCAACACAGTTTAAGGCAGATCCAGTCATACCCCATCCATGCATCTAGGCCTTCTAGAATCAAACACAATTTTGATATGCAATAATCACATCATCTTGTTGTTCAGTCATTAAGTCATGCCCAACTCTTGCTATCCCATGGACTATAACCCATCAGGCTCCTCTGTCCATGGGATTTTCCAGGCAAGAATACTGGAGTGGGTTGCCATTTCCTTCTCCAAGGGATCTTTCCAACCCAAGGATTGAACCAGCATCTATAGCTTGGCAAGCAGATTCTTTACCACTGAGCCACCTGGGAAGAGCTCTCACATCCTAGTGCTCAGCAATGTGATAGAGTCAAAGAGAAAGGTGCTTAGAGTTGGATGGCCAAGTTAGGATTAATAGCCAGCCCATCTTGTCTACTAGCTTGCTATTGGTAGATTCAATATACTCAAATTTTCTCAGTCTTGGTTTCATCTTAGAGAAATGGAAATAAAGGTAACAATTACTTTACAGAATTGGTATTAAAAACTAAACAACTATCTGCACCCAATTCAATAGCCATTATAGTTGTTGGTAGTTATGTTATTATTACTAGTATGCTGTTGGTCAAAATGAATATAAAATTGCTGATGACCAGCTCACAACATGGATTTGACAAACAATCATTGCAATTTGGTATCAGTGAGGTAACTGCGGATAATAATTTCATTAAGACTTAATGCATTGAGGACTGTCAATCACTATATAAAAAGTACAAGCAACCCAGAATCCTCCATTAACTGAGAAAATATAAAATAATGAAAAGTCTCAATGACCAAAGGCTCACTTTTAAATACATTTGTATTTTATCAATCACAGTATCATTTACATGTGTTTGGGGAAGAAAACAGTATATTTTCATGTTAGAGATATTTATTCACATTACAAAAAAAAACCCATATGGATTGGTGGGCCCCATCCCATAACTCCGTCACTCCTCACAGTCCATTGGCACACAGGCTAGGAATTACCAACATTGGTTAAGGTCAAAATAGACAGGAGAGCCTTACACATACTAGTTCTGCTTGCCAAGTAGACATGCTAGCCTGCTCTTTCCCAGGATTTTATAAAAGCATTTGAAGACATTTCACAAGATAAATGGAAATGGGATAAACACAAGGCCTTAAGAAAAATATACTTCTGGTGCATTTATTAAGCACTTGGATCTGATGCATGACACCTGCTTGAAACTCAAAGAATTATCACAGGCTTTGCCGAGGAAGAAAAGGCAAGAATTATGACTGCACACCGGCTCATACTTCAGCAAGTCAATGTTTTTAAATCAATGAAAAACAATCCAGTGATTGTGTTTTCTTCAAAGAGAAAGCAGTGCAAGATGACATACAGTATTTCAAGCTGTTCAAATTACTGATGGCAGAGTAGCAAGATATATATCCATTAAAACCAAATAGTTGTTTCAAAGTATGTTGGGCAACAGAGATAAATAGTGTCTCTCTGAAGCAAATATAGAATTATTTCTTTACTTGGAATTTTGGACTCTATATTGCTTTCAACTGAAAGCATCTCTTGCTTATTTTGGAATCTTTATTTTGCACCTTCATTCAGAATCTCTTGAGTTAGCCCACCAAATTCATTTTCTACATCAACATCAAGGCATATGCACTAGGTTCCAAAGGAAGCATATTTCTGCGATAGGTTCTCTGATATTCTCATTCATATTGATAAATTGATCATAGTGAATGAATAAACTGTGTTAAATTCAAAGTCTACTTTCACAGGAGTATTACATCATCAATACTACCTTCAGGATGGAAACTAATGGGCCATGTTCAAGCACATTATTATTTGGGAGAAAGAAGTGCATGAAATTTATCTTTCTTTCTTGATTCTTCATTCAACAGTGTTTTCATTTATAAACTTTAAAAAAAAGTTGATATATAAAGTACTAGATCACCATCCATTTGTCCCCAAGGCTTTGCATCCACCTCATCAGTAAAAATAATCCTCTCTTCTATATCTGTCTAAGAAGTCCAAGGTAGCTAACATGGACTCACAAAATACAGACCAGTCAAGAGCAGCTATGAATTCTAGGTGTTCAAAACATAAATAAATTTCTTTCACACAAGGGTTTCGTACAGTTGATGACTTAAAATGACCATACTGCTTTTCCAGGTTCTGTCCCTCTCAATGATAAGCTACACCACTTCTCATAAGACATGGCCTGAAAAACAGAAACATCATTAAGCTCCTCACAACTGGAAAAAATTACTCTTTCTAGTCCCTATGACTACACTCCCTTTGAAAAACTGACCATCACAAAAAGTTCAGAATTCATGCTTCCATTTTCATCAGAAACCTAGAAAAATGCAAGAGATACTCATGAATTATATTTGATAAAGGCACCAAATACTGAAGTGCTTGTTAAAGGCCAGAATATAACTTGACATTTTTAACTAAAACATTAAAATTATATATATAAAGTGGTAATTGCTGGTTCCTAGTCTTTAAAAAGAAACCATATAGGATAATAAAAGATGTGAAAATGACAGATTTTGTCCTGGCAAATAATATAACAAGTTGACCGTTAGGAAGCAACATAGTCTATGAATAAAACAATACTGTGGTATATTTAAAGGAATATAACCTCTTTGATAAAGAAATAGATCAGAAAATAACTCTATTGTTTCTAATCCTTAATTCTGCAGTTTTGAATGATATCTTGGCGTCATGGCATAAAATAATCAAAAATATTAAAATTTTGACAATAAAAAAACAGATTTTAAATTCTAATCTCAAATGTAACAATAATGCTGATGTACCTAAGTTGCTCTCTGAATTGTCTGTTTTCATGTCATCAGTTCAGTTGCTCAGTCATGTCTGACTCTTTGCAACCCCATGGACTGCAGCATGCCAGGCCTCCCTGTCCATCACCAATTCCCGGAGTTTACTCAGACTCATGTCCATCAAGTTGGGGATGCTATCCAACCATTTCGTCCTCTGTCGTCCCCTTCTCCTCCTGCCTTCAATTTTTCCCAGCATCAGGGTCTTTTCAAATGAGTCAGCTCTTCACATCAGGTGGCCAAAGTATCGGAGTTTCAGATTCATCATCAGTCCTTCCAATGAAATTCAGGACTGATTTCCTTTAGGATGGACTGGTTGGATCTCTTTGCTGTCCAGGAGATTCTCAAGGGCGTCCCTTGTGGCTCAGCCGGTAAAGAACCTGCCTACAGTGAGGAAGACCTGGGTTCGATCACTGGGTTGTGAAGATTCCCTGGAGAAGGCAAAGGCTACCCACTTCAGTATTGTGGCCTGGAGAATTCCATGGACTATATAGTCTATGGGGTCACAAAGAGTTGGACGTGACTGAGTGACTGTCACTTTCATATTCATATTCCTGTGCTTATACTGATGACCATTCATGCTCAAGATCAAAGAGCTGGAAAGTGCCTAAGCCTAGAGGGTTTAGATTCAGCTATGCCTAACCTCAAAATCTGGGACCCTAAATATTATATAGCATATTACACTATGAATTCTTCTTGATCTATTTCTCCCAAAGTCTTCTCCATAATAGTAAAGGACACATCACTCCTGAATTAGTCAAGCCTAAAGCCTAGGCATTACTCTCAACTCCTCTCTTTCACTCACACTCCACATTTAACCCATCAGTAAGTGCTGTCAATCTCCCTCATAAAGAAGTCTTCTTTCTAATTTTTCACCTTTACCATCCTATCCTGAGTTATCATTTTCTCTCACCAGAATACTCAGTATCCTAGCTGATCTTCTTGCTTCCATTCCTGCTATCACACACATGAAAATTGGGAATATTTTAAAGATGTAAATCAGATCCAGCTCCAAAATCTTCCTTCTATTTACAGAAAAAAACAATCTGAAGTTGCTATACTGGCATACCAAAGCCTGGCACCAACTGGTACCTACTCTCCCCAACCTCATCCTCTAGACTCCTCTTTCCAGTGAGAACCAGACATTAACGTGCTAAGTTTATCCCTATCTGTAGAGTTTTTTGCTTGATCTTATCTGTCCCAGGGATCCTATTCTCTCTGTTAGTCTATGACTGGTCCTGTGTCATATTCTGATCTCAATTTATATGTGACCTCACCTGAGAAATGCATTTTATCACTCCTTCCTCTAAAGCAGCCAGCCAGAGACTCTCTATTTACCTTGCCGTATTCTAATTCTCTGCCTACATTTCTCACATTTGCTATTTTCTTGTCTTTATTGGTTCATTTATTGTTTTTCTCCCCTTCAAAGAACATAAGGTCTATACAACAATGTCTAATTCACTGCTGGATTCTCAGTGCCCTAGACCCGAGCCATTCAGTGACTATTTGTTAAATGAATCATGAGTGAAGAGGGCTGTTGCTGGCATGTGGAGTATTTTGACTGATCGCCTTCACAAAATGTCATCAGTGATGTCATCAGTGATCCTCCACCCTCCTCCCACTCTACTTGATCCAATTTATGGATACTACAACCCTGTGATTAAAACCTCAATCTAAGAAAAATGTTTTTTGTTAAAATTAAGACACCATCCCTCAATGGGTTACATTTTAAGCTTTAGCAGTCATATATACCTCAGTGTGAGCAAATTTAAGTAGTCAAATATCTTAAAAAGAAATGAGAAAAGAAGAAAATGAAGGTATTAAATGACTGAAAGTGAGGACAAGGGGAACTGGAGCTTCAAGGCATATTTAATGACTTCAAAGATTGTCCCAGCTTCTGTCCTGAGTAGGAGCTTTGCCTAACAAGGAGTTCTGATGCAGATTCAATGTTTCTTAGAAACAGTCTTCAATTACTGACAAAAGATGGCCATCTGTTCTGATGCTAAAGCCAGACAAAGGGGAAAAGAATAAAATGCAGTACAGAGGGTTTACATTAGATATGAGGAACGATGCCTACACAGATACGTGAGGAGTTATACAATGGAAAACGTTTTTGGAGGAAAACATTTTTGAATTTTCTTAACACGGAACTCCTTAGAACTAATTCAGATTTGTATCAGCAAGGAATTATTTCTGAAGTCAGGAAAGTGGACTTTATTCCTTTGTTCTTGAAATATCATTTGACACAGTGAACAAAGATATTCAAAAGACCTGCATAATGGTAGACATAATTGCAGGACTATCACTACTTGCTGCAGCAGAATAGAAACCCACAAAAATCTGAGCACATTAAGGTTTTGTATCCACTTACTTATATCAGAAGTCACCTTCCATATGACATAAGTTGCCTGGGTGGTCTACAAGAAAAGGGCCAGTAGAGGGTACAAAGTAAGACATGTACCCATGGTCTATCTTATATTTTTTCAACTCTCTCCATACAGTAGTTCTCCTTTCTTCAAATTCACTTTCATTTGAGTATAGCAAAGAGTCAGACATGACTGAGCAACTTTCACTTTCACCTTTTGAGTATTTAATGAACCTTCAACCCACTGAAGTTTGGGTCTCTGATGCAAACTTTTTCTTCTGCTATTTTCTACATGCACACAATATTCTCCTCCATCCAAACTAAAGTTCCCAAGAATGGTTCCAAGTTCTCAAAGATCCCAAGAGCAAGCGTCTACTTATTTTGGTTTCAAAGCACCAGAAATTTTGTTGTTTGTTCTTATTGATAATATGCTTTCTTTTCTAAAAGGATTTTAAAATATTGATATTAGCACATCATATCCCAAATACATGACTGTTTTATGAAAAGATACTTAGGTTACATTTGATCACATTCCGAGTACCCGAAGGTCAAACGATGTCCAGCATGTTCTCTGAATCAAGCTTATACCGTAGTTGTCATAAAAAAAACTCTGCAGTTATGGAAACATACTGATCAGAAAAAAGCTGCCCAGGAAGTGATGCAGGCAGGTATGACTGCAGGACATCTTGCAACAGTATATCATCAGTACACATGATATAAATATTCTCTGGACAGTTTTTCATTGATCATTCTTGCTGCTGTATTTTACATTTCTCATAGGTTCTTAAATTGATTGGCTCATAAAGCTATAGTAGTTAAAATTTTAAAATTATTTTAAAAGGAGAAATGATTACAATGATTAATCAAATTATGGTCCCTCATTCTCAAAAGCATAAAAATTACATTGACAACAAGTAATGGTAAACAAAGTGTTATATTTGTTACTTTGAAATATAGCATAAGGAATACAATTTCAATAACAATTCTTTGCTTTTTAATGTTTGTAGCTTGAATTTTGTTTTCTATAGTTTTGCTTTGGCTTAATTTATAATGTTTAATCTTATGGTTGCATAAAATATAGACTTTGTTTTCTTATAATACAATACTTAAGAAATTTTATATTGAACATAGAGTCAACACTAGAAGTCAAAGAGGTTTTTTTGGAGTTTTTTGGTTTGTTTTGTTTTTGTTTTGTTCTGCTTTCTTCTTTAAAAGGTTGTGGTAAATTATCTAAGATTATAAATCATTAGAGTAATTGAGCCTTATACATATTAAAAGGAAAGTGACTTCATTTCTTGATTAAAATAACTGACACTAACTCCAGATGGTTATTATAACTTTTAAAGAAGTCCTGGTCTCAGAACAAATCTTTATTTAGTGTTTCAGGCCTTCACAAGCATCTTATGTACAACCAAACTTGGAGCTGTCACCAACCACTTCACTGTACCCACCCCCGCCATACTAAAAGGATTTGATAAATCATCTTTGCCTGTTATCCCTGGAAGAACACCAGGGACCACTCTGCCACTAAACATAAGTTAGCGATTGCCATTATTTAGTCAGTTTTCTAACCACAAGATTTTGCAGATATATTTGTCTATTTATGCCCAAGTACTGCCATTTTTATAATACAAGAAATTTTATTATCTAAGAAGTTAGAAGACTGAGATCTTAATATTAACAAGCTAGTAAAAGAATGTTATATGTATTCAAGCAAAAATCATAGAAAGCAGGGAAAGCAGAAATTAATGTAAGAAAGAATACAACATGTGAAATGCTGGGCTGGATGAAGCACAAGCTGGAATCAAGATTGCTGGGAGAAATATCAATAACCTCAGATATGCAGATGACACCACCCTTTAGAAGAAAGTGAAGAGGAACTAAAGAAAAGAGCCTCTTGATGAAAGTGAAGGAGGAGAGTGAAAAAGCTGGCTTAAAACTCGATTCAAAAAACAAATGACATCTGGTCCCATCATTTCATGGCAAATAGATGGGGAAACAATGGAAACAGTGACAGACTTTATTTTCTTGGGTTCCAGAATCACTGCAGATGGTGATTGCAGCCATGAAATTAAAAGATGCTTGCTCCTTGGAAGGAAAGTTATGACCAACCTAGACAGCATATTAAAAAACAGATATATTACTTTGCCACCTAAAGTCCATCTAGTCAAAGCTATGGTTTTTCCAATAGTCAGGAAGGGATGTGAGAGTTGGATCATAAAGAAGGCTAAGCACCGACAAAATGATGGTTTTGAACTGTGGTGTTGAAGAAGACTCTTGAGTGCCCTTGGACTGCAAGGAGATCAACCCTGAATATTCATTGGAAGGACTGATGCTGAAACTCCAATACTTGGGCCACCTGTTGTGAAGCGCTTACTCATTAGAAATGACCCTGATGTTGGGAATTATTGAAGGAGGGAGGAGAAGGGAATGACAGAGGATGAGATGGTTGGATGGCATCACTGACTCAATGAACATGAATTTGAGCAAGCTCCAGGAGATGGGGAAGAACAGGGAAACCTGGTGTGCTGTAGTCCATGGGGTTGCAAAGAGTCAGGCACAACTGAGCAACTGAACAACAACAATATAAGAAAAATGAAATGTGGAAATAGTTCAGTGAAGTGTGACATTATTTTTGGCCTACATAAATGAGAATCAGAGATGTTTTATGGTGGAAGGAGCATTTGTGCTGAGACTTGAATGACTCAACTAGGAAAATAAAAAAGAAGGGCTTTCCGGGTGGACTGGAATAGCATAACAAAAAAATAGGAAGGTAGAGAAGTATTGGGCCATGTTCTCTAGTGGTGAGTCACACTGCTGTGCTAAAGCATTAAGTACCCAGAGGGAGGCAACTTGGACATTAGCAGAAACGACAGACTGTGGGGCAACATGGCAGACGTTCCTAAATATCTTGTTAGGTTTAAGCTTCATTTGAGAGACCATGAAAAGCCAATAAAGGGTTGTGAAAATGGGAGTATTGGGCAACATTGTCTTCAAGGTTATAAGCAAGACCCCAAGGTAGTAGTTTTCAAAATATGGTTTCTGGATCCACAGCATCAGCATCACCTGGGAATCACTAGAAATGAAAATTATGCAGCCTTATTCCAGGACAACTGAATCCCTAGGAATGTAGCCCCAAATTTAGCAAATTTTCCAGGATATTCAGATACAGGCTCAAATCTGAGAAACTTTTCTGTAAGGTATAGAATACACTAGATGGGAAAAGATCAGGAGGTCCAGTGTCTACTATCAACCAAGAGAATATTCTTGGCATTTGTTAGTGTTACCTACCAATGACTAAAGAAAAATGATTTGCTGAAAAGGTAATCCTTAGCTCGATCTACATGTAAGTCTGTAAATACGAAAATGAGTTAATGGCACTAACTTTCCCCTTCTACTTTAAAATTTTAAATTCTATCAAAGGAGAGAAGAGAATATTCTGTTGCATGACCACTGAAATTAGTATAGCAAGTTTAGCATGAATTTGGCAATCTCTGTTATCAATAAATCTAGAACTACCAGATCTCTCTTGCTAAATTCCAAATCTATCTGGTTTCACACTATGATTTTTTAATGGTCTTATTTGTGCATTATTTCAATTTTTCATTATATATTGTGCCATTTAGTATTCTCCATGATTATGTTTTCACTGAACAGATGCACTACGGTTTCACTGCACCAAATTCTATGATCCATAATTAGATGTCAATATGTTTTCTTTATGAACTAAATACATTTTTAGTTACTTGGACATTAATTAAAATCACATGCTGGATTGTTACATCCTTTCAACACATTTTTGAGGAAATATTTTTGGTTTACTTGAATGCTTTAAAACATTCAATTTTATACTATGTAATTCTTTTCCATAAGAACAAATACTATATCTAATATATTAATATTAATTACAGAGTTACATCATGAAGCCATTAATGATATATAACCACTAACATGCTAAAGCAGACATATGATGAATTAGGAGAAAGAATATGTTTTTTTAATTGCTGCTGTTTAAATATATCATGAGTTGTATTTATTTTTCATGGCAATTTAAGAAAAAACAAATGAAAGAAAATTTCAGAATAATGACAAAAAATAAACAATACTTAACTCCCATGGGAATTAAGTACATAATACTTATGTAAAAATTCACATTCCAATAAAAAGAGCCAGGATAATAAGGTGATACAGAGCTCACACTCATTAGTCATGTTATACTGTACCATTTTGAATATCCTGAACTCATGAATTTGCAAGATGCACTCATAGCATGGAAAAACTGAAAACAGCTTTTCCAAAGAAGAATAAAAACTTGATAGCCTCTAAGAAATTGTTGAAAAATCTAACCCAGAAAGTTACTCCACTTATGCCAGGCATTCCCATCTGTTTTTGTTAAGTGCAGTATGGAATTAGCCAGAGGTTAGGGCAGAAGGGGAAGTAAGCATACATGGAAATTATTCTAGCATATCTCTGTCATTCTCTCTCTGATACTCTACTGTTTCCTCAGTTAGAGTTACTGCAGTTCATGTGAAAACTCAGCAGATATAAGACTCTTAATCAATGCAACTGGTATAATAGAAGCTACTATGTCTCTTAATACCAGTCCAGTTTGACCTGAAATACAAGGGGACATAAAGAAATTAAGTTGTGACCTATTTGGAAATTTATCCAAGATAATTTCTCCCCTTGGGATTTCTATTGCCTTCTTTCAGGGTATATCACATATGGCAAACTGAGATTTATTTGTCTAAAATAACACGAATTATGAACATCTATATAAAGTGGAATACAAAATAGCAACAGGTTCCACTGTCTTCATATTTTAAGTGTGAGGCAGCATCATGAGAATATGCTTTAAAAAAAGGGCTAGCCACAAGAGTTGAGCCTACTAAATTCAGAGCCAAACTTCATCAATGTCTTTTATAACCAAGCTTGACAATAAAGTTCAAAAGCTTAGAAAAATTTATTTCTACCCTGACATTTACAGGAGAGAGCAGTAGGAAATTATTTGTTGATGAGAAATTTTTGTTTGAAATTTGTCTTATGTGAAGAGGAGTTTCCATGTTTACACTCAGAGCAGAACTATTCATGATAGAAATGCAGAATCTCATGCCCTACCCAAGACCAATTAAATCATCAATCTTCAGTTTGAACAAATCTTCCTGGTAATGTGTATTTCACACCAAAGATTGTAAAGAACTTTTCTAAGGTTTTCAATTAGTCACAATAATGTGCTCATAAATAATGTACTCCATTTATCCAATAAACCCTTAGATATTTTGGGTGAGAGATGACTAGACAAAATATAATATTTGGGACATATGCTAAAAATATCCATTATATATCTGAAATTCAAATTTAAGTATATTGCCTTATTTGATACAGCAACCCTATCTGGGATACACACAGTGACTTTGCCCTTTCTGTTTTGCACAGTGAAACCCCTCCCAGCCCTCTCCAAGACTAACTGTTTTCCAAAGGAGTACTTCTTTTCGGCCACTGTCCTGTATGACTCTGCGCTGTCAGGAGTCAGTCTCGTCTCTGGCTTACCTAGGTTGAGATCACCCCTATGGAGAAAAATTACTAAAACCAATGGTAACTTCCTAGATCTCCTCTAAGTTGTACATCAATACTTTACAGTCAAAGAGTAAACAGACTTCCATTTCTGGCACAATGGCATAACCACCTTCCCACTGAAAAACTTCTAAATGTGTAAATATTTTTTAAAATATTTGGATTAATTCATAAGAAGTAAGGAATATTCAGACTAAAATCTAAATGAAGGTAGAAAATATTAAGAGGACTGCTGAGGCTAGGTTTCATCTTGAGGGATTTACTACGTAAACAGCATTTCCTTTACATGGCCTTCAAGGACTTAAGGGACAGGAGCCAAAGACCAAAGCTTGCTAAGGGTAAGAAGTCTTAGGAAAAATTCATAAACAGCTGTGACCTCAGAGGTCCAGCCTTCACAGCAAAAGTGAGGTTAAAGATATTCCCCTGAGATTTCAGATGCAAAACTAGCATTCACATGAGTTTGTAGCATAAATTGACACATGAAGTTACTCTAAAAAATTTAAGCCAAAAATGAAATTTACATTGGTCCCAAACTAGGTGATATACACAGATGCTACACAAATTCAAGCAGAAATTCTCTCTTGTGTACTTGCCTTCATCCTAGACTATAGATGGGATTCTAAGGAACATAAGGTCATAGTTCAAAATTGCATAATCTCTCCCCACAAGAAACATCAAAAGGGGAAACAAGTATAAAATTAGCAGGAACGGATTTATCAATACAAAATTTTAAATAAATACATCTATTTTAAAATAAAACATTTAAAAATGAGTGGGAAAATCAGTAGATTATTATTAAAATGACCAATCAGATTTCAAAGAGAACTTATGAAAACAAAAAAATAAACAAATTAAAAATTTAGCAAAGAGATTTAATAATTGTTCAGACATAGATATACAAAAATTGATCAGGGATACATCAGTAGATTGATGAGCAGTGTAAAAGAAAAATGCTAAAAATCTGTGAGCCCCCACCAAACGTCCAATCTTCAAAATAAATGCAAAGCTAAAAATAAAAATAAAGGGCAGTTTTCAAACAGATTAACAGTCTTAATTCACATAAAATCTATGTTCTGAAAAATTCAAACTTAAGATTTGACTTTACAGAAACACATACAGAAAAAGATACAAGCAATATTTGAAAAGAAATTTTGAGAATTATCTAATACAAATGAAAGATATCAATCCACATATTCAAGAAGCCCAAAATTCCAAAGTTAGAAAAATGAAAAGAGAAGTCATTATCCAGTCTCACCACAGTGAAACTTTAGAACATCAAGACAAAGTTCTCATATGAATTAAGAAGTCAAATTATTTTCCAAAGAGTGAAGGATAGGCTGATATTTGACTTAATCAAGGCCAATATTCAATGGAATTTTATGTTCAGGGTTATGGGGAAAATAAGTTTGAAAATGAATTCTGTGATTTCAATGTTACAGTCTGGGAAATGCTTTTATAGAAACAGTGGTAAATAATTTATTGTGGAGTTAGAAAATATAAACCCAAAAAACTCAATGCCAAGATCATATACTTTGAAATCTGATATACTGAAGCTAAACAGTACTAAGGTTCTCATATTGTTGGAAGAATATGAAACGTATTGCCAAATATTAGATGATTATATATAAATACTCACGTTAGAATGTCTATGGTATTCACTAAAAAAATTACAGTGATTGGAAGGATACAGATCATATTGCTGATCACAAGGTAATTAGATAAGAAATCGTTAACAAAAAGTGACTAGAATAACCACATGTTTAGAATTCTAAAAAGCATACTTTCAGATAATAAATCAAAAAAGGAAGCATAATAAAATTAATGTGTTTAAATCCAAATGATAGTAGAATATTTTTATCATTATTGAGGGGCACAATTAAAACAGTATTTGGAAAGAAATTTCTATATGTTTATTTTAATAAAGAAGCAGCAGAATGCTTTTTTCTATAGATTACATGCTGGGCCATTAGGCAAGCCTCAGTAAATTTAAGAAATTTGAAATTGTATCAACCACTTTTTCTGACCACAATGCTATGAGATTAGATACAGGAAAAGAAAAAAAAAATTTGAAAACCCAAACCCTTAAAGGTTAAACAACCAATGAACCACTGAAGAACTCAAAGAGGAAGTCAAAAAATTCCTAGAAATAAATGACAATGCCACTGCTGCTGCTAAGTCGCTTCAGCCGTGTCCGACTCTGTGCGACCCCATAGACGGGAGCCCACCAGGCTCCGCCGTCCCTGGGGTTCTCCAGGCAGGAACACTGGAGTGGGTTGCCATTGCCTTCTCCAAAATGACAATGAAAACACGACAAATCAAAACATATGGGATGCAGCAAAAGGAGTTCCAAAAGGCAAGTTCATAGAAATGAAAACTTGCCTCAGGAAACAATAGAAGTCTCAACAACCTAACTAGAGAAAGAAAAACCAACAAAACCTATAGTAGAAGGAAAGAAATGATAAAGATCAGAGCAAAAATAAAAGAAATAGAGATGAATAAAGCGATAGCAAAAATCACTGAAACCAAAAGTTGGTTCTTTGAGAAGATACACAAAACTGATAAACCTTCAGTCAGAAACATCAAGAAAAAAGATGAAATAATATTATACATAGAAAATCCTAAAGATGTTACCAGAGAACTACTAGAGCTCATCAATGAATTTGATAAAGTTTCAGAATATAAAATTAATACAAAGAAAACACTTGCATTCCTATATACTAACAGTGAAGGATCAGAAAGAGAAATTAAGGGAACAATCTCATTTACCATAGCATCAAAAAGAATAAAATACCTAAGAATAAACTTACCTAAGGAGGCAAAAGAGCTGTACTCAGAAAACCATAAAATACTGATGAAAAATATCAAAGATGATACAAACAGATGGAGAGCTGTATCATGTTATTAGAGTGTAAGAATCAAAATGACTATACTACCCAAAGTAATCTACAGATTCAATCAAGTCCCTATCAAATTACCAATAGCATTTTTCACAGACTTAGAACAAAAATGTTACAGTTTGTATGAAAACACACTCACACACAAACAAACCCAATAGCCAAGTCAAACTTGAGAAAGAAAAACAGAGCTAGAGGAATCAGGCTCCCTGATACAAACTATATTACAAAGCTACAGTAATAAAAACATTATAGTACTGACACAAAAATAGAAATGTAGATCAATGGAACAGGACAAAAAATCCAGTGATAAATGCAGACAACTATAGCCAAATAATCTATGAGAAAGGAGCCAAGAATATACAATGCATAAAAGAAAACCTCATCCTTTAAACTTGTGCATAGCAAAGGAAACCATAAACAAAATGAAAAGACAACCCACAGTATGGGAGAAAATATTTGCAATGAAGCTACGGAAGAGAGATTAATCTCCAAAATATACAAATAGCTCATGCAGCTCAATATCAAAACAACAAACAAATCACACAATAAATGGGTGGGGGATCTAAACAGACATTTTCCCAAATACATACAGATGGCCAACAAACACATGAAAAGATATTCAATATCACTAATTATTAGAGAAATGCAAATCAAAACTTCAATGAGATATCACTTCAAACCAGTCAGAATGGCCATCACAAACAATAGAGCTTAAAGAGGGTGTGGAGAAGAGGCAACCCTCCTACACTATCAGTGGGAATGTAAACTGGTGCAGCCACTATGGAGAACAGTATGGAGGCTCCGTAAAAAACTAAAAATAGAGCTACCGTATGATTCATAAATTCCACTCGTGGGCATGCATCTGAAGAAAACCATAATTTGAAAAGATACATGTATCCCAATGTTCATTGCAGCACTATTTACAATAACCAGGACATGGAAGCAACCTAAATGTTCACTGATAGAGGAATGGATGAAGAAAATGTGGTACATACCCATACAGTGGAATGTTTCTCAGCCCTAAAATAGAAAATGCAATGATACCATCTGTAGCGACACAAAGGGACCTAGAGATTTTCATACTGAACAAAGTTAACTCAGACAGAGAAAGAAAAATATCATATGATATTGCCTCTATGTGGAGTCTAAAACATGGTACAAATGAACCTATTTATAAACCAGAAATAGAGCCATTTATGTAGTAAAAAAGAAAAACCACTCATGGTTAGCAAGAGGGAAAGGAAAGAAGGAATGAACTAGAAGATTGGTAATGACATATGCACACTACTGTATATAAGATAGATAACTAACAAGAATCTACAATACAGCACAGCAAACTCTACTCAGTACTTTGTAATGACCTATATAGGAACAGAATCTAAAAAAGAGTGGGTGTCTGATTCATTTTGCTGTGTAGCAGAAACTAACACATTGTAAATCAACAATACTCAAAAAATTTAAAAATTAAAGAAAAAAATCAGGTGATCAAATAAGATAATAAATAAGAGTAAACCAAACAAGAAACACTATTATAAAAAAAAAATATGGAAATTACTGAAAGAAAATACACATGAAATAAAATAAATCAACAAAGCAAATTTCTTTTCAATGCAATAATAAAATTGGCAATCATCAGACACAAATAATAAAAAAGTAGATAAGGCACCAAAAATAAGAATGAAAACTGAATAGAGCTACACCCATGGCGGATTCATGTCAATGTATGGCAAAAGCAACACGATAATGTAAATCAAATTTAAAAAAAGATTATAAATGTTTCTATATGAATCAATTTTAAAATAAATTTAAATGGAAACATTTCTAGAAAAATACAGCAACAAAACTGCCCAGAACTGAAATGGAATGCCTTAAGAGTTCTTAACCTGTGAAGAAATTAAATTAGTAGATAAACTTTTTCTATGCTGAAAACTCCATATCTGGACAGTTTTATTAGTGAGTTCTATGAAGGAGTTAAGGGCCAAATAATTAAAATCATAAAAATCTATTCTAGGGTATCATAAAAAACTAGAACACTTCCCAACTTATTTTATGAGAGGAGAATACCTAGGATATAAATCAAGACAAGGACAATATGAGAAAGGGATTCTCATAATAATAAATGCATAAATCTAAATATATATACATGCAAATTCAATCTAGCAATTGCAAAAAATCATGACTGAGTTAGGTTATTCTAGGAATTTATTGTTGCCTTTATATCTGAAAACAAATTATTGTAATTCATTACATTAATAAAGGGAAAATGATATGTCTATTGGCTTAGGAAAGCTGCTTAATAATTTAAAAATTACATGTGGTTGAAAAAAAACCTCTGAGCACACAAAAATAGAAATTTTCTTGAATACATAAAGATAGTTCAGAAAAATCTATAATAAACATCATTCTTAACTGTGAAACAATGAAAACTTCTACAGTGTCACAAGTAAACCAATGGTGTCTGTTATTATCACTTTTAGCCATGATTATACTAATTGTCATGGTAAAGCAAGAAAAAGAAATCAAAGTGAATGCACTGAAAATGAAACAAACAAATTTTTCATTAAGAACAGATATTTCACTACAAAGCCTATGAAAATCAATAATCATATTAGAATTGACTTGAGGGCAAGTTTAGCAAGCTTTTAAGATACAATATAACATACAAAATCAATTATGTTTTCTGTATCACAAACAGAAATTTAAAGTGTACAAATGTTTTAATGTTATCTAATGTTTTATATATCTAGCCATCATGGTCAACAAAAGAGTCCAAAATGCAGTACTTGGATGCAATCTTAAAAATGACAGAATGATCTCTGTTCGTTTCCAAGGCAAACCATTCAATATCATGGTAATCCAAGCCTATGCCCCAACCAGTAATGCTGAAGAAGCTAAAGTTGAACAGTTCTATGAAGACCTACAAGATCTTTTAGAACTAACACCCAAAAGAGATGTCCTTTTCATTAGAGGGGACTGGAATGCAAAAGTAGGAAGTCAGGTAATACCTGGAGTAACAGGCAAATACCTGGAGTACAGAATGAAGCAGGGCAAAGGCTAACAGAGTTTTGCCAAGAGAATGCACTGGTCATAGCAAACACCCTCTTCCAACAACACAAGAGAAGACTCTACACATGGACATCACCAGATGGTCAACACTGAAATCAGATTGATTATATTCTTTGCAGCCAAAGATGGAGAAGCTCTCTACAGTCAGCAAAAACAAGACCAGGAGCTGACTGTGGCTCGGATCATGAACTCCTCATTGCCAAAATCAGACTGAAATTGAAGAAAGTGGAGAAAATCACTAGACCATTCAGGTATGACCTAAATAAAATCCCTTATGACTACGTGTGGAAGTGAGAAATAGATTTAAGGGACTAGATCTGATAGACAGAGTGCCTGATAAACTATGGACGGAGGTTCATGACATTGTACAGGAGACAGGGATTAAGACCATTCCCAAGAAAAAGAAACGTTAAAAAAGCAAAATGGCTGTCTTAGGAGGCCTTAAAAATAGCTGTGAAAAGAAGAGAAGTGAAAAGCAAAGGAGAAAAGGAAAGATATTCCCTTCTGAATGCAGAATTCCAAAGACTAGCAAGGAGCGATATGAAAGCCTTCCTTAGCTATCAATGCAAAGGAATAGAGGAAAACAACAGAATGGGAAAGACTAGAGATCTGTTCAAGAAAATTAGAGATACCAGGGGAACATTTCATGCAAAGATGGGCTCAAAAAAGGACAGAAATGGTATGGACCTAACAGAAGCAGAAGATATTAAGAAGAGGTGGCAAGAATACACAGGGAAACTTTACAAAAAAGATCTTCACGACTTAGATAATCACGATGGTGTGATCACTCACACTCAGCTAGAGCCAGACATCCAGGAAGGTGAAGTCAAGTGGGCCTTAGAAAGCCTCACTACAAACAAAGCTAGTGGAGGTGATGGAATTCCAATTGAGCTATTTAAAATCCTAAAAGATGATGCTGTGAAAGTGCACTCAATATGCCGGCAAATTTGGAAAACTCAGCAATGGCCACAGGACTGGAAAAGGTCAATTTTCATTCCGATCCCTAAGAAAGGCAATGCCAAAGAATACTCAAACTACCACACAATTGCACTCATTTCACACGCTAGTAAAGTAATGCTCAAATTCTCCAAGCCAGACTTCAGCAATACATTAACTGTGAACTTCCAGATGTTCAAGCTGATTTTAGAAGAGGCAGAGGAAGCAGAGATCAAATGGCCAACATCTGCTGGATTATCGAAAAAGCACGAGAGTTCCAGAAAAACATCTACTTCTGCTTTATTGACTATGTCAAAGCCTTTGACTATGCAGACCACAATAAACGGTGGAAAATTCTGAAAGAAATGGCAATACCAGACCATCTGACCTGTCTCTTGAGAAACCTGTATGCAGGTCAGGAAGCAACAGTTAAAACTGGACATGGACCAACAGACTGGTTCCAAACAGGAAAAGGAGTACATCAAGGCTGTATATTGTCATCTTGCTTATTTAACTTATATGCAGAGTACATCATGAGAAACGCTAGGCTGGAAGAAGCACAAAAAGGAATCAAGATTGCCAGGAGAAATATCAATAACCTCAGATATGCAGACGACACCATCCTTATGGGAGAAAGTGAAGAAGAACTAAAAAGCCTCTTGATGAAAGTGAAAGAGGAGAGTGAAAAAGTTGGGTCAACATTCAGAAAACTAAGATCATGGTACCTGGTCCCATCACTTCATGGGAAATAGATGGGGAACAGTGGAAAAAGTGTCAGACTTTATTTTGGGGGGCTCCAAAATCACTGCAAATAGTGATTGATTGCAGCTATGAAATCAAAAGATGCTTACTACTTAGAAACAAAATTATGGCCAACCTGGATAGCATATTGAAAAGCAGAGACATTATTTTGCCTACAAAGGTTCATATAGTTAAGCCTATGGTTTTTCCAGTAGTCATGTATGGCTGTGAGAGTTGGACAGAGAAAAAGGCTGAGCACCAAAGAATTGATACCTTTGAACTGTGGTGTTGGAGAAGACTCTTGAGAGTCCCTTGGACTACAAGGAGATCCAGCAAGTCCACCCAAAGGAGATCAGTCCTGGGTGTTCATTGGAAGGTCTGATGCTGAAGCTGAAACTCCAATACTTTGGCCACCTGATGCGAAGAGTTGACTCATTGGAAAAGACCTTGATGCTGGGAAGGATTGAGGGCAGGAGAAGAAGGGAAAAGAGAGGCTGAGATGGCTGGATAGCATCACAGACTCGATGGACATTGGGTTTGGGTGGACTCTGGGAGTTGGTGATGGACAGGGAGGCCTGGCGTGCTGTGGTTCACGGAGTCACAAAGACTTGAATACGACTGAGCAAATGAACTGAACTGAACTGAATGTTCTATAGATTATATCAATATATAAAGTCTGAGAAGTAAATCTAAGAAAATTCTGTAAAAATTTTACATAAAAAATTATAAAATTCAGTAAAAATTAAAGAACATAAAGAAATAATGTTTATAGGTTGGAGAGTTTGATATCAAGATGTCAGATCTTGCCAAATTTATCAATAAAATTTAAATATACAATAAAATTTTCAAGTGGCACTTGACAAGCTGATTAAAAATGAAAGAGCAAAGGTCTATGAATTGCTCAGAATCTCTTGAATAACAAGTTGGAACGTATCACTCACCAAATATCAATAATTATTTTTAAATTATTGAAATTAGAATGGATCCCTTACAAAGTATCAATAATTATTTTTACTCACTATGATGTTCTCTAGGTCCATCCATGTTGCTGCAAATGGCCTTAAATAATTATCTTTAAATTAATGAAATTAAGACATTGTGATATGACCACAGAGACTGGAATATAGTTCAGTCAAAATATCCCAGATAAAGACCCCCAGTTTCAAGGAAACTTGATTTATGGCAAAGATGACATTTCAGATCCATGGTAAAAATATGGAACTTAAACAGTGCCAAGGCAATTTGTTATCCATACAGAAAAAATAAATAAACTTAGATTTTTAACTCATATCCTTCACAAAAATTATTTCAGTGGTATTACAAGAGCTTAACATGCAAACCAAAACTATAAAACTTTTATGAGATAATATAGGAGACTATTCCATAAAAATCAGTAATAAAAACCCTTCACATAAAAGCACAGCCTATGCAGGTTAAGACTGAAAACTGAACACACCATGTAAAGAAGAGAAAATATTTTCAATATATTTAATAAAGGACCAGGATCCAGAGTGGCCAAAGGACTTTACAAATAAATAAGAAGATAAAATGGGCAAAGAGGTGAACAAATGCTTCAGAAAACACAGTTCCAAATAGGTAATAAGCAAATGTAAACATAATAAACTGCATTCTTTTTCAGGGACTTATAAACCCGAACTATAATAAGACAGTATTACATACTCCCTGAGCTGGCAAAAAATTTAAGTCTGACAATACCAAGCATTGGCAAACAAATGATGCAAGTAAATATTTACACATATATACAACACTGATCATTGTGTAAACTGGTAAACTACTTTTGGGAGACAGTTTGAAACTATCTGAAAATTTGAATACACATACTTCTTTTGACCCACAAATTCCATTTCTAGGTTTCAGTGCTAAGGAGACACTTATTACATGCACCAAGAGAACATTCAGTTCAGTGTCTCAGTCGTGTTCAATTCTTTGTGACCTCATGGACCACAGCATGTCAGGCCTCCCTGTCCATCACCAACTCCCAGAGTTTACTCAAACTCATGTCCATTGAGTCGGCGATGCCTTCCAACCATCTCATCTTTTGTCGTCCCCTTCTCCTCCTGCCTTCAATCTTTCCCAGTATCAGGGTCTTTTCCAATGAGTCGGCTCTTTGCATCACATGGCCAAAGTACTGGAGTTTCAGCTTCAACATCAGACCTTCCAATGAATATTCAGGACTGATCTCCTTTAGGATGGACTGGTTAGATCTCCTTGCTGTCCAAGGGACCCTCAAGAGTCTTCTCCAACACCACAGTTCAAAAGCATCAATTCTTTGGTGCTCAGCTTTCTTTAGAGTCCAACCATAGCCTTGACTAGATGGACATTTGTTAGCAAAGTAATGTCTCTGCTTTTTAATATGCTGTCTAGGTTGGTCATAACTTTCTTTCCAAGGAGCGTCTTTTAATTTCATGGCTGCAGTCACCATCTGCAGTAATTTTGGAGCCCAGAAAAATAAAGTCAGCCACTGTTTCCACTGTTTCCCCATCTATTTGCCATGAAGTGATGGGACCAGATGCCATGATCTTCATAAGAGCACTATTTATAATAGCAAATGCTTATTTAAATATAATAGATAAATAAACCAAGGTGTGATCATACAATGAAATACTGGGGAGCAATGGAAAGTCAGTGAATTACATTCACTTGAATCAATGTCTAAACCAGTGAAGCTATATCAAGTGAAAAAAAAAAGCAAGTCAATTAACACATACAATATTATTCCATTTACAGAAAATTAGAGACCATATGCAAAAGTAAGCAAAATATGATCTAGTATTAGAAACACATGGTTAAGAATATAAAGAAAAATAGGGTAATGATAAACATGAAATCAAATTTATTGTGATTTTCTCTGAGTTACATAAGAATGGAAGAGACTCAGAATAGGTAACACAAGAAATTTCAAAGGAATGTTAATATTCCTTTTTGTGATTTTATGATCCATTTATAAGCATTCTTTGAATAATGGTTTTTATACACAACTTATATTTTATAAATATTTCTTGAAATCTATTCAATTTTTATAAAAGAATTATGGTTTTATTAATGGTCACATATTCAATACAATTGACTTTGAATGTACAAAAGCAGATAGAATTAGAAATTGGTAAAGTTTCGATAAATGCATTGATATGCATTATGTCAAACATAAAAACAATTTAAAGAAACTCCCCAGTGTTGCTATATTTAAAATGGATAAACAAGGACCTACAGTAGAGCACTGGGCACTCTGCTCAGTGTTACGTGGCAGTCTGGATGGGAGGGGAGTTTGGGGGAGAATGGATACATGTGTCTGTATGGCTGAGTCCTTTAGCTGTCCACCTGAAACTATCACACCACTGTTAATCAGCTTTATCCCAATACAAAATAAAAATTGAAAGACATAAAGAGACTTTCTCGTGTCAGTCTTTACTTGGAGCTGTCACTGAATTCTATTTCCTTGCTTGTACTTAGTAAGTGATAAACTAGGACAAGAAAAGTGCATTAAAAATTCCACCCAATGATTAAATGTCTAATAGCAAACAAAATCTACATTTATTGAGTACCTACCATATGCATGGCAATATGTATACCTAGACAGCATATCACAAAGCAGAAATATCACTTTGCTGACAAAGGTCCATATAGTCAAAGCTATGGTTTTTCCAGTAGTCATGTACAGATGCGAGAGTTGGACCGTAAAGAAGGCTGAGCACTTTCAAACTGTGGTGTTGGAGAAGACTCTTGAGAGTCCCTTGGACTGCAAGGAGATCAAAACAGTCAATCCTAAAGGAAATAAACCCTGACTATTTATTGGAAGGACTGAAGCTGACACAAAGAGCTAATTCATTCAAAAAGATCCTGATGCTGGGAAAGATTGAGGGCAGGAGGAGAAGGAAGCAACAGAAGATGAGATGGTTGGATGGCATCATGGACTCAACGGATATGAGTTTGAGCAAGCACAGGAAGATCCTGAAAGGCAGGGAAGCCTTGTGTCCTGCGTGCAGTCCACGGTGTCAGAAGAGTCAGACATGACTTAGCGTCTGAGCAACAACTTGGAATTCACAAAACACAGAAGGTACTCAGATCTTCTCCACCTCTTACTAGAAATTTCTAAATAATCCCCTAGTTTCCCTCTCTTGCACACTCTATCTAGCAAGCCTACCCTAACTCCCTTCCTTGCAGCTCTCAGGCACATCTTTCTACTGTGCAGAACCTCAAACAATATCCATCTTATGATAAAATTTGAAAATTGATTTCTCTGATCATTCTTTGAAAGCAGCTGATGGACCTCATCACGTTCCAGGCCCATAAATTTAAATGCCTATCAGGGCCAGGCAAGGCATTTAGATGAGAGATTCCTATGAAGTACAAGAAAAAAGATGGAAAGGGGAACACTTGTATACCCATGGCAGATTCATGTCAAAGTATGGCAAAATCAACATAATAATGTAAAGGAAATAAATAAATATTTAAAAAAAAAAGAAGAAGAAGAAGAAAGACGTAGAGCAGAAGTTCTATGCAAAAAAAAAAAAAAGGCAATAGCTAAACTGGTCTAGCCAAGTATTGCCTTATAAGAATGGAAGCTCTGTGTCGTTCTTTCTTTAAAAAAGTATGAAATTTTGATTTTTTTAATTGAAATCACATAACTTGTCAACTCAAAACCATAAAAGGACCCAATGACCTACACAGTAAAATGCAAACTCCTTGATTTTACCATGTAAGGCTCTTTAAACTCTGTTTCCAAACTCTCTTCCTCATGTCTCTTCCCACATGTTCTGTTCTGCACTCATCCTTCCCAAACACACCATATTCCTTGACAGTTCCAAGATGGGAGCACATTTATATAGATTGTGGGCCAAACCTTGATCCAAGTCCACTCACCGCTAAGGACTGAACTACACTTAAAGCCACCTCCACTCAGAAGTCTTCCTCAACACCTACAGGACACAGTCAGCCACGGTTTATTCTATCTATTTCCTTTTCTTTGTTCATATACATACAGGCTGTCCCTGACTTTCATATTTTCAGCTTCTGAACAGCCAACACTTTCATGCATTATACATCGACACTCCAAAGTGCCTTTTGTATGCCAAATCCAGACTTTCATACATCAGCAGATCAACGAACATTTTGCACTAATGTGTGGTGGCACTGCCTGACAGCCAAGAGTTCTGTTTGGGCAGTCATGCCATCTTTGTCTGTAAAGAGCAGCCTCTATGTAATTATTTGAATATTTTTTGCTCTTTGCCCTTATTATTTTGCCAAAATGAGTGGAAAATGAACTTTGAAAATGCTGATAATAGTGATAAAAAGCATAGGTCTCATGAGCTTAATACAGTTGAAACAAAGATGAAATCATTAGGCATTCCCATTATAGCACATCTTTAACCCCAATCAGCCTCTTATCAGATTTAAGCCCAGTCAACTGTACTCCAACTATGAAGGAAAAAAATGTAAGACTCAGGGCCTTGTATAAAATACTAGAAACAAATTGTTGGAGACTGTGTGAATGGCAAGGTGTAATTAGAGAGTATATCATATATTTTAGATCTCAAGGGAAAAAGAAAACTCTGCCTAACATGATTTTTTTTTTACTTTAACATTATGACTCTATTATGTGTTTAAGGAAAGTAATACATATGAATCTATGGATATTTGATGGATGTTTTCACTGGGAATCATAGTGCCTTTTTACTATATCCTTAACCTTTGGGTAGCCTTGATCTGCTTGCTCCCTAATTTGCTTACTCATTCATAGATCATCCTGAAGTGCTAAAGAACCGATCCATGCTTATCCCCCACTTGAGACCCACTGACTCCTAAGGGGAGGCTGTGGCACGTCTGCCACTGATAGAGGTGGGATAATCAATTTAGAGCCAAGATGGCATGTACCTTGTGGAGCACATAAATGAGACCTCAAGTACTGGGGAATGAGAGAGAGTATTTGAACCGTTTCTGGCTATATGTCAGGTACTGCGTATAAGTACTTATACTGCGTATAAGTATTTATTCTTATAAAAGCTTGTCAGGGATCATTGAACAGATGAAGAAAGTACACTCTGTGACTTATCCATGGTCATGAAAACAGACAGGCAACCAAGCTACCATTTAAAATCAGCTGCCTCTGAATCCAAAGTGAATCCTCTTTCAAAAACACAATGCCTTCAGTATGCTCAGTATTACAGATACTGGTCTAGGCTATTAACAAATGATCAAATGATGTATGTTCTTCTACTCCTTTCTTTAAACTTGTCCCTCTGGGATGATTTAAATTTCTTTTGCAGAAAGTTCTAATACAGTCATTTATCAAATTGTTGGCTTGAATAGCTGTTACAAAGAAATATCTTATTCTTCACTCAATGAGTGGTAGTTGGTTTGTTTTACCATTAAATGTTTCATACAGCTCACTTGGAGCCAAAGTTTTCTGAAACAAACTCCTTTTGTTCTTTTCGGGTGTGAACTTTCTCTGTGTGAATCCTCTCACAGTTCTTCTATTCAAAGAGATTTTGAAACTTGATGATAAACATGAAAGATAGAAGGCAAGAGAAGAAGGTTACAACAGAAGACAAGGTGGTTGGATGGCATCAACAACTCAATGGACATCAGTCTGAGCAAGCTCTGGAAGGTGGTGATGGACACAGAAGCCTGGAGTGCTGCAGTCCATGGAGTCACAAAGAGTCAGACACAACTGAGCAACTGAACAACAAGATGAAAATTATAAATAGCGTATGCAATAAGACGAATATCTAGCCTAAATCTCCTGCTCACAGTAATATATAATGCAATGTCATGGGATCACAACAGTTTCAAATATGTTTTTAATCTCTAAATGTGTGTTTAAACACATTCATGAATAATTGAGGACTATTCTTGAGCATATATTACTCCCTTTCTCGTCACTTCTTTCTTCCTTAACACATTGCCATTTGTTCATACAAATCTAATAAATCCATGCGTCAAAGTTCTCCAGCACCTACCTGATCAATTCCATTTGCTTGTTTTTCCTGGTCTCTCTGTAGAATTTAATATGTGCACCATCCCTGATCTATTTCTGTCTCATAATCTGGCCCTTCTGAAATGGCCAACTATCATCGGTTTTAAAGACTCTGCTTTCTGGTTGGAATTACTGACCTGCACCTATATCTACTTCTACCAGTCGGATGCTCACTAAAGACATAATTGGCTGCCCTCTCAAATATACAGTGATCCCTTTAACCTGCTGCTGTTAGTGCTGCTGCTTATAGCTCATATCTTAACCCCTTAGACAGATAATCTTCAAGGTTCTGGAACCACCTAACCAGATGTACCTGAAAGAAACACCCCACTGGTTGACCGAGTCAATCAGTAATTAACATGGATACAAAAGCCCTACTTCCTCAAGGTAGGACAACTCTCTGATGCAATTTATGCTCCAGTTATTCCCTGTGGGGTTAGGCTCAAGCTGGATTCTTGAAATCATGTCTTTGCTTGTTGTTTTTTTTTTTTCTTTTCCCTATCCTCCTCTCTGACTCATGTAGAGATTCCTCCTGAACATATACTCTCTTTCCTAGTTTAAGCCATTGTCTTAGCTGAGACTCTACTACCAGAGAAGCTGACCTAAGAAAATGCCTAAAATCAAAACAAAGAATATGTGGCTCTCTTTTCACCCCCTGGGAATCAAGGGACATAAACTAGTTTATTGGTTACATGACTCCAAAATTCTGGACTGAGATTTTCCAATAAAAATCTGTTAATTTGCGGTATTAAACCGGAGCTAAAAATGGATACTGAAATTCAGACTGGGAATTTCAAATTTATTTCTTTTCCACCTCTTTGTGTCTCTGCCAATCTTCTAGGCATACCTGTGCCTCTCCTGGAATAAATGTGAACCTGGTGGAAATGGAGAGTCAGAGCCTCAAGATTTGTGAACCTATGAAAGTGGGCATTTCCGTAGTGTAGTGGTTATCACGTTCACCTCACACACAAAAGGTCCCCAATTCGTAATGGAGCCGATACATATTATTTGCAACTTCCCAGGGGGTGCTAGTGGTAAGGAACCTACCTACCAATGCAGGAGACATAAGAGGCATGGGTTCAGCCCCTGGGTTGGGAAGATACCCTGGAGGAGGGCATGGAAATGCGCTCCAGTGTTCGTGCCTGGAGAATCCCATAGACAGAGGATATAGTCCATAGAGTCACAAAGAGTTGGACACAACTGAAATGACTTAGCATGAGATGTTGTAGCTCTGTGGATAACTGAGTAGAGCTATTTTAATAGGAAGAAGGCTCAGGATAAAAGAAACAATCTGAATAACTTGACTCCGAAAAGCCAAAAATGATTTCTGTAACAAAGAGTTAACAATAGAATCAAGAGATGGAGCACTGAGGTTTGGGTGGGTGAAATCCAGGCTGCGCTTGGAGCATGCAGTGTTAGGAAGCATTGGCCATATTCACCCAAGTCCCTGGGACAAGTAGTGATGTTTTATAACTCAGCTTTTTCACATGCCTGGAGACTGAAATTCTGCCTTCTTTCTTAGAGATCAAGTAAATTTGACTCCCACCAGAATGTGGTTTTGAAAACAAAGTCCTTCTTAACCATTTTGCTACCACAAACCTTTAAATTTGTCATTAACACCCCTAGGATAAGATTCTCTCAGTTTATTCTCCCTGAATATCTGACCTCTTTGCTGTGAATACAGCCATAAAAAAACCCTGATTTCCTGTACTTTTGTGTGCCCTACACTTGTCCAAACCAGTCTATTCTGTTGCTACCCAAGTAATTATATTCTATATTATATCATTAATTTTAACTAAAGTTATTTTGCATCATTCTCAATTATATATCTGTTTACATCTTCCTGACTGAATTAAAGGCTCCTAGAAGAACATCTTAATAACCCCTTCATATCCTAGTGTTTTTGTCAGAGCAGATCTTTTATAATTATTTTAGGATGAATAAACAGCATGTTACTTATTTAACAAGGAATTATTTTGCACCTACTATGTGCCAGGGCACTTTCTCCCCATTGGTATAAGTACATCACTTTGAATGATACAAACCTGATGTCTCTTCATGGAACTTTATATTTGATTGAACAAAATAAATAAGCAGATAGTGGTTATGTTTTATTAAGGGAAATAAAAGAAGGAGGAGCGATAGGAAAAAAAAAAAAACAACTCTTGCGGAAGAGAGTCTCTGTCAGTTACCGTGCTGAGAGACAATTGTCTGAAGAAGTGGTACTTCAGCTGAAACATGAAGGACAAGAGGGAAGAAGGCTACACTGGGAGGAAGCAACAGCAAGTGGAAAGTTCCTGAGGTAGGAAACGCAAATCAACATGATAAGGGAGAGACAGAAGGTCAGTGAGGCTGGAAGGCAGTGTGAGGAGAAGACAAAGCCTGAAAGGAAGGCGCAGGCAGGTTAGGCTCGAGCACTAGGCATCTGAAGATTCAGCCACACGTATCAGCTCGAACCGCATAATTTGTGAGGCCTATTGCAAAATGAAAATTTGGAACTCCTTGTTAAAAAAAAAAAAATAGAGAGGAAAATGCAGTTTAAAGTACTAAATTATAACCCATTTGGCTTTCCCCCTCAATCTCTTTCAAGCTGTCATGGGATTTTTATTTGCTGTTTAATGTTTAACTCCCTCTGACATGAGGAGGCTTACTGGGCAAGCACCAAGACGCACCCACCTACATGGTGGGGGATAAACAGCTCACGTTCACACATCCCTGACTGCCCTCAGAGACCGAGATGCTGGGACTTCTCTGACTTGGAAAAATTGTTAACATTATCATTCTCAAGTGAAGTCAGGTTGCGGAGACGTTAATGCCTTGACTAGGCAAACACAAAATTAAAGTACTTGAAACCTAGTTATCAAGGTAAAATACACCTAAAGGAATCATGTAGTGTATTCCCCTGCTTACAGAAAATACTTCATAAATCCTGGATTTAAAGAGAGAACTGATGAACCTCTTCCCATCCTGCTATTTTTTTTCCCTTTTTGACTAAATTCCTCGTTAAATTCCAAGATTTCTGTTCAAGCCAGCATTTTCTCATTCAACGTTTATTGAGTACCCACCATGTGCCAGGCACATACCTGAATACATTAACTCCAAAAGTGAAATGCAAACCATGCTATAACTAAAATGTAGCTTTTTATGCAGTACGGTGTTTTTATGCTAAGAGTTCTATATTCTCCACTAAACTGAACTTTTAAATTTAGCACGTTTTAATGTCCCAAGCACTGCTCCATCTTATTTAACACCTCAAAGTCTAAGACAGAGGTATTTTTACTCCACATTTATAAATGACGCAAGCAAAGAGCAGAGCTCTTCAGTAATTGAGGGAGCTACACAATAGGAGACTGAGCTTTCAACTTAGGGTTGTCTCACTGTAAAGACAGAGCTTTTCCTATAAATTATCCACTCTCCCTTCTTCCTGTCTTTCAGTGACTCACCATGCCTCTTAGGTCCTCACCTTCAGAGGTACTCAACAGTTCAGCAATTCTGAAATAAGCATTTAACAACAACAACAAAAAAAGCGTACCTTGTTTGTATTTAATTTTAGAAGAGCTGTACTTCACACTGTTGGAAATACCTACAAGAAATTTTGAAGACACTTGCATATATTATTAGCTATATAACGTAAACAGAAGTGCCTCCCTGAAATAGTCAAAATCAAGCATAGCATTAGGTTCTTCAAAGAGACAAGGTTGTGACTTAATACTATTTACTACCTTACTCGCAAGGATCACGTCTTCCAAATACTCTTAACAGTTGTACATACGTGTTCAAAGAGAGGTCTATAGATCAAGGCAGTGATTTTCTAAATACTAAAGTCTCAGAGCACTCCCAGGGATCTGTTGATTAACCCAGTAGGATATTAATTATGAACACATCTGCCATTCTTACTTCTTGTTCTTTTTCTTTAAATAGGAGGGGAGTAATTCAGACGTGTGTGTGTGTGTGTGTGTGTGATTAGGCGCAGCTAGCAACGCATGATGAGCTAGATTTAGATACATTTACAGAGCATCAGGTAAAATGAAGCAGTTTACTAGAAAACATAACTTGTACGGAGGTTAAAAGTCCAAAGAAGGAAAAAGTTGTTTTTAAAAAGTTTAACCTTAAATGAAACAGCATATGAGGTGAGTGAATGTGAAAAAAAATAGATAGCTTTATTGTTTCTCAAGAACAGGAGTATTTATAGTTCTTCCACTTTGTGACTCATCACTGTGCTATAAAATATTTGGGGTATTACTCATAACTACAAAAAAGACAGACTAGAATAGTCCGATGTTAGGGTAAAAGACTAGGTGAACAAGCTGGCATTCTACATGTGACATTCTCATTTATTCAAAAATGGACAATTTCTATCATTTTTGGCTACTTTTATTTCTTTGTAAAAATGAGTATATTATTCAAAACAAGTGATCATCCATGTGCCTCTCATCCAAAATTAGAAAAAAAAGCAAAATGGAAATAAAGCATAGGAAATACAAGAAATGTAGCAGATTATAATTAATCCCCCTTTTATTTATTGAGCTATGTAAGTTTATGATTATCATACAGACATGCTTTGAGGATTAGAGAAGTTAGCCTAAAGTAGCAGCATTTCCTTCAAGCATTCCTTCTCTACAGCTAAGATGAACACCAGGAGCAAATAGACATAACAACAAAGACCAAGAAAATGGAGGAAGAATTGCTAATGGATGAGAAGATTGAGATGGTTAGATGCTACAAATCCTCTAACTCAAAAAGCACATTTTTATAGATAGATATGATTTGTAGTTTTAAGCAGTAACTCAGTAGAAAACAGTTCATCTTACAGCATTTTCCCATCCTTTTCATTAAGTAGTAAGTTAAAATGAAGTTAACCTTCCACAACAATAAGTTTTTCTTAAAGAAAATGCTGACAGATTATCAGTTGCTCTAAATCCTTTCAAGAATACAGAAAAATGCATTTCAAAATACTACTCACTTTCCAGGAATACAGTATTATATTCCCTCTCAAGAAAAAATACAAGTTTTGTTCATTAACTTTTGCTTATAATCACCACTGCATTTGGTCAATTAGATTTCTAGAATTTTACCATTAAGATTTTCACTTTCGAGAGAGATTGTAATTGGCCAAGTTTTTATACTTCTTATTTCTTCTAAATAATGGAGAAGGCTCCTTTTTATGGTGAAAAAGAAAAACACTGGGAAAAGCTTATTCTGAAATATTGTTAGGGGGCTTCTGTGGACTTGGAATTGTGTTAAAGTCACATGACATACATCTGTATCAAAATATATACAATAAATATAGTTGGGCTGGTTTCTTCCACGATTATAAACTATCGCTGGATACTGGCTTTATATTCTAGAATATCAACCCTGAAGAAGGTAAAAGGTTCTGTCAATTGATGTAAAAACTACTGAATAATTCTTGAGTAACTGAAGGTGGGAGGTTCTGGAGTATGTCTATGTGTGCTGGAGGTGGGGCTCTCATCCTTGACACTCCTGGCATCTTGAATAAGATAATCCTCTGTTGTATGAAACTGCCCTCTGTATTGTATGTTTAGCATACAATACTACTGCCTCTACTCACTAAGCACCACTAGCCCTAGCACACCCTTTCCCTAGACATAAAACTAAACAAACAAACAATTCCCTGCATTCAGACCCAGTCAATATTCCATTGGAAGGCACTGAGAACCCTGGATGTAGATGATGTCAATCCATTATCTCTTCCAAAACTTATGTCAAGACACATGTATAGCCGTTAATTCATTCATTACAAGGCAAACATTTTGAGTTAATACAGTGATTCACTGCAAAGATCAACTTAAGGATATGCTCTTTTAATTCAATTCTAATAGCCTCCAGGTTGCCACTATAAAATTGAGAGAGAAAAAAGTATTAGGAGCAAAGACATACAACAGATTAAAAGACAGCATGTAAAAAGAAGAATTTGGGGTGGGCTTCTGGAACATGAAACTTACTAGAAACAGACTTGAAACCTATTAAGTTTGTAAAGCTACTGCATTGCCAAAGAAACTACATTACTGGTTGAAAATTTGTCTGCTGAAGACTTAAAAACAACTCTGCCTCCTAGTCTTCCAAGAGCAAGAAGTGGGCTGAGAATAAGGTGCTAAAGTTAAAGAGGGCACATTCCTCAGCATCTACTTCACAGGGGACCCCTGAGAATAACAAACAAAGGAATAGAGGAGAATCATGATCTAATTAAGTAAATTTCCACCCATTCCATGCCCAACCCTCCAGCCACTCATGGTAGGGGCTTCACCTTATCTGTGCAGCAGGATTTCACAGTTGGTTTAACTGCTGGATTATTTCCAGTTCTTCCCATTTCCTAATATTCCATTGTTGGCATTTGGGAGAGAGAACAGATATAATTTGTCTTTAAGTTCATGGGACTCGAGGAAAAGTGAAGATACAGTTAGACCTAATTCAGAGGCTATCTTGAACCTAGAATTCTTAGACTTCGAATTGTATTCAGTGATTGAACACGGTTTAGATTGTCTCCCTGGGGAGGGGTTGAATTTGTCCTATGAGCAGGGTGAAAGTAACAAGGTGATAGTCTGTGGCTGGAAGATTAGATTGTGACAAAAACAATAACTTATCAAATACCCATATGGTCCTCTACATGTCCCAGCCTCCTTTACAGTTACATTAAAACTATTTGACTAGTTCTGGCCTCCAAAGGGTTATAAGCAGAAGCAACATGAATCACTTACAGGGTGAGACAGGTTAGAGCACAGTGCCTCCTCTAAATCTCTCTTTTTCCCTTTGATGACTCTTTTGGAAGCCATATGTTGAGATGGTGGAGGCACAAGATTAAGTGAACCTGGATTTCTAAGTCGTTCTTTGGGCAAGAACCTCTGCTGCCCTTCACCAGGCTTTGCTGTGGTAAGCTACTGAGACTAACGGGTGTATTTGTTACTGCAGCATGGACTAGCCTATCCTTCCTAACACAGTTCCCTAACCAAGAGTTCCGCCATCATCTCAAACATTGACAGAGGTAGCAAATGGCTCTACAAAAAAAAGTCAGCTACAAAAATACCTGAATGCTGGTGAGCATATTTTTAGGGTTTCATCTGATAATCATTAGACAGTACATTACAAAGACAGGAAAGAGAAACAAATCCTGGAGTAAATATTTTAATAGGAACTCACACTTGTTGCCCTCTCTGAAAAGTGGTACAGCATGTACGTTCCCTTTTGGTAATATATTCATCAGCAGGTGAAATATACATTCAGTCTTTTACATAGCAATTTGAATCCATAAGCCCCTTCCACCTCTGACCATGATGTTACATTTTATGCAATCAACAAAGAACCTCCATTCCCCAACCAGTAGCCTTTAATGTTGTGCTGTATTTTAACAAGCACCTTGATTTTTACTAATGGCGATGATATTTGGGGTCTTAGGTTGAGGATAAACTTTCATGTCAAATTATTAAGAACTTTACACTTCCACATTTTCCAAATCCTTTGTCCCTCCACTACCAATTCTCATAACTCACAAAATGTGTTATCTAGTTTATGCAATGAAAAAAAAAATTTAAAAAACCCTCCAGCAACAATAGAGAAATAACAAAAGAATGTTTAAGTATAATTGAGTTGTATATATATTTTCATAAGTGCACAAGTATATATGTGTATACATATATATTACCCACAAAAATCACTTCATTATTTTCTCAAAATGGTTTTTGTTCAGAAAAGAAACTGCACAGTCAATAACTTAGCTGCTTTCAGTGTAGCTACCCGTGGCCATCCTGCTGTCCTTTGAAATTCAACATATTCAAAACCTCTCCCTCTACTATTTATCCTCATAATGTTTCTGATGATCTGAACTAGCAAACTTTCTTGCATTCACCCGTGTATGAAATTCAGAATAATTCTTTTTCCCTCCATCCTACAAACCACATGGTGCCAAGTATATCAGTGACCATTTGATCACATCCTTTTTCTCCATTCTCACTGCCTGTAGTCTCTATAAGCCCTTCATCACCTTTTTCTGATCTTCATAAGAGCTGCTGAACCACTCTTCCTACACAGGGTCTTCTCTTACTCAACGCAGTCTTCACACTTCTATCAGATTAAATTTTTTAAAACCAAGATATAAATTATGCTATCTTCTTACTTAAAATCTATCAGATTTCCCCCAATGCCACTCTACCATATCTTTATCCTGTCACTCAAAAGTCTTCCTCACCATAAGTTTAATTTTGTAACGACTTCTCTCCTACCTTTATCTTGCTGTTGCTGCTGCTCAGTCGTGTCAGTTGTGTCCGACTCTGTGGGACCTCATAGACGGCAGCCCACCAGGCTCCTCTGTCCCTGGGATTCTCCAGGCAAGAATACTGGAGTAGGTTGCCATTTCCTTCTCCAATGCATGCATGCATGCTGAGTCATTTCAGTCCTTTATCCTACATTTCAGAAAATTGGATTTCTTATCATTACTTATACTCTTCTTAACCAGGGCTTTCACCAAAACCATTCCTTTTGGTCAAAATGTTCTATCTTCCCACTGACAATCTACTTGTCCTTTAAAATTTCATCTCATTCATTATATCTTCAGAAAAACCTTTCTCAATCCCACCAATTGGTATAGAGCCTCTTTAATGGCACTAATCAAAATTTCTTGTTATGGCACTAGTTAAAATCACTTTTGTTATGCCTTATCTGAATTTCTGCTAAACTATGAGTTATGTGATGGCAAAAGCTAATGTAAAATATAAATTAAATAGATGGAATAAATTGGTATATGGAAGTAACATCATCAGTTTACTGTAATAAATCATCTTTCTGTTTCAACTCTCTCCATTTCTTTCTTCTTCACCTTCACCAGAGATAGGTGAAAAGTTTCCCTCTTTTAGGACCACAATCATTCACATGAATATGGAGGCCTAGCACTCCAGTATTTTTATGCTGGCAGCATTGCATAAGATGCCGTTTAAACAAGTTTTATTTCTGAGTCCTGGCTTTTTGGTCTCTGAATAGCAGTGCTCCAGGATGTCCCCACTATTATCACTCAGTTCTTCTAGCATTAGAACAGTATACTGCATCAACTCAGTCCATCCCAATTGGTAGCTCCAAAGAAAATGTATCTTCATGAATATCCTATTAAATTTATCTAAGCAAAATTCCAGAGAGATTCAGATTCCCATCTCAGTTTCTGTGCACATGCCAACCTTTGTAAATAGAGCTACATATCATCCATGTCAATAGAGATACAAAATGAACTCTCAAAGTGGATTATTCTCTCTGTGGTTTTTCTTTTCAAGACAAATTCACACCTACCTTGGCCCACTAGCAGGTCAAATTATAGAACACTGACTTTAAGAAAATATCTATGAGTCTTAGGAGGAGTGTGGAAGTATCAATGTGCCTCTGTTTAAGAATGCCTTGACCTACATTCCAAAAATCTCCTATGAATGGGAACTGTTCCACTTCACACAAGAAATTGGCTGTTAGAGTCTATGGACCTCCTCTCCTCTCCAGTGATGTATCTACCAAAGCATTTTTTAAAAATCAATTGAATAAAGGGAAATAGAACATACAAGTCTACACTCATAAACATATGGCAATGAAATGCTGAATGAATACTTAATTCAAGGGAAGCCCAATAAAAGAAAGTGAATGAAGTGTCTCTATTACTCCCATATCCCTTTTTCGGGTAACCAATTGTTCTAGTTTTCCCTGGACTGAGGAGATTCCCAGGAGAGGGGACTTTCAGTGTTAAACCAAGAAAGTCCTTCCAAACGAGGATTAGTTCCTTATCCTACACTTCACAGGTGTTAATATGATAACCTCAGCCCTTTGCAAATCCCAAAATATAGGTACTTATTCAAGAATTCATTTCGCCTTTTATTTCCATAAATTAGGGAGGCCAGATATGATCTGTTCTTAAGAATTCCAGACATTCACATTTGATCTCAGCAGGTCTAAATCCCCTTTCCCAAAGTGTTTGAATTTCTGGGTCTCCAGCCATATGACAGTCAGGGAAGTAGTCTTAAGGAACCAGCTGCTCTCTGGTGGCTCAACTGTATTATCTGAAAGAGATTCCCTGCTTGCCTATCTTGGATTTTCTGTCCCTACTCAATCACAAAATGAGAGAAAAATTGTCATGGGGCAAGAAACTTTTCAAACCTCAGAGAGACTCTTCTCTTAGCTAAACCATTCCATTTATATATCTTGGCAGTAGTCATTAGCAGTGAGAAACCTAAAGAGACAACAAAAGAAAAATGTATGTCTTTTTCAAGAGCTTCTGAAGTGTTGAAAAGTGTTTCTATTTAAAAGCTTCTGACAATGATTGGCAGGATCTGAGAAAACCTCAAAAGATGAGCCCCACCCTCTGAGAATTCTTATCAGGAGAACCGAAATTGGTGAACATCTCTTCCATTCTTACCACAGCTGAAAGATTGCAAACTAATTGCTACTTGGTGGGCCCTCTCAAATGCCACAGAAGATGAACAAAGCACAGATCAATACCCAACACCCTGCAAAGGCTACAGAACCTCAAAGAAGTGGAGAAGTTCTAATGTTCTGAACTAAACTGACACAATAAAATTAAGAACAAACCTGTACTGATTGATTGAGTGATTACGAACAGGCCCATTAGATCAGCATCTTCCCAAGAATCTGACATTTAAAATCAAAAATAGGACAGGCCTAATTTTAAGTTTTGTAATTAGGGGATTTAAAGGGGAAGAAGAACAGAGGTGTATATATCAACCCAATTTAGTATAGACAGAAATGGAAATTACAGAGTCAGTTCAGAATAGACATAATGAAGCCCATTTACATTTGATGTAATAGATGTTTAGAATATTAATGGCCCACATGGCAAAATGACCTACTGACAGTTGGGGTATTTAAATATCAACTTTTGAACTTTGTTTTTCTTAAGTAGCTACTCGATAATAAATATAAAACACCATGAAGGAGTTAAACAAAATTTTACCTCTCAAGTAATTGAACTTAAGTCCCTAAACCAATTAGGTTGTGATTTAATCAATTGTACCTCAATAATGGGTGCCCTGATCCCCTAATGAATTGCCTTGAAGGTTAATTTTAAATACAGAAAGTGAATGGTCATCATCATTAGTGCAGGGAGAGGGAAGCAAAACCAAAACAAAACAAAACAAAATGGGCCTTTGACATCTATCATTGAAGGCAGAATACAAATGCACAAATCATTTTCCTTTATCCATCTTTATGTAGTAATCAAGAAAGATGCCTTTAGAAGTCATTTGGTTTATCAACTAGGCAATAGTGCATTTAATCCAAACTAAAAAAGAAATTACTTGGAAAAGAAAGGGACTCCAAGAAGGGGAATAGCAGACATATGCTCAAACTGTGAGATTTCAAATGATATGTCATAAGATGTAATATCTAATCACACATATAGAAGAGAACCATTTCTTTGTGGAAAAGAAAAACTAAAGATACTTAAGCATCAGATGAGTGCCTAGAGATACTACACACGTTTTACAAAGCCGCATAAAGAAATGAAGTCAAACTTAACTTCATGTCAGATTTTTCTATTCAAAGAAGAATCAGCCAGGAAAGATTGATATCTATTAGAGCTTGCCATTTTGTTAACAGGGGGTCACAAGTCCTACTTATTACCTGATTCTGAAAGATATTCAAGAACAGATTGAGAATCTTGGACCTAATGTCTAAGTGAGAACAATAAAAACAGTCTTCAGCTGCCATTACATAACTTCTCTCTTCATTATCGCACAGCAGATGATATTTATTTTTCTGTTTCATTTTCTGCCTTCTAACCTGAGCCACAGGCCAGATTCTCCTCCTCTGTAACTCTGCAGGGATTCTTTGGTTTGTACCTTTTGTGTAATTCTGCTTGGCATTCTAAATATGGCTCATTCTCCTGGGTTTCAATACATTTCCTGATTTTTACCTACAGACCTTAATGGAGTTGAGTGCCTTGGAATAAGAGGCAGTTATCAGCAGGAGAAATCTAGAGATATTGTGGGCTTGGACCAGTAATAATTAAATTTCTATTTCATAAATTGAGGGGGGAGGGAGAATCTTCTTTGAAGAACGGATTTTATAATTCTGCAATTCAAATTGTAATGCATTGCTGTAGTGTAGTGACTACTCCCTAAAGTAGTACAGTTACAGTACTTTTTGATAGCTTCAAAAATAGTTTAGCAAAAATGGATTTCCAAAATCTAACCTTTGCAGTCTGAGATTTCTCAAAAACAAAGCTGGATTTCTTTATTGCCCAAATTACAACAACCCAGGCCTCTTGTCTAAGAAATATAATTCCTAAAATAAGGTCAAAACTAAATCCCTCCAGTCTTTGTTTAAAAAATATGTTTTGTACATTCCAAGTGTTTCACACAATGTTTGCATGAGGTGGTCGTGCACTCTGGAAGTGCCCGACAAACTTGACATAACCTTCAAGAGACAATCACTTACTCTGAACGTTTGTAATATTTCCGACCATTACTTTTTCCAGCTCTCTTTGATGATTCATGCTAAGGGTAGAGAACCGGAAGGGATATTTTCCTTCAGAGCCACAAAAATAGCCAAGATGTACTTTTCTTTCAGCCATACATTTCAACATGCATAAACTCTCTGGCTGATATTTCTTGCCATTTGGTCCAACTATACTTCCTGAAGACACTGTATGAAAAGAACTAGTCTAATTTAAGAAGGAATCTGTCCCTGGTAAAACAATACATACAAAAATGAAGAAAGAAATCATTCAATTTAGCCAACTTCCTTACAGCCTTGATCTTAGAATCTGGTTTTTAAATAGAAAACTTAAACAAAAGTCACTATTACAAGTCATTTTGTTCTCAGTACAATTAGGATCATTTTATGGAAAATAACGTGTATTTAAATTAATTTTAAGGTCAGTGAAACTTACATAACCTAAATAGATATCTTCTTCAAGCATAGTCTCAAGTATATATCATTTTCCTTTGTGATCAAAATTTTCCTGCATAAAGTTTATTTTCAGAGAGATTTACCATAATTTTTTCAAAGATTTATTAAGATGTGTATGATCTCCCCAAAATACAAAAAGGTAAAGTATTCTGAAATAACTTAATTCAAAAAATACCTTTTAGGAAAAGAGTAAAATCCACATACACATAAAGGATATAAAGTACGTATTTACAGACTCGCTACTGTGTTTAAATGGCAGTAGCTGCTGTGGCACTCTGAGCCATGGAATCTGCTCACCTGAGACAGGAATCATGATCAGAACTAAGAATTACAACACAAAAACTGCTGGAATTATAATAAACTATCACCACTTCTGAGTCTGATTCAATGAAGCTATTATTTTTACTGTAAATGGAGATAAAACTTGAGGAGGAAAGCATAACAAAAGTATTCAAAGAGGTAAATTTATTTACTTTCAACATTTTAATGGTATTATTTGTTAGGTATTTGTTATACCTGTGGGAAACATATTTCCTACATGGGAAAACCAGCTAGAATTTTAGGTCACTGGTTTTCTTAAAGTGGTTTCTGGACCAGCAATTGCAGCATCTCCTGGGAACCTGTTGGAAGTAACAATTCTCAGGCCCCACGTCAGATCTATCAAATCAGAGAAACTCCAAGAGTACACTCAGCAAACTTCTCACAAGCGCTCCAGGTGATTCTGATGCACATTCAAGTTTGAGAAACACTGTTCTAGATAATCATTTGTAGGATGGAATGAATTCAAATATATACAAAGCTGCAAAATATTTTGCATCACCAACTCAATGAACATGAGAAAACTCCGGAAAATAGTGAAGGACACAGAAGTCTACTGTACTATAATCCATGGGATTGCAAAGAGTCAGACATAACTTAGCAACAGAACAACAATAAGATATTTTGTGATAATTTAAATAATACATTTATATAGTGCTTCATCAATTACAAAGTACTTTCAAATGCATTAATTTCACTTGACCTCTCAATATTACTGTGATAGTAACTGTGGAGGCACTCATATTTTCATTTTAGGTTATTTTAAGGTTAAATTGAATGTGAAAGAGGTTAAATAAGTTTACTTCACAATACTATTTAATACAACTTGGTGAGAACCTAGATCTCAGGTAGTAAAACATGTATGCAGCTACTAAGAAAGAGTTGATCAGAATTAACACAGATTCTTTGTTTAACAATATCCACTGGTATCCAAACAATGTTTTAAATCTTTAAATTTTTTTTGTGAAGTAGTATTCAAAAATGCTAAGTCTTAGAAAGGATTTAAAATAGATATTCAAATGAAGCTCTATCTCTGACCAAAATCAAATTAAATAAATTCTCAAACTACCAAAGTCCTAGTTGATGATTTTACTGATAAACAGAATACTCATTTATTTTTGCTACTGTTGAAGTAAAAAACAATCAAGTGTCCTGTATGGTCTCAGACAATTCTATTTTCATAAAAGCATTAAGAAGAAATAAAGCTTAAATTTGTGGGAAATTCAGGCAATCATTTTTTTTCTTTAATATTCTCCAACTTATAGTGTAGGAAGTAAGAAATCTTCAATCTATTCTGTTTGTTTCCTATCTGGAAAATAGATTCTAGATATTCTTCACATAGTGCTTTTCTAAAGTGAGATGGACCTGCTTCTTATCCTGAACTGAGTATATGTTTTCTGAAACTTTAATAATCACAGTCACTTACTGTAGCATGATTTACATCATGACCTAATATCTTTTTATGGACTCTTCATGATTTCAAAAGAAGAGTTTAAGGATGTTAACCAAGTTTTCAATCCACATTGGCACTACTCAAGACATCAGCATAAATGGTGTTTGTTTAGTAAAACTAATATATCACAGAATTTGCAAGAATGTCTGATATCTATAGAAGGATTAAAGCAAAATGCTAGGGAAAACATGTTTTTGACTATTGCAGATGTTCTCAGATCCAAGAGCATCTCTAAAAAAAATATGTGTGAGATGTTTCTTTGAATGACACAGGAGAATAATTTAAAAGTCTAGCCTGGGATTTCTCAAACTGGGATCTCAGAGTGTATTCTAAAGAATTAGAAGATCTGCAAGAATTTTTTTTTGTATAATATTTGTCACTTTTGATGACAAACTTAAAAAAATACCTCATCAGTTATAAAGAAGCTTATTTGAAGTGACAATTTGCAATTGAATAAATACTCTGTTTTCAGGAATTAAACATAAATCATAGGCTTCTTAAGTCATAGAGATTCTCTGATAGCTCAGTTGGTAAAGAATTCACCTGCAATACAGGAGACCCTTGTTTGATTCCTGGGTTGGGAAAATCTCCTGGAGAAGGGAAAGGCTACACACGCCAGTATTCTGGCCTGGAAAATTCCAACACAATAGTGCAATGACTCAAACCAGCAATTCAAAAGGCAAAGACCCTCAGTAGTAAAGATCACCATCTGAAGATTATCTTCAAGATAACCCAAGTGTGTGAATGTTTAAAACTCCATGAATGGAGAGTATGACCAGGGGTTAGAGAGACAATATATTCATAGAAAGTGAGGAAATATGAAGATTCAGAATTCACCATAATTGTCTACAATTTAACACTTATTTTTCCTTGTTTCCAATGACTTAGTTGGTAACTGAAACCCTTATCAGTTTTTTTAAGTAGAAAAGCAGGCCTTCTCTAAATATCAAAATATAGTCAGCCAGATTTCTCAATGTCTGAGGAGAGAATTAGAACACATACCTACAGGAAGGAACTCTACTGTTGCATTTCAACTAGAAGTATCAATATGGATGGATGGACAGATAATAGATAATGAAATAAACACAGCTTTGCTTATACAGGTGTATAAGTGTTAATGTATGTGGTGTGTGTGTCTTCTGAAACAATCTATAAGCAGTAATATTCCAGTAGAAAGACCACACCTAGCAACCATACTCTGATATCTAAACATTGTTCTACACTAAAAGAAACAGAGATTCTTGGAAAATTGGCTAACCAGGGTTAGGAATGACAAAAAGATAAAACGTTCTTCGAATATCTTTGAATTTAGAAATAAAGAAATTAGTGCCCCCCAATAAGGACATATCAAAATAATAAACCAAAAAAAAAAAAAACCTAAATAACCCACCAGTTTGAACAAGTTCCTATTGGCCAAACTGGCACAAACTCTGCCACAAAATAAATAATGAAGAATAAATGCGACCAGTCTAATACAAATCTGTAAATAAATAATTAAAGGGAGGAAATGAAAAAACCCATCTTTACAGAAAAGTGCCAGCTAATGAGTGTAGAAAAGTAGATGGAATTAGAAACTCACTATGTGGAAATAATCACTCTGATTCAGGCCCAAATCTTCAATGGATACTCAAGCTAGAGGGTGAATATTTGATGAGACAGGATATTTACAAAGTCTCAAAGCATCTCTCCACAAGAAACTTATTAATTATGAAGGGGGAAACAGTAACTTTATGAGAGAAACCTGGCAGACACCACCTTAACCAAATGATCAAAGTTAATTCACTAATAATGGCACAAATGGACATCATGCATCTCCTGAGAAGGACATATCACTTCTGTGGTATTTTTACTAAAATGTATAACCTGACTCTAATCATGAAGAACTATTAGACAAACCAAAATGGAGACACAAGCTAGAAGCTAGTCTGTATACTTATAAAATGCCAAGGTCATAAAAGACAAAGGAATATTGGGAACTACTCCAGAAAAGGGGAGACTAAAGAAATGGCAATTAAATGCAACATTCAATTCTGGACAAGACAAAAATGATACTTTGCTATAAATAATATTACCAGAAAAATGAAAATATTTGGAATATGTTCTTCACTATTACTTATATATACTTTTTATTATAATATTATGCTATAAGAGAGAAAAAAAATTTTTCTCAATCCTCATAGAATCCCTAGTTGGGTCTTAAAATTACACCGATAAAGACAGATTAACAGATGAAAAGCTTATGGATTTTACTGAATTTTTACATGTATATGGGAGCCTTCTCAAAAGAATGAGACCTGAAGAAATTACCAGAGCAGGAAGATTTTAGACAAATAAATAATAAATTTTTGACAAACACATAATGCAAGGGATTTGTGCTAGGGGTAGCAAATGGCAAAGAATTAACTAAGAAGATAATAGTTTAACAAGATTTATTAACTCCTTTGGTGATAAAACTGTCTTCTCTCTTGCCAGACACATGGGGTACCTTTCACAAGAGATTTATCTCCTTTTAAGGAAGAAGGGCAAAAGGGAGCAGGGGCATTCAGAGTGATCTTTCTGCTTCTGCTTCTGGAAATGCAAAAGAAGCACTGAATTAGAAAATGAAAAATGCAAAGATAGTAAGAAAGCACCTTGCCATTGGGAGAAGCAATTTAGTCAACAATTACAGATATGAGACTCAATCTATCCTTGGGTAATTCCAAAACTAGAGTCAGGGAGAGGTATTCAAGTGCTACTCAGGAGACAAACAGATATTTTATTCATCTTCAAAAAGGCAGATCTTAGAGAGAAGAGAAAGTTAACTTTGACATTGTAGACAGAATTCTTGAACTGACTTTAAAATATTGGGCCACGACAGTTTAAAGAAGAGAGATAGTCACTGCAAGGAGCACTAAGATCAAACCAAGTCAAACTAACTTCACTTCCTTTTTCTGAGAAACTCAGTAGACATGCACATCAGTAGCAAATGATGATGAATCTTGCTATCAGGAAATCACTGGTAACATTTTACAACAAAAAATCATCATGGACAGAATAGAAGGATATGGGCTGATCCTTCCACATTCTAATACAGTTGGTAGGAAGTAGGTTTAAAATCACTCAGATCATTGTTTCAAAGGGTGTTCAAACTGGAAAGAATAACTTCATACTATAAAGGACTCCATGCTTAAAAGGCAAATATTGCCAACTTTATTGGGCATGGCTTCAGAATCAAACTACAGAAGCAAAAAATGAACAACATTTCTACAAGTTGGAATTACCGTTTGACATAACAAGTCTCTTAGTTCAGTAAATTTCATCAGATTTTAAGATGGATAATTTGGAAATGAGTGAAAAAATAAAAGTAAAATTCATTATAATGGCCAACACACAGAGACTGATACTGCTAGGATACTGATTCGTCTTCTTACTTGTATGTATATGTATATATGTATACTTTTAAGTGGAAATACACTGCATATTCATATATTACTTCATTTAGCCAATATATACAGCATGTTTCCCAATGCCTGGCACTAATCTAGGCACTGGGGAAAGTAAAAGTGAAAGTCACTCAGTTGTGTCCAACTCTTTGTGACCCGAGGCATTCTCCAGGCCAGAATATTGGAGTGGGTAGCCATTCCCTTTCTGAAGGAGAATCTTCCCAATCCAGAGATTGAACTCAGGTCTCCCACATTGCAGGCAAATTCTTTACTGTCTGAGCCACCAGCCAAGCCCAAGAATACTGGACTGGGTAGTCTATCCCTTCTCCAACTGAGCTACCAGGGAAGCCCTGGCACCGCAGAAAATCAACTATAAACAAAAGGCAATAACTCTTTAACTCATATAAGTTATAATCTATATAATTGAATATTTTTTCACTTAAAATTATAATGAAAGCATTTTTTGCCATTAAATATTTTTAAATGGCAGTAAACTATGCAATGTTTCATTAGTGATATTATGAGGCATTTAACTACTTCCCTATTGTTGAAAGTCTAATTTCAAATTTTGTCATAAATAACACTGAATATTTTTGTGCATAAATCATTAATCCCATTTCTCATTTATTTCCCATGTAACATTTCCTGGATCATATGATGATAACTCTTTCTCAATAGTTTCCAATTGGCTTCTGCAAAGATTGTAACTATTTATACCCAAACAAGTAATAAATGAATGTGTGTATTTTCCTTACCATGAGTATTAAATTAAAATTTGAAAACAAACCAACTGCCATTTGGCAATTTGATGGATAAAATTTTATTGAGATTTTAATTTGCATTTTTATTACAAGTTGGGACTGAATTTTTATGTTTATTAGATATTATCATTCTTTTTTGTTGTCTGTAATATCTTTATTCTATTGGTAAGTAGAATGTTCACCTTGTTTATATTATTTGCAAACACTCTTTTGATAGGTAGTAAAATATAAAGAATAAATCTTTAATAGATAAACCTTATATGGGAAAAATATAAAAATAAAAGTTAAGTCAGTCTTTCTCTCTCTCTCTCTCTCATACACACACACACAAATCCAAACACAATATGGAAGATTCCTGACTTAATTGTACTACAGTTCTATTTCAAAAACAAAAAGGTTTTCAGATAATAAGCAAACAATGACCAACACTAAAATATATAAAGAAAAAAAGCAATATTAAGGGAAATCATGTGTTCAAATGTGGGGTAACAATTCTACTGATTTTTAAATGTAAAAAATACCCCTCAAATTTGAGTTCACACTTAAGAGTGATACTGACATACAAGACTTTTCAAGAAGACAGTGATCAGAAACAGAATTTAAAGTTATATTGTCAGCAAAAGAGGAAGAGAGGATATTTATATTTACAAATGTTGTTTTCCTCCTTCAACTATAAAAAAAAGAGTCTGTACCAGAATAGACTGATGTGGTGCTCTAGGGCCCTGGGCTAATGAAGCCTCTGTGGTGGTGGTTTAGTCTCTTAAGTCATGTCCCACTCTTGCGACCCCATGGACTGTAGCCCACCAGACTCCTCTCTTCATCTTCATGTGATTTCCCAGGTAAGAATACTGGAGTGGGTTACCATTTTCTTCTTCAGGGGATCTTCCCGACCCAGGGATCAAAATTGGGTACCCTGCATTGCAAGTGGATTCTTTACCAAGCCACCAATTATTGAGTACAGGAATAAATGAGTGAGTGAATGAATGAATGACCGCATAAGTAAAACTAAGCAAATGACCAAAATTGATCACCTAAAATGAAGAGAAGTTCCAATATATATGGCTTAGTCAACACAAGGATTATCTTTCTAATCATTAGACTGGTTAGATTGGCAATTCTTTGCCACCAACAAGGGGTGGGCCACCTCAAGCAATAGTGAGCACCTCAGGATTTTTAAGTACAGAGGAGAGGAAACTGGGGTGACATGGAGACTGAGTTAGCATGAGTTAGCCAGATACTCAGTAAAGCCACTCTTACTTCTATTATTCTTTACTTCTATGAAAGACAACAAGCATATTACCATTTAGCAACCCAAAAAGGATTAAGCAGATGAAATGGAAGCTGAGAAATAGAAACAAAGGTCTTGTTTCAAGTCTGAGGTGCAGGCAACAGAATCTTGTGAAAACCAGAGTATCTGAAAGCATACTTGAGAAGCCTGAGGGTTAGGAGCTCCGAGTCTAAATGACGTCTGAAGTCACTCAGATTAGTTGATACCACTTTTTGTGTTTTAGAATGGAATCATAAATTTTAATGTGATATCTGACCAAAACGTTGAATGAACAGAAAATGTTAGTGAAGTGTGCGTCATTCATATTTAGTTGGGGGGGTTGTGGAGACTCAAGGACATCCAGTAGACGTGACAGTATTTCATCGTTATTAGCGCTCATCAGTTAAACACGGCTGGCTTGATAGAATACGTTATTCTAGAGAATGGGTATAATCGAGATGAAAATCTTCCTCTAAACTTTTATACCTAATACATTAACTGCAATCAGGTTTCCAGCCAAATTAATCAAACAGATATATAAATTATTTAAGATGTTCAAGTGGGAGAGCCAGAGCCACTCTTTCGAGGCTCAGTCTGCCAAAAACCATTGGAGGCGTCTCTATTTCTAATATTAGATACTACAATTGGACCTCCGCCTCCTGTCTCCAGATAACTACTCGGTAGGGTTGATTTTCTCTCGGCTTATGTGAAGACAGAGGAGAACAAGATTCGTGACATCCTGGGATTTTGCCAGGATTCAGTGGGTGGTAGAACCAAGACTGAAGGCCAAGGGACAAATCTACTAGCTGCACACAACACACCCTCATGCCTTTGTTGATTAAAGCGTCATATTAGTGTTTTTTCTGAGCGTGGGGGTAGAGAGGAAATAATCTACTTTTTAAAAGTGTCTCTCCAAGAAAAATAGTTCCAAGTTTAGGCTGGTATACTGTAGGGGAGGGGTGGGGGGAAACAGCTAAAATAAAAAGCTTAGCTGTAGTTCATTAACTTTAATTGGTTTTTGTTGCCTCTCCTCAGGTTTCCTGGATCTTTCAGCTCTCTCCTCCCCCAACTCTCTGCTTCCCCTTCTTCTACCTCTCGCCTCCTCCCCCTCCAATCTGGCTTTCCCTCCTTCCTGGCAGCATTTTTAGCTTTAATTTGATAGTAAAAAACTGAATCCAAAGTTACAAAATTCTTCAGATTCAACTTCTTTGAAAGAAAAAGAAGTTTTGGAAAAAGAATGGATATCTCAAGTTAAACCTCACACTGCTTAAAGGGACATGTCCTCACGAGTGGCAGGTGCTCTATGAAGGTGAGCCAGATCGTACAAACACACGAAACCATTCATCAGTATAAACAATGTCTTCTGGCAGGCTGGCTTAGTAAAAGCACTGTTCTGGGCCCTGGACACTAGTGGAGAACAAGCCAAGTCCCCATTCTCATGGAACGTATAAATTTACTGGAAAGACAGACAAAAACAAATGAACAAACCAATATATTAAAACTTGGTAGTGAAAATACTATGGAAAAAAACATAAAGCTGGAAGGAATAAATTAGTGTTAGGGAGCTGCTTTAGAGAACAAAGGCTTCTCTCAGGAAGTGATTCTTGGACACCTAAAAACCTAAGAGTACAGAGTTGGGACCTTGTAGGGGAACTGTGTTCCAGAGAGGGGAACATGCAGCGGCAAGAAGGCCAAAATATACAGAGTGAGTTAACGTGAGGGGCGAGGGAGAAAATCAGGTCAGCAATAAAGGAAAGAAAAAAAGGAATTAATCAAGCAACTTTTCCATTCATCTCCTACCACTGGAGAGATATCCGTATGCCTAAGCACTCTATAAAATCTATTAGGTTCTAAACCATTGCTGTACCAAGATGTCCTAAGCATTTATTTCTGAAATGCAATTCTTCTGGGGATCCCTGCTCCAAAGCCCCCACTCTCATCATCACAAAATTAAAGTTCACCTATTGTATAACCATAACTCAAAGGTCAGGAGCTAATTTGAATTGAGGGCAAAAAGGACAATGAGGCTGAACCTTACCTCTAGCGCAGATTAATTCCTGTGCACTGATAACTGGCCCACACATTCATTTAGCTAAAGGAATTTGTAGGGGCCAGATATCTCCTCCCCCTTTTATTTCTGCTGCATCACAAAGGGATTAGAGTCAAGTTCATTCAAAGACAGCTCAAGACATTAAAAAATTATGTCTATGCACATACATAAAATATGTTTATGTACTATACACTGTATATACATATATAATATTACATGCTACATACATGCTATATATATACACACACATATATACACATCTACCTATCTAAATAAAAATGAATGTGTGTCCCATGCTCCCATTTCATGGAAAACAAAACTGATTGCTTTTTATCAGCCACATTTGATATTTAAAATGTGGCTACAAAAAACACGTATAAGCACCTGCCTGTTTTAGATCTGCTCAGAATTCCTCACTTATACAGATTCTTTTTAAAACAAAAGTGAAAACAGAAAAGAATGCTAACTTGCTTTTTGGTCCACTGGATGCTTTCCATTAGCCTTGACTTATTTTAAGCTCAAGACACACACACAAGTACTAATTTTCATCACTAATGTGTTCCAATCCAACCTGACATACCCAGGCAGAACTGCACCTAACCTCAGACTTAATTCAGTGCTTCCTAACAGAAGTGGGAGCTTCCAACTTTGGAAGAAAAAAATAGTTTTACAGAGACAAAATACTGATGGACTATAAATACTGTTGGACTATAAAGAAAGCTGAGTGCTGAAGAATTGATGCTTTTGAAGTGTGGTGTTGGAGAAGACTCTTGAGAGTCCCTTGGCCTGCAAGGAGATCCAACCAGTCCATCCTAAAGGAGATCAGTCCTGAGTGTTCACTGGAAGGACTGATGTTAAAGCTGAAACTCCAATACTTTGGCCACTGGATGTGAATAACTGAGTCGTTTGAAAAGATCCTGAAGCTGGGAATTGAAGGTGGGAGGAGAAGAGAATGACAGAGAACTAGATGATTGGATGACATCACGGACTCAATGGACATAAGTCTGACTAAACTCAGGGAGTTGGTGATGGACAGGGAGGCCTGGCGTGCTGCAGTCCATGGGGTCGTAAAGAGTTGGACATGACTGAGTGACTGAACTGAACTGAATGACTAGGCAGAGTATTGCCCCGGAACCAGTAAAGCCAAATCAGTACTGGTATATGTTGACTGGAAAACCATTTTATTTCTCTGAGTTTCAGGCTCATCAGCTATAAAAGGTAAGCATGTTGAACTGATGATTTCTAAAATCCATTTGAAATATTATCTTTGACCATTAAAAGACTCAAAGAAGATTTAAAATAGATTCTTGGATAATAAATCCATATCCATGACTCAGTATCGTTTAGTAACACTGTATCAAGCAGAACACTTGGCAAGACTGATAACTGTCCCAAAAGCAAAATAGCTTTCAGGTAAGAATAGAAAATAAAAGGCAAAATGGGAAGAAAAGGTTTTGAAAAGAAAAAAATGAAAAGGGCTAGAAAAATGAAGTACAAACAAAATTTGTAGAGCAGCATTATTCTGTAAGTACTCAAAATAACCCCTGGATGCCGAGAGCAGAAAAAGAACAGAGGAAGTCCATACAGTTCAACACTTGGAAAACAAAGACATCCTAATAATAATAGCAAGAGTAATGTAAAGTGAGACATTTCTCAGGATATAACTGACTTCATGACCAAGAGAATTCAGGACTTGTGTTCTGTTACCGACTACATGATTGTGTTCCCCCTCCACATTGATATGTTGAGGCCCTCACCTCTCACATGATGGTGGTAGGTGATGGGGTCTTTGGAAGATAACTGGGTTTAAAAGAGGTCATGAGGGTTAAGCCTTCATAATGACATTAATGGTCTTATGAGAAAGAGATACCAGAGCTTCCTCTCACCACCCTGTGAGGATAAAATGAGAAGAAGACTATCTGCATGTCAGGAAGAGAATCTAAACAAGATCTACTCAGCTTTATCTACTCAACTTTATCTCGGACATCTAGTGTCTGTTGTTCAAGCCATTCAGTCTATGGTATTTTGTGATAATAGGCCAAACTAAGACATATTCCTTTGCCACACTGTTCAGTGATTTAGCCCCTGGTGGCTCGGCGGTAAAGAGTCTGCCTGCCAATGCAGGAGATGCAGGTTTGATCCCTGGGTCAGGAAGGTCCCCCAGAAGGGAAAATGGCAATCCATCCTAGTATTCTTGCCTGAAAACTCCCATGGACAGAGGAGCCTGGCAGGCTACAGTCCATGGGATCTCAAAGAGTTGTACACGACTGAGCACATACGCATATGTCAATGTTCTATTGGATGAGAAAGGTCATTTGTTAAAAGAATTTAAACCCAGAAGCCTTTGAGGGCTTTCGTTTCTTTGAGAGAAAAGGGAAGTGAGAGACTGAAAGGCTCTTTACAAAGTCAAGGGGGAAGGGAGCAAAAGGAAGCTGAGAAGAAACTTCAAGATGATGACACTAGAAAGACTCTTCAATTTGGCACTCTTTCCCTCCAGGGTGTTCCCTTCTAGACCCAAGAGAGAAATAAAAGTCAAAGGACTCCGTATGTTTCTGGTAAAGGCGGGATAGAAATTAGGTACAGAGACACTGGATTTAGTAAAAGATAAGTGTCCTAATCCAGGAGGCCAGTGCTTGAAGCTTTTCCCATCTGGAAAATACCCCTCCCCCCATTAACAAATGATATATATTTGCCAGATTTTTTTACCTATAATCATACATGAGATAGGTTAGAGCTTTTGAAAAATTAAATAATTGGCCAGATAAGTCTCAAATAATCCACAAACTATCCTTTCTGTGACTCCACATCCCCTAGAATTTTCTCTTCTGAGTCTGACTTCATATTCTATTTGAGTAACAGGATTAATTCTCTTAAAACAAAAAAGGAAATCCTGCTCTTTGCAATTACATGAATGAAACTGGAGGGTGTAATGTTAAGTGAAATAAGCCAAACTAAAAAAAAGAGAGAGAGAAATACTGCTTGATGTCACTTATATGAGGATTAAAAAAAAAAAAAATAGTAGAAACCAGAGTAGAATGGTAGATGCCGAAGCTGGAGAGTCAAGGAAATAAGAAGAAACTGGTAAAAGGGTACAACTTTCAGTTATGAGTAAGGTCTGAGGATCTAACATATCATATAAGTATAGTTGATAATACTATATTGTATAATTGTGATTCACTGATAGAGTAGAACTTGTGTTCTCATAAGAAAAAAGGTAAATATAGGAGGCGATTAATTAATTTGACGATGGTAGTACACAATGTAAATGTATACCAAATCATCATGTTGTACACATGAAATATATTACAATTTGATTTGTCAATTGTACCCTGATATGGCCTTCCCTGGTGGCTCAGCTGGTAAAGAATTCCCCTGCAATGCAATCTCTGGGTTGGGAAGATTCCCTGGAGAAGGGAACAGCAACCCACTCCAGTATTCTGGCCTGGAGAATTCCATGGATTGTATAGTCCATGGGGTTGCAAAGAGTCAGACACAACGGAGCAACTTTCACTCACTCACTCATCCCAATATAGCTTAAAAAAGAAAAAAAAAAAGATTTTATGATAACTTTAAGAAATTATGAATGGCACGGTTTTTCTCTGATAATGCAAGTTCAATACGTGATTTAAAGAGTGAGAATAGAAACAAATGCAATGCAATTAGGTCTGACACAAATCCTATGCTCCTTGAATGCTTTATTTCCTTAAACTTGAGATGATGTATCATGAATAAGGGTCATGATGCTTTAGAATGCATAGTCAGCCCTCTCAATGGAAGAACAAAAGGGAGAAATAAGTTCACAGCCATTAAACCTCTCCTCCAGGAGAGATACTATCTCAGTCATTTCACACATGCTATTTTATTAAGTTAGCCCTCGGGACACTATTCACCCCATTTTATAGATGGGAGAGTATTGAGATTCAGTGGATTTCAGGAACATACCCAAGGCTACAAATGAGTAAAGAGTAGAACTAAAATTTGAGCCCAAGTCTAAAGGTGGGCTAGTTGTTTTTAAGAAAGCTTGTCAAAAGCAAGCATTATTAATATGAATTTGCTTTGAACACTGGAAATCATCAAGATTTGAGGCTTTTAACCTCGTATAGCCAAAGCAATCTTGAGAAAGAAGAATGGAACTGGCGGAATCAACCTACCTGACTTTAGGCTATACTACAAATCCACAGTCATTAAGACAGTATGGTACTGGCACAAAGACAGAAACATAGATCAATGGAACAGAATAGAAAGCCCAGAGATAAATCCACGCATCTATGGACACCTTATCTTTGACAAAGGAGGCAAGAATATACAATGGAGAAAAGACAACCTCTTTAACAAGTGGTGCTGGGAAAACTGGACAGCCACTTGTAAAAGAATGAAACTAGATCACTTTCTAACACCATACACAAAGATAAACTCAAAATGGATTAAAGATCTAAGCATAAGACCAGAAACTATAAAACTCCTAGAGGATAACATAGGCAAAACACTCTCTGCTATAATCCAAAGCGGGATACTCCATGACCCACCTCCCAGAATATTGGAAATAAAAACACGAATAAACAAATGGGACCTAATTAAAATTAAAAGCTTTTGCACAACAAAGGAAACTATAAGCAAGGTGAAAAGACAGCCTTCAGAATGGGAGAAAATAATAGCCAATGAAACAACAGACAAACAATTAATCTCAAAAATATACAAACAACTGCAGCTCCATTCTAGAAAAATAAACAACCCAATTAAAAAGTGGGCCAAAGAACTTAACAGACATTTCTCCAAGGAAGATATAAAAATGGCTAACAAACACATGAAAAGATGCTCAACATCACTCATTATCAGAGAAATGCAAATCAAAACTACAATGAGGTACCACTTTACACCAGTCAGAATGGCTGCCATCCAAAAGTCTACAAGCAATAAATGCTGGAGAGGATGTGGAGAAAAGGGAACCCTCTTACACTGTTGGTGGGAATGCAAACTAGTACAGCCACTATGGAAAACAGTGTGGAGGTTCCTTAAAAAGCTGCAAATAGACCTGCCATATGACCCGGCAATCCCACTGCTGGGCATATACACCGAGGAAACCAGAATTGAAAGAGCCACGTGCACCCCAATGTTCATCGCTGCATTGTTTACAATAGCCAGGACATGGAAGCAACCTAGATGCCCATCAACTGACGAATGGATAAGAAAGCTGTGGTATATATACACAATGGAATATTACTCAGCATTAAAAAAAAATTCATTTGAAGCAATTCTACTCAGATGGACGAAACTGGAGCCCATTATCCAGAGTGAAGTAAGCCAGAAGCAAAAACAACAATACAGTATATTAACACATATATATGGAATTTAGAAAGACAGTAATGAGAACCCAACATGGGAGACAACAAAAGGAACGCAGATGTATAGAATAGACTTGTGGACTTTGTGGATGAGGGTAAGGGTGGGATGAGATGGGAGAAGGGCATTGAAGCATGTTAATTGTCATGTGTCTAATCAATCGCCAGCCCAGGATCGATGCTCAGGACTGGTGCAGCGAGATTTCCCGGGGGGGGGGGAGGGAGGAGGGAGGGGGGACCCGGAGGGGAAGCATATGTAAACCCATGGTGATATCACAACAATGTATGGCTAAAACAATAATTAAAAAAAAAAAAAAACAAAACAGATAAACAGCAAGAAACTACTGTATAATACAGGGAACTATATTAAATATAATAACCTGTAATGGAAAAGAATCTGATAAAGAATATATGTGTATATTGAATGACTTTGCTATACACCTGAAAAATTGTAAATCAACTATACTTCAATCAAAAAAATCTAAAAAAAAAACACCCTTCATTTCATATTCTTGGAAGAAATAAGACTGTTAAATTGCAAAGTCCATTAAACATTTTTTTTTGATGTGCAAAAAAAAAAAAAAAAAGATTTGAGGCTTTTAGTACCTTTGTGACAAGAATTAGTTCACATTGATGGAACAACATAGATATTTCAGAAAACAACAATTTGCTTCTGTATTATATACAGAACATCAAACTAGGTGCTGTATGAAAGAAATACATACATATATATATACATGCATGTATCAATTTCTCAAATATTTGGCTATTAATTAGCACCTATAATTATAAGCCATCTTCATGCCTAAGCATTCTATTTTTATAAGAAAGGGGCAAATAATGATAAAACCAAATGAATCTGCACATAATTTTCAGGTATGCTTCTGTGTCAATAATCAGTCCATTCAACAACCTCTTAGCCCTGCTGCAAATACAGCTCCTCCCCTGGATCAGGATAAGTTCATATTCTCAGTGATAATCTTGGATACCATGATATCCTCAATCATCAAAGTTTGAATTATGTTGACTCTAAAATTATAGAGATAGGAAAGTTTATTTGTAAATACATTTGAGGAAACAGATTTACAAAATGAATAAGAGATTTTTTTTTTTACTTCTCCCTTCAATCTCATACCATAAAATACACCTTTCATTCTTTCCTCTAGCTTTTAGGCCTCTAGTAAGACAGAGGAATTTTTTCTCACATTTATTGACAAAATTCCTAAAAGAATTACTACTGGTATTGCACATTGTGAGATGAAGGTGAAGGATTACACTTTTAATTCCTTTGATCCCTGTGTCTGGCTACTAACATTTAAAATAATTTGAAATATCATTTCTTTCTCAAAGAAACAGTATTTTGAAACTTCATGCTCCTAAGACTCTTTAATTGTGAATGACCATGTAACATTAAAGGTAACAGGATGGCCTGGTGTACATGGCACACCTTCTCCTTGGGCAACATGCATGCGTGCATGATGCGTGCATATTTAGTTGCTCAGTGTGTCTGACTCTTTGCAGGAGTATAGCCCTTCAGGTTCTTCTGTCCATGGGACTTCCCGGGCAAGAATACTAGAATGGGTTGCCATTTCCTACTCCAGGGGAATCTTCTCAACCCAGGGACTGAACCATGTCTCCTGCATTGCAGGTGGATTCTTTTTACCACTGATCCACCTGGGAAGCCCTTGGGCAACATAGTAAACCATTTAAGCCTTGGGATACCAAGATGTCACAGATTCACCTACATCTATACTAGTTTCTTTGCTTGTCTTCATTATTTTAACTTCTGCAGCTCACATTGGAAATTGTCTAAATTCTACTTCTGGGATGGATTTTCTGTAGTTTGAATCTTAGTCAAATACAAATATGTTATAAAAGGATAAGAATGAGTGAATAAGCAAATGAATAAAAGGATGAAGCTACTATTAATATCAGTTTCAAATTCTTTGCTGAGAGCTGACTTTGTGAGGACTAAGACCTTATTTTTTATAGTTGAATAATACTCCACTGTGTGTATATGGATATGGACATACATATATATTACACAACTTCTTTATCCATTTATTCAATGAAGGACACTTAGGTTGCTTTTCTGCCTTGGCTATTATGAATAATGCTTCAACAAACATGGGGGTACAGATATCTCTTTGAGATAGTGATTTCATTTCCTTTGTATATATATGCAGAAGGAGGAGTGTGGGATCATACTGTTGTTTAATTTTTAACTTCTTAAGGAACTTCCATATTATTTTCCTGTGGCTATACCAGTTTATATCTCCACCAACAGTGTACAAGTGTTCTCTTTTCTCCAAATTCTCAACAGCATTTTTATGTCTTGTATTTCTTATAACAAACCTCCTAACAGGTGTGGAGGTGGCATTTATTGTGGTTTTGATGTACATTTTCCTGATAAGTAATGATGTAGAGATATGTTTCATTTATCTGTTGGTCATCTGCATGTCTTCCTTGGAAAAATGTCTATTTAGGTCCTTTGTCCACTTTTTGACTGTGTATTTGTTAGTTTTGCTATTGAGTTGCATGCATTGTACTGGATATCAAACTTGTAGCAGATGTGTAGTTTGCAAATATTTTCTCCCATTCCATAGATTGCCTTTTCATTTTTATGGCTTTCTTTTCTATGTAGAAACTTTTAAATTTGATGGAATCTTATTTATTTTATTTTTGTTGCCTATGTTTTGGTGTCAATTATAAAACATTTTATCCTACACCATATAGAAAAATAACTCAAAGTGGATTTAAGACAGTAATACAGAATATATAACCAAGAACTTCTGTAAAATAACAAGGGTAGCAAATTCCTTGACATTAATCTTGGCAATGAATTTTTTCAAAGAACACCAAAGCAAAGGCAACAAAATCAAATTTCTCTTTCTGATAATTTGTTTTGATGTATATAAACTTACTGATTTTCATTTATTGATTTTGTACCCTGAAACTTTATTGAATTCATTTTTAATTCTAGCAGTCTTGTGATAGAGCCCTTAGCTTTTTATTTTTACACATAATATCATGTTATTGGCAAACAAAGACAGTTTTATTTAGTCCTTTCTGATCTGGATGCCCTTTTTCTTGCCTCTGTTTAGGAATTCCAGTATTATGTGGAATAAATGTGGCAAGAGTAGGTGAACATCCTTATCTTGTTCCTGATCTTAAAACAAGTTTAGCTTTTCACTGGCGAGTATGATGTTACTTGTGGGATTCTCATATATGGACTTTATTATGCTGAACTACATTTCTTTTACTCCCAGGTCATTGAAATAATGTTGAATCTTGTCAAATATTGTTATGCATCTATTGAGACAACTGTATGAGTCTTATTTTTCATTTTGTTAGAGTGGTATATTACATTGATTGTTTGCATATATTGAATCATCCTTATGTTAGGTAGTTAGAATAGGAAACAGGAGTCCAAAATGGCGGTGGCTAAAAGACAAGGAAGGGAAAGACCTGTGAAAATAGAACAAAGGAAGTTCCAAGGACCAGAGTAAGGACCTCAGGTGGAACAAACAGCACTCCTGGCTAGCCCAATTTACATGGGGCAGGCTCGGGGGGAGGAAAAAACATATAAAGAGAGGAGCCAAAGGGCTCTCTCTTTCTCTCTCTCCCCCACGCGCTGCTGTGTTCCCTCACTCTCTTCTCTTTGCATCTTTGGGTCGGCATACCCTCACACCTCGAGGATGGATTTTCCTGATGTTTTATAAATGAAATAGAGCTTTAACACTGATCCGCCTAAGAGCTATAACATTGCCTGTTCCACCCGAGAGCTGTGATGAACCGAGGGCTTTAATGTCCATCACTCCAAATCTTTGTTGTGACGAGACAGAACCGAGGAACACAGAATCGCCTGACACTTGCATTTATGGAATATTTAATCATGGTGAATGATCTTTCTAATGTATTGTTGAATTTAGTTTGCATAATATTCTGTTCAGAAATTCTGCATCTATATTCATCAAGGATAATGGGTTTGGTTTTCTTTTCTAGGGTGTTTATCTGGCTTTTGTCTCAGTAGGAGTAACTCCTTTTTTTTTTTCAAAAGAGTTTAAGAAAGATTGGTATTAATTCTTTAAATGTTTGGTAGAATTCACCACTGAAGCCACCTGGTCCTGGACTTTGTTGAGAGGTTTTCAATTTCTGATTCAATATCATTATTAAAAAATGGTCTCTTCAGATTTTCTATTTATTCATGGTTCAGTCTTATTAGGTTTGGAGTTCCAGGAATTTATGCATTTTTTTCTAGTTTGTCCAGTTTGGGTGATATATCATTCAGGGTAGTCTCATAATCTTCTGAATTTCTGTGGTATCAGTTATAATATTTCCTCTTTCATTTCTGATTTTATTTTTCTCTCTTTGAATCTTGACTAGCTTAGCCAAAGGTTCGTCAATTATGTTTATCTTTTAAAAAAAAAACTCTTAATTTAATGACCTTTTCTATTGTCTCTCAAGTCTATTTCTCACTTCAGATCTGTTAATATTTGCTTTAAATAATATTTAAGTGCTCTGAAGTTGGGTGCATAAATATTTACAATGTTTACATCTTCTTGATGAATTGACCACTCTGTCATTATATAATGACCTTCTCTATCTCTTTTTACAGTCTTAAGCTTAAAGTCTATTTTGTCTGTTATACAAATAACTACCCCTGCCTTCTTTTCATTTCCATTTGTATGGAATACATTTTTCCATCATGTCACTTTCGTTCTATGCATATCTTTTAAACTAAAGTGATTTTCTTATAGGCATATAGCTGGGTCTTGAGGGTATTTTAAATCCATCAGCCGCTCGGTGTCTTTTGATGCAAGAATTTAGTCTTTTTACATTTGAAGTAATTACTGAAAAATATAGACTTACTATTGCCATTTCATTCACTGTTTTTTGGTTGTTTTATAGTTCCTTTTGTTCCCTTTTTCCTCTCTTGCTCTTTTCCTTTGTGATCTAATGATTTTACATAGCAGTATACTTAGATTCCATCTCTTTATCCTTTGTTCATCTATATAGGCTTCTACGTCACAGTTACCATGAAGTGTACATATACTATCATATAGTTGTAAGAGTCTATTTTAAATTGTTAAGTAGGTGAGGGTACGTCAAGAGCCATCAGTGTCACAAAAGGGAGGATCTCAGCTAACACACACAGAGGCTGATTAGAAGCCAGACTCTCAGACTGAAGCTGGGCAAGAATATTGTGAAGCACCTTCCAGAGAGAAACTGAGAGATAGAAGTATTTTCCAACTCCTCTCCCCTGAGCCCAGGTGTACAGATGCAGGAGGGCAAGGGTAGAGAGAACTCCTCTTCCCACTTAAAAACTGCTCCATTTTTACTATAGTCCCATTGGCTATCAGGTGATTTAGAGACCTATACCCTGGGGGCAGCCATAAAAGTTGGAATTCTAGATGTGTGGACAAGTTCATAATGGTGGTTTGGTTTTACTGTTGAAGTGAGCCAGAGGGAGAAGGCAGGAGAAGTGTCCACTGGTGGCTCTGGTCTATGAGAAGCATCAAAGCCAGCATCTAGACACAAATTAGAAGGTAGACCTTCAGACACCAGCTTCAAAGGATGTGTCCAAACCCCGTCTTGGAAAGACTGGGAGAGGGGCATTATTGCCTGCTCCTTCTGCCTGAGCACTGGAAGTTGTAGTTGTGGGGAGTGCTTATGTAACTATTAAAAAGTACTTCTCTGCTTGCTACAGTCCCATGTTTCTTGTAGAGGCAAGCCCTCTTAGGTTTCAGAAATAGGTATTTGGAAGCCTAAACAGAGTGGGATCTTAAAACCTGAAGCACTAAATATGCAGTCCAAATGCTTCACTCCTCGGGGATAATCTGGGAGGGAGGGGTTCCCTTTCAATCATATGGCACTATATAGGAGTGGGGTGCATAACAAGAATGTATGGCAGCCTGTACTATCTGTCTTAGGGAGGGTATTTTCTCATTTGCCCCAAGTGTAGCCATCACTCAGCTGGTTTCTGAATGTCTCTCAGAGGGATTTGCCCTGTGTGTAGCTATGTATCTGGTGTATCTCTGGGAGGAAGAAGAGTCAAAATCTCCCTTGTCTTGTTGGCATTTTTAAATACTGTTAGGGACTGATCATATAAGGCTAATGAGTCTGTTCCTCACCCAGAGAGAATTTGATTTTTCTTTTGCTTTCACCAATTTAGAAAGCACCAATTTTCACCAATTTTTCTTTTGCTTTCACTCTTCTTTGAAGTATGTTACATATGTTCCTGCCTTCATAAACCAAGTATCAGAAATATAATTTTTATGTCAACAAATACATTTAAAGCAAGTTGCTAAACTATTGAAATAAAAAAGATGAAGAAAAAAACTATATTTCTGTTTTTGTGTCAGTACCTTACTGTTATTAGTGAAGGAAAATGCAACCCACTCCAGTATTCTTACCTGAAGAATCCTATGGACAGAAAAGCCTGGTGGGCTACAGTTCATTGGGTCACAAAGAGTCAGACACAACTGAGCACCTTACTATTTTGGTTACTATAGCTTTGTAGTATAGTCTGAAGTCAGAGAGCCTGATTCTTATAGCTCCATTTTTTATTCCCAAGATTGCTTTGGCTACTCAGGGTCTTATGTATTTCCATAGAATTGTAAAAATTTTGCTCTAATTCTGTGAAAAATGCTACTGGTAATTTCTCAGAGATTGTATTGCATCTATAGTAATTGGACAGCATAGTCATTTTGACAATATTGATTCTTCCAATCCAAGAATATAGTATATCCCTCCATCTGTGTCATCTTTGATTTCTTTCATCAGTATCTTACAGTTTTCTGAGTATAGGTGTTTTGACTCCTTAGGTAGGTTTATTCCTAAGTCTTTTGTTCTTTTTCATGCAATAGTAAATGGGATTATTTCCTTAATTTCCCTGTATGATATTCATTGCCAGTGTTTAGAAATGGAACAAATTTTTTATATTAATTTTTTATCCTGCCACTTTATCAAATTCACTGATGAGCTCTAGCAGTTTTCTGGTAACATTTTTATGATTTTTCTAGGTACAGTATTATTTCATATGCAAACAGTTACAGTTTTACTTATTTTCCAGTTTGGTTTCAAAGTCCAAACATTAACCCATGCATCTCTGTTCAACTAATCTATGACAAAGGTGGCAAGAATACACAGTGGAGAAAAGATAGTTTCTTCAGTAAGTGGGGCTGGAAAGATGGACAGCTACATGTAAAATAATTAAATTAGAATAGTCTCTCATACCATATATGAAAATAAATTCAAAATGGATTAAAGACCTAAAAATGAAACTGAATACTATAAAACTCCTACAGGAAAACAGAACACTCTATAACAAAAATTGCACCAAGATTTTTTTGATCCACCACCTGGACAAGTAAAAATAAAAACAAAATTAAAAATGAGACCTAATTAAACTTAAAAGCTTTTTCTTAGCAAAGGAAACCATAAACAAAATGAGAATAAAATCCATAGAATGGGAGAAACTATTTGCAAATGTTATAGCTGACAAGGGATTAATCTCCCACATATACAAAGAGCTCATGCTGCTCAATATCAAAAACACAAACAAGCCAGTCCAAAAAAGGGGGGGGACAAAAGATCTAAACAGATATTTCTACAAACAAAACATACTGATGGCCAAGAGGCACATGAAAAGATGTTCAATATCACTAATTATTAGAGATATGCAAATCAAAACTACAATGAAGTATCATCTCACACCAGTCAAACTGGCTATTATCAAAAAAAAATCTAAAAACAATAAATGATGGAGAGGGTGTGGAGAAAAGGGAACCTTCTTACACTGTTGGTAGAAATGTAAGTTGGTACAGCCACTATGGACAGCAGGACAGAGAATCTTTAAAAAATTAAACACAGAGTTACCATATGATCCAAAAATCCCACCCCTAGGCATATATGCAGAGAAAACCATAATTCAAAAAGATACGTGCACCTCAATGTTCACTGAGTACTATTAACAATAACCTGGATATTGAAGCAACTTAAATGCCAACCGTCAGAGGACTGAGTAAGAAGATGTGGTACATATATACAATAGAATATAATTCAGTTATAAAAAAAAAAGAATGAAATAATGTTATTTACAGTGACATGGATGGACCCAGAGATTGTCATACTGAGTCAAGTTAAGTCAGAGAAAGATAAATATTGGATGATACTGCTTATACGTGGACATCTAAAAAATGATACAAATGATCCTATTCATGAAACAGAAATAAGAGTCACAGATGTAGAAAACAAATTTACAGTTACCAAGAGTGAGGCAGGGGAGAGATGAACTGGGAGACGGATTGACATATACACATAACTATACATAAAATAGATAACTAACAAGAACCTACTGATAGCACAGGAACTACTCTGTAAAGATCTATATGGGAATAGAATTTTAAAAAGAGTGTACAAAAGTCTGTATAGTCAAAGTTATGGTTTTTCCAGTAGTCATGTGAGACTTGGACCATAAAGAAGGCTGAGCACCAAAGAATTGATGCTTTTGAACTGTGGTGTTGGAGAAGACTCTTGAGAGTCCTTTGGACAGCAAGGTGAACAACCCAGTCAGTCTTCAAGGAAATCAACCCTGAATATTCATTGGAAGGACTGATGCTGAAGCTGAAGCTCCAGTACTTCGCATCCAAGGATACAAAAAGTAGACCCATTGGAAAAGACCCTGACGCTGGGAAAGATTTAGGGTAGGAGGAGAAGGGGGCAATAGATGATGAGATGATTGGATGGCATCATCGACTCAATGGACATGAGTCTGAACAAACTCCAGGGGATAATGAAGGACAGAAAAGCCTGGCGTGCTGCAGTCCATTGGGTCGCCAAGAGTCGGACACAACTGAGAGACTGAACAAGGAACAGCAGCAAGACTGACTAACTTTGCTGTATAGCAGAAACTAATTCAAACTGTAAGTCAACTATACTCTTGTAAAAATTAACTTAAAAAATAAAATAAAAGAGAATCCTAACCCTCCCTGAACTCACAGCTTAGTTAAGAAAATTAGGAAGTCAAAAAATAAATACGTTGTAATCAGGTCCATTCCTAAGACTTGCTGGACCTGCACAAGGGGATAATGGAGGCCTGCATACCAGATGTCTAAATATTCAAAACATTTTAAGTTAAGCTACAAACAGTTGAATAAAAAAATTTTTTTTTCTACCTTGGCAAATATACCTTCTTAACAACAGAGACTATCAGGTTGAAGTTCAGAATTCCTGGATTACTCAAAATTCCAGGCTGAAAACTAATGTCAACAAATAAGCTGTCTTCCGGCCGCAGACCTGTAGCTCTCCTCTCTTCTTTCTGTGCCCCGCCCTCAGCTCTGTCTTTTATTTTGAGGGGCCTAGAGAACATGTATGTGGACACCCCAATGGAATATGTATTCCATGGTATCCCTGGGCTGTCCTTAGAATATGCTTTCCACCCTTCTCTATGTCTCTCATTTTTCTCCATAGAAGGTTGCTGCTTTGCAAAGACAAGCTTAGCAGTGATGCAAGAAAGGCCAGCATTTGGAGATGAGTAAGTCAACCCTTGTCTAAAATAGATTTTACCCCATCAGAACCTAGTGGATACTATAAAGGAAAAGAGAAAAGGCTTTCCCTCCCCAGTCCCATCAGCCACAATTCTAGAAGCTAGCTTCTGTTTCCTCTATGAAGGAGATGTCCTAACTGAAAATATGCCTGTGCAAGATTTTTCCAGGGTGTCTTAGCTGTAACCTGAACGGGACGCACCCAGGGGTGAAGAGCCTGGCTTGTAGGAGTTTGAAGTGTAGGTGGTGATTTCAAATGCCTTCCAAACAAACAATAAGTCCCTGAAATACAGCATGATAAAAAACATTTCTAACAAAGTTCCAATTTGCATTCAAAGCATTTGTCTCATTAAGATAGCGCTCAGATAAATGGTTCACTTCTCTAGGCTGAAAACAAACCCAGAAACCAAGTTCCAACAACACTCCCTCTGATCTAGTGGTGCTCACATCATCAGCATGGGTTATTTTCAGATGCAAAGACACAAAGAAAGACTTTCAGCAGTTCGAAGGATAAGATTTGGGCTCTTACTAGAGTTTTATGGCACCATATATTCACAGAATAATTTCAAAGAGGGAGGTTAGGACTTTGGATAGCACATTCCTTTGACCACATGGACCTCCCCCAGCTGGAGGAGGGTGGGAGACCTTTAAATCAGGTTCACTCTTTCCTGGGCCTGGGGGTGGTACTAACTATAATTATCTTGAACAAGGTATTCTTGTAAGGCCAATGAAACCCTGAATGGGAGTTCTCCTTTCCAGGAGTGAGGAAGTTTTCAGACAAGAGATGGCATTTGAGCTGGGTCTTACAGCGTGAGTGGGAGTTTCCCACATAGAGAAAGGAGGGAAGGGCACTCCAGGAAAAGAAACAGCATATGGGGAAAAAACAAGACTTTGAAAGAGTGGCATATCCAAAGAGTGGTGAGAAGTTACTTGTGGCTGAGGCGTAGGGGGCATGTGGGAGCTGAGGAGAGATGAAGGTGGCAGGGTTTGCGGGGGGAAGATTGGGAAGGCTTTGATCATGAAGACTGCGGTTCTCTCAGAGGCACTGGAGATTATATAAATGGTAGCATGGCAGACTCTAAGGCATCAACCTTGTGATTTCAGAAAGGACCCACGGCAGCGTGGACAGGAAACAACTAGGGAGACCAGCTAAGAGGCAGTTACACCCAGAAAATAATGGAACATAAAGCCCTTGTCATTAGCCTAAAGCCCTTGTCATCACAAACATTCTTCTCTGTGTCTCACTTATGGTACGGGGTCAGGAACATGAACAAGGAAGAGAAAGGTCTCAAAAGCATAGTTACTTCCAAAATATAAAAAGTGGCAACAAGTCCAGGGACCTAAGATGAAGAAATACTTAAGAGGGAGAACTGGGAGAACTTGGCTACTTGACAAAGGGAGGGAGGGTAGGGCCAAGGAAGGTCTAAGGATGATGTCTAGGTTTCCAGATTCAGTAGATTGCAGGGTTGTTAACTGAGGTGAGACGATGAGGAGAGGAACAGGTTATCTGAATTTGACAAAATTTACGTCATTCCGATGATACTGTCCTATGTGGAAGCACAGAGGCAGACCACAGAGTTCCTGGCCTACCCTGAAAGGCCCCTCAAATTTTGCAGTCTTTCCTTTTCCCCCTTTTCAAACATTTTCTGTTCTGGTCTTTGTTAAGAGATTATCACTTGTCACATATTTTTGTTGTCAGAGCCCCAAAATGGACTGTAAATCAAAACATCCTCTATGTTACAGTTAAAAGATTAAACAAGGACCAAAAGATGGGCTCAGTGGCTACTCTAGATCAATTATGAAAACTTCAGGACACCACTGCTTTCTTAAAAGTTTATTAAAAGTTCCATCACAATGAGCTGAAACTGTCAGATTGGATTCTCAAATAAGAGGTATAGTTGCCAATATCTGAAGAAGGCCTTGGGGTAATTTGAAGATGTAAGGATGTTGTTTTGTCTTTAAACCTTCCGACGACTGACTTTTCTCCTCCATAAAATGCTTCGTTTTTATTCTCCTAGATCAACAGGAGCCCTGTTGGAAATATCTTTTATACCAACTCTGTGCATGTTTGAAATATAAAGGCAAACTTCAGCTCAGCCATTTAAGTTTCTCCCTCCCATATCTCCCACCCGCTTTGAATAGTTTTAAGGACTCCAGAAGAAGCACAGACAGGTAGCTCAGGCCCTGAGAGAACCATCAGGTAGACTGACCTAGGAAGAAAGCTGGTGTACTCAGCCAAGGGCCAGAAAGAGTAAGTACCAGCCAGTCCTCTGCAGAGCTCTGTAACCCACACAGGAGGCATAGCTCCAACTACTGCAGTTGTGCTGGGAGGGAATGTCTCTAACTCTCCCTGAGCTGTCGGCGTGCTTCTCACCCTCCCAAGCTATCAATCTGGTACCATTCAGTGATTACTAAATGCACAAACAACAATGACAAAAAATCAGATACAACAAAAACAATATCAGCCAGGTAAGGAAGACAGCAATACTGTATAGACACATGATAACTGCTTTCAGTTTAATAGAAATATGGTGTCAGCAACTTGAGTAAGGCAGATATCTGTGACTGTGATCGCCATATACAAGAACAACAATGAAGGCTTTTATGTAACATTCTTTCAGGCATATAATCCAAAGTAAACGGTCTTCAGGAGATTGTGTTAAAGTGCAATTTCTTTCTTCTAATTATATGAACATATTGAAGATTTTCTCCAGACTTCTTAAAAAAAAGTATTTTAGTCCTCCATTTTTAAGTTTCTAATTAATTCAGGGGTTTTTTTTCCCCTACAGAAGCATATTTTTGAAAGGCCTCAATTATTTGCTCTTCCTAAACGTTTGCCATTGCAAGGATTAGAGGTGATAAATCACATTCAGTTTATCTCCTACGGTTTCTTCTAGCATTTGGCACCCCCCTCTCACCCTCCTGTGCCCACCCCCTGCATAGTAACTGCATATGGGACAGTGTAAAGGCTTCGGGATAAGTGACACTCTTAGCACAGTGTGGTGGCTTTGATGTGTAGCGCTCGGCAGGGTTGCCAGCAGAGTGACAGACTCCTGCTCTAATGCAAAGACTATTTCTCATTTACTCGGTTCACTTCTAATGGTCTTCTATTACCATTAGTGGCAGAGAGCAGACAGACACCGTGGTGGAAAAATTTCACATCCTTGGGATTAGTTTATTGTGTTGAGTGCCAGCTTTTTGTACATAAAAACCCTTTGTTAAAAAATAAAACTAGTGCAAAACATTTTTATAAAGAAAAATATTCAAACATATAATAGGTATCAAAATGAGGTCAGTTGTGTTTAATTCAGCTAAGGAGAATGTTGTCTCCCTCCACCACTCCCCGAGCCTGGCACAGAGGTGCAGAAACTCCATTTTCTGTGCAGTTTTCTGAGGCAAAAACTGTCCTAGTCTCCCTGCAGGTGCCAGCGTGCCATGAATTTAGTTTTGCCATTTGCTAAGCCTTGAGCGAAATGTTGTCCCCAAACAGGAACAACAACCAAAAAATTAATGAATAATTTTGCATCTAAAAATAAATCATATTAATGGTTGAAACTGGAAGAAAAAGAAGAAAATGGGATCAAAGGCACCCATGAAAAAGGGGTGGATTGCACACTGTTGAGTGAAGGAGGAGTTAACCAATGAGCAGTTAACCAGAGGGTTTAAAGCAGAAGCCAACCCACCTATAAACATGGGAACATTTTAAGTGTGAGAAAGCTGTTAAAGGGGACTTAAAAGAACAAAAAGTACCATTTGTTCCCCTAATTAACTTTGAAGAGTCTAATTAAGGGCAACATAAAAGCTTAAGAAATGTTGGTTATTAGGCATGTACTTTAACTTGATCAGTGAGATGGTATTCTTGTAAACAAAGATGCTAATTTCACCCAGCCCAAAATAAACCTCTCTGCAAATATCTCACAACATAATCATGCAGTACCTTGGGAGCAGAATCTCTATCTAGTGCAGGCTGCCTCTTGAGGGTCTTAATTCTAGGCATTAATAGCACTCAATTTAAAGATGCCACCAAGGATAAAGAACATTCTGACAATTCAGTCTGAACATGGATACTCCTCAAAGGAATCTTCTTGTTGTCTTATAACCTGCCTGAGCAGCTCTAAGAATTGACCCTTTCAATCATAAAGAGACAGAACTTTATCTCTAAAATGGAGACAAGACAGATAAAAATTAAAGAGCATTTGTACCTGATTAAAACAGTACATTAGTATTATTCCAAGTTAAGTTAGGCTTTGCTACAAGACTATGTTTAAATTTTAGTTTTTAACACAAACAGATTTAGGGAAAATAGAGAACATTTCTTTTTAGAAAAGGAATCTGCCAGTAATATAAAAGTGATTATAATATTAGAATAATAGGATTATGTGATTGTGCTTTTATCTAATTCTCCTTTAGTTACTCTTAGGAGTTGCTCTATGAGGGATTGAAGGAACCTTCATCCCAGAGTTAAAAACTTTGACTTCTGGCAACTTGTCTTATGTTTTGATTCAGTGAAGACCAGTGCCTTCAGTTGGGGAAATTCAGATGAAGGTATTTTCTAGGAATGCTTCACAGGGAAGCTAATAAAGAGCTTTGCATTTTTTGTGAAAAAGGTATTATGATTTTTATTATTGTTAACACCAATATTAAGCACAGGAGTGTGTGAGGGTAGACAATTGTGGCTCAAGGATCTAATCACACCAAACGAATTCCCAATCCTATATAGTGCTTTGAATTGCTGTAGCCTGCAGTAGGTAGCGCTGCTTTGCAAGTTGGCATGCTATTAAAACTAACCCTAAAGCTTGCAGCTAGGGAAAAGAGAGGCTTCTATGATGCTCTGAGACTTGGTTCTAAGATTGGCACTCAAAAGGACAGCTTTCAAAGAGGACAGTGTTTAAGAGCCTTGAGATGAAGGATTATAGATTATAAATAGAATGAGTATTAAATATATATTTTGGCATACAGATATGTCTAAGGATTTTCTCCTTCTAGACTCTCAATAGCCAACTGCCTGTACTTAACCTGGCAAAATCTATAGGGACAGCTACTTGGCTCAGGGCTTCTTGCCCCTAGAGAAGCAACTGAATGTGGAAATTACAAGACCACAAAAATTACATATACTAGAGTCAAACTGGAAGAGTTACACAAAATTAAGTACTCTGGACTGGGTAACAGAGTGACCTAATCTTTAAGTCTACAAATAAAACTCTGTGTGCCTCTACACAAATCAGAATGTACAGAGTATCTGCTGTGTTCAAAACACTACACTTTTATTTGAAGAAGAGCAAAGATAGGGTAGAAAAGAAGGATAACATGTTAAAGAATATGCAGAAGACAGAATCACTAAATCATTTTCTTTAAGCCCAGATCTTATAATTTACCCTTCCAATTATTATTTAGAAATTATTGGGCCCAGGAAAATCCTGGTGGCTCAGATGGTAAAGAATCTGCCTGCAATGTAGGAGACCTGAGTTTGATCCTTGGGTCAGGAAGATCCCCTGGAGAAGGAAATGGCAACCCACTCCAGTATTCCTGCCTGGAGAATCAAATGGACAGAGGAGCCTGGTGGCAGGCTATAGTCCATGGGGCCCCAAAGAGTCAGACACGACTGAGCTAGGGGTCAAATCGTGAAATCAGGCCCAGGAAAATTATATTACACTGTTCCAAACTGTAATTATCCTGCCTGAGAGTATACACACAGCTTCCATCAGCTATTTCCTTCCCTTTCTCCTGCAGTTCTCCCATCACTTAGGTTAGGGAATGCCATCATCTTCCAGAAGCAAATACAGAAGCATATGTTACCCACACCAAATCCTTTGGGGAAAAAAATGGACAAGAATGAAGGACAGAATCCATTTCAGATCTATCACCGAATATAATTAAAGTGTTACTTGAGGTTTGATGAGGCTTGACCATATCATCGAAACTACTTTTATCATCCTAATCAATTAGTGATAGGAACTGCACCCAAGAAAATCAGTGGAGACAAGAATCATTTTTCTTGTGAAAAGAAACGGGAATACGTATAGATATTTGATTACCGGATTCCTCTCTGATATGACAAAGGCTAGTCCATGGTATTTTTCTGCTACACTGGACTGTGTGACTTTAATATGTCTATGGAAACTTATGTGCCTTTACCTGTAGCAAGAGACTGATTTAGTGCTAATTTCTTGGCAGTGTCATCAGTCAGTACTGTCTGCAACACCTCACACCTGTGTGTAGCTTTGGGTACGGATGCTTGGTCCGCACAGCTATCTGTTTGTTAGCCTTTTCACTTATCTATATTCTTTTTCACTTTAGCCAAATAAAAACAAAAATGAATTGTTACTGGGAGCACCCTAAGTGTTGCCCTACAAGTAATGTGTGAATAACTTTTCATTGCTTTCCAGATTTAAATAATTACAGAAGAAACGAAGAATTCAGAAGACCGAGAATTACCTAGCTCTGTATGCGGAACCTCTTTTTTAATGTAGTGCATACCTATTTACACATTTTCTCAAAACTTACACCCTTGCAACTTAGAGTACTTCTGTAAGGATGAAGAAACTCCCTGGCCTTCTCTTCATCAAAGGTTAGGTGATAAATAAGAGAACATGGCGCAAAGCTGACCATTCTTCTCCCAATCAAAATGAAATGAGGCATCATTTTGAAACCTCGTGGAAAGCTAACCCATTGCTTCCTCTCAGTTGTGTCTCTGGGAATCTAGAAGCATGTTTCCTGTGGTTAACTCAGGCAGGTATGGACCTGGGAAAGAGAAAATCTGTCTCAAATTCCATTAAGACTTGTTCTTCAGAGCTGCATTTCTTATAGGTGTTTTTTGAAGGAGTATGTAAGATGGCACTACTGGTAAAGAACCCGTCTGCCAATGCAGGAGACACAAGGGATGTGGGTTCAATCCCTGGGTCAGGAAGATCCCTTGGAGAAGGAAATGGCAACCCATTCCAGTATCCTTGCCTAGCAAACCCTATGGGCAAAAAAGCCCAGCAGGCTGCAGTCCATGGGGTTGCAGGGAGTCAGACACGACTGTGCACACATACAGCAGTGTGTAACAGACCTACACCTCTCTGTTGAAAGGCCCTGAATATGCTTTCCCTCCAAAGAATATTTCCTACTAACATATTTGGATAAACCGTGGAAGCCAAATTTTAACCTTCAGAGTCCAATACCAGGGACATGTCAACCCCCATCTACACTGCCTGATACATGGAGAATGAAATGCCCTATCCAGATGTTCTAACGCCATGGGTGAGATGAATGGCTATAAATATAATTCAGCAAGATACATCAGGGATCAAAGATTTGGGGTGGAGTTATAGACCCACATTCAGAAGTAGTAGCTTGTTTCCTGTCATAGATGGAAGGGGACTTGCTAGTGAGAATGGTGTCTACCAGACATGACACTGGATACCCACTTTTTATGCAGCACACACTTCAGGGTATTTGGCTGCATGAAGCAATGAATCTGTACTGATAAATTCACACTGTTTCTCAGTCACCTGGTGTGAATCAACTACATCCCTCCAGGATGAGTAACAGAGGTTGGAGTCTGTTTGCAGACATGGGGCATGGAGGAGGTAATTCAGTCTCAGGGATACAGACTTGGAATCATTGAGAAAATGTTCTTTCTAATCCATGGAGTTAACCATTTGAACAAGGGAAAGAGAGGCACTAGAATAATGTGGGTGGGCCAACATAAAAATTTTGTAAGAACTGTTATGCTCAACCATTTAAATTGACACTTCCCTGAAAGTCAGTTTTCAAAAGCATGCTGCAGGTGAGTCTAAATTGCACAAATGAAAAAAAGGAAGATGCTAAAGTGCAAATTCACATGCCATCTCCAAAAAGTTATTCATTATTAGCATCGTGAAATACCTGAAAAACATTTGTGATTTCTGTGCAACTTGTTTTATTTTTTAACAAAAATTCTGCGTTGGTGTTAAACAGATTTTCAACCCTCAACAAACCAGATGGCTAATCCAAAATTATTACATGAAATATGAATAGGAAACTAAGAACTGTACTCTGCAAAAAGATAATGAGAATTTTTCAGCATTTACATTTTTACCAAATAAGTTATAGTTTTATTTCATTGGTATCTACTTTGGAATTGTAACAAATAGTCTCAGTGATAATTACCAAACATCTATATTTAGTGAAAACTAGCACATGTGTATCATAAATAATAGCACAAATTGATATTTCTGAATTGCCTGTTTTTCTAGATATAGACATTTGGTGATTATCGCCAGAGTTGGCATGTAAAGAGGTGTTTAGACAATTTTTTAAATGCATATTGCTTACTCAGACCATGCACTAATGATATTCTGCAGTGAAAATCATATTTAGGTAAGTTACAATAAGGTGAGATCTTGACCCAGTAGACAATAAAGGAAAAGTAAACACTGCAGCTTAGCACAACCACTTCACTTTAGGGCCACCAAGAACAGCTCTGTTTGTGACTGATAAACCGTTTGCTAATGTAATAGTAGTCACTAGGTGGAATAACTTTGACCTTAAAACTAAAATGTTCACTGCCCAAATATTATTTCTGTTCCTTGGCACAAAGAAGTTCATTAATTCTGCATCGCTTGTCTGTCTCCTGCAGCTTTCAGTTCTGACTTATTGCCTGATTGGCAGAGAAACTTCCAACAGAGAAAGGCTTAACACAGCTTAGCCAGAAAGGGCTTGCTTTTGGCTCCTTCACCTGGCAGAACGGATGTCTATATGAGCAAATCTCTTTTTCCGCTCAGGTACTATACAGGTACATTCAGAGAGCAAAAAGCAGGTAGCAGATGGAAGACTTGTTTGACTCTGTCCACTACAGCGTCTAGCCAACTCTTGGCAAATATTATTTTCAGAGCACAGTGAGGCGTGTGAAACACCATCAGCTATTACCAGGTGACACCAACAACAGAAATGGAAGCTGTGACTTGGGCGATGGGGAGGATCAACTGGCTGGAAGTAATGTGAAGTTACCAAACTAAAACTATCTTGTTCATTGCCACTGTGAGAGGAAGATGCAGCTCAGTGGGCTGCTAATGAGAAGCAAAAGAGGAATACAAAGGCATTGCCAAGAGGCATAAGACAAGGAAGGAAGATAATTTAGAGGCAGCATTTAAGCTTCTAGTAAAATCAAAAGTCTGTAGTATTAAGTTTAAGGATGCAGCCCAGTTGGACTGACTAATAATAAGAATTTAACAAATATGCTTGAAATGCTTAGGCAAGAGGAACAACACAAAAGCATAGCAAAATAGATGCAATGAAAAATAAGAACAAAATGAGTAAAAATATAGTTAGTATAACAACTAAATAAAATGTCAAAACAATCTCTGCTAGGGTAAGTTAGTATAATAAGATATTTTGCTGATTCTTGGTAGGATTCTAAGAATTGGAAAAAATTTTTTCTAGATTATTTTCAATAATCTATTAATTCAGCCTATGTGATGAAATGTACATATTATATAATTAAATATTGGTTTTCTTCCTTCGTACACATAAACCCTCAGGGCCACAGATCTAATCATTCATTTCATTCACATCTTTTTCTTTTGTTGTTGTAGTCATTAATGGGGGTTTCCCAGGTGGCACAGTGGTAAAGAACATGCCTGTCAATGCAGGAGATGCAGGGGACACAGATTCGATAGATGGACCAGGAAGATCCCCTGAAGTAGGAAATGGCAACCCACTCCAGTATTCTTGTCTGGAAATTTCCATGGATGGAGGAGCCTGGCAGGCTACATGTAATCCATGCAGTCACAAAGAGACAGACATGACTGAGTACCAAGTCATTAAACAGTAATCCGTCATGAGTCCTAGGGTGGTCTCCCATTCTGGCAGAGAACATTAGAGCTCACCTTTTATTCCTTATGTGCCATTATGTGCTTGTTGGGTTTTTTTTTTTTTTTTCATGTGTCAACTTGGCTAGCTACAGTATGTCAATCAAATACTAAGATAGGTGTTGCTGTGAAGGGAGTTTGCAGATGTAATTCAAAGGATACATCAGTTGGCTTTCAGGGAGATTACTCTGGATAATTTGGGTGGGCCTGATTCAATCAGTTGAAAGGCTTTAAAAGCAGAGCTGTGACTTCCCTGAGACAAGAAGGAAAGCCCTGCTAAGTAGGGCAGCTGCCCCCTGTGCCTATAAACTCCAGCCTGCTCATGGTCTCTGCTTCTTGGGTGCCCCCTTCAGATTTCAGGCTTCAGCCTCAGTAATTTTATAAACCAATTCCTGGTAGTCAATCTTTTAATATCTCTATCTCCCACTGATTCCATTTCTCTAGTTGAATCCTAACAGATGCAAAATTTTTCTAACCTCCCTTACATCTAGGTTGAAGCTATGTGGCTGATTTGGCAAAAAGACTAAGAATTTAGAATGGATGCATGCCACTTGCAAACTGAGACAGCTAAAATATATAATTGGTGTTCCTTCTTTGTCTCTCCTTTTTCCATGGCAACCTTGAAGGCCACGTGCTAAGATGGTAAAGCCATAGTCAAAAGCAGACTGTATTCCTAAGCCAGAGAGTTGAAGTGTTCTCTGAATTGCGTCAGATTTCATAAGAAAGAGAAACAAACCTGCCTTCTATTAAGGCTCAGCTGTCTTAACCTCATTTTTAGGATTTATTATGTCAATATAGCCTTCTAGTCCCATTTAATAAATGTATTTCTGACTTTCTTACAGATCCCTATGTACATAGATAGGGTACTTAGGAACTCAGTGGGCACATTTTTGTCATACATTATGAAGAAGTAACACTATTGTTGGAGAAGGCAATGGCAGCCCACTCCAGTCCGCTTGCCTGGAAAATTCCATGGACGGAGGAGCCTGGTGGGCTGCAGTCCATGGAGTGGCTAAGAGTTGGACATGACTGAGCAACTTCACTTTCACTTTTCACTTTCATGCATTGGAGAAGGAAATGGTAACCTACTCCCGTGTTCTTGCCTGGAGAATCCCAGGGACGGCGGAGCCTGGTGGGCTGCGGTCTACGGGGTCACACGGAGTCAGACACGACTGACGCGACTTAGCAGCAGCAGCGGCAACACTACTGTAACTGATAGGAAACTTCATTTTCATTGGCAAGATTTACACTAAAAACAAGACAAAAGTGGAAAACACTAACTGGGACAGAAGCACAGCTGTAATTACTGCACTGGCCATATATATTGGTAGAATCTTTGTTACTCTATAAAATCAATTTTATACTTGGTTGTTCTTAGCTCCAATGTAGCCTACACTTATCAGAATACAGAGTCCTATGATCAGAGTCCGTGGCATCCTACTATAGGAAGAAGTTGGGAGAAGAAACACCAATATAATATCCAAGGAATGACAAAAGAATCTAATACAACAAACTGGAGGGGTGGTCGCTATGGTCGCTATATGTATGTGTGTTTGGAAAATCTTTTCAATTCTTCGGCCTTATTGGCTCCTGATCTACTAATCTTACTAGATTTTATTTACTGAAATAAGAAAAGGTAAAAGATGTCTGGGAAGGTGATTTTTAATTTAAAAGAACAAGCCTCAGATACAATGTAAGGTGAACTATGTATACAATACATATAGACATGTATATGAATAGGTTCGCAGAGGCACACGTGAGAGAGTATAAGAATGTCAGAAGTCTCCCAAGTGACAACGGTGATTATTCGAATGAAGGAGCAAATACGTCATTTTAAAATTATTTCCTCGATCTTCTCTATTTTTCAATTTTTCTAAAATAAAGATACTTTTAAATCAGGGGAAATTTTTATAATATAAGCAATAAAGGAATTAATTAAATATGGAATATTAAGAAAAGTATTGCAAAAGACGATAGCATTATAAGCATTAGTACCTTGCATTTATTATAACATTCACTTTTCAGATGGTTTTTCATTTAAAATTCACAGCATTTGGATTATTAATAACTAACTACCTTTTGTACAGAATTATCAAAAGTATTTTTTAATGAACAGCTAATCTTTCCCTAGCAACTAAGTGATTGCTCTATGCAGTAATATCTAAATCTAAATGCACATTTCTCATTTTAACAAATATCTACTCAGCTCCCTTAGTAGATTTTTTAAAACCAAATGGGTAGGAATAAGTTATAATTAACATCATTAAACACTTTTTATGTCAAAAGATGCTACTAAATGTATAAGTATGCTTGAAAACACTTTATTTCTAGTCAATATGAGGATTATATCTATCTCTAAATACTATTAGCTCCCATTACCTCTTGCTTAGGAAAATTGGAGATCATCTAGTCTCCAATCAACTGATCACAAGGTCCTGATTTAAAGGAGTTATTAGTAGGATTATTCAATTATTCCTCAATTCTACTACCACTATTACATTCATGATATCACTACATTGTTCAGTACTAGTTTATTTTTGTTGGCAATATTTTTAATGTCCCAATTTTCTTCTAATCATTATAATTATGTCATGGAAATAATTTCTATCCTATGTATACATGTTACTACCTTCCATATACCATCTTTATCAATAATTGATCTTGGTTTTACTCTATTTTAAAATCCTTACCAATCATGAAGCTTATAGAGATTTATCTTCATGGAAGCAGAATGGAAATGAATAAATGAAAAATGAATGAATAAATAAATATTAACCTATTTCAGAGACCAGCTGACAGAGTTAAGTGTGGTTTGTGACTTGAAATGATTTAGAAGTATTCACCCTCAGAAGCCAAGGGGCAAAAGAATGTCACAGTGCTTCTGGTCCATGTGAAGTTTAAATGTTCCTGGGAGTTGAAAGGAAAAGAAAGAACCACTTGTCAGTTACTCCCTGAAATGTTTTTCTCGGACTTCTGCCTAACTTTGGTGATTCTTTCCTTCTTCCTTTAACCCTTAATTGTACATCAACCCTCAAATGTTGTTTTATCTATATCACAGGGCCAATCTAAAGACCAAATATAGTTCTGACTTAATCTGTTTTACCAAGACAATCCATAGTGCATTTGAAGCATTTTATAGACTAGCTTTTGAGTTTGTTTATCTAGAGAAACTCCTTAATGTTTTTCAAAAGGTAAGTAAACAAGAACAATTACACCTTTGTCTTGATGAGCAGAAGGAATCAAGGGTGTCTCTGAGGCTGTGGTGAATAAAAGAGCAGCTGAGGTGAGGGTGAGGGGGCTGTCTCCTTCTAAGGTATCATTGTGGGTTTACTGGAGAAGTCCAGGAAAGTAAAAGCTTTCTGTATCTTACTAAATGAAGTCATGTCATCTCTACCATAAACATGAATAGCCCTGCCACCAGAGAAAAAGCTACACAATTAATGACTCTTGGGTGTCTATCTTGACCACAATGCCCACTCCCCTATAAGTGGTTTTTGAAATTAGAAAGCTACATGTATTCCCAACCATATATACAACGTGTGTATAAAAGTACAGCAAAAACAGCCCCATGACATTTTCAATGAACACTGTCCCAAAACACCAGTTGACTGTTTGCTATTTCAAGACCTCTTTAGCTAGAGATATAAATATAAAAATACAAATAAATAAACATACAAATAAAACACAGAGACTGGCTTCTTAGCTAAGGTGAGACAGGGAGAAATCATGTTTACCATATGTGGTTGGAACAATGCAGCCAACATTTATATAAATTCTACAATGAGTATCTAGTCATAGAATATAGAATGGGCTCTCCAGGTGGCACAAGGGTAAAGAATCCACCTGCCAATGCAAGAGATGAGACACTCAGGTTTGATCCCAGGATCGGGAAAACTCCCTGGAGTAGGAATTGGCAACCTGCTCCAGTATTCTTGCCTGGAAAATTCCATGGACAGAGGAGCCTGGCAGGCTACAGTCCATGGGGTTGCAAAGAGTCGGACACAACTGAGCCACTGAGCACGCAGAGTATAAAGTTTCTTCACTTTGATTTCTTAGTTCCACAACAAAGTTCCTGCAGGCATCACTGACAATCACAGTGTAAAGTGAAAAGTTTTCTGTGATGGAGGAATTAAATAATAATAGTAAGAGCTAACTTACAAAGTTATTGGCTTAAAAAGAAGAGTTTTATAAAATAAAAGAGGAACTCTTTCAGATGCGAAGGTTAACAGACAGGCACACATGAAAAAGCTCTTTCAGTAGTCTGCCTGTTTACCTTGATATACGTTTAAAATGTCCAAAGGAAATATTCATTATCATTAGTTAGCTAGCACATAATAAAATCCAATAACAATTTTTTTTGCAGTTGACCATCATCTTCCACACCACAGCTCAGTATTTCTTTCTGCAGTGCTACAGCTGTTTCTCACTCTCAATATTGTTCTAATTCGAAGATCAAGCAGTTTGTCATCATTTGACACTGCACTAGACTTTTCAGCTGTTTGCTAGAAACTATACTCTAATTTTTGCTGTTAAACGTTCTTCTCTTTGAGAATCATTAACAAGTCAACCTTTGTCTGATGCTTTAATTCTGAGATGGCATCCAAAAATGTACACTGGTAGGAAGACAATGGTCTAAGTAAATTAACCATTACCCTGGAGAATTTGGTGCCCTCCTCACTTTCTGTTCTTCCCCACATCAACGAGTTCTTGGTTCTACCAGATCTTTTGAAAAATGGTAGAAAGAAAGTAAAGTCTCTCAGTCGTGTCCGACTCTTCGCAGCCCCGTGGACTGTAGCCCGCCAGACTCCTCCAACCATGAAATTTTCCAGGCAAGAGTACTGGAGAAGGTTGAAAAATGGTAGATCAAATGCCAAAATGGGCCTCAAAACATAATGTAAATAAAAGATACATTTATATATTTGATACGTTATATCAAGACCTAAAGGACTTAACAAAAGTGCAATAAAGTGTGAAAAAGTGTTTGTTATTTATACTTTCTGTACACTTGTCTTCTGGCCTAAAGGATATCAGTTTTTCAGTAAATCTAGTAGCAAAACGAGCATTCCTAGCTTTCTTTCTCAGTTAATCGTGCCCTCCCACAACTCTTTCCCTGACGGAATAATAGCAAAACTCATTTTCTTTATCACCTTTATCACTAAATAACTTATGTAATTACAAATTAGCTGTTTGACCTTGTACAAATTACTTAATTTGTCCTGTGCATCAATATATACCTATGAAATGGAGATAATAGTATCTCCTAAAAAATAGGGTTGTTATAAGAATTTTTAATTAAGAAGTACAAAACACAGAACAATGCATGGGATTTATTAAGAGTTCATAATTGTTAGTGTTTTGTCTTTATTATAATCATTATTACTTTCATCAAATTTCACAACACAAAAGTTTTATCACAAATTTCCCATCACAATATTCCTAAACGTATCAAGTATTTCAAGAACAGAAGTCCAAAGAGGTCTTGACAGTAATGTCAGATCCTTTCATATGGAAGTGCTCCATTCTCATGATCATCTTTAATATTTCATATTTGGATTAAGCAGTATCTTTCCATGACAAAAGAAATTTCTCCTAAATTACTTTTTCCAATCTTAACATAAATTTTATGCCACATAAATAAAAATTACATTTGTAGGTAGAGGTCACTTCTATTGGGAAACCTGAAATATTTAATTATGCTTCATAATTTCAATAAATTTTCTAGAGAATAAAATATTAGTTGGACATCTCATTTTGATAGTTTGGAATGGCTTCTATTAGACCTGCTAGGCTGCAAACATGTGTTTGGATGTATGAGAAAATAAAGTCAATCTCAGGCAAAAGAAATAAATCAGGTTTGGACTTTTATCATAACCTGTTGATTCACTGCTAGCAATCTGTCATGTTCTGGGTCACATTACTACAGAAAATGGAGCGTCACCTCCCGGAGTGCCCCTCTGAGAACCTTAAGTTCATGGGAATGAACAGTGGAAGGGACCTCTGAACTCTTTCCCACAGCCAAATGACAGCTGTGATTCTTTGGCCTCAGCTTGCCTTCTTAGGCTGATTTGGCACAAAATTTATGGTGCCTCCTCCACAGGGTCCCATACCAGCTCTGGGCATTTATTATTCTGACCAATTATTGAAGGATATATGTTTTTCCTATCATTCAGTTTGATCAAAATTTCAGCCTCTAAGATAGGAGGAATAAGCCACAGCTGAGGAATGAAGTAGGAGTGTATTCTGATGTGCTGCCAAAACTTGTTCCCTGAATCTTAAGTGCAAACTTAAGCATATTTTAATACTGTTTTTAAAAAGCCATGTTGAGGCTTCATTTTATCAGCAAGTTTTCTCACATCAGAAAGATGTGCAGAAAAAAAAAATTAAAGACATCAAAGGGGCAGACGAAGAGCTCAGACTTTTTCACATGAATGTTGGGTTTCGATCTTTTCAAGCTTCTACTTATGAGCCGAGTCATCTTTAGTTGATTTCCTAACCTCACTGAGCCTCGGTGCTCTCATCTGCAAAATGAAAATAATGCACAACTTACAGAATCTCATGAAATTCAAATGAAAAATAGATGTTAAACATGGAGTACAGAAAGGACTGGGTGAATATTACTTCTTACAAATATGATTAATGAACTTTGAGTTCACATGCACTCAGTTTGGTATCTGTTGAGATTTTTGAATTATTGAATACAGAAAGCTTGAACACTCCAAGCTTAATAAACTTGTGCACTAATTAAGTCCTTTAAAAATGGAAAATAATTACTTTTTTTATTCTTAAATTCCACAATCGAATGATGGAGTTTGATCAGTTTTTCTATTTTACTTGCACACAGAAGCAAGTGTTACTATACTTACAGAGAATTACTATATTTGTCTTTTTAACTATTTTGTATTATCAGTTTTGTAGAGTTTTTTCAAAATGATTTGAAAATGAATGTCTTCATGAATTTCATTGCTATAATCCAAAATATGACACTTAACTCATTATGTGTGAGTGTGTGTGTGTGTTAGTCACTCAGTTGTGTCCCACTCTTTGAGAATCCATGCACTGTAACCCACCAGGCTCCTCTGATTATGAAATTCTCCAGACAGGAGTTGAGGAGTCAGTTTAGCCAAGAACGCCCTGCAAGGACATGATGTAATAGCAACAAATCCCTCCTACTTGAAATTCCCTGAGTTACAGGAGCAAATATATTTACTGGGGAAAATAGTTTGCCTAGTATGTGTCAGGAAGAGAACTTGGGCTGATTGAAATTTCTTTAGAATCACATGTCCAGAGCCACATTCATCACTTATTTAGTCCTGACAAGTGAATTACAGAATCAGTAAAGTAAGGTATGGGACATGGGAGACTTAAGTAGAGGACAAATCAATCAGAAATCTTAAGTATACAGAGGATACTATTTGGTGTTTATGTGAACACTAATTGTGGAGATGGCATCCCAGATAGCTATGTAGGGTAAAAATATCAACATCACATTTGAAAGACAAACTACTTCTTCTGTGGTTTCCTCTGAAACAGTAATACGTACAGCCAACTCTCTATTTTGAAATCTAGAGTCTCCAAACAATTAATTATGCTAGACATTAATTTTAGTCCCATTTTACATTTCTAAAATAACCAACAATCAGCCATACATGGGCTTACATTAAGGCTTTTTTTTTTTAATATTGAGATCTGTACTTGCTCTCTTCACTCTTTTCCTCAAATAAATGTGCTAATAAAATGTAAAAATGAAAAAAAAATGCAGCCGAGAAGGAGAAAAGACAGTACAGTCAAGATATTCCATGTTTCAGGACAAACAAGGCTTTGCAGATTCTCAGAATTAGGTGGGGTATTATCAGCCTAGGATTACTTCTGAGGATGGTTTAAGTCAGAGTTGCTGTTCATAGAATGTGAAGAAATATACCTAGAACAACTCCCTACTCTCTTTCCAGAAGATAATAACTCATTAAAAAAATTAAAAATATGTGTGTGTGTGTGTGTGCCTGTGTATATGTATAAAAGAGGAAAAGAAGGAGGGAGGGAAAGAAGCAGAGAGGTGGAGGGAGACATTCTGTGACACATCCAAACATAAGCTTTAATTCTAGCATGGAGTTACGGCAACCGGCCTTTGGAACCCTGGTCATCCCTGAGGTGGGCATTAGGATACAGTCTGAAACCTCCTGCAGCAGGGGGTGGCTGAGCACTGTTGTCCTGCAGCCGAGCCAGCAGAGACACACACTTTCCATCTTTCCATCTGAGCTGCTACACAGAGAGCAGGTTTCGAAGCAGGTTCTTAGAGCATGAAGCTATCACGACTGAAGCTTGATGCTCCAAGCACAGACACATTCTCACTTCCACAAATGTTTAAGTAAAAAGAGAATGTGCCGAAGGAGGAAATTGTTGTTTTTTTGTTTCCTTCTTTTCATTTTCTTTTACTGCAAAAGCCTACCTCCTTTGGTGTTTTGACTTCCAAGAAATGGAAAACAAAGATTAATTCTGACACTGCTAGTAGTGAAGAAACATGGATTTTTCAAAGGAAGAACAAGTTCTTTCATTAGCATGGAAATAATTTTTGAAAATAAAGTATCAGCCTTTTTCCTTAGAATCTTTCTTCCTAATAGAACAGATATTTGGACAAGATTCATCAAAATATCTCTCTCAAAATACCCTACCATAGCGAGCTGATTTTTTCATGTTTCCATATGATCATATTTAAAGTTAGTACAATTTCTAACACGGAGAAATTTTTTCATGAACAGTACTTATTCATTTAAGCAAAAGACTTTGATTTCAGATAGTGATAGTTAACAAATTAATATGAAAAAGTGAAAGTGATAGTTACTCAGTCATGTACAACTCTGCAACCCCATGGACTGTACCCAACCAGGCTCCTCTATTCATGGAATTCTCCAGGCAAGAATACTGTAGTGGGCAGCCTTTCCCTTCTCTAGGGAATCTTCCCAGCCCAGGGATTGAACCTAGGTCTCCTGCATTGAAGGCAGATTCTTCACCATCTGAGCCACCAGGGAAGCCCTTGATATCAAAAGTGTACACCAGGATGACCCAGAGAGAGGGAATCGGGAGGGATGTGGGAGGGGGGTTCTGGAAGGAGAACACATGTATACCTATGGCAGATTCATGTCAATGTATGGCAAAACCAACACGATAATGTAAAGAAAATTAAAAAAAAAGTGTACACCAAAAAAACCTGATGGATACAGTGTGACATTAAGTAGATACCAAATATTTATTCAATATATACTTTCAGATGGTAGAGAGTCCGCCTACAATGCAGGAGATCCAGGTTTGATCCCTGGGTTGGAAAGATCCCCTGGAGAAAAGAATGAATATCCACTCCAATATTCTTGCCTGGAGAATTCTGTGGATAAAGGAACCTGGAGGCTTACAGTCCATGGGGTTACAAAGAGTTGGAAGTGACTGAGTGAATAACACTTCACTTTCTTTTGGTATCAGTAATTAACATTGAAGACTTCTGTGCTCAAAGTACACTGTCTATCGCCCTCTCTACAGAGGTAGGAGGCAAATTGTGTGTGCCACTGGCTTCTGAAATAGTAACCCCAAAGGGTACATAACTATAGTTGGAATCTCTATGGAGTAGCTAACATTATTTTATAAATTTTTTCAATATATGTCTGCATTTTGATCGCTGTAAAAAGGAGAAAACATCGTGAGAGCTGCAAGTGTGATATTTATTTTTTAAATCTACAGAAAGAAGAAGATAGTAAATTATCATTTTACTGGCAAATGAAAAAATAAACTAAATCAAACTTCAAAAGAGGTAGCAGCCAATATTCTATAATAACCTACATGGAAAAAGAATTTGAAGGAGGATACACATATATGTATAACTGAATCAGTTTGCTATACACCTGAAACTAACACAACACTGCTATCTATGCTTCAATATAAAATATTTTTTTAAAAAAATGGGTAGCAGCATCTTGATGAAGAATATAAATCAAATACTTTTATTTATTGGTGAGTTATAACTATCCCAGGGATTGTGGAATAAAACAGTCTTCATTTCTCCTTCCACCATTCAAACGCTTCCTTTGCTTTGTTAGCCCTTTGGGAAATCACAGTTCTCTCTAGATTGCATTTTCCTCCTCAGCCAAGCAAACTTATTAAGCGATTACACTGCCACTTAATCCAGTATAATTATACTAATATGTACTGTAAGTCTACTCAGCAACAATGCCTCTCTGTGCAGCGAGGTGAAAGTTTCGTGGAATTTAGATACTATAAAGCCAAAGATGAAGATACTTTCATCACTACGGATGGTGACATCGCTTCCACCAATGGCTAAAACTGAGGAAAATAATGGGCTCCCTTTTCTTAAGAGATGACAAGTTAAGTAAGTCATTGCTGGAAAATACTGGGGCATGTTGCTGGATATATGCCAACAAGATGAAACGTTGAAATCAAGGGGAATTTTAAAAGATCTTGAAACAGTAATGTCTCCTCTCTCTCAGTGGTCAAAGCGTGTTTTCACTCTCTTGCTCTCATCTGCTTTTCTCTGGCTAAGAGAGAGGTGAATCACTTTTGTTCTGCTGTGATTATTTTTACTCCTCAAAACATAGCTTTAGGGCTCCATTTTAGAGCGTAATTACACACAGAGCCTACTTCCTCAAAAGGTTAAAAAACACAACAGAACTCCTCACTCACAGTAAATATCAGGCAGGAGACAAGTCAGGTCCAGGTGAAAGCAGAAGAAATAGTAACGCTTACATTAAACATAAATATCTCATTCCTCTCAATTAACCCCACGCCATTCTTGATCTGTACTTCAAGTGCCACAGTACATGCTCCACCTTTGCAAATAGCTCAGTATCCAAAAGCACATTTGTAAATCAGTATTTGAGCTCACAACATGTCTCATCACATAAAAATATCCTATGCGGGGACTAGCTTTCTAGACTATACAAGATACTTAATATCACTCTGACATATGTGAAATGGTGAGAATTATACTTCTGATAAAAATGGTAGAACTCAATATTCTTAAAATATGCATAATTAGAAAAACCAAAACCATTTAAATTGCTCCTTTGTTTTTTTCAAAGTGGCAAACTGAACATGAAAATGATAAAATAATAACCAATTTGGGTATTGGCCCAAGAATCATTGCCTCTATGTAAGAAGAAATCTAGATTTAAGGATTAGGTTTTCACACTGCCCAGGACAAAAGTATACTCAAACCAATAATAATAATTGATAATTATTTTGATAATTTGCTAATTATATCATCAATTTGTTGTCGTTCAGCAGCTAGTTGTGTCTGCCTCTTTGTGACCCCGTGAACTGCAGCATAAAGGCTTCCCTCTCCTCCACTACCTCCTGGAGTCTGCTCAGATTCATGTCTACTGAGTCGGTGATGCTATCTAACCATTTTATCCTCTGCTGCCCCTTCTCCTTTTGCCTTCAATCTTTCCCAGCGTCAGGATCTTCTCAGTGAGTCAGCCCTGCACATCAGGTGTACAAAGTACTGGAGCTTCAGCTTCAGCATCGGTCCTTCCAGTGAATATTCAGGATTGATTTCCTTTAGGACCGACTGGTTTGATCAAATATATGTGTTAATTTTGTTTATGTCTTCTTCCTTCATCATGAAGTTGGACCACATCTTCCACATATTTTATTTCATCTCCATATCCACTAAAGTTTTCGACGTTCTTTGGGCACAAGATAAATGAAATTGTGGCTCAGAAAGAAATAACTGAGTTCTACTGACTACTCTGAAGCCCTGAGGCTGAGATTTCCTGGATCTTGCACTCAATCTTATACTTGACCAATAAGCATGCTCTATGTTGACTTCGTAACACTTTTCCTCAACACCTACAACAACACAACATTCCAAAGGTGTCCTCTTTTGAGCTCCTTAAATTTGGCAGTGGAGGGGAAAAAATGCATAATGAATTGAAAAGATGTTCATGGAGCATCAGAGGAATTATATTGTCAACAATTTTCCCTATCTTTGCTCTTTCCTGTAATATTCCATTTCCACACATACCACAGGGATTTAGCAAAACATTGCATCACAGCTCTGCCCACTCTTAGGCATCCAGTGGCTTCTGACACAAACTCCGTATTATCACCTTCCAGATGCCTTCGGTCCTGGCTCCAGCCACCTTGCTGAATCGCTGTTTACCTTATCCTCAAGCTCTTCCACTTCTTGGCACCACTTGACCTCTGCATGAAGGGCTCTTTTACAGATCTCTATATGGTCAGCTCTTTAACAGCAGTTCACTTCCAAAACAATGTAATTTCTTATCTGATCACCCTTTTAAAAATAGCCCCTGACCTTTCTCCCTCTAATTTCAGTCAGCTACTCTGCTTTATTTTTCAGATCACTTATCACTATTCCTGGTGGCTCAGAATCTGTCTGCAAAGCAGGATGCCTGGATTTGATCCCTGGGTGGGAAGATCTCCTGGAGAAGGATTATGGCAACCCACTCCAGTATTCCTGCCTGGAGAATCCCATGGACAGAGGAGCCCGGCGAGCTACATTCCATGGAGTCACAAAGAGTTGGACTCAACTGAACAACAAACACTCATCACTATCTAAAGTCATCTTATTTATCCTACTAATTTCTATTTATGCCTTCCCCCAAGTATAAACTTCACGAGGGTTCAATTCAGTTCAGTCGCTCAGTTGTGTCCAACTTTTTGCAACCCCATGGACCGCAGCACAGCAGGCCTGCCTGTCCATCACCAACTCCCGGAGTTTACCCAAACTCATGTCCATTGAGTCAGGTAGGGACTACGTATATCATAGTTAACATGCTTTTTCTAGCACCTAGACTAGCACATAGTAAACAGTAAGTGTGTAGAAAAGGAACAGTTTAAATAGTTAAAGATGTTAAAGAGACATCACTTGGTTTTTATTGCTGTCTATAATCACTACATTATCATTTACTTATTTCACTGCTTTATTATAATTAAATCATATTGTGGTACAGAAAAAGAAAATCATACCCTTTTCAAAAGAAATGTTAAGTTCAAGAAGCAGAAGTTCAAGACAAAGTCTGAAAGCATTTTGAGCCAATTCTTTTACAAATAAACTGAAAGAAAAAGTTTAAAAAATGGAGGGTTGTTTTTTTTTTCCACCAAATAGAAACCCAAGAAATTAGCTAATTATCATCTTCACATATATGACAACATTTTTATCATGAAAACGTCAATCTTTTATTTGTATGTGAGGGAAACAGACAAAACAGATTTAAATTAAAGCTGGAGATAATTAGCGTGAACCTAAGACCCTCTTGGCCACAAAAAAATTAACTACTAAAGTGATTCTGGAATATAGGGGTCAGAATTTTAGCAGGAGAGAGCTAGGAACTTCTAATTTGATTACATGGACATTAACTCACATGAGAAGTGGTCTTAGCTGGAAAAATCCCAGATGGCCTCATTTGGCTGAGGAAAGTGTTGAGCAGTATACAGTTAATACAAAATAATATGTTTATATAAAATAGTTCAAATTAATATGAACATACAAATACATGCTTCACTCTTTTCTAGACTTCTGCATGCAGTTAATATACTCTGTCCAAATGAGCATCTTACTTGCAAACAGAAACTGAGTGCACAATAATTTTGTCCTAGCTGATTTATCCTTTTTTTCTCTCCTATTACTTGGTTTTCTCAGCAGATCCCAGAGAAAGAGTAGAAGATAAATGTTCAGTCAAACTTAAACCAACAATGAGATGAAAGATACTGCTATCTCTGACTATCTGTGACTTCAGAAAAACTGTTTTTCTACTTCACTGCTAGCTAATAATAATATAAATTTACAGTTATTGAACATTTATTGCTTGCCAACCACTTTCTGAAAGGTTTACATAAATTTGTGTCCAACTCTTTCAAATGCTATGGACTGTAGCCCGCCAGGCTCCTCTGTCCATGGGATTTTCCAGGCAATAATACTGGAGTGATTTGCCATTTCCTCCTCCATGGGATCTTCTCCATCTAGGGATCAAATCTGCATCTCCAGCATTGACAGGTGGATTCTTGATCACTGAGCCACCTGGAAAGCCCTTTCCATGTCATACCTCACTTAAATCTGACAGTAGTTTAGGAAACCAAGACTCAGGTGAAACTCATTTGTTGAAGCTGATACAGATAGTAAGGTGTAGAGCCAAGTCAAGAACCCACCCTCTCTGACTACACACATTTCACAAGCAGAAATTTGATAAAGATCCACATGTATCAAACTGATCTATAAAATAGTTAGAATATAATAGTGAAAATGGAAAGGGCTTTCTAAGTCATATATGAAACCTCCAAGAAAATTAGTGATAGTTTAAAAACTATCTAAAACTTCTGAGATGCAAAATATACTTTAAATAATATAAAAAATAACTGACTTTTTGGAGAAAATATTTATAATGTTTAATGTGTAAAAATCAGCTGACAGTACACAACTAAGCTCCCACAAAACATTAAGAAAAATAGAAAGGATCTATAGAAAAATGAGCAAAGGTTATGAATAAACAATTCAAAAAGTAATACAAATAGCTAATACATGAATGAAAAATATGTTCACCATCAACAGTACCTGATCAAGTGCAAATTAAACAATACCAAGACACCATTTCTCTTTCCCTGGATCAACAAAAATTGTTTTATTAGCTTGATGGAAAAGAACTGTGGTTTTGCATTGTTGAACTGGAAAACATTCTTAAATGGGATTATATTTATTTTGGAAAAGTAAACAAAGTCTTGGAAAAGTTGGAAAGTCCTGATGCTGGGAAAGATTGAGGGCAGAAGGAGAAGAGGGTGTCAGAGGATGAGATGTCTGGATGGCATCACTGATGCAATGCACATGAACTTAGGCAAACTCTGAGAGATGGTGAGGGACAGGGAGGCCATGCAGTCCATGAAGTCACAAAGAGTCAGACATGGCTAGGCATCTAAACAATAATAATAGTATTCATTATAGACTAGGGAAATGATGTTAGACAAAAAGCAAATCTGATCAATTTTCTTATTTGGGTTTAAAATGGGTCCTATAGCAGCAAAGACAACTCACAACATCAGCGACGCAGTTGGCCCAGGAACTGCTAACAAACACACAGTGCAGTGGTGGTTCAAGAAGTTTTGCAAAGGAGACGAGAGCCTTGAAGATGAGGAGCACAGCGGCGGGCCATTGAAGGTGACAAAGACCAACTGAGAGCCAACCTCAAAGCTGATGCTCTCCCAACGACAGCAGAAGTTGTCAAAAACACTTGACGCCAATCATTCTATGGCCGCTTGGCACTTGCAGCAAATTAGAAGGTGAAAAACCTCGATAAGTGGGTGCCTCATGAATTGGCCACAAATCAAAAAAATCGTCACTGTGAAGTCTTCTTTTATTCTACATGATAATGAGACATTTCTTGATCAGACTGTGATGTGCAACTAGAAATGGACTTTATATGACAACCAGCGATGACCAGCGCAGTGTTTGGACCAAGAAAAAGCTCCAAAGTACTTGCCAAAGCCAAACTTGCACCCCCCCCCCCAAAAAAAAGGTTCTGGTCACTGTTTGGTGGTCTGCTACCCATTTGGTTTACTATAGCTTTCTGTATTGCTGCAAAATCATTGCATTTGGGAAGTATGCTCAGCAAGTCCATGAGATGCACGGAAAACTGCAATGCCTGCAGCCAGCATTGGTCAACAGAAAGGGCCCAATTCTTCTCCGCAACAATGCCCAACTGCTCCTTGCACAACCAACACTTCAAAAGTTCAACTAACTGGGCTACAAAGCTTCACCTCATCCACAGTATTCACCTGACCTCTCACCAACTGACTACCACTGCTTCAAGCATCTTGACAACTTTTTTCAGGGGAAATGCTTCCACCACCAGCAGGAGGCAGAAAATGCTTTCTAAGAGTTTGTCAAATCATGAAGCATAGACTTTTATGCTTCATAAATTGGAATAAACCAATTTATTTCTTGTTGGCAAAAATATGTTGATTGTAATGGCTCTATTTTGATTAATAAAGATGTATTTCAGCCTAGTTATAATGATTTAAAATTTACGGTCCAAAACTGCAGTTACTTTTGCATCAACCTAATTATTGGAAAATACTTAAGATTGGAGATGCTATGGTAAAACAGAAATGTTCATACACTGGATTATTGGATTATAACCTGAAACATCTGTTCAACAATCAGAATAATATTATCTAGCAAAAATTTAATTCCACTTACAGGAATCTATCCCTAAGGAAAACCTAGCAGTTAATAAAGCTATGCACACAACATTGTTGCTATTAATAGTAATGAAGCTACGTCTTAACTGACACGGTAACGGCTAAAGAAAATACACCTCAATATTCACATAAAGCCAGACCTTGTATCTTCATGTCTGTTTTAAGATATATGCAAGCATCTCAATAAATATAAATATAAAACCCCAAACTGAAGGCCAGTTCTAGGTAAGTATAATGTCTACATTGAGAGGCAAAGAAAGGATGAGACCTATGATATTAAACCCATTGTTCGGCAAAGGTCTAGAACAGCAAAATGTATTACTGTAGCTCTTAATATCAAAGAAAAACTCAATTCTCTGTTTCAGAAAAGGAGTTGGAGAAAACAAAATTATTCTGCATCATAAAATCAGAGAATTTTCTTTTCTTCTGAGGGTAAATTATTTCTCTTCAGAGAGAAAACAGTAGAAGGGCAGAACCACATAGTGAAATGGCCCAGGGCCTCCTAGGAACTTAAATACATAATTTCATATTAAATTGCTTAAACTGCTGTAGTGTCAAATACTCCATCACCTCAAACTTTCAGGAGCATCTGTTTTACTCAGAAATATGTGTGTGTGTGTGTGTGTGTGTGTGTGTGTGTGTGTGCGCACGCGCGCGCGTGCGTGCATGCACACAACTTCCAGGAAGGGTCTAAGCTTTATGCTTCGGTTGGAGCCACAGCAGAGATAAATAAAAGCAAAAAAAAAAAAGTGAAAAAAAAATCAAAAGCAACATGGAAACCAGAATCATGAAAATGTTTACAACATTTGTTGTAGAAAAATTACAAAAGAAATATGCACTGATATAAAAATTTGTATAGTCATGAAAGTATAAGCCAACTACTGATAGCTTACGGTGAAGGGTGTCAGGTTCATATCTCTAAAGAAGAATATTTAGCTTCAGGATGAGGGACCAGCCTTGATCACTCAAGAGCTTTTGTGTAGCAGAGTTACATTAGAGTGAAAAGGGGACAGAGAAAGGTTCTGACATAGACATCAGAAGAGGGACAGAGAGTGGCCCCCTCGCTAGTCTAAGCAAGGGAAATATACTTTTTAACTGGTTATTCACTTCAGTTCTATTCAGTCGCTCAGTCATGTCTGACTCTTTGCAACACAGAATGCAGGACACCAGGCTTTCCTGTCCATCACCAGCTCCCAGAGCTTACTCAAACTCATGTCCTTTGAGTCGGTGATGGCATCCAACCATCTCATCTTCTGTGGTCCAATTCTCATCCCATCTTCAATCTTTCTCAGCATCAGGGGCTTTTCGAGTGAGTCAGTTTTTCGCATCAGGTGGCCAACGTACTGGAGTTTCAGCTTCAGCATCAGTCCTTCCAATGAATATTCAGGACTGACTTCCTTTAGGATGGACTGGTTGGATCTCCTTGCACCCAAGGGACTCTCAAGAGTCTTTCCCAACACCATAGTTCAAAAGCAACAAGTCTTCAGCATTCAGCTTTCTTTATTGTCCAACATGTATCCATACATGACTTGGACTAGACAGACCTTTGTTGGCAGAGTAATGTCTCTGCTTTCTAATATGCTATCTAGGTTGGTCATAACTTTCCTTCCAAGGAGCAAGAGTCTTTTAATTTCATGGCTGCAGTCACCATCTACGGTGATTTTGAAGCCTCCCAAAATCTGTCACTGTTTCCACTGTTTCCCCATCTGTTTGCCATGAAATGATGGGACCAGATGCCATGATCTTAGTTTTCTGAATGTTGAGCTTTAAGCCAACTTCTTCACTCTCTTCTTTAACATTCATCAAGAGGCTCTTTAGTTCTTTGATTTCTGCCATAAGGGTGGTATCATCTGCATACCTGAGGTATTGATGTTTCTCCCAGCAATCTTGATTCCAGCTTGTGCTTCCTCCAGCCCAGCATTTCTCATGATGTACTCTGCATATATATTAAATAATCAAGGTGACAATATATTTCCTTGATGAACTCCTTTCCCATTATGGAACCAGTCTATTATTCCATGTCCAGTTCTCACTGTTGCTTCTTGACCTGCATACAGATTTCTCAGGAGGCAGTTAAAGTGGTCTGGTATTCCCTTCTCCTTAAGAATTTTCCACAGTGTGCTCTGATCCACACAGTCAAAGGCTTTGGTGTAGTCAATAAAGCATAAGTAGATGGTTTTCTGGAACTCTCTTGCTTTTTCAATGATCCAACAGATGTTGACAGTTTAATCTCTGGTTCCTCTGTCTTTTCTAAATCCAGCTTGAACATCTGTAAGCTCACAGTTCACATACTGTTGAAGCCTGGCTTGAAGAATTGAGCATTACTTTGCTAGTGTGTGAGATGAGTGCAATTTTATGGTAGTTTGAGCATTCTTTGGCATTGCCTTTCTTTGGGATTGGATTGAAAACTGACCTTTTCCAGTCCTCTGGCCACTGCTGAGTTTTCCAAATTTGCTGGCATATTGAGTGCAGCACTTTTACAGCATTGTCTTTTAGGGTTTGAAATAGCTCCACTGGAATTCCATCACCTCCACTAGCTTTGTTTGTAGTCATGCTTTCTAAGGCCCACTTGACTTCACATTCTGGGATGTCTGGCTTTATGTGAGTGATCACACCATTATGATTATCTGGGTCATGAAAATCTTTTTTGTACAGTTTTTCTCTGTATCCTTGCCACCTCTTCTTAATATCTTCTGCTTCTGTTACATCCATATCATTTCTGTCCTTTATTGGCCCATCTTTGCATGAAATGTTCCCTTGGTATCTCTAATTTTCTTGAAGAGCTCTCGAGTTTTTCCCATTCTATTGTTTTTCTCTGTTTCTTTGCATTGATCACTGAGGAAGGCTTTCTTATCTCTCCTTGCTATTCTTTGGAACTCTGCATTCAAATAGGTATATCTTTCCTTTTCTCCTTTGTCTTTCACTTCTCTTCTCTTCACAGCTATTTGTTAGGCCTCTTCAGACAACCATTTTGCCTTTTTGCTTTTCTTTTTCGTGGGGATGGTCTTGATCCCTGCCTCCCTCTCATACAATGTCATGAATCCCCATCCATATTTCTTCAGGTATTCTATCAGATCTAATCCCTTGAATCTATTTCTCACTTCCACTGTATATTCATAAGGGATTTGATTTAGGTCATACCTGAATGGTCTAATAGTTTTCCCTACTTTCTTCGATTCAAGTCTAAATTTGGCAGTAAGGAGTTCACGATCTGAGCCACAGTCAGCTCCCAGTCTTTTCCTGCTGACTGTATACAGCTTCTCCACCTTTGGCCACAATGAATATAACCAATCTGTTTTTGGTGTTGACCATCTGGTGATGTCCACGTGTGTTGTGTGCTATGACCAGTGCATTCTCTTGGCAGAACTCTATTAGACTTTGCCCTACTTCATTCTGTACTCCAAGGGCAAATTTGCCTGCTACTCTAGGTATTTCTTGACTTCCTACTTTTGCATTCCAGTGCCCAGTAATGAAAAGGACATCTTTTTGGGGGGTGCTAGTTCTAGAAGGTCTTGTAGGTCTTCACTGAACTGTTCAACTTCAGCTTCTTCAACATTACTGGTTGAGGCATAGACTTGGATTACTGTGATGTTGAATGGTTTGCCTTGGAAATGAACAGAGATCATTCTGTCATTTTTGAGACTGTGTCCAAATACTGCATTTCAGACTCTTTCGTTGACTATGATGGCTACTCCATTTCTTCTAAGGGATTCTTGCCCACAATAGTAGATATAATGATTATCTGAGTTAAATTCACCCATTCCAGACCATTTTAGCCCACTGATTCCTGAAATGTTGATATTCATTCTTGCCATCACCTGTTTGACCACTTCCAATTTCCCTTCATTCATGGACCTAACATTCCAGGTTCCTATGCAATATTGCTCTTTACAGCACCAGACTTTACTTCCATTCCCAGACACATCCACAACTGGGTGTTGTTGTTGCTTTGGCTCTGTCTCTTCATTCTTTCTGGAGTTATTTCTCCACTGATCTCCAATAGCATATTGGGCACCTACTGATCTGGGGAGTTCATCCCGCAGTGTCCTATCTTTTTGCTTTTTTCATACTGTTCATGGGGTTCTCAAGGCAAAAATGCTGAAGTGGTTTTCTGTTCCCTTCTCCAGAGGACCATGTTTTGCCAGAACTCCCCACCATGACCCGCCTGTCTTGTGTGGTCCTACACGGCATGGCTCATAGTTTCACTGAGTTTACAAGGCTGTGGTCCATGTGATCAGATGGGTTAATTTTCTGTGATTGTGGTTTTCAGTCTCTGTGCCCTCTTACAGAGAAGGATAAGTGGCTTATAGAAGCTTCTGGATGAGAGAGACTGACTGAGGGGGAAACTGGGTCTTGTTCTGATGGGTGGGGCCATGCTCAGTAAATCTTTAATTCAATTTTCTATTGATGTTATTACAATAAATCAAAAGAATGTCTCAAGGTTGTAAAGATCTTACCAGACCCACTCCCATAATATACATTCTAAGATATCAGGATTAGTCAGAAGGTTTTCAGGAAGGAGAAAGTGTTCTCAGGCAGGATACATAGTTGTTTAAACTGAGTTGTTTGTTGTATAATCAGCAGCTCTGGGCTTAAAGAAAAGTTTTATGTGACTAAAAAAAAGTTTTATGTGACTAAAACTAAGGAATGTAGAGAAAGAAAAAAAACACAAAGAGGTTTGTCCTTTCCTCCTCCTTGAAAATTCCAGACTTATCTCCTCCTCAAGAGCCCAGGCCCCTTTCTCCTCCTCCAGGACCTCAGACTTCTTATCAACCTGTCTAGGAATTGATTTTCTCACTACCTTAGAATCTTGGAGGCACATGTTCTTACTACAGGCCAGATAATAGGCATTCAAGAATATCTCGTCTAGATCAAAAAGACTACAGATGTCCTAGTTGACATGCAGGTTACAAAAGTTTGTAAATGTAATGGTATAAAGTTTACAACATTCACTGTACAAAAATTATAAAAGGAATATGTACTGATATAAAAATGTCTGTAGAATAAAAAGAAACCCTTTTTTCACTGTCTCACTAATAGCTCCCACTCACTAGCTCAGTGCAGACTTCTAGACACTAACATGGTACTTGATACATAGAGAAGCTGAGTTGAACTCTATAATTAAAGCAGATGCTTTAGGACTCCCTGGAAACTGTACCCCCCCACCTGTCTGCCAAGTGGTATACTAGCTATCTTTAGATAGGTGAAATAAGTGTTAACTGTGCGTATTAACTGATGGGGTTAGGGAACTGTGTACAAGCTTCCCTTTTAGCTCAGTCGGTAAAGAATCTGCGTGCAATGCAGGAGACACGGATTCGAATCCTGGATTGGGAAGATCCCCTGGAGAAGGAAATGGCAATCCACTCCAGTATTCCTGCCTGGAGAATCCCATGGACAGAGGAGCATGGCAGGCTATAGTCCATGGGGTCACAAGAGTCGGACATGACTTAGTGACTAAACCAACAGGAACTGTAAACAGTTATCATTCAGTGTTCACAGGAAACTGATTCTAGGACTCCCACAGATACCAAAATCCAGGGATACTAAAGTCTCTTTTATAAAATAGCACAGTATTTGTATAAACCTATACACATCTATGGATGTGAGAGTTGGACTATAAAGAAAGCTGAGTGCTGAAAAACTGATGCTTTTGAACTGTGGTGTTGGATAAGACTCTTGAGAGTTCCTTGAACAGTAAGGAGATTCAACCAGTCCATCCTAGTGGAAGTCCACCGGGGAGGTCCCTAATGGAAATAAGTTCTGAATATTCATTGGAAGGACTGATGCTGAAGCTGAAGCTCCAATACTTTGGCCACCTGATGTGAAGAACTGACTCAGTGGAAAAAACCCTGATGCTGGGAAAGATTGAAGGTGGATGGAGACGGGGATAACAGAGGATGAGATGGTTGGATGGCATCACCAACACAATGGACATGAGTTTGAGGTAAGCTCCGGGACCTGGTGATGGACAGGGAAGCCTCGCATGCTGCAATCCATAGGTCGCCAAGAGTCAGACATAACTGAGCAACTGAAGTGATGCACATCCTCCCATATACTTTATATCACCTCCAGATTACTTATAATACAGATTACCTAATACAATATAAATGCTATGTAAATAGTTCTCTGTTCCAAGCAAATTCAAGTTTCACTTTTGGTACTTTCTAGAACTTTCAGAATATTTTCAATTTAAAGTTAGTTGACTGTGTTAATGCTAAACCTGTAGATAGAGGGCTAACTGTATTTTTTTTAATGATATTATGTTTGTGGGTTCAATTGAACCAGAAAATAAACAGAACTGCATCTATGTAAAAGATGAGGCCAGTGAGTAAAATAATGCTTTGTTGAAATTTATAGAAAGAATAGTCCCAATGATCAGAAGTTTGTGATTATTCAGACATACAGAATAGACTTGTGGTTGCCATGGGGAGAGGGGGTGGGGAAGCGATGGATTGGGAATTTGAGGTCAGCAAGTGTAAACTATTATACATAGAATGGATAAATAACAAGGTTCTACTGTATAGCACAGAAAACAATTTTCAATATCCTTGGTTTATTTAATATAAACCATAATGGAAAAGAATATGTGTGTATGTCTGTGTGTATGTATTTATATATATATAAAACTGAATCATTTTGCTACACAGCAGAAATTAACAGTGTAAAACAACTACACTTCAATAAAATACATTTTAAAGTAGAAATCTGTAATTATTAAATTATGAAACTAAGCAGAGAATGAAACTGTGTCTTCGAGAAATTTAAGACAAGTTCAAGTTTGACCAGAAATCGACTCTTATAAAAACCTAAAAGACTAGAGATACCACGGATGATGAAAAGCATTTGACAAAGACATCTATAAGGACCTGACAAACCCAGAGATGGAATTAAGAGACACTTTGCTGCCCCTATCATTGCCTTACCAATCAGACATAATAACTGATCCCAGGCCTATTTCACCCAGCTGAGTCAGAGGTAAATACACAATCCTTCTGAAGATAACATCTCAGCCAGTAATTACCAATGGATAAGAGTTAACACAAAACATAAAGTCTTTTTACCATCAAGTGATTTGACAGAGACATGCATAAATATCCTGAGATGGTTGATTGGCATCACCAACTCAATGGTCATGAGTATGAGGAAACTCCGGGAGATAATGAAAGACGGGGAAGCCCAGGGTGCTACTGCTCATGGGGTTGCAAATAGGTGGACATAACTTAGTTACTGAACAACAACAGAAACAATGCCAGAAATAAACCCTTTTCAAGTAAGATACCTCCAAGACCCCTCCTTGCCAAAGCAGAATTCAGTTTATCTTCTCTGACCAGAGTATTACATGTACAGCTTTTACCCTGAGTATAAAATAAATTCCCGCTAATCACTCTGTGCTGTTCAGTCTTACAGAATAGAGGTGAAAATGTATGTCCTCAAAGCTCTAATCAGAGAAAACCCTCCGGAGTCTTTAAATTTAAGCAACAACATAAAAGAAACCTAGTCATGGGGTAGAAATATACAATGATGAAAAGAAGACAGATGACCTCACTTCAGCTCTCAACGTCCTCTCTACTGCCTCTCCAGGAAAAACTTAAAACCAGGATTACCAGCTCTCCTGGCATATGTGTTAGCCCACTCGGCTTCTAATCATGCAGAGAATAGGAATCTCATGACACACAATATTCTGTGGTGGGGGAGCGTGACAGGATTTCTGCTTCAGAGGTCAGAAGAGCAAAGAACTGCATTCTTCTTAAAGAAGCCTCTTGCAAAGTTTCTGCTGAATTGAGCTTTACATGCGGGTGGAAAACCCAGTGTAAGGCATGTGGTTGCATTAATTATACAATTTCAATTTGACAGTTTAATTAGGAAAAAGAGAGTTAGTGTAGGGCTTGCAGAATTCATGATGAATCACATACTCCAACAGACTTCATTTTCATATTTCAATTACACACATTTCTTACTGATGAACAGCAACATAGCATTTTCTGTTTAATAAATGTGATATCTGTTGGAATTGATAACATTAGTTCAGTAATTACAGAGCCATTATTGTCAGGCTTTTTAAAAACACGGAAAGAAGCCTTAGTTATTAAAGTTTAGTACAAAACTACATTTTCAGATGTTCCTACTAAAGAGCTTTTGAACAGTACATTAGCTATTCCTTATAGTAGAGAGGTAAAATTTAATAGCAGGTATCTGCATGATATTGGTTTTGATATATTCACACCTTATTTGATTCCTTGACACACAACTGTACCTATATCCTTTCTAAATCTTCATTCAGAATTCAGGCCAAAGAACAAGGGAGCAGGACTTAGGTTTGAATGACATAATTTAATGCAAAATCATGCTCTAAATTTTGATCTGATTCTGGTCTTTGCTTAAAATGATAACAAAATATAACAAAACACTTATTTTTCATCAACTTAAAAGTAGATTCAAAGAGGAACAAACTTTCAAAGAGGAATAAGCTCAGTCAGTCAAAATGCATAGAATCTTATGAGTTCTTTCCCAGAGTGCCTGCTCTGAATTCTGAGAACCTCACAGATGCACTAAGGGCTTCTCCATGGGTTTTGAACAACAGTCCATTAAATCAAATACAGATGTCAGTTTCCTTGGGGACTAAGAAAAAGATCATGCCCTACAATAAACACAACTGCAAACACCAGAAGTGAAGCTCACTTCTGTTTTTTAAATTACTTTCAATTTTGTTCATGATGATCCTTTCATGAACGATACCTGATTTTCTGTGTACCCGTACCACCTGCTTGCCACTGCTTAACTTGTAACAATCTTGGTATTTTGCTTAGGTAAATGACATATGTTTAAATACATTTGTATGTGAATCACAAAATCTTCTCAACGTTCAAGTAACAAAATATAGAAAAAATAGTTTTGTCACATGATACCACCTGAAATCTCATGAAAGTAAAAGTCACTTGGTCATGTCCAACTCTTTGGGGCTCCATGGATTATAGCCTGCCAGTCTTCTCTGTCCATGAGATTCTCCAGGAAAGAATACTGGAGTGGATTGCCATTCCCTTCTCCAGGGGATCTTCCTGACTCAGGGATTTAACCCGGGTCTCCTGCATTTCAGGCAGTTTCTTAACCATCTGAGCCACCAGGGAAGCCCCTATCTATTGCATGTTAAAATTGTAGATGTAAAGGGTTTTTGTTTTACAGTCTCAAAAAAAGTCATATATTTTTCCCTTATAAGTAATTCACTTCCTTTTGTTTAAGGGAAAAATTAAGCATTTTAGTGATTTCTTCATAATAATGACAATAAAGTGGCTAGCGTAATGCCTAACATATGCACTCAGTAAATGGTTACTATGACTATCATTAGCAGGCCATAGATTATTGTACAAAAATTAAAATAATATAAAAATTTAAAGTATAAAAATTATAATCATAAAACGGTTAAATGTTTGAAAATTATTTCAAATTTTAAAAGAAAAATCATAAATAAATGACCTTCTCATCTCCAAATGGCATATCTTTAAGAAAACATTTAACATGCTTTATTGATACTATATAATAAGGTGAGTCAACATCTACATATATGTATAGCTTGGTAAACCAGTATTTTCCAAATCATCAATAATACTGTTACAAAAACACGCATAGTTAAAATATAAGATAGGCATATGCATTTTAATGTAACAAGTATGAATGGTTATTGGCATGGTTTCATATTCTACATTTCAAATAACCTTTAAGAAATCATTACTACATGTTGAGTTTTGGTGTAATATCAAAAAAAAATATTTAAAACGCCCCCCTTTTACATATGTACATGAGGCAAGATCTCCTTGATATTATGTAACCAAACAACATATATAACAACAGATTAAATGTAGAAGCAAGTATATTTTCTGTTAAACCAGACATTAAAGATATTTTCAAATACATAAAATAATGCTAATTCTTATTATATATGTGTTGGGAAATGTAGGGTGGATTTTTTTAATGAAAAGTGTCATTACTTCATATTGATATTTATTATCTTTAATACTATTTTTAAATAAATACATAGCTTTAATACATTTATGCTATTTAGTGCATAAATTGGTGCTGAAGCTCCAATACTTTGGCCACCTGATGCAAAGAGCTGACTCATTGGAAAAGACCATGATGCTGGGAAAGATTGAAGGGAGGAGGAGAAAGAGACGACAGAGGACAGGATGGTTGCGTGGCATCACCAACTCGATGGACATGAGTTTGAGAAACCCTGAGGAGTTTGTGATGGAAAAGGAAACCTGGTGAGCTGCAGTCCATGGGATCACAGAGAGTTGGACGCGATTGAGCAATTGAATTGTACTGAATGCATAGTTTGAAACTTTCTCAGTATTCATTTCTAATGTGGTATATATTGATATACATTATTCACAAAAACTAAAGGTCTTCTTGGGCTTTTCTGGTAGCTCAGCTGGTAAAGAATTAACCTGAAATGCAGGAGACCTCAGTTCCATTCCTCGATTGGGAAGATCCCCTGGAGAAGCGATAGGCTACCTACTACAGTATTCATGGGCTTCCCTGGGGGCTCAGACAGTAAACAATCTGCCTGCAACATGGGAGACCCAGGTTCAATCCCTGGGTTTGGAAGATCCACTGAAGGAGGCCAGGGCAACCCACTCCTTTCTTGCCTGGAGAATACCCGTGGACAGAGGTCCCTGGGAGGCTACAGTCTATGGGGTCGCAAAGAGTTGGACACAACTGAGCGACTTTTACTTATATATATTTAAAGGTCTTTTTGATCCTCAATAGCTGTTAAGACTATTAAAGGTTCCTGAGTCCAAAACATTTCAGAACTACTGCATGATGCTATACAGTAGGCACAGATGATGAGATGCTTGGATGGCATCACCATAAAATAGACATGAACTTGGGCAAACTCCAGGAGATGGTGAGGAACAAGGAAGCCTGCTGTGCTTCAGTCCAAGGGGTCGCAGAGTCAGACACAACTTGGTGACTCAACAGCAAGAGATTATAAAGCAATTCAAATACAATACAAACTTGAACCAGTTTTCCATGGCTGCATGGAACTGGTAGAGAAGGACCTGGAAGCCATGTTTTGAGTCATAAAAATAGAAAATTAGAAAATGTGGTATTTAAGCCAAATTGTACCCAAGAATATATTTTCAGATCTTTCAGAATAGTTCAATGTCCTACTCATCTCTCTCATCCTCATAGTACATAGCACAGTGCCTATAACAGGGCCAATGAAAAAATGTTGATGAATTTAATTGAATCTAAAGGAGAAGCACTAGCTGGAATCAATATTGCTGGGAGAAATATCAATAACCTCAGATATGCAGACAACACCAGCCTTATGGCAGAAGGTGAAAAGCAACTAAAAAGCCTCTTGATTAAAGTGGAAAAGTTGGCTTAAGGCTCAACATTAAGAAAACTAAGATCATGCCATCTGGTCCCATCATTTCATGGGAAATAGATGGGGAAACAGTGGAAACAGTGTCAGACTTTATTTTGGGGGCTCCAAAATCACTGCAGATGGTGATTGCAGCCATGAAATCAAAAGACACTTGCTACTAGGAAAGAAAGTTATGGCCAACCTAGATAGCATATTAAAAAGCAGAGACATTACTTTGCCAACAAAGGTCCATCTGGTCAAGGCTATGGTTTTTCCAGTAGTCATGTATGGATGTGAGAGCTGGATGGTGAAGAAAGCTGAGCGCCAAAGAATTGATGCTTTTGAACTGTGGTGTTAGAGAAGACTTTTGAGAGTCCCTTGGACTACAAGGGACTAAAGGAGATCAGTCCTAGGTGTCCATTAGAAGGACTGATGTTGAAGCTGAAACTCCAATACTTTGGCCACCTCATGCGAAGAGTTGACTCACTGGAAAAGACCCTAATGCTGGGAAGGATTGGGGGCAGGAGGAGTAGGGGACAACAGAGGATGAGATGGTTGGATGGCGGCATCACTGACTCGATGGACATGGGTTTGGGTAGACTCCTCGAGTTGGTGATGGACAGGGAGGCCTGGTTGCTGCAGTTTATGGGGTTGCGAAGAGTCGGACATGACTGAGCAACTGAACTGAATACAAAATTACACTAATGATTCATTTTACAAATTCTGATACAAAGCAGAAGGCCAAAGATTATTGTTCTATGAAGCAAATGCCAAAAAAAAAAGACAAATATCCATCTAGTCAAAGTTTTAGTTTTTCCAGTAGTCACGTATGGATGTGACAGTTGGACGATAAAGAAAGCTGAGAGCTGAAGAATTGATGCTTTTGAACTGTGGTGTTGGGGAAGACTCTTGAGAGTCTCTTGGACTGCAAGAAGATCCAACCAGTCCATCCTAAAGGAAATCAGTCCTGAATATTCATTAGAAGGACTGATTTTGGAAGCTGAAACTCCAATACTTTGGTCACCTGATTTGAAGAACTGACTCATTAGAAAAGACCATGATGCTGGGAAAGATTGAAGGCAGGAGGAGAAGGGGACAACAGAGGATGAGATGGTTGGATGGCATCACTGACTCAATGGACATGAGTTTGAGCAAGCTTCGGGTGATGGTGAAGGACAGGAAAGCCTGGCGTGATGCATCCAGGGGTTCTCAAGGAGTTTCATAGGACTGAAAGACTGAATAACAACAATGAAGAGAAAATAGTATAGATAACTACACAGGTTGCATGATCAAGGGAATACAATAAATATATAAAACTCTTTTAGCCTAATGATTAGTTCCTGAATTTATTTTTATAATTAGAGGTGTGACGTTTTATTCTACAATGTAAATGTCAAAACCCAAATACTCGAACAAGAGGTACCCTATTCATTCAAATTCACAATAAATTTTAAATGATATCACCCAGGTTCAAAATGACATAATCAAATACAAACAACAGGGTAGAAAATCTCAGATGAAAGACACTGTGGAGATGGAGAAAGAAATGACAGTAAGAGTAAAAACTGAAGATTCTAAAGAAAACATATTTATTTCACAATCTGATATAATGACTCCCTTGAACAACGACAAAAAACAAATATTTTTCCAGTCCATACGCAATATTGTAACCTATGTAGAATAAAAGAGAAAATCTACAAAACGAAAACCAGAATGTCCCACCACCTAAATCTAGCTTGCTGGACTCCTATGTGGCAGTCAAATTACTGTATTGCATATCCTGTATGCTGACATGAAGATTTCCTTATGAAGGCAGATGTTCAAATAAGCAGTGATGGTTTAGCACAATGGAAAGAGAATCAGGGTAGAGAAAAGGAACATGGGTTTAGCACAACCCTAAAAACTGGATTGTTAGCTCTGTGACTCTGGGCAAGTTTTTTTTTTATTGTCCCTGGGTATCAGTTTTCCCTTAAGGGAAAAGATCTAATGATCTTTTTTGAAATATAAGATGCAATAGTTTTAAATTTAATTATTTAGAAAGGAAATTAACATTTCTGTCACAGACATTATTTTTAGCATGTCTCGTTGAAATTTTGAAGAACAATATTTCCTTCAAGGAAAATCAGAATACAGAATATTAAAAGCATTTTAATGAGACAAATTATGTGAGGAGAAAATCTATATTTAAGCAACTCTTTTGTTTATCTCAATTTTTCATTAACCAGTTAAGAACTGGTTAAGAACTTATACTCTCACTGTGTTTTCTCTAGCAATAACTAAAGGTCATTGAATAGTAAGAAAAATGCTTATAAAGAGTTCAAAATGGGAATTTTTTTCTGTCAATATCCATCTCTGGCCATTTCCTAGGGGAATTTTATGAGTTCAAAATGTCAGAATCATTCTACAGAATGAAAATCTACTTTATTCCACTTCTTGTTACCTTGAGAAATATTGAAAATAAATTTTGGTGTGGACAGTGTTTCCGTCATTTTTAAGTCTGCTGACAACCACGTTGGGTCACATTTTCCCCCGGCTGTGTAATGTATAGGATCCCAATCCCACAGCCACTTTAAAGTGAGGAGAGCAGCCTTTTGTTTTTAATAGAAGGGTTAGTGTCACATCATTAACTCACAATGGATTTTAAAATATTCCTTTCGTTTTTAAAGTGTACTCTACTGATACATATTTTTAACAGTCTTTACCAAGAGCAAAGACACACTAGACTTCATTAGACCAGCAAAATGATCAGTTACCCAAATTTCTACCAAAGCGAAGAGTGTCAATGACTATCCCTAACTCTTCCGTTTACTTTCAGCTTCCTTTTTCACTTGGAACTCTTTGACTCTGATATTTATGAACTTCCACTAAACTATTAAAAACAAGCAACAACAAAAAAATAGAAATATCTAACAAACAAAACATAATCAAATACCATAAAACAAGAATGGCTGTTAAGTTATCCCACGATTACAATAGATTTATTGGGAGAAACTTATCCCTCATACTTGCCAAAGCCTGCATGACTGACTAACAGAACTATTGACCTAGAGCATGAAACAAAGAACAGTTGCCAATACGAAGCATTTTTTTTAAATCCAGTCAATTAACAAAGATTCCTATGTTGATCTTTGGACAGATTAGTTCACAGGAATAATAATAAATTATAAAATTTGCACTATGGGTTGTACTATAAATGGGCCATTGTTTCTGTGCCAAAGAGCCCATCAACAGATGAATGAATTACGCAGATGTGTCTATAGACACACACACAATGGAATATTACTCAGTCACTAAAAAGAATGAAATTTTGCCATTTGCAACAACATGGATGGACCTAGAGAGTATTATGTTAGTGAAATGTCAGACACAGAAAGATACTTTGCTATGACTTACATGTGTGATCTAAAAAATAAAGTGAATGTGCATAAGAAAACAGAAATAGACTTAAAGATACAGAAAACATTGTAGTAGATACAGTGAAGAGAGGAAAAAGAGAATCAAAATAGAAATAGGAGATCAAGATATATAAAGTACTATGTGTAAAATAGATAAACAGCAAGAATATATTGCACAGCACAGAAATATAGCCATTAATTTGAAATAACATTAAATGAAATATAATTATAAAAATACTGAATCACTGTGCTGTACATCTGAAACTAATAATATTGTAAGTCAACTATACTTCAAAAAGAGTCCATCACTCACTTTGGGTGGGTAGGAGGGGATGATTTTAAGAAGGTAAAGTCTGAAGCTGGGCTGGTCATCTCATTAATTCATATCCATGGTAAGTTGAAAGAATGGTCTCCAGTCTTAATTTGTTTCTTGGTGTTCTTTTTTTTTTTAATAGATTTCTAAATTATTTTTAAATTCCAGGAAAAGCATTTGTAACAAACATAGAAGTCCTTTTAAAAGTTTGCTGTCCTTTAAAATGAAGTCAAGGATCAATTATCAAAACAAACTCATTCCGTTAATCAGTTTACAAAGGTGCAAATTGTTTGTCAGAATACAATGTCAGGGAGGCTGCTTTGTTTAATGACAATCCTAACAGCAAGAATCCCTGGGGCAGGAAGCAACTAATCAAGAATCCATCTCTGAAACTTCCAGAATGCTGGCAACAGTCCATTATAATGCATGGTTACAGGGAGACCTTGTACAGAGAACAACACACTGAAATAGCCGAGACTTGTTATGAAACAATAACCTTAAATAGAGCTCGGAACCTGACACAGCTAAATGATTCTTGCCTTCTAGGATTGAATTTAACACTCTAGGCTAAATATTTCAAACAGATTTTTCTACCGCCCGCTTTCTATGTCTGAATGCACATACCATAATCACATTTTGGTGTGCAATTTCAACAATGTGTATGTAAACTAAAACCAACATGAAAGGTTAAGGAGCTGATGTAAAGACTGTTTGATCAAAGATTATTGGAGGGCTTCCCGTGCTTACCCTTGACTTTGCTTGTGGCTCAGCTGGTAAAGAATCTGCCTGCAATGTGAGAGACCTGGGTTCAATCCCTGGGTTGGGAAGATTCCCTGGAGAAGGGAGTGGCTACCACTCCAGTAGTCTGGCCTGGAGAATTCCATGGACTATCCATGGTTTCGCAAAGAGTCGGATACAACTAAGCAACTTTCACTCAGTCTTTACCCTGTACTAGAAGAGATGAAGGACACAAAAAAATTTTTGCAGTACATTTTACAAATCTTGTAGTAAGAAATGCGTATTTTAAGTGAAATATTAAGTGGAAAGAGTTATAGGATTTGAAAGGAAGGAAAAGAGTGAGGCTGAATTTAAGAATTGGGTTTGGATTAAGTATAAATAGGCAAAGAAAGAGGACCAGCACACTGAGGAAAGGCATGCTCAGTCACTCAGTCATGTCTGACTCTTTGTGACCTTATAGTCTATAGCCCACCCTGGTCCTGCTGTCCATGGGATTTTCCAGGCAAGAATACTAGAGTGGGTTGCAATTTCTCCTCCAGAGCATCTTCCTGACCCAGGGATCTAACCTGCATCTCCTTCACTGCAGGCGAATTCTTTAGCTCTTGAGCCATTTGGCAAACCCCAAGGAATGGCACAGAGGTAGAGAATTGTATGTTATTAATAGTAGAAGGGATAGTGAGACCACCCCCCGGCTGAAAGCAGGGGTTCTGGAGAAAGTGTAGTGGAGGGCAAATAGGGAAGGCAAATTAAGACACAAGTGTGCAGAAGATAGGGTTGGCCTTCCAAACACGATTCCCATTTGTTTTCAGCATAATATCTCACGACTTTGGGAGAATGCTGTGGGTTACATGACAAACATCATTTCCCCCCAGTTAGAGGTGGGGTCAGGAATGCTGGGAAGAGGTCAGGGTCACACACAGAGTGACACAGGGAATGACAGAGAGTCCTGTTTCCCAGTCCAACCATCTCTCAGCCAAGATATACTCCAACCTCCCTGCCTCTTTCCCAGGTTCCAAAATACTGAAATGGAATGACCATGCTGGAATGAGCTAAGATGCTGGAACTGCCCCTTATTTTTTCCTTCCTCTGTGATGAGAAAGAAAAGAGAGGAGGACTGTTGAACTTTAAACTTCCTGATAAACTATAATGTGGGAAAGTGCCATTTTTAGGTTTACATGAAGGAGCTACCTCTGAGAATGGCCTCTTGGCCTGTGAAAAACTAGAAACATCCCAGGAAGTCACTGAAATGTTGTAGTACTGTGAGAATTTGTATAAAAATAAACACTGGATTATTTCAGGCTTAGTCCCTTGAGAAAATGAGCCAGAATTACTCAGAACTACTAGCCTAATCTTGACAGAACAGAGGAAATTAACAACTGAAGCCAGATTTTTTTCCCCCTTCTTAAAAAAAAGACCTATTTGCGATATTTTGGAAAATGAAAAAAAGAATCAGGTTAGCCATGTGATTCAAGTGACCCTGAAACTAAGATGGCTGAGTGTCCTGATGAGAAAATGCAAGTAGAACAGTGCTTCTTGGAAAATGTCAGCTGGAAGCACAGAGGCAGGAAAGCTTGAGTACACGGATTCAAAGAGGCATGTAATTCAGTTCTCTGTAAACTCTACTCTCTAGAGCTTGGTGGATTTTTTTTTTTTTTAAAGCTGGCTCATTTTTCCCCCCTCAGGAGATATAAAGATTTAAAAATCAAAGGAAAGATACACTGCCCCCAAGCTTGACTAAAGTGCTTCCTTTCCACTGAAAAATAATTTCCCATTGAATCTCCGGTTTGAAAGAAATTTCATTGAGAACATCAGATCACTCCATTGTTTAAATTCATATTTCTAATGAGAATGAATAAACAACAGCTCAGAGTTATTTATTAAAATACTGAAGACAACTGCTTCTCAACACCACCAACTTATATAGTTTAGTTCAGTTAATACAATATATCTTCTACAGCATGCTCAGCACTGTCATTTTGACTGTAAAAAGTAAGTCACAAGCTTTCTGCTCAAGAATTATGCCACTTCTACATACAAGCATGACTATAGGATCCATAGCTCCCTGACTGGTACTCTCTGGGTCCACAGAGATAATCCAGGGATGTAACATGAAGCAGAGAAGGAAGATGAAATCAATATCACACTCTATTATTCCTTACGGCTAACTATGGCCCCTTTATTTTCAATGCAGAAAATTAAAATCATGGAAGTGACGCTCAAGGTGTCACAAGAGAAGATATAGCTTCTGCTAAGATAGCATGATTGGCCAGGCAGTTTGTAGTTATGCTGTGTAATCACACAGAAAAAAAGTGGGAAAAGAAACGGGAGTATGAGTAGCTTTCCTCTCCAAAGTCTGTCCCGGGAAGAGTGTTCTAATTAGGGGCCAAGATTTCTACCTTAGAGGGCATAGAGTTGTAAGGACAGGAAGAACATTATCCCATAGTAAATCATTGTGAACAATGTCGGTAGCATTCTTGCTTTCAACCTTGATACTCACTGAAGTTTCAGATGCATTAGTCTATCAAATACAGTGCCATATACAAGTCTCTGATCCACCTATACATGGCACCACTTTCTTCCAGAGTATTGCCTCTGAGCAGGTGATTCACCTCTACATTCCCTGAGTCATTTGCACACCATATCCACCTGGTAGCTTTCAAATGTTGTAGTGTCTGATACAACCCACAGATCCCATGGTCATGGTCTTCAAGCTCCGTCTTGCTTCTCATTAACTGTGAAGTGGGTTCATTGGTGGGATGCATATAGGATCCCATGCCTGTGGATAAGGTACCCTAACAGTCTCGGATGGGGGTGACCTGGAGGTCAATAAAGATGAACTCACATGCTTTTAAACTGTGATGCTGTAGAAGACTCTTGAGAGTCCCTTGGATGGCAAGGGGTCAATCCTAAAGGAAATCAACACTGAATATTCATTGGAAGGACTGACACTGAAGCTCCAAAACTTTGGCCACTTGATGCAAAGAGCTGACTCATTGGAAAAGACTGATGCTGGGAAAGATCAAGGGCAGGAGAAGAAGTGGGTGACAGAGGGTGAGATAACTGGATGGCATCACTGACTCAGTGGACATGAGTTTGAGCAAACTCCAGGAGATAATGAAGGACAAGGAGGCCTGGCGTGCTGTAGTCCATGGGGTCGCAAAAAGTCAGACATGACTTACTGATTGAATAACAACAACATTCAAAACAGTCATCTAGTTCTGTAATAAACTACTAGACCTTTCAGAACAGAAGAGACTGAATACAGTCAATCTGCTACTAGCAGTTGATAAGTCTCTTCGTGGAATAGAGACATCAGAGATTCAGCTTTGCCAATAGCTGGACTAGCCCTGGAAAGTGAGAGTCCCTCTGTTGGACGCATGTGAAACCTTCGTCTCTGCAGCTGGGTCCTCTCAAGTCCTGAGCTCATTACACCAGTTCTGGGGTGGCTGATGACAAAGGCAAAGTAACAGCTACCAGCTGAGTCACTTGTGCCTACTTTCTAGTTCCATGATTCTTCCACAGTGATGTCTACTGGTGGGTCTTCACAAACCATGCAAAGATCTTCACGCTTTGTGCCCACTCCTTTGTCGCCTCCATCCACATATTCTATCTCATACATTCCTGTCTCTAGACTTCCAGGCCCTTTGGGCTCATCCAGTCATTTCAATTACTCATGACTCTATATATTCTCAGATAGTAAGTAACCAAATATACAACCAGAAAAGTGACAATGGGAAGCGTCTCCTAGCACTGTCCGAGTATAGCTTGTAACGAAACCACACTCATTTTGGTTTCCGCATAAAGAACTAATGTATCTGATTATTTGGAAAAAACTCCAATGACTACTTGGTCATCCATACACCAAGCTTGAGATTTGTTCTCCTCCTACAGCTGTCATTAAGGATATCCATATATGGTCATAGATGGGAGGTGAAGAAGGGTTCTGGTGCAAACACAGTGGTCGACAGAGAGGGGAGAGAGGTCTAAGCTGTGTATTCATGCAGTTTTCTTGTGCTTTGTGGTATGTTCAGACTCAATGCAAGTCTGTCATTTTTTATGATGGACTGCTGCTGGGTTCTACCAAATAATGGTTTGGAACATTAAATAGAATCCAGCTCATATGAGTCTCTACCAGGATCCAGCTGTTTCCCCACCCCAAATGACACAGCCTTGCTCTGGATCTACAGTGTCTTTGATATGATTCTCTTCTTGCCATAAGCCACACACTGCATCCTTTCCTACCACACACCTCTAGCATCATACATTTTTCCAGACAACACACCTGAAGTGGATTTTTACTTACAGTACAGCCTGAATTGCTGCAAAACCCTTTATTGCTCTAGACCTCATACAAAGATAACAAACTTTTGTATCATCTAGCAAATCAGCTAGGACAATACTTCTAAGTGTGAAAAGGTACTACCTTCAGAACACAAATAGGCTTAACAAATATTATGCCTTCTTTGTGATAGAGAATACAAGTAGTAATTTTTATTTAATTTTATAGAAAATATCCCAACTTGTCCTGGACCACTGAGTCCCTAAAAACAGAAGTATGAGGTCTCTGAATTTTCAGCGGGTTTATCTCTCACCCTCTGGGGCACATGTGTCTTACCAAAATCTCCAGCATGCTAATCACTCCTCTCTGATTCTTCCTCATAAGCATGATACCATCATTGTAATAATCAATCTGATGCTGCATGAGATGTCTAGATAACCCAGATATCTTCTGATTGATGACAGAGAGTGGGACAGTTAACATACCTGGAAAAAAACTATAAATGTGTATTATCACCCTATCTGTCCTTTCTTGTCTGATTATAGTAGAAAAGAATGAATTTGCTACTTCAAGCCTCATGTCATATATCTGAGAATTAATTGCTCAAAGAAAGATACTAGCACATCTAGCAGAGCAGCTGAGTCAGCGCTATAATGTGGTTGAGCATATACCCACTACAGTGGTTCTCAGAGGTCTATTTGCTTTCTGTAAGCAAGGAGACTTATGGATTAAATAGAGGTATGACAGACACCGCTACCCTTGCATTCTTTTTTTTTTTTTTTAATTTTTTTATTATTGTTTTTGCCATACATTGTCATGATATCACCATGGGTTTACATATGCTTCCCCCCCGGGTCCCCCCTCCCTCCCCCCCCCCCCCCCCCCCGGGAAATCTCGCTGCACCAGCCCCGAGCATCAATCCTGGGCTGGCGATTGATTAGACACATGACAATTAACATGCTTCAATGCCCTTCTCCCATCTCATCCCACCCTTACCCTCATCCACAAAGTCCACAAGTCTATTCTATACATCTGAGTTCCTTTTGTTGTCTCCCATGTTGGGTTCTCGTTACCGTCTTTCTAAATTCCATATATATGTGTTAATATACTGTATTGTTGTTTTTGCTTACCCTTGCATTCTTAAGATCCTTAAGGGTGACTCTATGTCTGCCATCACTCTCAAAATTCGATACTGTTTTTGACTCACTATTGTGATGGCGAGAGGAGGTAATTCCAAAGGTTCAACTTGGTATCTTTCCCTCAAATAGCTTTTATCTCACAGTCCAAGGATTCAACTGGTCTTATTCCAACCGCTGAGTATCTTGATTCTAAATTTTACATTTGAAATTTGGATAAATGACAGCCGTACAGTGTCAAAAATGTAGAGGAACTGCTGTAAGCAGTCTGTCCTGTGGGAGACCAGGGATCGATTTCCTGACAGGAAGGGGCTACATTCTTACCCAAGTGGCACTAGTGGTAAAGACTCCACCTATCAATGCAGGAGACCCAAGAGACGTGGGTTCCATCCCTGGGTTGGGAAGATTCCCCTGGAATGGAAAATGGCAACCCGCTCCAGTATTCTTGCTTGGAAAATCCCATGGACAGAGGAAGCTGGTGAGCTACAGTCCATGGGGTCATAAGAGTCAGAAATGACTAAGCACGCAGACAACTGACTGCAGATACTTTTAAAGCAGGTGGTGGAAACACCCATGGTTGTCCTTAGGTTCTGATTCATTCCAAGACTGGATTCCCTTACAGTCACAAAGTCACTGCCAGAGGCAGGTGGGCCTAGCTACTGATCTGTCTATGTCTAGCAGGAGAGAGAAAGAACATTTTCTTTCCCTCAAGTGGAAAGAAAAGCCTTGATTTCTGGTGTGATTAGGGCCATTTGGCTCATGTGCCAGCCACTGGCCCTGGACCATGAGAATCCACAGGGAATGCTGTGGCCTGACTCTATTGATTAATTCATTAATCCCAATCATAGCAGGTAGGAATTTGTCTTTTTTTAATGCTGCTTTTGTTTATTTGTGACTTTTTGTTTGTTTTGACTACTCTGTTTTCATAGATACAATTTCAGTGCATAAAACATTGCCTGGCCATAATTGGCCCTCAGTAAATATTTGCTGAATGAATGAATAAAATGATTTATTGGGATGTCCTTCTGGAGGAGATAGGGTGGATTTCAGAACTTGGAGGAAATTGCTAGAAAAGGGAAGTGGACGTTGAGCCTCCAACCAATACAATCTGCCTTTATATTTTGAAGAAGATTTTGAGTAAGTTCAAATCTTGAGAAAGTTGGGCTTTCTCAAGCTGTGGGCTGCCACCTATGTGTCTTATCAGAAGAAAAACACCATTTCAACAAGTAAGCAGAAATGATCAGTCAAATGTTCTTTAAACCTAAGTGTTCTGCCTCAATTTGGAAATACTTAGTTTTCTTGGTATTAACAATAGTAAAGCCAGTATGTTTCCCTTTTAAATAACTTGTGCTTTACAATGCTCTTAAGGTGATGTTGTACTTTGAAAACCGTCATACACTCCTATGTCTGAAATTCAAAATAATCACTCTCAAGCAGTATAATATCTAAAGTGAGAATTCAATATCTTCTGCCATTAACAACATCATTAATAACAAATGTCTGTTTAATTACTCTTGCTAAGATTAAAAAGGCCATTATTCTTGTAACTTGAGAAATTCATTAGCTGGAAAAGGCTGTTTAATGCCAAATGCATTCCTTAAAGATGCAGTCCCCAATATCTGAAGGTATTCCTGACATTCATGCATTTGCATTACTTTAAAAAAGTGCTACCCACTGTGCCGAAGATCATGCTGTGACAATAAGCAAGCACTGTAACGTTTCAAAATCAGAAATGAAGCTTCATTTTACAATACCATACAGAGTCTGTTCTTTCGAATATTTAAACTCTACACAGTCAGCCCATTACTCATCACTCACCTCTCACTAATTCTGTGCTCATATGAATCCTGTACCAACACAGTGCATCCTAAGGTATGGTTAATATTTATAAGCACCTCCTCCAAAGGGATTCAGAGCCATAACTTAAGATCTTTGCAAGTCAATTTTAAAGTCTCAGACTTCAAGGAATTTAGACCCATTAAATGAAAATTACAAGATGGGATTTAGAACAGCATCTTTCTTAATCCACTGTTTCAGTTCAATGTATTTTTAGCACAGAAACCTGCTTAACATTTACTAAAAACAAGATCAGGGTACTCACAAAAAGCAACTCAAATTGCTTCAGTGTTCATGGTTACATACCAAGAACTGGCTCATGCTTTCACTTTTTTGCCCCAGTGAACAATAAAGCAGAGTCACCAAACAAGCTGTAACGAAGCCTATCTCCTCGCTCCTAGGACTGATCTACTTACTCAATTTGATTCACATTTCATACTCTTTATGTTTTAGGTTCTTAGAGACAAGACTTCAACAACAGAGGGCCAGGACGAATTGCAGAGTTCAAGCCAACCAAGGTAAATTAACTATCTTGTAGAAAGTTGCTGCTCAGTCAATCCTAAAAGAAACCAATCCTGAATATTCATTGGAAGGACTGATGCTGACACTAAAGCTCCCATACTTTGGCCACCTGATGCGAAGAGCTGACTCACTGGAAAAGACCCTGATGCTGGGAAAGATTGAAGGCAGGAGGAGAAGGGAGCAACAGAGGATGAGATGGTTGGATGGCATCACCGACTCAATGGACATGGGTTTGAGATAGTGAAGGACAGGGAAGCCTGGCATGCTTGGGGTCACAAAGAGTTGGACACAACTGAGTGACTGAACAACAGAAAGGAATGAATGTCTTGCCATAAGAGAATGGTCCCTCTTCTTTCTTTCCTTCATGTAGTATGTAAATTGAGCATCTCTTCTGCATCAGAAACTAGGCTACCAACTAATCTAGAGCTGCGTAAGACATGGTAGCTACTAAGGAGCTCTCACAACCTTGCCAAGGCTGCAAAACTTGTTGGCCAGGAAATGCAATCCTGTCGTAGGTGCTGTGCTAGACATTTGGGCAAGATGCACCAGAACATGAAAAAAGAGTGAGAAGTTCCACAGTTAGTAAAGGCATCTGAAAAGGCGCAGAAGACTTACAGGTTGATTGGTCTTAAAAATAAAGTTACTGAAAATTTTCTTAGTTGCCCTTACATATGTTAAGGTACAATGGGTGAAGGGAAAGTCTGTACTAGTCTCAAATTTTATCCAGTGAGATTGATTCCTATTACTCTCTTGCACAGGAACACAGTTAATCTTATCTTTCTTGCTTGTTTGTTCCCATCTGTCTAGAGAGATACAGGAACCAGTAAATTCATGGTTTCAGCACACACTTGCCACATTGTTCTGTGGGATGCTTACCTTTAAGAAAGGCAACGTCTTCTGAAATTTATCTAATCAATTTTTACCTATTCTTGCTCTCTGTTACATTGCATGGTGCTCAAAGTATAAACTTACAAACATCTTAACCAAAAGCAGAAAGCTGATTTTTCTTCATTTCTCTGTTTGAAAATATGGTGTCTACATGATTTTAAACACTCAGGATGATGAGGGTTATCAATGGTGTTGTAAAAATTTGTGATAATAGTCAAGTAAAAGTAATGCATACCCAATTATTCAGAAAACAAGAATATCTCATTCTATGCAAGAAACTGTTAAAGTTAGCCATTTGTGGAAAAGACTGCCCTCTAACCTGCTACAACCCCTGACACTAGAAGTAGGAAAGCCAAAGCATGCTGATATTAACTAAGGAAGTTGATAGCATCTTTATTTTAGAAAGGTTATGTGGATTATATGACCTACCATCTTGAAGATTTTTTATCATTCCATGAAATATGGTTTAAATAAAAATAATTCCTATAGCAATCACCTAGTTTAAAAGTCTCAAGGCAGCAGTATCTGTTTGTTCTCCCACATAAAAAATGAAGGTATCAAGAACAAGTACATTAGTCTTGGCATGTTTCCTTGCTTGTAACTTTTTACTAACTTAACGCCTATGAATTTTAATGAATACAAGTAACATAGGGCCAAAAGCATGATAGTATGCTGCAGTCTTATGTGTATTGATGACTCTCCTGTAAACATAGAGGGTTTTTTATGTGATGACATGAATTGCTCTCTGAACCTGGCTGGAGCTTAATGTCTGAAAGTACCTGCGCTACCCATCCCTGAAAGAAGGCAAAGAAATCAGGGATGGAGCTTCATCTGGGAAGACTCTTTAACTATTAGAGTTCTGGTAGAGACTCAAACTGGGGTTCTATCTTCATGGAATCCTGGGGCTTTTAAAGACTGCAGACAATCACAGTGAGTCTGCCAGGGCTATGACACCATCCTCATGGAAGAGGTCTGCTATTCCAGCAGTGCCAGTAGCTTGGCTTGAGTCTGTCCAGGTATCAGCTTGTCTCTGCCGTGTTCTACCCTATGTCATTTTTGAAGTTTCTGGTGAAGAAAACCTCATATAATTTTTCACAGAATGAAAAGTTCAGAAAATGCATTCAAATACACTGCATTTTCTGGAGAACCTTCTCTTATTCTGCTTCAACATCCCCTAGTCGCTAGAGCTCGCTCCAGAGGGGATAAAAGGGTCTTCTGGCCAAACTCATTGTCACGCTATTTAGGCTGCATGACTGGGGTTTTACTCAGAGCATGCTTTTCCTCATACACATATACAAACACATGCACACAGATATTTTAAACTTGAGTTTGCATTTCCATGGGAACTAAATAGACATTTATAGTACAGATAAAAATGAAAGGAAAAGAGATGTTTTATTCTATAAAAGAATCATTTTTACTCTGTGGAACTCTATGGGGAAAATCTAAAAGGTAAGAGGAACTTCTTAAGTGGAAAAGCAATTCAGTTTTTGCCACGAGCATCAAAATTTACACAAAATTGGTTGAAAGTCTCGCTTGGGAGAAGAAAACGTGTGTGTAAACGCACATGTAAGTGTGTAAATGTGCACACACACACATTATAGAAACAGATAAATGTGAAATGTCCCAAGCTATTTACCAATTGTGAAGTTTTTACTTTATGAAATCCATGAATATAAAGTACATTGAAATATGAGAAATTAATTCTCAGTGAAAGTGATCAAGCTTTCATTTTATAAAATAAATGACTTCACAAATAACACAAAGAATTTCACATTTGATAAAATACCTTCAATTTGATGCTTTGGTTGAGGGTTAGAAGAAAATTTTGCCTCACAGTTTTGAATTCAAGACAAACTTATAGGAAGATGAAAGAATGAAGTATGTGAGCCCTCATATAGTCCTAAAGGAAACATTTTTAGCTAGCTTCAAGAAAAAAAGGCAAAGATTTAGTACAGAGGTAAAGGAACTCAAGCAAAGGCATGCAGCTGAGCTACCAGAATAAAAATGCTGAAACCAAGGACTAAAGCATCATATATAATTTGGAATTATATATGTATAATATATATAATATATAATATTAATATAATTAATTAATATAATATAATATAATACATATATATATCTTAATCTGTCATTAACTACATCTCTTTTCACCCGTGTTTTTTCAAGAATTCAGTACAGACCTACTCTCTCTGCTTCCTAAGTCATTTGAAATAAAAAAGTTTTGTAGGTGTTTATACAAAAACAGAGTGATGCTATAGTGTATTAGGTATAAGTCCAAACACTCCTATTGCCTAGCTTGGGTGAACTATGTAACTTTGGACTAATCAATTGTGGCCAGGTGAATAGAAGCACATTATATGAAAATGGTTGCCCCTGCTGCTACTAGGTGAATTAAAGTGGGATTGTAGTCTTCAGAAAAGTTTCAGGCAGTAAATTCAACCATAGTCCTTGTGCACTAGGCAGATTTCAAAGATTATGTGAGAGAGAAGTATAGCCAGGAATCACAATAAATGATGAGGGAGCTACTTGACCAACTCTTAAGCTCGGATTAAACAGAAAGACAGAAAGCTGTGTTGGCATCAGAGTATTGGAGATAAATTACAGTGAGGAGCACTAAGCAGTTTTACAAATTTTTTGTCAGCTATTTGAATAAATAATTGAAAGGATAGTATCCATTTTAAGTATATAACAATTTCAGAGTGTCACCTGGGAAGGGTCTCACAGCAAGCCTCAGAGTTACATAGAGTCTTTGAGAATTTTCCTTAATCAAGGGCTCTTCCTTAGACTTGCAGTCTCTAATACTTAATATTTTTAGGGTCGGAAGGCAATTCCAAGACAGTTTCTCTACTGAATCAGCCATGAGACTGTTACACAAGTTCCAGTGGAATATCTCACACACATACGCATGTGCGCACACATATGTAAAGTTGTAGATATACAGATACACTGTGTGATATAAACCCCAATACAATACAGCTTCACAGGTGCCAGAGTACTCATGTGCATATGACAGGAGCATACTCCTTGAAATTAAACATGGTAGTAAACAGGCATATGAAAAAATGTTCAACATCACTAATCATCAGAGAAATGCAAATTAAAACTAGGAGATATCACCTAACACTTGTCAAAATGGGTATCATCAAAAAGTCTAGAAATAACAAATGTTGACATTTGTAGAGGAAAGGGAACCCCAGTAGAAGGCAGAGGAAAGGGAGCCCTGGTACAAGGTAGATGGTATTGTAAATTGATGCAGCCACAATGGAAAACAGTAAGGAAGTTCCTCAAAAAACCAATAATAAAACTATCGTGCCACACAGCAATTTCACTTCTGGGTATACAGCTGAATAAAATGAAAACATAAATTTGAAAAGATACATGCATTCCAATATTCATAGCAGCATTATTTACAATAGTCAAGATATGGAAGCAATCTAAGTGTCCATCAACAGATGACCGACTAAAAGCTGTGGATTATATGCAATCAAATATTAGGCACAAAAACAACAAAATTCTTCCATTTGCAGCAACATGGTTGGACGTAGAGAGTATTAAGCTTAGTGAAATAAGTCAGACAAAGAAAAATAAACTACACTATCACTTAATCTAAAAAAAAAGAAAAGAAAAAACTGTGTATAACAAAACAGAAACATGTTCACAGATACAGAGAACAAACTACTGCTTACCAGTGGGAAGACATAGGGAGAGGGACGAGTGGGATTAAGAGATATAAATCACTATGTATAAAATAAATAAATAAGCAAGGATATGTTGTATAGCACAGGGAAATATAGCCATTATTTTATACACACTTTAAATGGAGATGTTTTAATACATGAAACAATTTTAATATTGTAAATAAACTATACTAAATTAAAAAAGAAACATGGGGAGTAACTTCTTAAACTTATCTTACTGACACCACTGCATGTGTTCATAAAGTATGCTTATCACGTTGTCTGTACAGCAAAATATAAAAAACTACCTAAATTAATGACATTTCTTAAAGTATAATAAAATGGGAAACCAGGTAACCATTTAAACTCTATATATTTTCCAAATGAAAAGACCCATCCTTTTCTGCCTATATGCAGTCTTGTTTTTTTTAAAAAAGGACATATGAGAAGTTCATAAACAGAATACTATTGCTAATTTACAATGAAAAATACATTTTAGCAAGCAGAATTGTTCAGATGACCTGTCAATTTTATTCCCAAAAGCAGACTTTTAAATAAAAATAAAGAGCTTGCTCAGTGAGCATGGAATTAGAACAAGATAATTTAGTTAGCTAAATCAATGTCTAGTGGCATCAGGATAAGAAAGTCTATGTCTCCATTTGCAGATATTGAAAAGGATCTTTTTATTAGATTTGGAATACTTAAAGATTGTTGGCTACAACCTGGTGTAGTCTTTCCATCAGAAATCATGGTTTAGCAAATGAGACCACAGAGCTCAAAAGCCATTTAGCTATGGAAGATTCCAGCCCTTGGGAAAGCAGCAAGGACACACCTAAACCTTATCTTTGTGATCTTTCTTTCTCTGAACTTCAGAGTCAACTGCTTCCCTTATTGTTGGACAAGTTCTTTAGTATCTTTATTCAGAATAGACTACCACAGTGTATCTTTGAAGCAACTTCACATTTCCTAGCTTTGACACAGTTATGTTAAATTTTTAACTTTTTCAGGACAATCTCATTTTCCTCATTTTCAAAGTCTTCAGAGACACTTTGTTATGCCCGGATCCTGATCTCCACAAAGCACCAGGAGGCCATTCACCGATGCAAGCAAGCGCAAGAGGGAGTTTATTGCAGACCCGGGTCTGGACTGCACGCACACACGCGGCCCGAGCCAAATGGTACAAGGCTTTTAAGGGGAAAAGACAAAAGGAAGAAGACGGGGAATGGGGTGATTGGTCGGTATGTGAGGGGAAGTCAGGGGCTTTACCCGCTTTAGTCCCTGATAGGTATATTTAACGGCAAACAGCCCTCTGGTGTATTTTTGACACTTCCCCAGCGCGCGGTGATTGGTCGTGTCTAGGGTGGTGATGTGGGGTGAGGGCTGGACTATTCTATGGTTTTTCCAGGAACTTGGGTGTTTGCCCTTTATTACAAGATGGTGGCTCCTTTTTTAAGATGGAGTCACTTAGGCTCTACAACTTCGTCCTACTCCTCACATAATCAATTTGCAAATCTGCAAGTTTACTTATTCGTTACTCTTCAGTTTCCTAGGAATCTACTCTAAATGAGAGAAAGTGAATATTGATTACAGGATGTTTAAAGGTCTTCTGTCTTACCCCAGCTGATTCAACCATAGGCTAGCCAGGAACCTTCACACTGAGTCACAAGAAGAATCTAGGGCTGACTTAGGAACAAATCTAAATGTAGAATTTTACCCTGAAAGAGACAATCCACAATTCCAATCCACAGTGAGTCCATGAAATTAGAAAGAGGCAATATTTGAAATCTATAGTTGGTTAATATCATGGTGTTCAGTGGTATCTTAGTTGTGATTACAGTTCCAGTCAGTAGCAGGATAAATGTGAGAATATGCCTATTTCTCAGACAGAAGGTACCCTGTTAATTCATAACAAATATTAAATACAACAAAGGTGATGCAGCAAGATCAATAGCAGACAAAATATTATTAAGGGCAAATAGCATTAATGGAGATAAAAAGGGAAGCTACATAATGTTTAAAAAATCCACCAATCAGATGTTTTAATTGACTCTACATATACCTAAAAAAATAGTATACTATAACTGACTTTGCATATACCTAAATAGATAAAAGAAAAACCTTACAGAATCACAAGAAAAATACTGACAAAACCTCAATCAAAATAGAATATTTTAGCATTTCTCTTTCTGAAACTGACAAAACAAACCAACAAAAAAAGTAAAAGATACATAAAATTTGGACAACACATTTAAATGTCCTCTCTTCATCTGATATATTTAGAACACTGTATTCCCCCAAATATAAAACATAATTTTTTTTAAACACAGATAGAAACCTTAACACACTGATCTAGTGTTAGGACACATAGAAATCTCAACAAACAGAAAAAGATCATGACAACCCATACCATGTTATCTGACCTGAATGAAATTAGATAGAAAAAGAGAAGAATCATGTGAATCCCTAGTGTAGAATCTAAATAAAAATCATACAGAGGGATTTATTAACAAAATAGACTCACAGACACAGAGAATGAACCTATGGCTACCAGAGGGAAAGGGTTGGGAGAACTGATAGTTTGGGAGTTGGAGATCGACATGTACACACTGCTGTATTTTAAATGGAAACTAACAAGGACCTACTCTGTAGCACAGGGAACTCTGCTTAATGGCGTGTGGCAGCCTGGATGAAAGGAGAGTTTGAGGGAGAATGGATAAATGCATATTAAGGCTGAGTTGCTCTGCTTTGCACCTGAAACTATCACAACAATGTAAATCAGCTATACACCAATATAAAATAAAAAGAAAATAAAAAGTTAAAAATAAAAAAAGCAATGAATAATAAAAATACCTTACAGTATATGTTTTGGAAAAAGAGCAAATTGTAAAATAATGCTTTGACAAAAAAGTAAAAAGGAAAATATAAAATGAATAATTGAATATCAATGAAACAACTGAAACAATTACATTTTTAAAAATGTGTGGAATGCAGCTAATGCAAAATTAGAGATAAGTTTATAACCAGAAGTAAATTTGTTGAACGGAGAAGGCAATGGCACCCCCACTCCAGTACTCTTGCCTGGAAACTCCCATGGACAGAGGAGCCTGGTAGGCTGCAGTCCATGGGGTCGCTAAGAGTCGGACACAACTGAGTGACTTCACTTTCACTTTTAATTCTCATGCATTGGAGAAGGAAATGGCGACCCACTCCAGTGTTCTTGCCTGGAGAATCCCAGGGGTGGGAGAGCCTGGTAGGCTGCCGTCTATGGGGTCGCACAGAGTCGGACACGACTGAAATGACTTAGCAGCAGCAGAGCAGCAAATTTGTTGAAAAATAAAAATAATTCAAAAAAATCAGCACAGAAACTAGAAAACCAGCAAAGGAGCAGAATAAAATCAAAGAAAGATATAGGCAAAGAGCTGTTAACATAGTAAAAGCTAATCAAAGAGAAATGATGAATTTCTAAAGTGTGAAAATACAGAAGGTTGGTATATTAAAAAAAAAAACTAGTGGATAAACACCTATAAGACTGATAGAGGGAGAAAAAGAAAACAAATTAAAAGTATCAGAAGTTTTAGAAAAATGAATATAATCACTAAAAGTCAAGATTTTTTAAAAATCATAATGGTATAAATAAATGGACATTTTAAAAATTTCAAAGAAACATTTACTTTTCTGGAAAAATATGCATTATCAAAGTTAACTAAAGAATAAGTGAAAAATTAAAGGGGTTATGAATATTCAAAAACATAAATTTTAATCCAGAATCAGTTCCCATGAAAAAGATATGAGCTACAATTTTAGAAGTGATTCTAGAAATGACAGAAAAACCTTCAATAAAGAGACAATTCCTATCTTTGAAATCTGCTCAAGAGACTTGAAAAGAATAAAAGTATGATTCCCAAACCAGACAAGACTACTCACAAAACTTGAAAAAAATGGATTCTAAAATTTGTATTTAAGATTAAAGGACTAAAATAACCATGACAATCTTTAAGAAGAAAGAGAAGAAACAGAAGGACCTTACTGAATAAGAGAAGATAATAGAGTCCAGAAATGTACCTACAATAAGGGGCAAATTTGAGGATTTCCCTGCTGGCTCAGATGGTGAAGAATCTGTCTGCAAGGCAGGAGACCCATGTTCAGTTTCTGAGTTGGGAAGATCCCCTGGAGAAGGGATAGGCTACCCACTCCAGTATTCTTGCCTGGAGAATCCCCATGGACAGAGGAGCCTGCCAGGCTACAGTCCAAGGGGTCACAAAGGAGTCAGACATGACTGAGCACACACACATGCTACATGCTATAAAGGATTAAGGTTTATAAAATAGATCTATGTTTATTGAAGCTGACTTTGAAAACAATGTTGAACGAAAATAAAGAATTTACAGAATGATGCATAGTGCGTGATTTCAACATGACCATGATTACTAATTTCATGTGCCAACTTGACTGGATCATGGGGAACCCAGACATTTGGTTAATCATTATTTCTGGTTATGTCTGTGAGGGCATTTCTAGATGGGATTAACATTTGAATCTACTAGACTTGGTATAACAGATCACCATCCCCCATATGGGTGGGCATCATCTAATCCATTCAGGGCCTGAATTTATTTTTAAAAAAAAAAAGGTGGAGAAAGGGAGAACTCTTTCTTCCAGCCTGCCTACTGAGATGGGACCCTGGAAGAAGACCCTGGTCTTCTCCTGCCCTTGGACTAGGGCTTCCACTATCAACTCTCCAGCTCTCAAGCCTCTGCAACTGAACTAGAAGGTGTACCATCAGCTCTCCTGGTTTCAGGCCTTTGGAGGAGGACTGGAACTATGTCATCAGCTTCATGGGTCTCCACCTTGCAGATGGAAGATGATGGGACTTCTTAGTCTCCATACTCACATTTTTCAATGGCTTATAATAAATCTCTAAGTATAAAAAGATAGATGGACAGCTAGACAGAGAGAGAGAGATGGAGGATAGAGATGAAGCAAAGAGAGAGAGAAAGATATTATTGGTTCTATTTCTCTGGAAACAGATGAATACAATGACCTAAGAGCAGATCTTTCCCATATATGTAGAGAAAGTAGAAAGCCCTTCTCTCCTAGCCCTAGTGGAGTGAAGATTAATGTGAGGTCCACAAATAGAGCAGAAAGGGGCTAAATTTGAGGAGTCTATAGAAACTCTAAATATCTTCAAAGAAATTCAGGAACATTATAGCAAGAAGCTTATTTCTCCAAAGCCTGATAGAAGTTGCAAGATTCTAGGACTAGTTTCGGAAGTGAGAGTAGAACAGCAAGGTGGTTTCCCCAGTGGCTCAGCAATGAAGCATCCGCCTGCAATGCAGGAGATGTAGATTCAATTCCCAGGTCAGGAAGAACCCCTGGAGAAGGAAATGGCAACGGACTCCAGTATTCTTGCCTGGGAAATCCCATGGACAAAGAAGCCTGGTGGGCTACAGTTCATGGGGTCACAAAAGAGTCAGACACGATTTAGCAACTAAATAACAAAAATAAGAACGGGGGTACAAGGAGGTGGGTAGAGATGTGAATGTGAGACAGTTCTCCATGGTCTGTGTGTAGGGGCTTACAAGTTTCTACATGCCTTAGTGGTTACGGAGGTTCTAAGGGAACTAGTTAAATAGCACAGATTAGGAATCAAGATCAGGAAATTTTAGTGAGATTTTGGTAGGCTGCATGCAAATAGCTGGGACCACGGATTTCAGCTGTTGCGTTCATGACAGCCACAGAAGCCCGCTGGAACTAGTCACACCATCTAATTGCCACCAATCTCTGTGTGTGTGTATGCACGAAGTCAAGGCTGACTATTTGCAACCCCCATAGCCCACCAGGCTCCTCTGACCATGGGATTTTCCAGGTAAGAACACTGGAGTGGGTTGCCATGTCCTCCTCCAGGGGATCTCCTTGACCCAGGGACCAAACCCACATCTCTTATGTCTCCTGTATTGGAGGCAGATTCTTTACCACTCTGCACCTGGAATGCCACCAATCTACCCAGATGTTATCTAGGGATAGAAGAAGAAATCCAAAGAACTAGCATTTTTATAGAAGAGTTTTGAGTTTAATGAAGAGGTTAGGAGACCACTGATTGTCAAGATTTCTTCCTGGCCCACATCCCTGCACACTACTCAGTAACGGAGGAGGTTATGAGAAAGATTACTTACAGATTGCCTCTTCAGTTCCAATTTATAAATTTTGGCCTTGCTACATATCCACATTTTAGAAATCCAGTTTCACACATTGTTTATCAAAGATCTGTGCCATATATTAAAATGAATTTTCCTACTCTGTATGAGCAGTAATGTAACTAATAACATCTGGTTAAAAAATAATAATGCTTCATGTTAGCTTGACTTTATAATAACAGCTAATTTAACTGTTTGAGGGGCTTTCCTGATGGCTCAGAAGGTAAAGCATCTGCTTATAATGTGGGAGACCCGGGTTTGATCCCTGGGTCAGGAAGATCCCCTGGAGAAGGAAATGGCAACCCACTTCAGTACTCTTGCCTAGAAAATCCCATGGATGGAGGAGCCTGGTGGGCTACAGTCCATGGGGTCGCCAAGAGTCAGCCACGATTGAGCGACTTCACTTTCACTTTCACTTAACTGTTTGAAGGTGATGGGGCATCTACCACATAACATCTACTTATTAGGCAAAATTTGTTGTTGGTGGTCATTTGCTGAAGTGCCCAACATTCTCCCCTCACCCTGACTTGCTGAGTAGGTCCTAAAAGCATGAGCTTCATTAGTGCTTTAAGACATCTTTAAATGTCTTAACTGAGCTGTCCCTAAGTTTTACTGTCTATACTCAGCCAAAACAGCATACTGGATCAGAGGCTAAGTGAGGATCTTTTTCATCTTCTTTCTCTCCATTTAAGTTCAAGTCAGATATTATTTTGAAATTAATATTTATTTGGATAAAATCAGAAAACCAGCCTAAACATGGACCTGCTTATGTTATTATTCTGAAATTTCCACTGCTATTTTTGTACACATTTTTCTTTCCCTCTCCCTTCCAGTCCTCATAACTTTATCCTCACTAGGGTTCTTCTGTGTTAAAGTAGATAAGCAAAAGTGAATCCTTACATTAGCCGGAAGGCAGTAGGCATGAGAAGAAAAAAGAAGTGGTGGTCACAGTCGAAGGACATGCTTTTCAATAGTGGTTTAGACATTTCAGGAAAGTTTACTCATCTCCTTTCATATCTGCTGGTATGACCACCTTATTCTTCTCTGTCAGATTGCCTTCAGGGTTATCTGCTGTTTGAGTGTCATTACAAAAGTCAGGTCTGCTCAGGATCATGTCAAATAATTTATCCCTGTGTCCTTATTTTAACTTCCCATTGCTTCTTCCCAGCACTGCATTCTGGGTCTTAACCATACTTGGTGTAATAGTAGTCAGGTGCCTCACAGCATCACTTTCTCTCTTAATGTGAATACCAATGTTATGCAAATGATGCAAAAGTGCCTCAGATTGTATGGTTTTGCTGTGAAGTCTAAACAAATACTGAGCCCCTCATGGGAGGAAAATAAAGCATCCTCAGAAAGTGTTACCTCTACAGTTTATTACACTGGGATTACTATTTGCTTAACACAATAAAATTTCAAAAAGAGAACTGTATTTTATAGGTATCTTGCAAATAAACTCATACTTTTTTAAAAGCATGTTGTTTAACTTTGTCTGGAATTGTACCTCCTGCCCCCAAATTAAACAGCTTAGTTTTCCACTATCTAAGTATTTGCCTTACATGTGAATAATACAGTTTAATCAGATTTTCTAAAGCTTTTATTAGATTATTTTAAAATGGTATAAATAATGTAACGTAAGCCTACTTTCATATTAGATACCTTCTGTGGCGGCTCACGCAGCTCAAGTTTTTCTTTCTTTTTTTTTTTTTTTAATTAAGGCGATTCCAGCAATCATTTCTGACTTTTGTGGCATCTTTCTGCAAATCCTATCTACTTTACTGCTACATTGAGGTTCATTTGTGTCATTCAAATCTTTGCTCTTTAAATATCCACTTATAAATTTATTATGGCAATACATCCATATCTTTACATTTAATCTGAAGCTTCGATAACAAGCAGGAGATGGAATAAATGAGTAGCAGACACACTTGACAAAATTAAAATGCTCTCCTGTCAGTGCCCATGTGAACTATTACAATGATAGAATAGCATTTTAATTTTGTCCAGTTCTTCTTTCACTCTTCATTTCTCTTTCTCCATCTTGCTGTGGAAGCTTTGATAAAAGATCTAGACTTTAAGTGCCCAACATCCTCACAAAAATGTCGGAGGATGTTTTAGAATCATGGATTTTGAATGACAGAGATGAACTTCACTGCAGCAGTACTGCAGTGGGGAATTTATCATTTTGTTAATTAAGAAGGGTTTTCCAATAGTCACTCCAGAAATTGCCTCTGGAATATCATTAATTAACAATCCCACTTCCACCATGGGAGGGAGGGGGAAGGCCAAGGAGGAAAACTGACAAAAAGAGTAACTATTAAAATACACACACATACAAATTTGAAAAGCACCAGACAAATTTGGAAAGGAGGAGAATTATTTAAAGCTGGAATTATAGGATCAGCAGAGTTAACAAAAAATCCAACTCGTAGCCTGAAAGCTATCTCGGTTCACAGGCCTTATGCTAGTCTCCAAACAAAGTCAACAGTTTAGAAACTCTTTATCTGAATGAAATAATTTACCATGTTGTTTGGAATTTGAGGTTTGTTGTTTTCTTTCCTTTTCCACTATGACCATTTCCTTTCTAGGGAAGAAAAAAACAAGTCTTTTTTTTTTTTTTTTCCAGTTTTCTTATTTGTTGAGTATCCAGGTAACAAACTACTTAAAATCAACCAAACAAAACTTGATAATTGGCCCCTGTCCCCATCTGAACCACAGAAGAGTGTAACCATGACAACCTGTCGTTTAGAGCAGACCATTTCCTGTACCTTTCAGGATTTAAGTATGTGAGAATCTATCCATTCCTAAGTGGAATCATCATGCCGGGAACATTTTGTTCTTTATCATAAAGGAAGAAAGAAGCCAGGATCCTAAATAGTTCTCAACAAGGTGTTAAGGTAAAATAGAGGTTTAGTGGGCGTGAAAGATATAGATACATACTCTAATCTGAAGTTCTTTCTCCTAAGAAATAAACAGGAAGTAGATTTTATGAAAGGGCAATAATTAAAGCCACAATGACTGTAGCAGGGTAGCTTGCTAAAATCGTAAGTTTCCAAAATAAGAAGCTTTATGGTTAGAAAGTAGCAGATTGCAGAGACAGACCCTCTAGAATTTATAAAGGAGTTTGGTGCCTATTATAGTCACATTTGGACTTCCCTGGTGACTCAGAAGGTAAAAAATCTGCCTGCAATGCAGGAGACCTGGGTTCAATCCCTGGGTTAGGGTGATCTCCTGGAGAAGGAAATGGCAATCCACTCCAGTATTCTTGCCTGGAGAATTCCATGGACAGAGGAGCCTGGTGGGCTACAATCCATGGAGTCATAAAGAGTTGGACATGACTGAGTGACTATTAATAAAGGAATGTGATCTTCACAATAGTCACATTTAGCATGTACCAGTTAAGTACTGTTCACCTCTTTTGTGGTTATTTTTCTTTGGCAATCAAACCTTAAAACAGAACTTTAGCTATCTGGATTTCATAATACATGGAAACAACTGTTTTTTACTTCTAGTGAGAGAGCTTAACCTTGCTGAGAATAATCTCATAGACTCTTAAACATCAGTTGCCCCAAACAGGAAAAGAAGCTTTAAAAGTGATTCCTTATTAAGTAGATCAAGAATTTTTTTTAACCATTAAAGTAGTCTTAGTCATGACTAAAATCTATGATCAGCTTCCATTCTGTCAATGAAACTGGCAGTCAACTTGTACATTCCCACTAGAATAATTTTAGAGTAAGAACACAAAAAGAGAAACTGTGTGTGTTAGTCGCTCAGTCGTATCTGACTCTTTGTGACCCAATGGATTGTAGCCCGCCAGGCTCCTCTGTCCATGGAATTCTCCAGGCAAGAATACTGGAGTGGGTTGCCATTCCCTTCTCCAGGGAAAAAGAGAAGCTGGTAAGCGAATATTTCAAGTTGTGAGGCTAATAGAAACGAAGCAAGTTTTGTTAGAGCTGCGTATACTTGCTTTGCAGTCTTCATATCAAGGGGGTCTAATGGGTATCAGAAGAAAAATCAAAGGTGGATTTTGCCCTTTCCATTGAACAGGCTGACAGCAGATTTACATTTCTACCTCGCTGGTATATGGGGATCACTGTGAATGCAGTTAACACCTTTTTCCATATACAATATCAAAGTCACCTGAGATCATTCTCCAGTTCCTATTCAAGTCTCAATTCCTAGTCAACAAAAGTGTTGTTGTTGTACTTGTTTAGTTATTCAGTCATATCTGACTCTTGTGGTCCCATGTTCTGTAGCCCACCAGCTGCTCTGTCCATGGGATTTCCCAAGCAAGAATACTGGAGTGGGTTGCCATTTCCTTCTCCAGGGCATCTTCCCGACCCAGGGATCAAGCCTGCATCCACTGCATTGGCAGGCAGATTGTTTACTACTGAGCCACCAAGGAAGCCCCAATAAATGTGTTGCTCTTGTTATTCACTCGCTCAGTCATGTCCGACTCTTTGCTACCCCATGGATAACAGCATGCCAGACTTCCCTGTCCTTCACCATCTCCTGGAGCTTGCTCAAACTCATGTCTACTGAGTCAGTGATGCCATCTAACCATCTAGTCCTCTGTCATCCCTTTCTTCTCCTGCCTTCATTCTTCCCCGGTATCACAGTCTTCTCGAATGAGCTGGCTCTTTGCATCAGGTGGCCAAAGTATTGGAGCTTCAACTTCAGCATCAGTCCTTCCAATGAATAGTCAGGACTGATTTCCTTTAGGATTGACTGGTTAGATCTCCTTGCAGTCCAAGGGACTCTAAAGAGTCTTCTCCAACACCACAGTGTACTGAGCATTTATTGTGTGAAGGGTTTGCTAAATGCAGTGGGACATGGAAAGAAGCAACAGTCGATTTTCTATGAAGCTAAGAAATGTTAGGGCTCCTACCCCTATCAAGGATCTGGCAGGGATGCTGGCAATTTTTTTAATTTAAAATTTTTATTATTTTTATTTTAAAATTCTAAAATTTTGTGAGCTTTAGGCTCTGCAAAACCTAAATGCCTCCTATCAGGTTTCACTGAATTTAATGGAAGCACCTTAAGATGTGCATGTTTTTCTGTGGGGAATGACTGCAAGAAGAGCTTAGGAAACTGACTAACACTGTTGCTATAGGTTTAAAGACTTTTCAAGGAAAAGAAGAAATGTGACCTAGGTGATATAATGATGAAAACTATAATAAATTGAAGTGGTCTCTGTTTTACCGTTTGGGGCATCCTTATTTACAGCTGTTTTTAATATGTGGAAAGTTTCTGGCATGAAGTTAAAGACACCATTTGAGAAACTCTCTTTTGCCAGTTAAGGTATGAAGTCTATGAAAGTATGTAAAAGGAACTTATATATATAATTATTGTAATACATAGCCAATTACAATCCTAATAACTACCACTTATTGACTACATATCATGTGTTGAGCAGTATGCAAAAACAAAAAAAGTTGCAGACACTGGAATCAAGTAGAACCCTGCAGGGCCCCTTACCTCCAAGTAAAAATCTGAGCGGTTAACGATCAGGTCACAGACTCAGTGCCTGGTGCATATTTCTTAGCTGTTCTACAGATACTAAAACTGCCACCAAAGAATAAATTAACTGTATTATTACCGGACTATAGTCATAATGTAAGCTGCTTCACCTTGAGCAGTGGTGAGGCTATAGCTCACACAATTCTAAGAACTGTTCTCAACAGAATGAGATTAACACTGTCCCTCACAATAAATCTATATCTTCATGGGCATGAAAATAACTGCAGCTTTCTCTCTTCCTACATGTAAACAAACAACTAAAACCGTCAGCATAGCCCCATGTTGACATCTTCCACCCTGAGAATACTCCACCCTTTGTCAGCATGAAGTTACAAAAGATAGACCTTCACCCCTAATCCCATAGAAATGGAGTGATGTTCTGTCAAGTGGGGATTTGTAAGCAGCTTTTAGCTGGAAAGAGCTCTCTGCACGAGGCTTACCCTTCTGTCTACCTTAAGCCAGGAACTTCCATGCACAACTCATCTCCAGCCCAAGATCACCTTTCAAACCTTGTAATCACATGATACCTTGCCTAATTTGACCATTATTTCCATCCATCAATAAAATAGACATGAAGAATAAGTGACTAGCAGATGACCAGATCTCTTCCATAGTGTTCCCTTCAGTAATCTCCCAAACAAACTGTGTGGCCAAACCTTGGGAACAAGATAACAGCCAGAGAAAGCTCATGAGGAGTCAACAAACCTGCACACAGGTCTGCACACAGTGGAAGATGGTGACAATTGTGATCCCTTATCTCAATGAATAACTAAGATTACCTCCTTGTTTCCCTTTAAAGTTTCAAGGCTGAGCAGAATCTTCAGAGGCTTTTTCTGAGGAACACTGAGTCTACCATCTCTTCAAATCCATCATATTGCTGAGCCACCATCTTGCCAGCATTCTGATTAAAGACACCTTTCCTCTCTACCATTGTGAGTATTGATTTTATAAGTTGTGAGCAGCAGAAGCCCCTCCAGAAGCACATTAAATCCTCATAACAAACCTGTGAGGTAGATGCTATTATTACCTCCATTTTACAGAGGACTCTGAAAGCGAAAAGGAATTAACACTTTCTCTTGATGAAAGTGAAAGAGGAGAGTGAAAAAATTGGCTTAAAACTCAACATTCAGGAAACTAAGATCATGGCATCTGGTTCCATCACTTCATGGCAGATAGATGGGGAAACTGGAAACTGTGACAGACTTTATTTTGGGGGACTCCAAAATCACTACAGATGGTGACTACAGCCATGAAACTAAAAGATGCTTGTCCCTTGGAAGAAAAGTTATGACCAACCTAAACAGCAAAACTCTGTCTAGTCAAAGCTGTGGTTTTTCCAGTAGTCATGTATGGATGTGAGAGTTGAAATATAAAGAAAGCTGAGAGCTGAAGAATTGATGCTTTTGAACTGTTTTGTTGGAGAAGACGAGAGTCCCTTGGACTGCAAGGAGATTCAACCAGTCCATCCTAAAAGAAGTCAGTCCAAAGAATATTCTTTGGAAGGACTGATGCTGAAACTGAAACTCCAATACTTTGGCCACCTGATGTGAAGAACTGACTCATTAGAAAATACCTTGATGCTGGGAAAGATTGAAGGTGGGAGGAGAAGGAGAGGACAGAAGATGAGATGGTTGGATGGCATCACTGACTCAATGGACATGAGTTTGAGCAAGCTCCAGGAGATGGTGATGGACAGGGAGACCTAGCGTGCTGCAGTCCATGGGGTCACAAAGAGTCAGATATGACTGACAGACTGAACTATACTGTAAATTTTATTACAAAAAACTATTAACTCACTATTTTATAACAATAAATACAGGCATTCTTACAAAATCTTGATTTGAAATGATAATTAATAAAACCTTCCTTGAAGAAATTTGACAAAATGAATTTTTTACCTATAATATTTTCATTCCTTTAAAACCAATAGTTTTATTTCTAAAGAAATCATTGAAATTAGGGAAATATTTATATTCAAAAATGTTTCAGCATCATTTATAATAAAAATTACAAATATTTAAAATTAAAGGTGTATAATTATAGTGGAATGTAGGGAAAATTTTATGTTAGAATGATGCAAAGTCATTAAAAGTTCTGTTTAAAATTTTACCTAACATTATGGATATACAAATACTAAACACATGAAAATGCATTTAAAAGAAAAGACTGCAGAAAAATATGCCAAATTGTAACAGTTGTTTGAGATTATGGTCACCAGGTGGAAAGTTTTACATGCAATTGAAGGTATGAGAATGGGTGATAAGACATATCTGAAACACCAATGAAGAATCATCAAGCAAATAGTGAAAGTCAAAGGAAACCAGACAGCATGAGATGAGATTAAACTTTTTGAAGCTTTTCTGGACTTATAAAATCTTTTAAGTTTGAATTCTGCCTGTAATAAAAGTATTCTTAATGGGGAATGACTGAAAACTGAAGACATTGAAGAGGATTTAGAGAGACAGAGAAACTTCACTTGGATTTGGAAATATCAACAAGATTTATATGATGAGAGAAGAAAAGGCAATCCCATACCAGTACTGGAAACGGGCCAGTACCAGAAGAAGAAAAACTTGAGTAGAGAATGTGCAGGCTGCGTCTATTCAGAAATGCCTCAATTTGATGGAATACAGGATTCCCTTTGGAAAGATAAAAAAGCATTTTAACCTTTGGTATGAAACCATATTATTATGCAATTTAGTGCCATCTTGAGAAGCATGAAAGCTACCTAGGAACAAATTTTGGATCAATATAGGCTATCAAACCAAGGACTGTTGTGCAAAACAGCCCTGCAGGAAGAATCCAGGAGGCGGGGGGGGGGGGGGGGGGG
>ML660765.1:18800200-19287891 GCA_007570785.1 Antilocapra americana | reverse complement strand
TGTATATGAGACGGGAGTTCTGGAATACTGAATGCAGGGAGCACTCTGCCATAAAGCATATGATGATTAGCTATGAAAAGACTTTATTCATAGTGGTTATGGCAAGGAATGAACAGACCCCAAGGAAAGTTTAGAGGGAGAATCAATAGGATTTGGTTAAAATAAATGTATATATAAGTAAAATTAATAGGAGGGTACAGACATTTGTGCTTCCCTGGTAGCTCAGCTGGTAAAGAATCAACCTACAATGCAAGAGACCCCAGTTCGATTCCTGAGTTGGGAAAATCTGCTGGAGAAGGGATAGGCTACCCACTCCAGTATTCTTGGGCTTTCCTGGTGGCTCAGTGGTAATGAATCCGCCTACAATGCAGGAGACCTGGGTTCAATCCCTGGGCTGAAAAGGTTCCCTGGAGAAGGGAATGGCTACCCACTCCAGTATTCTGGACTGGAGAATTCCATGGACTGTGTAGTCCATGGGGTCGCAAAGAGTCAGACATGACTGACGAACTTTCACGTCATCTCTCATAGACATTTCAGAGACTCTGAGTTCCAGTGACATCGATGGTACACATCTTTTTTAAAAGAGAAACACACAGCTTATTGGAAAGAAAATGATCTCAAATTTTAATATGTTTAGCTTGAAGCAGTCCACCAACAGAACAAGTCCCAAAAGCAGTTGGGATATAGACCTCAAAAGCTGGGAACACGAAGCAAAAGTGTCTCTTATGACTCAAACAAAGTTATGAGCCAGAAGAGAGGAAAAAAATAATCAACTCTGCCTAGTACCATGAGAGGGTGTTAGCAGTTACTCATTTTAAGTGTCACTTTGCAAACAGACTTAAACCAACCTTTTGGAACCTAACCAAATTATAAATAGAAGTTCTGTAAAGAGAAGGGCCATCAACATGGAAGAGAAAGTCAAAACCATGAGTCACAGTTGATTCAGGGAAAACACACAAAAAGGAAAGAGGAATGGCCTAGAATTAAACTTTGGGAACATTCACAGATAAGAGAAAAAGAATAATTTAATTCCAAATCACAATGCCTTTAGCTCTGAGAAGTGAGACCAGATTTGTTCTTCAGCTCAGATGTGGACAACACAATGAAATCCTAGAAAGAAAAAGCCAGAGAAAACAACAACCAAAAAAACCCCACTTTTTTAGTCAGAATTCAGAGCACACTGTTTACTGAAAAACAAGAAGAAAACTCTTAAAATCAACTGATATGACTGCATGTTTCACAAGAAATCTACTACCCAAAAATTCTTCAGAGAAAATAAGCAGCAGACACATTTTGGTTTCAAATTCAATGACCAAGAGGTTAAGACTAAAGAATATATTTTCAATTAACTGAATTAACCTGTAACGTTGAAATGGAAATGCTTACATTTCACACATATGTAAATCAAAAGGACATTAAAAATAACTCCCTATACAGACCATCCACATTCCAAATCCTTTTATATGTATTCTTGTCAGAGTACATTTACAGTGACCTGCTTTCTGTGTCTTGGTTTCTCCCCAGCCATGATTTTAGAAAGAGCCACTATACTCCCTTTCACAGAATCTCACATTTATGGTTTCTCAAGTACAATTTCCCACTTTCACTCAAATTAAAGAAAATATGTTCTTTCTTCTGATGGGCAAATCCCAAGAGGCTTAGTTAAACTGAAGCTGGACAGAGGCACCAAGTCTCAGGAGCACTTATTGGCAATCTGGGAGTGTACTGTCCCCAGGGTTACAGTAAAACACAGCGCTATCCATGGAGTTAAGAGATAGTGAATCAAAATATTAAACTTGCTTTAATGTGGAACCAAAAAACTAATAAGGCTCTGTTAATACATTTTTATTTGCATTTAACAATTGCCCACTTTGGGGGTATCTTTTCAAGTCATATTTTTAAGAAATAAAGCAATGCAGATAAACTTGAAGTTTTCTATATCCACTTCACATCTTTCCATATCCCATTTCACTTCTTCCCTCCCTAAAGGCTAACTTCACAGATGGATATTTTACCTCAGAAATCTTTAGTAAATATTCACCCTCACTAGTAATCAGAGAAGAGCAAATTTAAATAATGAGATAACAATTTATATCCATCGAACTGGCAACAACTTACAAAGTCTGACCATATCAAGTTTTTGTGAGTCTGTAGGGAAATAGGGATTCTCGTATACCTCTGATGAAAAGGTAAATGAAACTATCACTTTGAGAAGTAATTTATTAATATCTTATAAATGTAGAATATGTTTACCCCATGATGGGTCAATGCCATGGCTAGGTTATAAAAATAAAAGATTCTTTTTTTCCTTCTGGGCATATAGAAGGATGATACTACTCAGTCTCCTTGTCTTAGGTGAAGCTATTACTGACCAGTGGTTAAGAGTGAAATGACAGATGTCAATGATTGCTGCATATATAACTGCCAGTGTAAACTCCTCCAGCTCCTGCTTGACAAGATGACCTTGGAGACATACACTAAGGTGTAAGGAATAAAAGATCAAGGCAGCCTGGTGAAAGCTGAGGCAAACATGTGGGAGAGAGCTGCCCAGGAAAATCACCTGAATCCTTAACAGATTTCATGTGAGTAAGAAACAAATTTCTTTTGTTTTAAGCCACCGACAGCAGGTGAGCCGTGAACTTCCAGATGTTCAAGCTGGATTTAGAATAGACAGAGGAACCAGAGATCAAATTGCCAACATCCATTGGATCATTGATAAAGCAAGTTCAGTTCAGTTCAGTCACTCAGTCATGTCCGATTCTGCAACCCCCTGAACCGCAGCACGTTAGGCTTCCCTGTCCACCACCAACTCCCAGAGTTTACCCAAACTCACGTCCATTGTGTCAGTGATGCCATCCAGCCATCTCATCTGCTGTTGTCCCCTTATCTTCCTGCCTTCAATCTTTCCCAGCATTGGGGTCTTTTCAAATGAGTCAGGTGGCAAGAGAGTTCCATAAAAACATCTACTTCTGCTTTATTGACTATGCCAAAGCCTTTGACTGTGTGGACCACAACAAACTCTGGAAAACTCTTCAAGAGATGGGAAAACCAGACCACCTGACCTGTCTCTTCAGAAATCTGTTTGCAGGTCAGGAAGCAACAGTTAGAACTAGATATGGAACAACAGACAATAGGGAATATGTCAAGGCTGTATATTGTCACCCTGTTTATTTAACTTATACACAGAGTACATCATGAGAAATGCTGGGCTGGATATAGCACAAGCTGGAATCAAGATTGCCGGGAGAACTATCAATAACCTCAGACATGCAGATGACCCCACCCTTATAGCAGAAAGTGAAAAAGAACCAAAGAGCCTCTTGATGAAAGGGAAAGAGGAGAGTGAAAAAGTTGGCTGAAAACTCAACATTCAGAAAACTAAGATAATGGCATCTGGTCCCATCACTTCATGACAAATAGGTGGGGAAACAGTGTCAGACTTTATTTTGGGGTGTTCCAAAATCACTGCAGATGGTGACTGCAGCCATGAAATTAAAAGACGCTTGCTCTTTGGAAGAAAAGTTATGACCAACCTAAACAGCATATTAAAAAGCAGAGACATTACTTTGCCAACAAAGATCTGTCTAGTCGGTTTTTCCAGTAATGTATGGATGTGAGAGTTGGACTGTAAAGAAAGCTGAGAGCTGAAGAATTGATACTTTTGAACTGTTTTGTTGGAGAAGACTCTTGAGAGTCCATTGGATAGCAAGGAGATCCAACCAGTCCATCCCAAAGGAAATCAGTCCTGACTATTCATTGGAAGGACTGATGATGAAACTGAAACTCCAATACTTTGGCCACCTGATGCGAGGAACTGACTCATTTGTTAAGACCCTGACGCTGGGAAAGATTGAAGGTGGGAGGAGAAGGAGATGACAGAAGATGAGATGGTTGGATGGCAATACCGACTCAATACATGAATTTGAGTAAACTCCAGGAGTTGGCGATGGACAGGGAGGCCTGATGTGCTTCAGTCCATGGGGTTGCAAAGAGTCAGACATGACTGAGCAACTGAACTGAACTGAACTGAGATCTGGAGATAGTTTCTTACAGAAGTACAAATAATTTATCCTAATACATGGGGTTCCCTAGCAGCTCAGTTGGTAAAGAATCTTTCTGTGCAGAAGACCTGGAGCCTAATACAGAAATACATATACTAAAAATGTTCACATATATACACGAGACATGTTCTCAGATAAATCCTTTGCAATAACACAAAATTGATAAATATCTCAATGTTTACAAGTAATGTGGTTGATCAGTTGTAGTATATTTTTCTACAATACTAACTGAAAACATAAAAGAGTTTATATGTGTATGGATTAATCCTAAAAATGAGACAAACAAGTTGCTAAATGATCTGTATTATATAATGCTAGAATATAAACTCATTTAGGGTGGTAAATTGAGTATGTGGCTTGTTCCCAGCACTTAGAATATCTTGGTAGGTGTTAGTAATAACTCAATAAATATTTGTTAAGTGAATAAATGATTATCTCAGAAAGTTTAGAAATAATTATCTATTGACTCACATGTAGTAAACAAAAACACGTAATGAAAACATCATTCATTAGTTTATTTTCAGCTCAATAAATTAACTAAAAGCTTAACTTAATTGCCTTGTAACCCCCAAATTAATCCTCCCCACTATTAGGACATTTTAATTTGACATGTGCTTTTGACATCAGGCAAGCTATGTAATTCTTCAGGGCCACAATCTCCTCACTAGTAAAATGAGGATTCAACAGTCCTCACTTTATAATATTCTTGTAATAAAATAGATGAAACTAGACAATACATATAAAGTGCTCAGAAAAGGGCATAGCATAAAGTAAGCAATCAAAACTACTAGCCATTTTTGCTATTATTATTATTGCCATTATTCTTTATCTGGCCTTTGAAGATGTCTGTTCTCTAACTTCTTCACATATGAGTCATGATGTACATATCTAAAGGAATTAATGAAAATTCCCTTTTATATTTGCCAGCCTTTTCACAATATATTAGATTATAAGTAAACCATTTTAACATCTAAACATTGATAATTACAGGTAGTCTGATAGTATCTGGGAAATTGAGATACAAGGGAAAAAAAAATAGGTTAAAAAGAGAAGTTTCAAAGCATTGGGTTCCTTTTCTTCTTAGTTTCTCAAATTGCTCTATTTATTTATTTTTTTTTAAGTACATACAGTGGTTAGTTTATTAATTTATTTTTTTTAATTTTCTTTACTTTATTGTGTTGATTTTGCCATACAATGACATGAAACCGCCATGGGTTTACATATGCTCCCCCTCCAGAACCCCTGTCCCTCCTCCCTCCCGATACCTTCCCCCTGGGACATCTCGGTGCACCAGCCCCGAGGATCAACCCTGGGCTGGCGATTGATTTCACATATGATAATTAACATGTTTCAATGCCATTCTCCCATATCATCCCACCCTTGCCCTCATCCACAAAGTCCACGAGTCTGTTCTATGCATCTGTGTTTCTTTTGCTGTCTCGCATGCTGGGTTCTCATTACCATCTTTCTAAATTCCATATATATGCGTTAGTACACTGTATTGTTGTTTTTCCTTCTGGCTACTTCACTCTGGATAATAGGCTCCAGTTCCGTCCACCTGAGTAGAACTGATTCAAATGAATTTTTTTTTTAATGCTGAGTAATATTCCATTGTGTATATGTACCATATGTACCACAGCTTTCTTATCCATTCGTCTGTTGATGGGCATCTAGGTTGCTTCCATGTCCTGGCTATTGTAAACAATGTGGCGATGAACATTGGGGTACACTTGGCTCTTTCAATTCTGGTTTCCTCGGTGTATATGCCCAGCAGTGGGATTGCTGGGTCATATGGCAGGTCTATTTGCAGTTTTTAAGGACTCTCCACACTGTTCTCCATAGTGGCTGTACTAGTTTGCATTCCCACCAACAGTGTAAGAGGGTTCCCTTTTCTCCACATCCTCTCCAGCATTTATTGCTTGTAGATTTTTGGATGGCAGCCATTCTGACTGGTGTAAAGTGGTACCTCATTGTGGTTTTGATTTGCATTTCTCTGATAATGAGTGATGTTGAGCATCTTTTCATGTGTTTGTTAGTCATTTTTATGTCTTCTTTGGAGAAATGTCTGTTAAGTTCTTTGGCCCACTTTTTGATTGGGTCATTTATTTTTCTAGAATGGAGCTGCAGGAGTTGCTTGTATATTTTTGAGATTAATTGTTTGTCCGTTACTTCATTGGCTATTATTTTCTCCCATTCTGAAGGCTGCCTTTTCACCTTGCTTATAGTTTCCTTTGTTGTGCAGAAGCTTTTAATTTTAATTAGGTCCCATTTGTTTATTCGTGCTTTTATTTCCAATATTCTGGGAGGTGGGTCATAGAGGATCCTGCTTTGGTTTATGTCGGAGAGTGTTTTGCCTATGTTATCCTCTAGGAGTTTTATAGTTTCTGGAAATTGCTCTATTTAACACTGCAAAGCTAGATCAGGAAGAACTGCGTATGTGTGAGTGAGAGAGAGAGACAGAGAGAGATACCAAATATGTTATTGCCATTAGCCAGTTGAAATTTACAGGTTAACTGAATTGACTATGTATAAAAGTTCAAAATTAAAAGCTGCTTTCTCCACTGATAAGAAGGAACTTTAGTTTGGCACTGCCCCATTAGAGTGATGCCTTACCAAATCAATGACGCTCAGCAGCGGTCGCACCAAACTTCCTGATCACTAAATAGAATCTCTTTCATTAGCTCTTCACAGTTACCGTTTTTTTTTCTGTTTCTCACTGACAGCTACTTATAATTCTAATATGCAGGTAAATTAACTAGGCCAGATTTAGTTGTTGGTAATTTATAATATGATTCAATGTGAATACCTAAATTGCTTTATTTTATCATAAATCATGTTAAAAGTTATCATCAGTAGTAGACATTTGTTTATCATATATTTAACTTTCCTTTAGATAGAGCTTTCATTTTGGAAACAGGCATTAGTGAAAAAAATAGTAGTAAATATCCAAAACAAGTATCACCTTACAACATTCTACTTTAAATGGATATGGTAGTTTTACTCTTTCATGTGGAACAACTTTTTGACTATGCTATTTGTGTCTATAAGTAGACTAAGAGATATAAATTATATAATAAAAAAAAACTACTAAGAGACTTCCCTAAATAGGCAAAGAAGTCTACCTTAGAATTCTGTGCAAAAACTAGTAACATACACATCTTATGTCTATTGTACAGCTTGTATTCTTTGAGTACATTTCTTTTCTCTGGTAATACTAGTAATTAATAAGTATGTTTGTTGAAAATAAAGCAGATAAATATTAGGAATTTTAATTTTCAGAAAGTAAACACTGCTTTACCACTAAACTTTATCCTTGGAGAGTTTTATATCTTGCAGGTTTTGATAGAAATAAAAGCTCATTAACGGAATATTTTTTACCCAAACCATTACAACTTCATCATTTTGAATCACAGCTCATTAAAACAATTATAATCAAATGTTTCATTTTCTTTTTCCCTTGTGAGAAACAGCTGAAAAGGTTATGTTTGTTTTTCTTTATCTAAATCTCTGGGGTGATATAAACAGGCTACATAGATTCGTGTGCTGTTTTTCATTTATGTTTCAATGTGTCTCTGATGCTAGTTTGCGTTATTTTATATTTATTTTAACATTATTTCGGCAGAACTGCAGAACTTGGCATTATGAGCATAGTTAAATTAACAAGACATTTAATACCATCCTTTCAAAATTCAAATATTGGCAGGTGATTGCTTAATGGAATTCAGTTACAGTCCCTTGCAGGTGTATTCTATTTTGGATCTCTCCAAAGAGGGTAAATTCTCAGTGGTTAGTTTTAAGACTCCTTTTATCCTTTAAAGTACAACATAACACACTATGTTACCTGAGCAACCCTGAACAAAAATAAAAATGCCAACACCCTGGCTACAGGTAATTCAACTAATCCAGAACTGAACAGAGACACACATATTCTAAGATCTACAGGGAGCTAATTGGAATAGCCCTCATCTCTCCTTGTGTTGCTCATTGTATTTACTTAGTCATTTTAAATCATATAAATTATGAGCCTATACTTATGATTTTATTCAGATTGATTCACCCCAGGTCTCAGAATTGATACATAAGAAGAGATCTGCCACTAGAAAGACATTTTCAGCAAAAACTGGACATCTGACTACAACTTCTCATACTGATACTATTCCATTGTACTGTGCCGTATCTATAGGATCATTTTGACCTTTTTAAAACCATTCTAACAATATGTACAGTTAGTGTTTTAACTACAATTAATAACAAGTACACAATTACTGACTTAAAATGACAAAACTCTAGACATATAAATAACTGTTGATATTTTGCACCACAACCTAAGTAATATAGGCAATTCTTTTAATTTTGAGACTAAATGTTAATCATTTAACAAATATAATTATTCTATGTAGAGTACTGTTTTAAACACTATGGAGAAGTTTACCAGAACAAACTCATCTTCACGGAGTTCATACATACAAATCATAAACACATAACAAATTTTTAAGAACACTGCATAATTTTTACCTCGTTTTCATCAGGTGTTTCCTGGTGACTTACATTATGGATATGACACTTATTTTATTCACTCAAAAAAATTAGGAGAAGTAAAATTTTCATATCATGTAGGCCAAAGATATTTTCTGACTTTTTTAAAGTGTGTTCAATGCAACTGAATGTGTAGGCAAAGCATATATGGCAGATTAAGTGAACAAGATCAAAATTCCAGTAAGTGTTATGTACTGGATCTACCTTCCATTTTAGGTTGCAAAAATCATTAAAAAAAAAAAAAATCAGAGGAAGGTTACACTGTACCATGATGTTTAAGGACTTTAAGTGAGTTAACTCACATGAATAAAACAGATTTCCTTCTAATGCACTTATGTTTTAAATGGTCAATAAAACACTAAATGATATTCTGAGATATAACCTTGAGTTCCTGGCATCATTTAAAAGATGCAAAGGAAACTTACCTCCTTCCAACCAACCCTAGCGATGTATTTGTCATGGAGCATAAAATGGTTTCCTGAATTACTTTCAAAGGCTGACAGAATCCAAATGGACAATGTAAGCTGTTGAGTTTACTTACCATAAATCAATTTATCTATCATATGCTATGTCAGTATATACAGCTCAAATCATTCAGGTAACCAAAAAGTCCAAAGACCCTACACAAAGGTTCTTAATTATCTTAGTTTTAAATGTGGCAAATTTATTACTGCATCAGTCTTTTCCAGAACTGGGACCATATGTAACCGTACTTTGATTACTGGATAAATAGCTATTAACTGTTTAAAAAATGAAGTCCACATTCACCTTGATGATATAGATAAATGTCCATTGTGAAGTTTACCTAAATTTTGATAGACATTTAGATAGGTTGATTTTAATGGTACAGAGAAGAAAAATATACTAAAACCAGAAGAAATAGTTTCTTTATATAAATTTTAAGGAGGAGGCCCAGAGGACCAAGGACTTGCCAAAGGTCAAGCTACAAGTTGCATAGACGGTACCTGAACTCATGTCTTCTGATTTCCAGATTAGGATTTTCCCCATCACACTGATGTTCTAGTTATAATGGCTATGTGACAACTGACCCCGAATCTTACTGACTTCACACTCACTGTTGTTGTTCATTCACCCAGTCACGTTCAACTGTTGGTGACCCCTTGGACTGCAGCATGCCAGGCCTTGTGTCCCTCACCATCTCTAGAAGTTTGCCCAATTTCATGTCTACACTGGACATATCACACCAAGATAGTTATACAAACAAGACATAGAGTAACAATTATTGGCAAGGATATGGAAAAACTGGAATCCTCATATATTACTGACAGAAACATCAAGTTGGTACAGTAACTTTGGAAAATAGTTTGGTGATACCTCAAAATATTGAACATACAGTTCCCATATGACCCAGTAATTTTACATCTAATAGCTAAAAATGAAAAAGTCAAATGTCTGTCAATGGATATAAGTAAAATGTGGTATATCCATACCACGAGATATTATTCAACCATAAAAATGAGTGAAATATTGCTATCTGATATGACAGGGATAAACTCTGAAAACACTGTACTAAGTGAAAGAAATCATCCACTAAAGACTACATATCATATGATTTCCTTCATATAAAATTTCATGAGTGAAATCTTTGATATGGCAAATGAATATGCAAATAGGCAAATCCACAGAAACAGGAAACAGATTTAGTGGTTGCTAGAGAATAGGAGGATGAGGGAATGAGGAGCAAGAGATAACAGAAAGGGTTTCTTTTTCTGTTAACGAAAATGTTCTGGAATTAGACAACAGTGATGGTTACACAAATCTGTGAAGACACTCAACACCACTAAATTGTGCATTTTAAAATGGTAAATTTAGGATGTGTGAATTAATTTCAAATAAAATGTATCAATAAAAATTAATTTTCAAAACACTTGACTTAAAACTACAATTACATTTATTTTCCACATAAATCTTCAGTCTCCTTGCACTTAGTGTGAAATCAAGGTTGGCTAGTGCTGCTTTGAGGCTGGAGGAATTATCTAGAGTCTTATTCACTCACTGATTTGGCCTGGGCTGAGACTTGAAGAGTTAGGGCTGGAACAGCTGAAGAGATTCTCTCTATGGAAGCTTCAAGGCAGCCATGCTTCCCACATGGCAACTCTGGCTTCCTTTGTCATATATCCCAAAAGAAAGAAACAGAAACCAGATGGTCTTTTATGACTTAGCTTCTGAAGTCACACCAAAATACTCTGACCACATTCTCTTGGTAGAGGCAGTTGTTATATAGTTTGGTTCAGGTACAAGGATAGTGAGCACAGAACCCAAGTCTCAATGGACAAGCATAAATGTTGCACTGTAAGAAAAGTATGTACAACCTGGGGAAATTAAATCTATCATATTAGCAATTCAAGCTTCCTATATTCATACATGCTCACCTTCTGGGGAGGGCACCTGACAATATAGAAGTAACTAAGGCACCAAAATCACTGCAGGTGGTGACTGCAGCCATGAAATTAAAAGATGCTTACTCCTTGGAAGGAAAGCTATGACCAACCTAGATGGCATATTTAAAAGCAGAGATATTGCTTTGCCAAAAAAGATCCATCTAGTCAAGGCTATAGTTTTTCCAGTAGTCATGTATGGATGTGAGAGTTGGAGGGTGAAGAAAGCTGAGCACCAAAAAATTGATGCTTTTGAACTGTGGTGTTGGAGAAGACTCTTGAGAGTCCCTTGGACTGCAAGGAGATCCAACCAGTCCATCCTAAAGGAGATCAGTGCTGGGTGTTCATTGGAAGGACTGATGTTGAAGCTGAAACTATAATACTTTGGCCCCTTCATGCAAAGAGTTGACTCATTGGAAAATACCCTGATATGGGGAAGGATTGGGGGCAGGAGGAGAAGGGAGAGACAAAGGATGAGATGGCTGGATGGCATTACGGACTCAATGGACATGGGTTTGCGGGGACTCCGGGATTTGGTGATGGACAGGGAAGCCTGGTGTGCTCTGATTCATGGGGTCACAAAGAGTTGGACACAACTGAGCGACTGAACTGAACTGAAGGCACCAATTGAGCAGAAGAGATCAAATGACATATTGGCTGCTTTAAACCAGCATTTTGATGATGCCAACAAAATACTTCCTGCTTCCCATTTTGAACATTTCACCCTACACCTACACTTTTTTTTCCTTTTTATTTTTTTTTGAAGAGTAATTGCTTTACAGAACTTTGTTTTCTGTCAAATCTCAACATGAATCAGCCATAGGTATACATATATCCCCTCCCTTTGAAACTCCCTCCCATCTCCTTCCCCATTTCACCCCTCTAGGTTGATACAGAGCCCCTGTATGAGTTTCCTCAGCTATACAGCAAATTCCCATTGGCTATCTATTTTACATATGGTAATGTAAGTTTCCATGTTACTCTTTCCATACATCTCACCCTCCCCTCCCCTCTCCACATTTACACAAGTCTATTCTCTATGTCTGTTTCTCCATTGCTGCCCTGTAAATAAATTCTTCAGTAAAATTTTTCTAGATTCCATATATGTGCATTAGAATATATTTATCTTTCTCTAATTCACTTCACTCTGTGTAATACATTATAGGTTCATCCACCTCATCAGAACTGACTCAAATGTTTTCCTTTTTATGGTCGAGTAATATTCCATTGTGTATATGTACCACAACTTCTTTATCCATTCATCTGTCAATGGACATCTAGGTTGTTTTCATGGTCTAGCCACTGAAAATAGTCCTGCAATGAACAGTGGGATACGTCTGTCTTTTTCAATTTTGGTTTCCTGGGTGTATATGGCTAGGAGTGGTATTTCTGGGTCATATGGTGGTTTTATTCCTAGTTTTTTAGGGAATCTCCATGCTGTCTTCCATAGTGGCTGTATCCATTTACATTCCCACCAACAGTGCAAGAGCATTCCCTTTTCTCCATACCCTCTTCAGCACTTATTGTTTGTAGACTTTCTGATGATGGCCATTCTGACTGGTGTGAGGTGATATCTCACTGTGGTTTTGATTTGCATTTCTCTAATAATGAGCCATGTTGAGCATCTTTTCATGTGTTTGTTAGCCATCTGCATGTCTTCTTTGGAGAAACGTCTGTTTAGGTTTTCTTCCCACTTTTTTATTGGGTTGTTTTTCTGGCATTGAGTTCTATGAGCTGCTTGTATATTTTAGAAATTACTCCTTTGTCAGTTGTTTCATTTGTTATTATTTTCTGTCATTCTGAGCATTGTCTTTTCACCTTGCTATGCAAAAGCTTTTAAATTTAATCAGGTCCCACTTGTTTACTTTTGTTTTTATTTCCATCACTCTAGGAGGTAGGTCATAGCAGATCTTGCTTTGATTTATGTTATTGAGTGTTCTGCCTATGTTTTCCTCTAAGAGTTTTATAGCTTATAGTCTTACATTTAGGTCTTTAATCCATTTTGAGTTTGTCTTTACACCCTACATCTACACTGTTTAGACTCACTTTTCTTAGTATCAAAAATCCCTTGACAAGAAAACAAGTAGGTAGTAAATCCTGGGATCATTTTCATTTTGCCTCTTTAAGTCATCATGTTTTAATGTGCTAACTTTCGAGCAGTTTTCTTTTATAAATGACAGAAAAGTGAAGTAATCTTTGGCAAGGTAGAAATGATATAAAAACAAAGGATTATGAGGGAAATCATAGAACTCCCCATTTCCCTCTAAAAAGAGAAAGAACAGTCAAAGAGAAACTCATCTCTACTCCTTAGCATAAACCCTGCTACCCTGAAGATGTGCTTTATTCATATACATAATGATAATTTAAAAGCACTAGGAGAGATCAAGAACCCACATCTCCATGGAAGAGCATTAATGTTACATGGTAAGAAAAGCACGTGCAACTATCTTTGGAAAATGAAATCCACCACATGATACTTACCAGTCATCACAAGAAAGATTATAGACAGACAAGCAATGCTATAACTCTAAGTTTTTGCTTTATGGGTATTTTTTCTCTGAATTTTAGTAATTTAATTTTCAAAACACTGAAGATATATTTAAACTAAAGCCTTATTTTCTAAAATAAGTACTGTTTAACCCTATGCATTAGCTAGGATATGAAAGGCTATTCTGTGATAACACTCTCATAATCAAGTGGTTTTATACAACAAAACTTTGTTTTCCTGTCATGCTAAGCCAGCAACAAACCCAGGAGGGTCTTGATGAAGCTATCCTCCAATGAGAGACCTGAAAATACAGGCTGATTTGATTTTGTGGTTTACCATTTAAGTCCCTCAGGATCCCAGGGACTGCCTCCACAATCCCTCAGGCAGAAAATTAACCTGGAGAATCCAGCAGATCTTCCACTGCCTCAGACTAGGATCATCACATGTGACTTTTGCTCTCATTGAATTAATTAGAATTAGAAACTAGTGCCTTCTGTCTGCAAGGTAACTGAGAAGTATAGACTTTCCTGAGGAGGAAAGGAGGATCAGTTACTAAGTCCTATCAGATTCCCACACTGGAAAAGCTAATGGGATGAATCTTTATAAGATCCATTCTTCCTACACACGGGTGCTATAGACATCTCCTTTAAATATATGAAAAAAAGTAAAGGGTAAGAGAACTGTTACATGTATTTTATCAGCACTAAATATGATGCTTATGATTTGTAATAAATAACTAGAATCTCTGCATAAAAATATTTTCAAAATAGCAATTTCTTGGAAGGAGCTAGGGCATTTACCTTAAAATTGAATTTTCAAGCAAGCACACCATTTGTCAAAGTGTATGCTGATGGAGATGAGTGGGACACTAAACTGCTGCAGCTGACTGGGTAAGGTTCTGACATCTTTTATTCTAACCCTTCTGTTTAATTTATATTAATCTGTGACTATTAATTTTTATTGACCTTTAACATTTTCAATTCTATGTATTTGTCTCATTTGTTAATCTTAGATACCACACGGATTACTAAATGTGACCTATGCCAAAAGCAATCGCAACTTGCTTTCTACTGACTTGTCTGCTGACTATGCAACCTGCCTTCTGCAGAATCTGTATTAAAGTACATTGTAGTGATTGTTATTCCATGAACCAGCCTCTGCATTATGTTGTAAACTGAAAACTACTTAGGTATGCAAGTACAGTTCAGATGCTCCAATACAGCATTCTGCAAAATATCAGTTCAGTTCAGTCACTCAGTCATGTCCAACTCTTTGCAACCCCATGAATTGCAGCACACCAGACCTCCCTATCCATCACCAACTCCTGGAGTCCACTCAAACCCAAGTCCATCGAGTCAGTGATGCCATTCAGCCATCTCATCCTCTGTTGTCCCCTTCTCCTCCCGCCCCCAATCCTTGGGTGATATAAAGTCCCTGGAATGACATTAAAAATCACTTGTTTCCACTCAGTAATAATTATTAAAATTTACTGATCATCTATATATAAGCTAGGTACTAGTCTAAATATATACTTAAGTACCTACCAATACATACCTCAGAATCACTAATCCGCACAACTCTGAAATGGGTACTAGGATTTTCCAGTTTCATGGATAAACAGGTTATGTAACTTGGCTGAAGAATTGATGCTTTTCAACTGTGGTGTTGGGAGAAGACTCTTGAGAGCCCCTTGGACTGCAAGAGATCCAACCAGTCCATCCTAAAGGAGATCAGTCCTGGGTGTTCATTGGAAGGACTGATGTTGAAGCTGAAACTCCAATACTTTGGACACGTGATACTAAGAGCTGACTCATTAGAAAAGACCCTGATGCTGGGAAAGATTGAGAGCAGGAGGAGAAGGGGACGACAGAAGATGAGATGGCTGGATGCCATCACCGACTCGATGGACATGGGTTTGGGTGGATTCAGGGAGTTGGTGATGGACAGGGAGGCCTGGCGTGCTATGGTTCATGGGGTCACAAAGAGTCAGACACGACTGAGAGACTGAACTGAACTGAACCTGGCCTAAAACTATCATCAGATAACAATCAAGTCAAGAGTTCAAACCCAGGCACTTATCTACTACTCTACCTGCTGTTTGGCTGAAGTGGCAGTTTACAACCACAAGAAAAACTTGGGAATGTTATCTAAGGTTCACTTTCTTTCCTTCTCCCTCGGCCCCATCCATTCCAGCTTCATGAATTCTAGAACAATCTACCTTACTGCTTCCACCCATCACATCTTATCGGAGCCTTTAGAGCTGTAGAAAAACAGCAAAACAAATAAGCCATTTACTTTAAACACTCTATGCTATCGTGTGCCTCCAGACCCTCATCTCAAATCCCAGTTGAGACTACTTTGGAAATGACTCACCAGCAGGGATATAATGTATTACTGCACTGGGGGAAATCTGGGAATGCTCTGTCGGGACATCCAGGGGGAATGCTTCAATCACCTGAAAGTCACCTGGAAAGGACTGGGAAAAAGGACCTTCGATGAGCACTCTTATTACATTTCTCCCAATATTCCTCACATGTGTAATAGTTCAAGAAATCCTAGGAAGTCAACGAAGATAAATATTTATGTGTCTTCAAACGTCCTTCAAGATTTGAGTCCCTTAAACCCCAAAGAGTTACTATTGGACATTCAAATATTTAAGATGAAAGTGCATTGAAAAGGAGACACAAAGCCAAAACACAGGAGGAATGTAAAGGGAACACTCAGATTTTCTTTGCAAATTCAAAGTACAAAAACACTGTGCTTTCTGGAACTCATTTACCCAACACAGCCAGACTCAAGCCTGCAAAGTTTTGATGTCTGATAACAGACTTGCTTACGGTCTTGACTTGTTTATGCCAACCCTCTTGTTTTGTTTATAATTTTCCCCAAAGCCTCCCCATTTTTCTTCCTTCATATGTTCAAACTATATCTCTTGCTCAAGATCAGTTTTTCTCACCATCTCCTTTAAGGAATTGTCTCCAAATCTTTGACATCATGCTAGTTTCCTCTTTTTCATAAGAAAGTCTTGGCCCTCTTATTGCTTCTACGTATAACTATAGCTATTATAATTATTTGCTATGATAAAATCATTAACTCTTTTGTATTAGGACACTGATTATAGTTTTTCTGATATCTTTCAAAGGATATAACACTGTGTTTTCTACTAAGTATAAGTAGCATCTAAATAAGCTTATTTTGAATTTAACTGAATTGTAGTTGTGTTCTTTGCTCATCTTCTAGATTCCAGAGTACTAGAAGATAGTTGTTGCAATTTTTATGATCATTTTATTTTAGACAAATCTTGTGTCATGTACTTAGTTATACTTCACTCTGAGGAATGCTGACAACAGAGTGATAACATTTTATTTATCAATCTATGTTCTTCTTCAATGGAGAGCCAAGTCTTCATTTTAAGTTAAATTGAATTATATGTTATATTTTAATTTCAAAACATAAAATCATTGTCCATTTATACTTCTGAAAATCTGGACTCCTTAAAAAGCAAACTGGGATGTCATCCAGGAAAAAAATCACTTCATAAGGCACTGCTTAAGAATAGAGAGCCTACTCTGACCCTGGATTTTTAAGTACCCAAATTTAAGAAACAGAAGGGAATAATTAGTTATCATAAAACTCTTCTCTCCAATTCTAGCCCTTAGATTATTGTTAGTGAAACAAATAGAAGCATTTATTGAAAATAAGAACAAATTTCTGACAGATTCAATCTGCAGCCCTCTGAGCCACTGGACATTGAATTCATTCCAAAGTGAATTAGTTTATCCAGCAATGTCAAGCTGCCAATCAGGTTATTCATCTGTCTAGTATTGTCAAGTTGGATAAGGGAAACAACTGCTAAAAGAAGGAGAATTGATAAGAACCAGGGGGGCAGCTACTAAAATGGCCTTTTGAAAATGATGTCCTTAGAAACGCTGTTGAGCATTTCAGATGCCAGTCTTTATTTTCTTCCTTGAAACTAACATTTAAAAATATGTCCCTTGAATCTCAAATTCTGAGCTCAGGATTTCTTGGACTCAAAGCTTGGTCTTTTCTTCTGAAGGTTCTTTTGGAAGAAATATGGCAGTTGTAACAATCCCATACCCATCATTGTAGCTTATAATGAAGTGGAATCTAGTACTATCCTTACATGAAACTGCTCGGCTCTTTGCCAAAAATTCGCATCACCTTTCCTCTTCCAGTTGTGATTTATTAAAACCAGTCATATCTCTTTGTGTCTAATCAAGTTCTATTGTTTTTTGAAACAACATCAGCAATCTGGCTCTTTTAAAAAATATATGAGTATATATATATGTATACCCCCCTGAATTTATAATGGAGGGGGTACAGTACATCATTACTGAGATTTAAAGGAACAAATCATTTTCATGGGAGAATAGACCTCAGAAGTACACATAAAATTAACAGATATGCATGGCTTTATTATTTTTCTGTTAGGCTAATTAGTGCTAGTGCGAGCTATTAGCAAAAGGTAACAGTATCCTGAAGGTAACAGCTTCCCCAGTGGCTCAGAGGGTAAAGTGTCTGCCTGCAATGCAGGAGACCCAGGTTCAATCCCTGGGTCAGGAAGATCCCCTGGAGAAAGAAATGGCAACCCACCCTGGTGTTCTTGCCTGGAAAATCCCATGGACAGAGAAGGTTGGTAGGCTATGGTCCATGGGGTGGCAGAGTTGGACATGACTGAGCAACTTCACTTTCTTTCTTTCAACAGTATCCTGACTATAATGTGCAGTTCTCACAATAAGCTGATTCTAAATATATATATATATATATATTTATATATATATAAATAATATATATAATATATAATATATATAATAATATATATATATATTAACCACTGGCCCTCCATCACCACTGGATATGTGTTTGTTCAAAAACTGGTAGAAATTATTAGACTTTTAAAAACCAAGAAAGCAAACACACAAATAAAGATGGCCAAGTTTTTCTCCATCTTTCCCAATAATACTAGATTGAATAATATTTTTGCCTTTTATCTAAAAACTTTAATAACACATTATATGACCAACCTTTAAAAAAAAGTTGAACTTTTTTCTTTGACTTCAGTTGCATTCATAAATGAGTAATACATCATCCAAATATATTTTAGAAATTAGACCTTGTATTCCATTATGCATTTAGACATTTATAGCTAGATGATAAACCTGTCTGCACCTCAGGGGTTGGACTTATAAATCAGTGCGTCTTATGAAGATATGACACTCCTATTTGAAATTATTGGGGTTCTATACCTCATTCTTCTGGTTCCTTCAAAGAAATAATGAATTCCCATGAAGGGAAAGATACAAGACAAAATGTATTCTTTCCTTTATTACAGTATACTGAGTTACAAGGGTTTCCTTCCAGAACTCTACATTTTTTGCTAAATTCTCCACTAACAAAAAGACTCAGAACAATAGTTTCTCCCAAAGGAGAAACTCTCATAGAAAAGAGCCCTACAACTTCCTTGATTACTTAAGAGATACTTGAATAAAATTGTATGAAATAACCTATTTATCTTCCTATGGGCTTCCCTGGTGGCTCAGAGAGTAAAAAAAAACCTGCAGGAGACCCAAGTTTGATCCCTGGGTTAGAAAGATCCCATGGAGAAGGTCATGGCAACCCACTCCAGTATTCCTGCCTGGAGAATTCCGTGGACAGAGGAGCCTGGCTGGCTACAGTCTGTGGGGTTGCAAAGACTCGGATACGACTGAGCAACTAATACTTTCTAGTTTCTACCCTACTCATCTACCATACATAGGGTCTCCAAGACTTGACCTGGCTCCCAGGAAGTGACCTCTGGAAGAATCTGCCTTATAAGCATGTTTTTGTATGCCTGAAGCTTCATGACACTCTCTGTCAGTCTGACCTGGGGCCGGGGAGAGGGGCTTGAGTAGATGAGATCAGCCATAGGAATGTACTACAAGACAAACCCCTAACAAAATCTGGCCACCAAGGCTTGTCTGAGCCTTCCTGGTTGGCAAAATTCACACATCAAATCAGGAGAATTATGCACCCCCCCAGCCCCCGCCCCAGGCAACTCCACCGAAAGGGACCACATGGAAGCTTACTCATATTTCCCCTCTGCTTTGTCCCACAAGCATTTTATATTTTGCTGATTTTAATCTCTATCCTTTTACTGTATAAACCATAACCATGACTATAACAACTTTTCTGAGTCCTGTGAGTCCTTCTGTCTCCATGCCTGAAGGTGGTCTTTGGGACCCTCAACACAAAACATACTGCCAGTTCTAAAAGAAATAAATATACTGATTTTAGAAAGGTTGCCATTAATCTGCACTGGCATTCCACTGGAATTTGGCTTGCTGACATGGCCATATCCCCGCCCTCCCCTCTGCCATATTTCACCCTTTGTGGTACGGCTGAATTTTCTGGTAGAAGAGATGGTGCATCATCAAAATCAATGGGAATAAGTATATGTCTTCAGAAAATGATTCAGGAGTAATTACAAATAATATAAATTCATAGAGAATAGGATTTGGAAACTTCAAAATGTAGAAATCCCACCAAAAATCCTCATTGTGGATATAACTGAAAAATTTACCCCTTATCACTGGCTTTGAAAAGTTCTTCTCTCCTTCTAAGCTTAAAAGTCAGCCATCATTTCATTATGCCTGTTTAAGCAATATTGAGATTTTTCTGAACAACTTTAACAGGATACATACTTCTTAGAACATATGTAACCTATTTGCCCTTTTAATTTTATTCATAAATGTTAGGTATTCAGATATTACTTTATTTAGATTTATTTAAATGAAACCTTCATACTAAAAGCTGACCCTCAGGTCTCACTGAAAATGAATCAACACTGATCATTTTTCCTAATTATATTATGTTTTTAAAAATCAAAGTGTATATAGGCTTTAATGATTCTAAATGGTATCAATTTCTATTTTTTCCTGAAATGTTGATTGAGGTTGTTAATTTTTCATCACTGATTGAAAAATTACTTCTTGCCAAATGTCCTAAAAGAATTTTTCAGGTCAAATTAAGATTGAGGACTACTAAAATGTATTTAAAATTCATTATAGTGGTATCGGTCACTTTTTTAAAGCCTTGGTATTAGTTTCCTAGTCAAAGCAGAACAAGAGAAAAATAAAATTTTCCTCCCTCTGCTAAAAATAAAAAGCCAGAGTTGTTAAGTATTAATACTAACAAACAAAAGTAATACTGATTATTGAATGATATGGATGCATACTACTAACTTTGCTTCATCAATTCATTCTTTCATATATTTGGATAAACTCAAGTCTGAGCTATAAAGGAACAAATGATGATTATATATGCAAGATTCTGGAAAATGGTGAGAGTGTTTCCATTTGTATAGAGAAAGAAAAGTCTCACAATTCAGGGACAGGAAGCTATGATTTACATAATGAACATGGCAGAGACCTATAAAGAAGCAAGACTTAGATGGCAGAAAAATCACATTGGCTTTACTCCAAGACACCAGGCACATCCCTGGAAAATTCTGATGTGCCGGAATATAACAGTATGTACTTTTCCCAGAGCCAGAATCAGTGCAATATTTGGCTTTCCTACTTACACTTGGAACACGGGATTCTTTTTTCTCAAATCCTACCAGGGTTTCCTTTATGTTTAGCACCTGCACGCAGCCTGCGGGCTCCAAGAAGGAATTTTTATATATAGGTATCAGTTGCCCAAGAATACAGTCATTTTGTAACTTAAATTAATTCATTTTGATCATCTCCATACTCTTCAATATCTGGCAATCATGCAGATCAAAGTATTACACTTACATAATTGTAATAATACCCTTTAAATGAGCTTCTTAAAAATTCTTCACCATCATAAATAGGGAGAAACTGTTCATCAATGTCATATACAATCATAAAAGTTTATCAATAATCAAAGCCATGCCATATATACCACCATAGTTAAAAGCCCTACCTCAGAAGTATAAATTCCAACTATACCATTTACTAGCTTTGGGAGACTTAATAAATAATACAATCTCTTTAAATATAAGTTTTCTCATCAGTAGAGAGGGATACTAGTTTTAGCTAACATAAAATTAAGGTGAAAGTGAAAATAACAAGATAGAGGTAAAACACTTTTTCACAGTGCTTTGTTCAGAAAACTATTCAATAACAGTTAATGTATGGGATAGAGACGATGAACATGAGGCGTCTACACACCTCCTTCCCTCAGCCAGTCACTTTAGGAACCGGGTGAGAAAAGAGAACTAAGCTAGTATATGCAAACACTCAAAAGAAAACCATGAAGTTGAACAACTCTCCCAAGGCCTCCACGCTTTGAGAGAAAATGGGCTCTAGTAAGCAAAATAGTTGAACAGGTAGACATAGATGAGGGGGCTATGATGTGATAAAAGTGTGAGAGATTCCCAAGAAGTGGAAATGTCTGAAGACAGGAAAGGCCAAAAGTTAAGGGTGAATGTTGACAAAATCATCAGAGGCATGTGAATTGAAAAAAGTATCAATTAGGACTGAAAATTTTGCCTGAAGTAGATTTTGTTGCTTTTTTGTCTTTTTAGAATACAACACATTCTAGCACAGGATGTATGAGGTCACAGATTATGGAGGTGTTATGGGTTGAATTCAGTCTTTCCAAAGACACTTTGGGAGCCCTAACTCCCAGTACCTTGGGAAGTGGCTAAACTTGAAGACAGAGCTTTTAAAGAGGTGATTAAGTTAAAAGGAGTCCCTCATGGTGGGGCCCTGATCTGATGTCTAAAGAGCCTCTTAATGAAAGTGAAAGAGCAGAGTGAAAAAGTTGGCTTTAAGCTCAACATTCAGAAAACTAAGATCATGGCACCCAGTCCCATCACTTCATGGCAAATAGATGGGGAAATAGTGGAAACAGTGGCTGACTTTATTTTTCTGGGCTCCAAAATCACTGCAGATGGTGATTGCAGCCATGAAATTAAAAGATGCTGCCTCCTTGGAAGGAAAGTTATAACCAACCTAGATAGCATATTGAAAAGCAGAGACATTACTTTGTCAACAAAGGTCTGTCTAGTCAAGGCTATGGTTTTTCCAGTAGTCATGTATGGATGTGAGAGTTGGAGGGTGAAGAAAGCTGAGCACTGTAGAATTGATGCTTTTGAACTGTGGTGTTGGAGAAGACTCTTGAGAGTCCCTTGGACTGCAAGGAGATCCAACTAGTCTATCCTGAAGGAAATCAGTCCTAGGTATTCATTTGAAATACTGATGTTGAAGCTGAAACTCTAACATTTTGGGCACCTAATGTGAAGAGCTGACTCATTTGAAAAGATCCTGATGCTGGGATAGATTGAGAGCAGGAGGAGAAGGGGACGATGGAGGATGAGATGGCTAGATGGCATCACCGACTCGATGGACATGAGTTTGGGTGAACTCTGGGAGTTGGTGATGGACAGGGAGGCCTGGCGTGTTGCAGTTCATGGGGTCACAGAGTCGGACACAACTGAGTCACTGAACTGAACTAATCTGATCTGAATTCTGTAAGAAGAGGAAATTTGAACACCCAGAACACAGGAGGATACATACGAAAAGACCATGTGAGGACACAGCGTAAAGCGGCCACCTGCGAGCCAAGGAGAAAGGCCTTCAGAGAAACCAAACCTGCTGGCACCTTGACCTTGAACTTCTAGGTCCAGAAGTCTAAGAAAATTTCTGCTCTTCATGTCATTCTATCAGTGGTATTTTGTGGCAGCACAAGTAAGCCAATTAAAAAGGTAAATGTTTCTATTAGCTACAAAGGGGCTTAGTATAACAAGTGCTGGGGAAAGAGGGTTGCCTGTAATCAGACTGGTTGAATTTAACTCCTCAGATCAGATTTGGTTCCACTGATTTCTGACTACATGACCTTTATACAAATTATTTACTCTATCTGTACGTCAATTTCTTCATTTTAAAAAAAAGTGTATTATAATGGTTTCTGCTTCATCAGGTTGTTGTCAGGCTTAGATGAGAAAGAGACAAGGTCTAGAACAGTGACTGATATGTGGTTCAGTCACCCAGAGATGTCCAATTCTTTGTGACCTCATGGACTGCAGCATGCCAGGCCTCCATGTCCTTCACCATCTCCTGAAGTTAGCCCAGGTTCATGTTCTTTGCATTGGTGATGCCATCCAGCCGTCTCATCCTCTGACGCCCTCTTCTCCTTCTGACATGTAGTATTGACACACAGTATTGATCAGTGACTTTAACTATTTGTGTTCTCTGTGATAACTGTTTTCAAAGGCTGCCTGTCCTTCTGACTTTCACCATATTCAAGACTGTGGACGCAGTGTAGAGCCCCTAAGTCAGCAGAAGGAATTTTAGCTGTGGGGTTCAGCGGACAGCTTATTCCAAGTCACATGACTATTCCTCTTCCTTCAAGTGACCGTGAGAAATGATACTCTTTTTGATAATATTCAGAGATTGGGATTCCTTGGAGGAAATGTAGCCAGTACAGAAATCTGGATACAAATCAAGTTACAGAGGCAAGAGAGATCAATGCAACCTGGGCTTCTAAATTTTGACATTCTGAAATGTTTGTTGCAGACCATTTTTAACAACTAGTTTCTCTTTTTCTTTCTATTTGTTTTGCAGTTCCATATACGTTCTTAAGTGCTTTACACAAATTAACTTATTTAATTCTCTTATAAACACATGTGATAGATACGAAGAGATAGTTAACAGAGAGAGGTTCAGTAACTTGCTCAAGTTTTTGGGTGAGCGAATACAGTTGGTATCTGAATGACGGTGACCTGGGGTCAGATTCCATGTTCTTAGTTATTCTATGTGCTGTGCCAAGTCACTTCAGTCGTGTCTGACTCTTTGCAACCCTGTGGACTGTAGCCCACCAGTCCACCAGAGGATCCCTTGGAATCCTCTGTCCAAGGGATTCTCTAGGCTAGGTTCTCTATACTGGAGTAGATTGCCATGTCTTCCTCCAGGAGATCTTTCCAACCCAAGGATCAAACCCAAGTCTCTTACATCTCCTGCACTGGCAGGTGGGTTCTTTACCACTAGTGCCACTTGAGAAGCCCTATCCATCCTATATCCTACCTCAAAAGTTTATTGTGCAGAAATCATTGTTCTCTCAAGTATATGTAATCTAATGTGTTTATTCTCGAGATGCTACTGAGCTATCATTTATTAAGAAAAAGTTGTATGATTCATTCACTTGGACATTAAACTAATACAGATGCTTTGGATCAGTGATTAAAAGCAAAATATCCACTCTTAAGCTTGTATCCCACATCTGCACAAACTCAGGGAAAGTTGTATAGGCTGATCTATATGAAGCTGCTGAAGATCATTTTCAAGACATCATGAGCACAAATAACAAGAAAGGAAAAATCATATTAAACCCCCCAAACATTAACGTTCTGCTTTCCTAGAGCATGTATGCTAGACTGAAGAAGTGGAAACAATTCTAGAAAGGAAGGCATGGAGTCAACTTGAAAAGATCCTTGACTGAGTTCTAAAAGCTCAATTTTTTAAATGAAAACCATCAGTGGTTCTTGGGCAAGAGATTAAATTAATCGCAGTGCCTTAGATGAGACAAGCAGTAGAAACTGAAATTAGGGATGTAAACAGGAACACCATAAGACTATCTCCAGATATGGGACAGTAATAATCAAACTTGGTTCACAGCAGCATTCATACAAAAACAGAAAACCATGAAAAAAATGTTGTGAAAGGAAAGACAGATTTGGCCACTCGTTAAAAATGGAAGCAGAAGGGAAAACCAAGATAAGATTCAAAAAAGACTGAGGTTCCTTGAGTTATTTAGCTCATGCAGGTACTATCAAGAGAAAGTGACAGGAAGAGACAATCTGGGTTTAAAAAATATGAAAAACTTGATTTTATGAAATAAAACTTGCAGCTTGTTTTCTCTCCATATAAATACATTTCTGCCATTTCTACCTTAGAAAACTGAAGCTCTAATAACTTAAAGTGACAGAGACCAAGGAGAAATACCTTCAAATTAAACATACATAAAATTCAACCTTATATGACTTTCAGTGACCCAAGCAAGCACACAGAGACTGCTCCTTCAGGCAAACCACCTGCTATTGACACAAATTACTACTTGACAAGGGATTAGAGAAAAAGAGTCCAGAGGAAAAAAATTAAGTGTAAACAGTGCTTTAATACTCTTCCTTTCTGCTTTTAGCTAGGTGCATTACAAATTGTAACTTAACTCATTTCCAGAGTTTTAAAAACAGTTGCTATTATTAACTGTTTCTAGAGGCACTTGGCACTAGGGCCAACTCCCTAATGCTGTGTTTGTACACATAATGTAATTTAGGTGACTTGGGAATTACGCTTCAAATTAGAACTGGTTTTCAACTATTGACAGCAAGTTAATGAGATTTTACTGAATTTTTAGGAATTCCAGAAACATGGAGACTTTTTACAGAGGCACTGAGCATTATTTGCAAAAATTTCAGCAGAATCTCCAGAGTTGTTTCCTTTTTTTTTTTTTAATAAATAAATATAAGTCATTATGCTTCTACAAAAGGAAGCATATTTTCTGGAGCTTTAACAAATGACAGTCCTCACTTTGCCAGTAAAGTGCCGCAGGATGTGTAACAGATCAACGAGTTACTCCAGGAGAGTGCTCAACAGGGCCCTGAAGAAGTTAATGCACCTGTCTAAATGCCACTTTTACAAAATGCCTTATTTAAAAAGTAGATGTCAACCCAGAATACTATACACATTAAATTCCTTAATAACATGTATTATATAACAGTAAAAAAGCAACAAAGAAAGCTAAATACACTTTGGGGGGGAAAAGTAGATTTTTCTGACTTCTCAGGAAAAAAAAAAAAAAACTGATAAAGTCATTAAAACTTTCCACCCATTTGCCTAAAATCTACTATAATGTCAGTAATTTCTGCATTTTCATATTTGAGGTGGGTCAAGTGCACAAGAACAAAGATGAACTAACTTGTTTTTAACTGCTCTGAAATAAGACTACTTCATGTACACATATTAGGTACATAGACACTCAGTTGCTTATTTTATTATTGTATCACATATATTATTGTTGTACATAAATATTCCCATATGAAATTCTATTTATACATTTCTTCTAAATATATAATTTTGTGTTTTCAGATAAAAATGGTGTATGAGCTTGGAGGTCAGCAGATCTGGGTTCAAATACTGGCTCTACTGTTTCCTTATGTTGTGACTTGGGATAACTTAGGCTCCCTAAGGCTTCCTTACCTCATATGTAATACAAACATAAAACTAAGTATACCATAAGTTTGTTACAAATACGAATTACTCTATGAAATAACTTATCATTGTGTATACCCACGATATGTGCTGGCTTTGACATGGTTCATTTTACTCTTCTCATTACATTATAAGGATCTTCAAGTCAATGAGTATACCATACTAGTAGTGTTCGTTGCTTGGTCGAGTCCGACTCTTTGTGATCCCATGGACTGTAGCCCCTCGGGCTCCTCTGTCCATGGGATTCTCCCGGCAAGAATACTGCAGTGGGTTGCCATTCCCTTCTCCAGAGGATCTTCCTGGCCCAGGGATTAAACCTGGGTCTCCTGCATTGCAGGCAGATTCTTTACCGTTTGAACTACAGGGAAGACCTGTATGCCATACTATGTTTTTGTAATTCTATGTATCATCTCATACCATGCCTATCACTCCCAGCCTTGAGTAGATTGCTTTTCAAAGATTCCCTCTTCTTTCCTCTCTCTGAGTTACTGACATATTCTACCATTCCCTAGATTCCAAGCAGAACTGTAAACAAATTTCCTTTTGAAATTTGTAACCAAACACTAAGCCAGAAGCAAAACAAGCATTTTCTCAATAGTAGGAAAGCTTTTCCCAAGCTATAGTACTCATCCCTCTAAGGCCCTACATACCAAAACCATAACTGGGAACGTGCATGGCCATGTCTGCTGCTTTCATTCATTCTAAAAGTACCATTGTACCCCCATTGTCTTGGACAGGCTGTTGTCCATCCATCTTCAATATCCATCTTCTTTCCACTGGTAATGGAAAGGATTTGCCTTTCTTAGCCAAGAAGGTAAGATGCACACAGAACAATTTACAAGTTCTCTTGGAGGCAAGGCTTGATATCCCTGGTACAACCTCAAACCATTTAGAGTCAAATCACTTTGGAAAATAATTATACTAGTGACAGTGGACGTCTAGTGGCCTCTTGCCTTCCTGCCTGCTTTTTCCTCCAGCTGGACTACCCTTTCCTTCCCCTTCAGAGTCATTCTTAATCATCTTTCAAAACCAATCTTACAAGTAGCTTTCACATGAAAATCCTTTTGACATCCTGAGATGGATTCAGATTTCCTTCATTCGATTATTCATTCAGCAAACATTTGAGTACCTACTATGTGCTAAGTATTATTCTATAGAGCAGTGATAGCATTAACTGAAATCCCTGTTGGAGCTTACCTCCTAATGGAGGGAGAACAAGAATAGACAAAGGATATTATGATATAAGGAAGAGTAAAAAAAATGTAAGTGAAACACAAGATGGCAGAAAACCAGACTAGGGAGAGATAGAGTTAGGACACGACATCCTGACCAGCAGCGTAACTTCTGTTAAATAGGGTGGTCATGGAAAGCCTAAATGGTACAATGACACATAAGCAATAAGCTGCAACCCCAAGGAAGTAAGCGGATACACCAGGTGTGTGTCCAGAGCAAGACTGCTCAAGACTGAGAGAACAGCAAATGCAGAAAATCCGAAGCAGGAACATGTTCACACCTGCCGGTGTGTGTTGAAAACCAGAAAGATGCCCACAGGAGCAGCGTGCTGTTGAGGCAGACAGGTACATGGGCCGTTTCACCTCGTCAGGTTGAGGACTCCAGCATTTACCATGAGCCGAGAAGCCACTGAGGGTGTTTAGGTAGAGGAGTGTCACGACCTGCCTTGTGTTAAAAAAAAATTATTCCATTTCCATCTCAAGAATAGAGTGTAGTGGGACCAGAGAGTATGTTGGCAGATCAGTTAAAATTTCAGTCATTCAAGGGGAAGATAACAGAGGCTCCCTATGTGTGTATGTGTTTTGGGTTTGTGCTTTTGCTTTTTGGTTTTTTTTTTTACAAGCTGACCATAAGGCTAGCCTGCCATTATCCTATATTTGTTTTGATAAAACTACGACCTTAAGAGGAGAGAAACTGCTCATAGCTTTATCATCATCATTTTACACAAAAAAAAACTGTACATATTAAAGTGCTCAATAAATGTTTACTGAAAAAAATAAATCTACTATCACAGATTATTACATTCAGACCATGTAAAGGTCCAAATACCATAGATATTTTAACAGAAATATTCATGTGAAAAATACTTTGTGCTGATTCACTGGAGGAGAAAAATATGAGTATTATCCTACAATTTTTTGAGATACTGGTCTTCAATACTATCCAGTAAAAATGTAAAGAAATTATAATTAAGGATGTGAGTCAATCCCACAAAGGCAACTGAAGTAATAAATTTAATGGATTTTTGATCAGTACATAAAATGAAAATCATAAGCAGTTTACTTGAAAAATACAAAGTGACATTAATAAGTAAACATCTGTTTTATATAATTAATGTCAGTTGAGAAAAAAATCTAATTGTAAAATCTAATTTTAGTAAATACATCAACTACTGTTTTGGCAAAAAACATTTAAAATTTGAATGATAATGAGAAAATTTTTATGAAGCAAGGAAGGTTTTAACATTCCAGACCCATGCTGAATCACAGAAAAGGCATTTGTCTATGTATTAGCTTGCTACTGCTGCTGTAAGAAATTACCACATACTTATTGAGCTGAAACAACACAAATGTATTATCATATTCCTATAGGTGAGAAGGCTGACTTTGATCTCAGTGAGATAAAATCAAGGTATCTGCAGGGCTGCACTCCTCTCTGGAGGCTCTAGGGAACAATATGCCTCCAGTTTCTAGAAGATGCCTGTGTTCATGTGTCCATGGCCATCTTCATCTACATTCAAAGTTAGCAAAACAGGTTGAGTCGTGCCCAGGCTGATCACGCTGATCTCCACTTCTGCCTCCCTCTTCAAATTTAAGGACTTGTAATTACACAGTGTCCTGTGCTAAGACACTTCAGTTGTGTCTGACTGTGTGTGACCCTATAAACTGTAGCCCGCCAGACTCCTCTATCCTTGGGATTCTCCAGGCAAGAATACTGGATCGAGTTGCCATGCCCTCCTCCAGGGGATCTTCCCGACCCAGGGACTGAACCCACTGCTCTTACATCTCTTGTATTCACAGGCAGGTTCTTTACCACTAGCAACCACCCAAATAATCTAGGATAATCACTCTCATATAAGGTCAGTTGATGACCAACCTCAATTCCATCTGCAACCTTAATTCCCCTTTCTTATGTGTAGCAACATTTGCACCTGTTGCTAGAACTGGAACATGGACATCTTTGAGGAGCATTATTCTGCCTGCCACAGTGTAACCCAAGTATTATTACTTGCACTAATAAGTAATACTAAAAAGACGTCTATAAAAACTAAGGCCTGCACTAAAGGAAGAATTACAATTAGAAAGAAATAAGGAATTTCAAACTTTATTAAAATTAATATTCCAAAAGAGAATCATATCTTAAAATTATTAAATTTATATTATATCTGTACCAAAAATCTGGGAGGTTTTAGGTGTGCTATTTTGTTCATACCCTCTCCATACTTTTGTGTATAATATTTATTGCTATTTATAAAACCTAACTAATTAAGAATTAGTGAATGAGCTAGAAATAATATGCAATTCAATATAAGATTACCTTTTTCACCTACCCAGCAGAGACTTTTAAAAACTAATACTCAGTGCTTGAAAGAACACATAAAAATGATCGGTTTCTTATGCTCGCTGTGAAACTGTCAATTTGAGCATCCTTTCTGTAAAATAATTCAGCAATACATGAGCTTTTAAAATCTGTTTTTTCACTCTAAAAATCCATTTCCAAAATTCTGCCCTAAGAAAAAAGCATAAATATAGGAAAATATTTATAGAAAATGATGGTCATCACAGCAGAAGGTATAAGAGTAAAAACTGAAAATGACTTAAATTATGATACATCTATGAGATAGAATACTAGTCATTAAAATTAAGTTTCTAAATTTTTAGTCATGACAAAATATGATAAATGAAAGTCATTGCAAGCCATGTTATATATGGAATATGATTTCAACTATACAAAAATATACATGCATGAATAAGTGACTGAGAAAAAAGTATATGTAACTATTTCTAAGTATTGTAGTTATGAGTGATACCTGTTTCTTCTTTCTGCTCTTTTCCTAGTTTTTAAATAGACTTGCATAGCTTTTACTTTCAGACTAGCAAAATTTTCAAAAGTAGTACTGTGCATTTGAATATATAAGCCATAGAAATGAAGTGAAGTCTCTCAGTCATGTCCAACTCTTTGCAACCCCATGGACTGCAGCTGACCAGGCTCCTGCATCCACAGAATTTTCCAGGCAAGAGTACTAGAGTGGGTTGCCATTTCCTTCTCCAGGAGATATTCCCAACCCAGGGTCAAACCCCATGTCTCCCTCATTGCAGGCAGACACTTTGCTGTCTGAGCCACCAGATATGGTGTATATAAGCCGTGTATTTATACAAATATTTTAATATTTCCTTCTAATACTAATATTTTCTTCTTCCCCAAGCAAGTATGGGGTAACCACTTGGAGTTAAGACTTTGTTTTAGAAACAAGAAAATTTAAGTAAAAAGACGGCAAAAGTTGCATCTATGCTCTGTACTTTTCTATCCATGAGCTACATTCTACAAAATTCTAAATCCAACACCATTTTGGATTTTCTTAGTTAAGTTTCAGATTCTTTTTTTTCATGAATTCTACCTTATTCTCTAGCTAGACAGTAGGTAACCTTTTCAGAAAAGACAGAATTTTCTATTTAACTCTGGAAGCCATTCTCCTTTCAGATCTGTTGAATTATTATAGCACCCTATGATTTTCTGGCATAGCCAAAACTGAAAGGAGGGGCAAAATTATGGAGACAGTAAAAGGATCAGTGGTTGCTAGTGGTCAGGGAAAGACAGCAGAAAGGAATAGAAAAAGTACAGAGGATTTTTAGGGCAATGAGAAACTGTGTGTGACGTCTTCATGTTGGATGCATGTCATTATACATTCAACTAAACCCATAAAATGTACAACACTGAATCATAACATAACTATAGACTTTAAGTGATAAAATGTGTAGAGTCATCACTCGGGACAATTGTGCCAATATGGTGCGTTAATGAAGGAGAGGGGGCTGTGCACATTTGGGGCAGGAAGTATACAGGGTATGTCTGTAGCTTCCTCTCAATTTTGATGTGTGAAGGCTCTAAGAAATAAAGCCTTTTAAAAAAAATTGAAAAGGAGTTTAAAAAGAAAGAAGTAAATTCACACCTCTTCATCCATTTAAAAAATAAATAAAACAGTAAAGCTTTGTCTTCATCTGCCAAATTTAAATACTAAAGTCAAAAAGCTGACATTCAAAATCAGTTAATTTGTTTTCATACCTGTTATACATACATTTATTTTTGAATATACTAAATTATTTTCAAATGGGAAGTGAACATAGTCTTATTAGAGAAATCAGTCTAGGAATCAGACATCGTCTCCTTCCCCACCTGTGCTTTGATAATCTCTCTTCTTCCACTTTGAAAAGAAAAAAGGTACCTGTCTGTATTCATCCAGAATCTCACCACGGTGCCGCCCTTGAAGTATAAATTTCCATGGTGCCCATCAAAGGGACAATTCAAGATACTGATATTAAGAACTCTGAAGACTTCTTAAATCAAGGCACAATAAAAGCAGGATATGCCTTTCTGTCTGCCCTCCTCCGGTGGCTCAGACGGTAAAGAGTCCGCCTGCAGTGAGGGAGACCAGGGTTGGATCCCTGCTCCAGGAAGATCCCCGGAGAGGGAAATGGCAGCCTACTCCAGTACTCTTGCCTAGAGAATTCCACGGATGGAGGAGCCTGGCAGGCTACAGTCCACGGGGTGGCAAAGAGTCGGACAGGACTAAGCGACTTCACTTTCACTTTCTTTCTGCCCTTCTATAGATCTTACACCTTTTCCACTAATGGCTAGGAGTAAAATTAAACGCAGTAGAATTTGGCCCACATTGGAATTATCTGAACTGAAATATACTGTGAGTGGGCATCAGGAGTAAAGACAGTTTTTGTTACCTTGTTCCCCCACTGCCTGTTAATAGTGCTCCTGAGGGAAAAACCTGGGAGCACTTAAGCACAAATGCTTAAATGTGCAACCATCTTACTGAATCCAAGTAACAAATTTATGAAAAACAATTTCTAATTTATTCATCAGAATCACTCTGGAAATCAGAAGTGATGTTTCTTATTTTTTTAATCTTTTTAAATATTGAAAAACAAAGGCAGACATTTTAGGACAGAAAGGAACCCTAACTTGGATGGGTTTTTCAAATAATAAAATCTCACCTTTCCAACTAAGTTAGAAGGTTAAAATTTTCCATGAATTTAAAGAGTTAAGTCCATACTTAAAAGTTTGATAGAACTATATATAAAATATAAGAAAACAGAACTTTATCAATAAAAAGTGCCACAAATATATTAAATAAATGGAATTTTTATTTCACCAACCCTTTCTGAGAATATTGAGCTGGACAAGGTGCCCTTACATAAAAAAATGACAGTGATAATCACTGGGAAAGTCTTGGGAAAGACTTTGTGTTTTTGAGAAAGGACAATTCTAATGACTAGGTAATCATTTTGCACATCAGATGACTTCTAATTCTTGCTTACAATGAAATTAAAAGAGGCCCTGATCAAGCTGATGGTTGAAATCTAATTTTAATAATAGGTCACTATATAATTTTTGACATATGATTGATGAACTAAGAATAGTGATATTTCTATAATAAACAAATTTCATTTCCATCTATTTATTTATGTGAAAATATTTATCAGTGTTCTCAACTACAAAATACGAATAGAATGGATACAAAATTTCTCATTCTAGTAATAAATAATACACATCTGTGAATACATGATGCATTTCAAACTCACCCCCAAAAATCTTTAATTTTAAAAATTAGCTTTTTTAAGATTTATAAATTTGTGTGTTGAATTGATCAATTATGCACTGATAAGAGTTGTAATGGAAATTCAATCCTGGAAAAAAGTTTAACATTTATAGCTTTTTTGGTCACAAGAAATAGAGATTTTTAACTTCAATTCAGATAAATATTTATGTTGCTAAGAATTAAAATAATTATACAATAAAAAAGATTTTCAAGCATAAAAATTTATTATACTAAGTTAAATTCTTTGGAGAAAATGGGATCACAGTATGAATTCAACAAAAAATGTCTCCAACTATTAAACATTTTGTTCATTTTTTTAAATGGATGATATTGGATTGATATTTTAATATTTACACTCTGTTGGATACTTTTAAGAAAGTGATGCTATAATTTTAGTTTACAGTGTTAGTATTTATAATAAATTAGATATTATGGCCTTTGCCACTCTTTAAAATTAGAATGAAAATTTTTAGGCAGAGCTTAATGTTGTGTGAGGATACATACAGGGACCACATAAGATAGAAATTATCACTTTTAAAATTCCCTTTAAATAAACAGAAGGGCACTCACTGAGAAAAGATATCTAACCAGATCTTCCATTTAGGCAAAGAATTCTACAGATTTTTGTAGTAAAGGCTAAAGCAGATTTCTATCTGGGGCCACAGTTGAATATAATAAATATTAGAGAGCTTTAAACCCAATTCTAAGTAAGAAGGAGAAAAAAAAAAAGATTTCCCTGCAGAGTGCCAACTGGAAGTGGTTTAATGAATAAAAATTTGCTTATGCCTCATGATTTATGATATGCCTTAAGAGGCCAAATGAACCAGAATCCAACAATCACAGTCCTTTTGGACTGATAGTAGCCTCTCAACAGACTATTCAGATATCCCCATGTGGTAAGTCTAAATGGTTGAGAAATGACATTGATTAGTAAATCTTAGTTATTCGAAATGGCTGCTTAATTTGCAGTCCTACTTATGCCAGGTTACTACATAGAGAGAGTTCATGAAACATCCAAGTATTCATGGGCTGGTCTGGATAACACTGAGAAAGTCATAAGTCTATTTTTCCTTCGTTTAAATGGCTTGAGCTTCCTTGCGTTGACAGTGACTAAAAGTAAATGTCATTTTAAAAGGCTCTTTCATGCACCTAATTTCTTTATGTTTACTTTTCATTGAGATGTAACAAAGTGGAAAGATATTAAATGCACAATTGATTAATTTTAGAAAAGCATATGCCAATGAAACTCCATCCAGATCAAAACACAGAAGATTACTAACACCACAGAAGCCTCTTTTTGTACTTTCCCAATCCTCATCACTTCCCCATCCACTAAAGCAGTAATTTGACTTCTACTACAATAGGTAAGTTTTGCCTGCTTTTTGAACTTCATGAAATAATATCATACAATATATATTCTTAATGTCTGGTTGTTGGGAAAAAACAAGTCACAGGATGAGAGAGTATTATTGGCATTACATATATCTGACAAGGAACTTGTCCCAGGATATATTTTGAATACAAATAAATATAAAAAGGTAGACAATCCAATTTTAAAATGGACAAAAGATATACTACTCAAGGGAAAAAAACAAAGGATATTTCACACATTTTACATGTCTTCCCTTTAAGTCCTGAGTCTCAGAACAGAGTCTCAAAAGCTTAGTTTCCTTCTTTAAAATAACGAATCTCTTCTTTCACATATTCATAAAGCATTTCTTAAACATCTCCTATGTTCAAGGCCTTATGTCATACAATGTAGAATTAAGATAAATAAAGCACCTGGCCTCAAGGAATGAAGACTCCAGTAGCTGAAGTAAGTCATGGAGAAAAATGGTCCTACTTCAGTATCAATAGCCACACTGGCCATAATAGAAATGGGATGACTGACTGCTCCTACTTGACAAGGGTGTAAGGGCAAAGAGAAGCAACTCAAGAAGAAAAGGTGTTATTTGGTTGATTTAATATCTTATGTAATTAGTGTTATATACCTGAACGGGGAGGGGCGGGGGGCGTGGAATTTAGACAAATATCCTAAAGAAATCTCCTCCTTGATTAGCCTCTCTTGCTATAGATCAGCCTTTGGTCCCACGTGTGTTAGTTACTCAGTCATGTCTGTCTGACTCTCTGCGACCTCGTGGACTGTAGCCCACCAGGTTCCTCTGTCCATGGAATTCTCCAGGCAAGAATACTGGAGTGGGTCGCCATGCCCTTCTCCAGGAGATCAAACCTGGGTCTCCCACATTGCAGGCAGATTCTCTACCATCTGAGCCACCAGGGGAAGCTTTGGTCCTGAGAGGAGATGTAAAAAGCTTTATGGAGGGGGGCGGTCCTAAGATAGTGGAGGAATAGGATAGGGAGACCAACTTCTTTCCCACAAATTCATCGAAAGATCATTTGAACACTGAGCAAATACCACAAAACAACTTTGAATGCTGGCAGGACACCGGACACCTAGAAAGGCAGCCCAGTGTCTTGGAAAATAGAGAGAAAAGACCCAGTTCCGCCCATCAGAACATCAATGCAAGCTTCCCTAATCAGGAAACCTTGACAAGCCACTCATCCAACCCCACCCACAGGGAGGAACCGCAGCAATAAAGAGGAACCACAAACGTCCATCATACAGAAAGGCCACCCCAAACACAGCAATCTAAACAAGATGAAAAGGCAGAGAAATATTTAGCAGGTAAAGGAACATGTCAAATGCCCACCAAACCAAACCAAAGAAGAGGAGATAGGGAATCTACCTGAAAAAGAATTCAGAATAATGAAAGTAAAAATGATCCAAAATCTTGAAAACAAAATATTGTTACAGATAGTCTGGAGACAAGGATTGAGAAGATGCAAGAAATGTTTAACAAGGACTTAGAAGAAATAAAGAGTCAATCAATAATGAATAATGCAAAGCTGAGATCAAAAACACACTGGAGGGAAACAACAGTAGAATAACTGAGGCAGGAGATAGGATAAGTGAGGTGGAAGATAGAACGGTGGAAATAAATGAAGCAGAGAGAAAAAAGAAAAAAGAATTAAAAGAAATGAGAACAACCTCAGAGACCTCTGGGACAATGTAAAATGTTCCAACATTCGAATCATAGGAGTCCCAGAAAAAGAAGACAAAAAACAAAGGCCATGAGAAAATACTTGAGGAGATAATATTTTAAAACTTCCCTAAAATTGGGAAGGAAATAGCCACCCAAGTCCAAGAAACCCAGAGAGTCCCAAACAGGATAAACCCAAGGCAAAACACCCCAAGATACATATTAATCAAATTAATGAAGATAAAACATAAAGACCAAATATTAAAAGCAGCAAGGGAAAAACAACAAATAACACACAAGGGGATTCCCATAAGGATAACAACTAATCTTTCAATAGAAACTCTTCAGGCCAGAAGGGAATGGCAGGACATAGTTAAAGTGATGAAAGAGAAAAAGCTACAACCCAGATTACTGTACCTAGTAAGGATCTCATTCAAATATAAAGGAGAAATCAAAAGCTTTACAGACAAGCAAAAGCTGAGAGAATTCAGCATCACTAAATCAGCTCTCCAACAAATGCTAAAGGATATTCTCTAGACAGGAAACACAGAAAGGGTGTATAAACTCGAACCCAAAACAACAAAGTAAATGGCAATGGGATCATACTTATCAATAATTACCTGAAATGTAAATGGGTTGAATGCCCCAACCAAAAGTCAAAGACTAGCTGAATGGATACAAAAATAAGACCCCTATACATGCTGTCTACAAGAGACTCACCTCAAAACAAGGAACACATACTGACTGAAAGTGAAGGGCTAGAAAAAGATATTTCACACAAAAGAAAGCAGGAGTAGCAATACTCATATCAGATAAAATGGACTTTGAAATAAAGGCTGTGAAAAGAGACAAAGAAGGACACGACATAATGATCAAAGTGTCAATCCAAGAATATAAAACAATTATATGTACCCAACAAATATACGCACCCAACATAGGAGCACCACAATATGTAAGTCAAATGCTAACAAGTATGAAAGGGGAAATTAACAGTAACACAATAATAGTTGGAGAATGTAATACCCCACTCACACCTATGGATAGATCAACTAAATAGAAAATTAGCAAGGAAACACAAACTTTAAATGATACAATGGACCAGTTAACGTAATTGATAGCTATAGGACACTTTACCCTAAAACAATTAATTTCACCTTTCTCTCAAGTGCACATGGAATCTTCTCCAGGATAGACCACATCCTGGGCCATAAATCTAGCCTTGATAAATTCAAAAAATTGAAATCATTCCAAGCATCTTGTCTGATCACAATGCAGTAAGATTAGATGTCAACTACAGGGGAAAAAAACTATTAAAAATACAAACATATGAAGGCTAAACAACACACTTCTGAATAACCAACAAATCACAGAAGAAATAAAAAAATGCATAGAAATGAAGGAAAATGAAAACACAACAACCTCAAACCTATGGGACTCAGTAAAAATGGTGCTAAGGGAAAGGTTCATAGCATTACAAGCTTACCTCAAGAAATAAGAGAAAAGTTAAATAAATAACCTAAGTCTACACCTAAAGCAACTAGAAAAAGAAGAAATGAAGAACCTCAGGGTTAGTAGAAGGATAAAAATTAGGGCAGAAATAAATGAAAAAGAAACAAAGGAGACCATAGCAACAATCAACAAAGCTAAAAGCTGGTTCTTTGAGAAGATAAACAAAATAGACAAACCATTAGCCAGATTCATCAAGAAGAAAGAAGAGGAGAATCAAATGAACAAAATTAGAAATGAAAATGGAGAAATCACAGCAGACAACACAGAAATACAAAGGATCATAAAAGATGACGATCATCAACTATATGTCAATAAAATGGACAACTTGGAAACTGAACCAGAAAGAAATAGAAAATCTTAACAGACCCATCACAAGCACAGAAATTGAAACTGTAATCAGAAATCTTCCAGCAAACAACAGCCCAGGACCAGACAGCTTCACAGCTGAATTCTACCAAAAAATTTAAAGAAGAGCTAACACCTATCCAGCTCAAACCCTTCCATAAAATTTCAGAGGAAGATAAACTTCCAAATTCATTCTATGAGGCCACCATCACCCTAATACCAAAACCAAAGATGTTACAACAAAATAAAGCTACAGGCCAATATCACTGATGAACATAGATGCAAAAATCCTTAACAAAATTATAGCAAACAGAATCCAACAACATATTAAAAAGATCATACATCATGACCAATTGGGCTTTATTCCAGGGATGCAAGGATTCTTCAATATCCACAAATTAATCAATGTGATACACCACATTAACAAATTGAAAGATAAAAACCATATGATTATCTCAATAGATGCAGAGAAAGCCTTTGACAATATTCAACATCCATTTATGATAAAAACCCTTCAGAAAGCAGGAATAGAAGGAACATACTTCAACATAATAAAAACCATGTATGATAAACCCACAGCAAACATTATCCTCATTGGTGAAAAACTGAAAGCATTTCCCCTAAAGTCAGGAACAAGACAAGGGTGTCCACTCTCACCATTACTATTCAACATAGTTTTGGAAGTTTCGGCCACAGCAATCAGAGAAGAAAAAGAAATGAAAGGAATCCAGACTGGAAAAGAAGTAAAACTCTCACTGTTTGCAGAAAACATGATCCTCTACATAGAAAACCAGAAAGTTACTAGAGCTAATCAATGACTATAGTAAAGTTGTAGGATATAAAATTAGCACACAGAAATCCCTTGCATTCCTATACACTAACAATGAGAAAACAGAAAGAGAAATTAGGGAAACAATTCCATTCACCACTGCAACAAAAAGAATAAAATACTTAGGAATAAATCTACCTAAGGAAACAAAATACCTATATAGAGAAAACTATAAAACACTGGTGAAAGAAATCAGAGAGGACACAAAAAATGGAGAAATATACCATGTTCATGGATTGGAAGACTCAATATAGTGAAAATGAGTATACTACCCAAAGCAGTCTATAGAGTCAATGCAATCCCTATCAAGCTACCAACAATATTTTTCAGAGAACTAGAACAATAATTTCACAATTTGTATGGAAATACAAAAAACCTTGAATAGCCAAAGCAATCTTGATAAAGAAGAATGGAACTGGAGGAATCAACCTGCCTGACTTCAGGCTCTTTACAAAGCTACAATCATCAAGACAGTATGGTACTGGCACAAAGACAGAAATATAGATCAATGGAACAAAATAGAAAGCCCAGAGATAAATCCATGCACCTATGGACACCTTATCTTTGACAAAGGAGGCAAGAATATACAATGGAGAAAAGACAACCTCTTTAACAAGTGGTGCTGGGAAAACTGGTCAACCACTTGTAAAACAATGAAATTAGAACACTTTCTAACACCATACAGAGAAATAAACTCAAAATGGATTAAAGATATAAACATAAGATCAGAAACTATAAAACTCCTAGAGGAAAACGTAGCTAAAACACTCTCTGACATAAACCACAGCAGGATCTTCTATGATCCATCACCCAGAGTAATGGAAATAAAAGCAAAAATAAACAAATGGGACCTAATTAAATTTTAAAAGCCTTTTCACAATGAAGGAAACTATAAGCAAGGTGAAAAGACAGCCTTTAGAATGGGAGAAAATAATAGCAAACGAAGCAACTGACAAAGAATGAATCTCAAAAATATACAAGCAGCTCAATTCCAGAAAAATAAACGACCCAATCAAAAAATGGGCCAAAGAACTAAACAGACATTTCTCCAAAGAAGACATACAGATGGCTAACAAACACACGAAAAGATGCTCAACATCACTCATTATCAGAGAAATGCAAATCAAAACCACAATGAGGTACCATCTCACGCCAGTCAGAATGGCTGCTATCAGAAAGTCTATAAACAATAAATGCTGGAGAGGGTGTGGAGAAACGGGAACCCTCTTACACTGTTGGTGGGAATGCAAAATAGTATAGCCACTATGGAGAACAGTGTGGAGAGTCCTTAAAAAACTGGAAATAGAACTGCCATATGATCCAGCAATCCCACTGCTGGGCATACACACCAAGGAAACCAGAATTGAAAGAGACACATGTCCCAATGTTCATCACAGCACTGTTTATAATAGCCAGGACATGGAAGCAACCTAGATGTCCATCAGCAGACGAATGGATAAGGGAGCTGTGGTACATATACACAATGGAATATTACTCAACCACTAAAAAGAATACATTTGAATCAATTCTAATGAGGTTGAGGAAACTGGAGCCTATTACAAAGAATCAAGTAAATCAGAAAGAAAAACACCAATACAGTATACTAATGCATAAATATGGAATTTAGAAAGATGGTAATGATGACCCTATATGCGAGACAGCAAAAGAGACACAGATGTAAAGAACAGTCTTTTGGACTCTATGGGAGAAGGCGAGGGTAGGATGATTTGAGAGAGTAGCGTTGAAACATGTATATTATCATATGTGAAGCAGATCGTCGGTCCAGGTTCGATGCATGAGACAGGGTGCTCAGGGGTGGTATACTGGGATGACCCTGGGGGGATGGGAAGGGGAGGGAGCAGGGAGAGGGGTTCTGGATGGGCAACACATGTACGCCCGTGGCTGATTCATGTCGATGTTTGGCAAAAACCACTACAATATTGTAAAGTAATTAGCCTCTAATCAAAATAAATAAATTAATTAAAAAATAAAAAGTATAATGGCAGTAATTCGATGGATTAGAACTAAGAACCATTCTTACTTCTAATTCTACTCTGACCTTGGTATTCCAGAACTGGATAACTCTTTTCAACCTGTACCGCATTCCACAAATTATTGGATTTTCTGACCCTGAATCTTAACATTCCACTAAGTACATTAATGATGTCTACCTGTGAAACTTCTTAATCTGGAGTTTTTAACATTTAAATCACCGAAGCATTACATTCATCATCTATTCCTTCCTTCTTATTTCTGCATGCCAAATAAACCCTTTTTAGTTCTTAGTTGATAGTACCTTCATCCACATGAATTTGTTTGCTTGTTTCTATTTTGATTTTGGAGTGATTTCTTGGTTTTATAACTGATATGCACTTTCCCAAAATAAATAGACCTCTGGTCTTGCTCTTGAGTTTTGATTCTTGGTTTTCACTCAACTCTGAATCATTTCCACTCTGTAGATCCAAGACTTTTGCAGTCTGTCCTGTCTCATAGATGTGGAAGTGCCAGCCAAAAAAACAAAAGAGGGAAAGGATTTTTTTTTTTTTAAATAAAAACATTCAATGAACACAACCTATTCTTTTCAGACCAAGATACCAGCTTTTAAATCTTTGTGTCTATGATCCATATGTATTTAATGGATTTCCTTCATACTTTTGTAATACACTGAGTCACAGCCTGAAATAGTTTTCTCAAAATCTGGCCAAACTGCATCAGAATATCGAACTTTCTCTGAGTATGTTCTTAGGCCCTACTGGAACCTACTGAAGGAGAACATCTGGACCTGAAGCTCACATGTCACAACTTTCCCTAAGAAACTCCAAAGTCTTGAAGCAACTTAAATGGAACAATTTCACTAACCAACTGACCACCAACCAATTTAAATATTTATTTTGATAAACACTGTGGAAAAAATTCAAAGGGACTGTCATAAAGAGAGGCACCTTCTGATACTATGTAAATAAGTATAGGATGGCCTCATTGAGAGATGAGAGACCAAATGAGACCTCCAGCTGTTCTTTTTAAAGCACCAGACACATGACTTAAGCCATCTGAGACCATCTAGTCCAAACCCAACCCAGCCCAGAAAAGAAGAACTGCTCCACAGAACAGTGAGAAAATTTTTTATGGCATAGTGTTTTTAAGTTACTAAATTTTGAGGTGGTTTGTTACACAGCAAAAACTAACTCATAGACCCAGGCAAATTTCTTTTGCAGAAAATTTGTGGTAAGGGTCAACACATTCTAGCACTCGTATTCTCAGTGGAGAATAGCGCCACTGCATATTCTATATGGTGTGACTTTGTCCTTTCTGCCATCCTCATTTTCTTCCGTTCATTCATAAAATATTTGTTGCTTACTTTCTTCTCAAAGAGTCCTAACCATCTTTCTGTTTACTACATTTTAAATAGAGTAACACTGCTCACCACCACCAACATATAAAGTTTTATAACACACGCAAGGCAGTCAGTGAGGTTCTTTTTATAAGAGCATAAAAACTGGGAACTGCCTAAATCTTCAACATTAGGAGTATAGTCAGATAAAACATGGTATCTGATGGAGAAATATTCAGCCACTGAAAATCTTATTTTTGAAAGATATTTAGTGATAAGGAAAATGTTTCTAATAATTAGAAAGTGGGGAAAAAAGCATAATTTAAAACTATACATATAGTTATTCATATACTCATATATAAAAGTGAAGGGCATGTATTGGGATTTAACAGTCATTATCTCTAAATAATGACATGATAAGTAATTTTTACTAGTTTCTGTAACTTTTTCTTTATCAATCGTTACTTACACAATGAGCATTTATTTCTTTCACAGTCAGAAAAAACATGTTTAAAAACAAACTCATAAATTTTATTTTTGCTTTCTCTCACAGTTATCCAGATTAATCATGAAAAAATCTTTTGTAAACCATATCCATTAGACAAAATAGGAAAATGTTCATTTGACAACTAGAGTTTACACTGAATACTACAGTACTTTTGTTTTTCTAAAAAAAGTATCTAGGTATCTACAGCTGTCTAGCTGAAAAAAATTAAAAACCAAATAAAATATAAAATGAGAAATATTAAGCACTGCTACAGCCTCAATCACTCAGGTGCACTCTGTTCTTAGACATAAAGGATTAGTCACATTGTGATGTTCTTTCTGAAAATGCAATTTTTCTATGGTACTCAATAATATATTAAATTTATTGAAATCATGATAACTAACCTAAAGTATCTGTGGAAAACAGTGCCTTACTAAATATTGTTAGAGCAAAGACAACAATATTGTACTCTAAGTAATAAGCTTGTTTTCACAGAGAAACAGATTGTGAAACTATATATGTTAGAATTTAGTAAATAATTAAATATATTCTGGGTATAAGAGCCAGCTATCTCACGGTCATAGAAAGGACATATAGGCAAGGTAAGAGAGAAAGCAACAATGGTCCTTGTAGTTTTAGATATAAATTGAATGTTTCAACATAAACTCTGCTGTTGTTAATATTGTTACTGTTTTTAATACAGATAGGTATAGAAATATATACATATCTTTCCTAGTTCTGTCCCCTAAGAGTATTTAGAAGGAAGATTACCAACTACAAATGATCATGCCTAACATCCAGATTTTGGTTTCTCAATATACTATTCTTCAAGAAAAATAAATAGAGCTGGACTAGGAAAAATAGAAGCTGGGGACTTTTTATGGTGTCAGAAATTACAGAGCATCTTATTAGATGATGTACTGAGGATACAAAATCATTTTTGTGCCATTTTCTGCAAAAATGCATAAGATAAACTTGAACATGAAACATCATACAGACAGATTTATTCTACATAATACTGGCTAGTAACCTTCTAAGATGTCAAGGTCCTAAATAAAAACTTGAGACTGAAGAAATACCCTAATTAGAAGAGACTAAGAAGACATAAGGGTTTCCCAGGTGGCACTAGTGGTAAAGAATCCACCTCCTAATGCCAGAGACATAAGAGAGCAGGTTCTATGCGTGGGTTGGCATAGAATTCCTAGAGGAGATTCCCTGGAGGAGGGCATGGCAACCCACTCTAGTATTCTTGCCTGGAGAATCCCATGGACAGAGGAGACTGGAGGCCTGAGTCCAGTTCAGTTCAGTTGCTCAGTCGTATCCAACTCTTTGTGACACCATGGACTGTAGTACGCCAGGCTTCCCTGTCCATCATCAACTCCTGAAGCTTACTCAAACTCATGTCCATTGAGTCGGTGATGCCATCCAACCACTTCATCCTCTGTCGTCTACTTCTCCTCCTAACCTCAATCTTTCCCAGCATTAGGGTCTTTTCAAATGAGTCAGTTTTTTGCATCAGGTGGCCAAAGTATTGGAGTTTCAGCTTCAGCATCAGTCCTTCCAATGAACTCCCAGGATTGATTTCCTTTAAGATGGACTGGTTGGATCTCCTTGCAGTCCAGGGGACTCTCAAGAGTCTTCTCCAACACCACAGTTCAAAAGTGTCAATTCTTCAGTGTTCAGTTTTCTTTCTAGTCCAACTCTCACATCCATACAAGACTACTGGAAAAACCATAGCTTTGACTAGACAGACCTTTGTTAGGAAAGCAATATCTCTACTTTTTAATTTTCTGTCTAGGTTGGTCATAGCTCTTCTTCCAAGGAACAAGTGTCTTAACTTCATGGCTGCAGTCACCATCTGCAGTGATTTTGGAGCTCTAAAAGGTAAAGTCTCTCATTGTTTCCACTGTTTCCCCATCTATCTGCCATGAAGTGATGGGACTGGATGTCATGATCTTAGTTTTCTGAATGCTGAGTTTTAAGCCAACATTTTCACTCTTCTCTTCCACCTTCATCAAGAGGCTCTTTAGTTCTTCTTCACTTTCTACCATAAGGGTAGTGTCATCTGCATATTTGAGGTTATTGATATTTCTTCCGGCAATCTTGATTCCAGCTTGTGCTTCATCCAGCCTGGCATTTCACATGATATACTCTGCATGTAAGTTAAATAAGCAAGCAGGGTGACATTATACAGCCTTGAAGTACTCCTTTCCTGATTGGGAACCAGTCTGTTGTTCCTTGTCCAGTTCTAATGGTTGCTTCTCAAACTGCATACAGATTTCTCAGGAGGCAGGTCAGGTGGTCTGGTTTCCCCATCTCTTTAAGAACTTTCCACACTGAGTCTATGGGGTTATAAAGAGTCAGACATGACTGAAGCAACTTACCATTCATGCACAGATACATGAAGACAAATGAAATCAGAGGATTCAGGATTAGATCTTAGTTCAGATTTTAAAACAACATTAGTAGTAAAATTGGAGAAATATGAATAAAATCTGTAGATCAGATCTTATGGTCAGTAGTAATACATCAGCATGAATTCCTGGCTTTGATCACTGTGCTATGGTTGGTTATGTAAGATGGCAATATATGGTAAAGATGGCTAAAGGAACATTTTGACCAATTTTTTAACTCTTGAAACACTTGAAAATTAAAGATTTTTTAATGAGGGGTTTCCTGTAGGACAGCACAATTTTTTTTCTTAATTTTGATGTCACTTATACTCTTCTCCAAAAGTTGTTCCTAATTTGACAATTGTCATTTTTATCTGTTAAGGACTTTTCTCACTAAGGCCCCTATTAGCAGTCAGAAGAATCAAATTAAATTTTATGCAATAAAATCTTTCTTCTTCCCATAACTTGCTTCTCTCCTTTAAATTTTGCATTGTGTTATTCTCTCATCAAACCTATATGAGAAATTCTTACTTATCTAACACTTAATGTAATATATAGCATCTTATAAACTTCCAATATCATTGAAATGCTATAATAATGTAATTCTGGACACTGTGGTTAAATAACTGCTACTGTCTTGATAGCTACTCAGAAAAATGTAGCTAAAACATTATTCTAAATTCTGTAATTAAATAATTATAGTTGTCTTGCTTGCATGCTACTTTTACTATTAGTTCCGTTTTTCTTTATTTTTTTTTCTTGACTCAATGCTGATACACCTCTGGAACATGCTAGGTTTCATTTTTAGTATGTCCTAGAGTGGGATCATTGCAAATTTCATGTAATTTTTCTTTCTTTTCCCTTTCTTTTTTACTTTACATTTAAAATAATTTTAATTGTGGCAAAATATACATAAGATAAAGTATACTGTCTTCACTATTAAATGTACAGTTCCATAGTTCTAGGTATTTTCATGTTGTTAAAGTTCTGGGATTGGTACCCCCCATTTTTTTTCACTTTTATTCATCTATCTAAACAAAAAGATGCAAAGCAAAGATGATTTTCTTAGTCTTGGTGGGCTGTTAAGGATAGCATATCCCTGGTTTCATGTATCATTTTTCCAGATATTATTTGCAATGATTCACACAAGCTGTAAATAAATGTTTTAGCTTTGAGTTCAAATGATTAGAAATAAAAATCAAGCAAAGAGGGGCAGATAACTAAAATACAGTTACATATCTCCTGTATGACTTCCCAGGTGGTGCAGTGCTAAGTCCACCTGCCAGTGCAGGAGATAAAAGAGACTTGGGTTTGATCCCTGGGTCAGGAAGATCCTCTGTGGAAGGGAGTAGCTACTGACTCCAGTACTCTTACCTGGAGAATTCCATGGACAGAGGAGCCTGGCAGGCTACAGTCCATGGGGTCACAAGAGTCTGACACAACTGTGTCTGACACACACTGACTTCCTGTATAGAACTTATCTAGAAAGCTCAACTGTCCAGAATACAGTTTTCAGAGAAAAAGTAAGTAAATAAAAGTTCTCTGGGGGGGATAAAATTAGTACCACAAAACCCAGGGTTTAAATTTGATGTATTTTAGACATGAAAGGATCCCATGCTTTATTCCAGGGTTTACACTTTCTTTAAGGGCAATGTAACATTCTTGGCTACCTGGTTTCTAAAAGTCACCAGAGACCAGAAATAGCAAACATGAAGTAAAAAGAGTTACTTTTGTAGGCAGTGTTGGCAGTACATTGAAAATTAAAAATTACATGTATAAAGACACAGAAATACCATGAGAAGCAGATATAATAATATAATTAATAGAAAAATGAGTGTATTGTAAAGGAATAAAAATGTTCTTCACATCTCAAAGTGCCTAGAGGCTACTATGAATTTAAAAACATTATGATATCCAATGCTTATAATGGTATGTTCAGTGTAATATGTTTTTTAAAACAAAGGGTAAAAATAAATTTATACTGCATGATTTTTATGTTCAAGTGTTCACAGATTTAATTTATAGGATATATACTATACTTTAGAATGCATAAAATAAAACAGCTTTTAAAATTTGGGTCCTCAACACCAATTTGGGGTCAAGGGGAGAGACGTACTGCTGCTGCTGCTGCTGCTAAGTCGCTTCAGTCGTGTCCAACTCTGTGTGACCCCATAGATGGCAGCCCACCAGGCTCCCCCGTCCCTGGGATTCTCCAGGCAAGAACACTGGAGTGGGTTGCCAGTTCCTTCTCCAATGCATGAAAGTGAAAAGTGATAGTGAAGTCGCTCAGTCATGTCCAACTCTTCGTGACCCCATGGACTGCAGCCCACCAGGCTCCTTCATCCATGGGATTCTCCAGGCAAGAGTACTGGAGTGGGGTGCCATCACCTTCTCCAGAGAGACATACTACTGCAAGCAATTTTACCAGAATCATTTTTTTCCAAAATATAATTTCACACAGTTATTCTAGCCCTCCAATCTAAGAAAAAAAAAGTGCTAGTAATGAGAATTCATTTTCGAAGTGCGTATTTTCTCTAAATGCTGACTTTTCATTATTGTATTAATGAATGTGCAGCATTAAAATAAGATTAACATTTATTTTAATATTAAAATAATATTAACATTTAAGGAAACTCTGGAGAGATATGAGGTTAGAAATGCTTAGAGACATTCACTGGAACATAACCACAGGCATTCATGAAGAATTTTTGGTCTCAGATAGATGCCCTTTGGCAAATGATACAGGCTAACAAGTTTCCAAAAAACTGAGACTATAAGCTCTGTGAAGCCAAGAACTCTGTCTCTCTTCATCACTGTATCACAAATTCCTGTTACCCAGACTGAAACCGTGTGAGAAAAAATTAGCACCAGGACTGTGTGCTTTCTACACACTATTCTCATTTTCTATAAAGTGAATTAGGAGATAGGACACTAGAAGCAAGGAAACATGTTCCCTTCTGGGAAATCAGTGTTACAGCTCAGTTTTATTAGGAAAATCAAAGGAGGAGTGAGGACAGGCCAACCCAAAAGATGAAGAGAAGAGAGGCCTCAATCCTTCTAGGCTTCCTCCTTTTATACATGTGCCTCCTTCCTCCTGAGCCTACCCTATGTAAATTGGGCTAGCCAGGAGAGCTGTTTGTTTCACCTGAGGTCCTCATTCCAGGCCTCAGATCTTCCTTTGTTCTATTTTTGCGGGCTTTTCCCTTCTTTGTCTTTTAGCCACCGCCATTTCAGATTCCTTTTTCACCTTCTAACTACCTAACAGATCTAAAGTACCATCATATATTTTATTTTAATCAACTCACAAAACTTCCCCAAAGTTTCTGTAATGACAGCATTATTAGACATAGCACACACACCAGGACCATGCTAACTGCAACATATGCAGAGCATTATTGTTGGCCTAGCCTGCTTCCTCAAACTTTATGTCTCCTGTGAGTATATCCAATGAAAGCAATTTCAGAACCTATGTCTTGTCTTGTGTATTCTTCAAATGCAGCGAATTTAAATATGAATAACTGACATCTTTTGTTCTATTTGTAATATGTGCTGAGTATCTACTCTAACCAGTTAACTCTACTAGACACCAGAAGTACAATGGTGAAGAAAACAATCTTTTCTCAAGGATCTTATACTCTGTTACAAAGAGTTAAAAGATGCCACAAAATTAACAAAATGAGGAAAACTGACAAAAGCACTAGGAGAAAATATGGGCTGTAAAAAGAATAACAAAAGGAGCAGGGCGGGGTGGGGGGTGGAGATGCACTGGGTCTGATTGATTCAGGAAAGACTTCATGAAGAGGGGACATTTACGCTAAAATCTAAAAATGATGCCCTCTTACACTGTTGGTGGGAATGCAAACTAGTACAGCCACTATGGAAAACAGTGTGGAGATTCCTTAAAAAACTGCAAATAGACCTGCCGTATGACCCAGCAATCCCACTGCTGGGCATATACACCGAGGAAACCAGAATTGAAAGAGCCACGTGTACCCCAATGTTCATCACCGCATTGTTTACAATAGCCAGGATATGGAAGCAACCTAGATGTCCATCAACTGACGAATGGATAAGAAAGCTGTGGTACATATACACAATGGAATATTACTCAGCATTAAAAAAAAATTCATTTGAATCAGTTCTACTCAGGTGGACGGAACTGGAGCCTATTATCCAGAGTGAAGTAAGCCCGAAGGAAAAACAACAATACAGTATACTAACGCATATATATGGAATTTAGAAAGATGGTAACGAGAACCCAGCATGTGAGACAGCAAAAGGAACGCAGATGTATAGAACAGACTCGTGGACTATGTGGAAGAGGGCAAGGGTGGGATGATATGGGAGAATGGCATTGAAACATGTTAATTACCATATGTGAAATCAATCGCCAGCCCAGGATTGATGCTCGGGGCTGGTGCACCGAGATGTCCCAGGGGGAGGGAATCGGGAGGAGGGAGGGAGGGGGGTTCTGGAGGGGGAGCATATGTAAACCCATGGCGGTTTCATGTCATTGTATGGCAAAACCAACACAAAGTAAAGAAAATTTAAAAAATAAATACATAAATAAAATAAATAAATAAAAATGATGCAATGCATAGACTGACAGGAGTCTGGGGAAGATGATATTCTGAAGCAATAAGGAGGTTGCCCTGTTAAGGAGTTGAAACAAGATCGGGATGGCTGAGACCTAGCAGACAGGCCATGATAAAACGTGAGGGTTTTTCCTAGAGCATTGAGAAGCAATTAGAGAAGATGATTAGAGAAATGATTTAAATGGCCTAGTTACATCTAGTATATTTTCCTTAGTTCCTAAAGCAAAGTAAGTAAATAATGCTAACTTAAATTTTATTTGCCCTGAATTTTTCCATGATGCATTTAACATAAAGGTTTCACCAACTTTTATTGTTTGAACATGTTAATGCTACAGCGAAACTTGATTTTCTTGACTGTCTTCCAAAGATCAGTCCTTACTGATCTCTGATAAAACTCAGAACCACTTATGCCCATAAGCATCCTAGATCGAAGCCGTGTTTTCCCTCTATCTTTTTCACGACCATGGAGACCTACAGTTCCCAGACGGTTATATGACAAAGTGCATTAACCGTCTGCTTCAAAGGGCTCCATTTGTTGTGTTGGCAGTTTTCATCCTTTCTCCTCCCTAAGGAGGCTCAGTCCCACTCACTGACATCCTACAACAGTCAGACAAACCACCATCTCAAGTTCTGCCAGGAATCAAAAACAACATAAACTGCATTCTCTGCCGGGTATCTATATTTAATGATAATGTATTAATATAGTGTCTCTGATGGTATTTTTCCAAAACCTGTTTCCCCATCCCCCCTTCATTTGGAAAAATGCCTCCTAGCCATTGTCTATATAGCTTGTCTGAAGAATGTAAATGCTTACTTCCCCTGTAATATCTATATTATAATTAGTACACAGAAGTCCTTTAAAAGTTCCTGATTTTACCACCTGGAAATAGAGTGGGCCTCATAATTGTTCAATGGAGTTCTCTATACCACTCCCTACTGGGAACAGATGGAGCTGATGTGATTCTGCAAATGAACTCACAGAAATCCTGGTGCTTCCTCAAGGGAGCAGGATTCTTTTCCCAAGGCACAGGATACTTCAGAACAGGATTAGAGGTGACACCCTCTTCAACATGCATTTATACCTTCTGGTCCTTAACAATCCTTACCTGTCATAGTCATTATTCCTCTAGACTTTGTAGTTCTACACTCTTTCCAAAGTCACATAGAAAGATGCCAGACCAAGATATGGGACATAACTCCTTTACAACCTTCCTCTACAGACTCTTACAATTCTGCATACCCTGGTAAAACAAAATATCTTCTATCAGAACTTGCTGAGGACATAAAATGAGGTGATCCATAGAAGAATACCATGAAAGACATAAAGGAGTATGCAAACTTAACTAAGACTATGGCTCACTTATCTTTGTATTCCCAATGACTAACAGAATACCTGGTATGCAGCAGGTTCAAAGGAAATATATAAACATAAAATGAAATAAAGTTCTAAAAATACATATATCTATCTATATACAGCATGTGTGTGTGTATATATATATATATAGAGAGAGAGAGAGTGATATAGAGAATAAATCTAATTATTGCATTTGAGTATCAATAGATTTAGCTAGCTTTTAACTTTAAAAAAAATTTCCATCATTATGAAAGTATTTAGTATTTGTCTTTTGTCTATCTCTCCTCCTTTTCTCTATGATCCAAACTCTTTTGTTACCCACACTTTCCCTTATATAGACACATAACTGCCCAAGGCCATCCTGACTGGCAAATGATACCTCCACCCAGTCCTTAGCACCTCATCTCTGCTATCTCCAACATTTTCCTACCAACTCTCCCATCAGCCGTTGAGAAGAAGAGCAGAAATTCAAGTCCAGAGCTATCTGTCTCCAAAGCTCTTTTCACTGATCTCTGCTCCTTCCCAGGGAATTTCTCATTCTGACGACTCATTGACAGAGGGACCTTTCTGTTGTTCCTCCTCCTGTGGTGCTCCCTCTTCCCTATGGTAAATGCAGTACTACTTGGAAGTCACCTGATGTATCAGGAAGCAAGTAGTTCATGCGTTTAGAAACCTGAAGTTCAGGTGTCTAATCAGAAACAAAGACTCAGAGGAGGACAAATATTACCTCCTAAATTCATCCTCCTTGTTCATTCTTGGGCTCTTAAGCCCGTCAGTGTGAGCGTCAGACTTGAGGAGTCTTTGAGATACAGGCAGTCATCTTATCCCTCACTCACTTGAGTAGCCCCCAACAAGTCACTCATTACCAGTGACACAGCAGATCAGCCACGAGCCTGAAGTCCCCAAGGACACAGAGAGCTATGCTATCAGCGATGGAGAGCAGCTCTTCCCTATTCTTCTAGAAGCTGGAGTCCAAAGAATTTAGAAGGGATGTATGTAAAGATATAATACGTAAAAGTTTTGAGAAAGTGAAATCACCCAGTGGTAACATAAAGCAGGCATCCTCCCAATATTGCTTTCTTTAAGAAAAGGAGAGCTTCTCATTTCCATAAAGTTTTATCAAGTTCAGTAAGGGAAGGTACTGTACCAAAAAAAAAAAAAAGCAACTGATTAAAAGCAAAAAAAAAAAAAAAAATCACTTCTCCCAAATACACTCCCAGATCCCATCCTATACCTGGGCTTACAATTTAAGGAACTGTGATGGGAACAAGCCATTACCTGTGTAGAACCTGCCAGCACAACTTGATGTGTTGCTTGGAAACCACTGAAAGAAAGTCTGGATCTCAGGAGAATTTTAAGAAACGGTAAAGTTTTTCAAAATGATTAAAATGTTGTCTTATTTAAAAGCAGAGGAATAACTACAAGCAAAATTTGAAATTCTTTGCAAATCTAAAATTCTATGATTATTAAAAACATATACAATAGCAATCTCTTATGTAGGATGTTAGCTCTGAATATTTCTACTTTTAATAACTGTATTCTGTGAAACAAAAACAAAATATATGCTACAACAAGAAGGATGTAATGACACTTTGAGTTCTCTAAGCAGCTATTAGAATTGGCCATATATGCTAATAATTTCAAGCGAAAGGTATTTTAGAGAAATAACTGCATGGAGCTATGTGTTTGCTTTCCTACACCTTGAATATTGTCTAATGGAAATACTACAACCAAGTTGTTCAACAGTTCTTTAGTTATTTATGTGACTGAAATTAATTTTAAATTAATGTAACATTTTGAATGCTAGCTACTACTGGAGATTTTTAAATATCTTCTATTTTTAGTACAGTATGCTGTACTAAAGTTATGAGTTTTTAGTAGCTGGTATTGGGTCCTCAAAATGCACTGCAGTAAGGAGAAGAAAAAAACAATGAATACCTTAAAGAGAGTAATACAATAGACGTACATTTTTTTATTGAACTTGTTTATCTATCCTCCTGCAAAGAGATTTTATTTCCCACTCTCATCTAGGGCTTGAAATTTATCAGGTCTCTGCCAGAGTTGAGTTCTGCTAGTTCCAGAAGGAAATCCTATAAGTGGTTTAGTAAATGCTAAATGGAAACCCCGGGATATCTGACTACACAAAATTCAAAAGTAATAGCTTAGTAATTCAAAACAGAACCTCTGTGTCTCTCATTACAGTAAGTTAAACTAAGTAGATCTCTAAAGTTTTAGCAGCTGAAATCCCACCCTACTTGTCCCAGTCTGAAGCACTATCTTCTCAACAACATTAACAAAGCAAAGTGTTAACTATTTGCCTGTTTCATCATGGAAGTGCTCGGCTTCACTTACATGTGCATGCTTCTTTGAGCTCTGATCAAAACAGTTTCATTAAGTGTCCAGTCATAAAATTACACAGAAAAATAGCTTTTTTTTCTTTTTGCCTGTAGACATTATGTCTTCAACACTTTGAGGGCTTTAGCAAAACAGTCTTTGCTCTTTCCAGTAACAATGGTCCAATTCAGTCAATCACAACTTTGGCTCAAAAAATGGCAATTCAATTTGGCTCCAGCTACACAAATTAGACCAAAGAATAAAATCTTCATAACAACCAGTGTATTTTGAAGAATAAAGTGGAAAAAAAAATAGCTTTTTCCTTCAATGAAACAATTATGAACCTCTTAAATGGAGCTTAATACAAATGATCTGAATTAGGTTTTAGCTTTGACCTTAAGTACTTTTTCCTTTAAATATAAGAATTAATAGTTATTTGCCTGAAATTTCAATTAAAATTATTTGGTTTAAGCTTTCTGGGAAAATATGCAATGGTTTCCCTAACTCAAAATTTTACTTGAGTAGGTAAAGCTCTATAGCAAGATTAATTCTACTTAATACTCATTCTCTCCACAGACTTAAATAAATCCCAAGTGTCTAGATTTTTGAAATAAAAATTTATTCTCTCAAAATAATTATAATAAGAGATCAGAGATAAAGAAGCCTAATGTATAGAAAACTATAGAGAAGTTTTCCATCTCAAGAATATAAACAAGAGTCCCAGAAATCTCCAAGAAACCAAATGATATGCCAAAAAAATTCACAAACAAAACAATATAATGCATCAGGGGTGAAGGAGAGTTTTGCACCCTTTCCTTCTGGTGTTTCTGGCCAAGCAATTATGCCTGAAACGAACCATAAGTGAGTAAGAAATATATATTAGTTTGGAAAGCTTGCCTCCTTCTCTCACTACTCCAACCCACCACCTACACAACTTCTCTTGTTAAAAGAGAAAAATTTAGACATAAAGTCTAAACAAGGATTTTTGCTCTTCTCCCCAAAAAACTAAGATTTGGAGCCCTCGAAACAGACTAAATATGATTTATGCTCCCCCCTCCAGATGCAGGAGGGCTAAAACATGACAAGAAAGTACACATGAGTTAGCATTAGGTAGGTCCATCTCTGGAAAGTAAACCCTATTGATCAGTTTAACACAAAAAAGTCACAAGTACTAGAGAGATGGGATATGGAAATGGATGGATCATGGCAGCATAGGTACGGTGACATCCCCTATTTGTTAAAATGCAACCCCCCAAATGGCCTGTGCTTTAGTCAATTATATTATTAACTCCTCTCAAAGTACATAGAAGTGGAAAGAATAAAATTGCTCCAACAATTCTCTCAACACAACTCCCAATACTACAGTCATGGAATAGCTCCCCAAGAGTTTCCTTGGAGCCTAAACTAATATTTAGAGGAAATTCTATTAAATTAAACCTTCAGCTTAAGCGGTATGTAATTTGCAAATTATTATAGAAGAGATCCATTTCAAAGGTAAGCTCAAAGATAGCAATGAATGTTAAGGGTATGGTTGAAAAAGAATAAAGTATCAAAGTAGGTCTACTAGTGCCTCAGGACATAGTTCCTTGAACTCTTCAGGAAGTAGGCAAATACTTCTAGGGCTCTCGCAAGCTTCAATGTATTAGGAGCCAAAGTATCTTCTAACCCTGTATTAGCAGGGAATAATTACAGTATGTGTGTTCTTTATAGGAAGTTCCAGAGAAGCATTTGCAACTGTGAAGATGTTTTCTTCAAATTGCTGATAAGTGTAATTCTCATAGGGTTATGCTTCAGTTATGTGGAATATTCATTTATGTACATATAATCAACTTAGCATACATGCATGAAGTACTGTATATCCTGAAGATATCAATTCATATTTGTATACATTTGAAGTTTCTATGGTAAATATACAAAAAGACAATATAGATAGGCTTTTGAGAACAGGCAAAGTTCAAGATTTATTTAGTCATTCTCAGGACCTAGAACAATTGGGGCTTCCCAATTGGCTGTAGTGATAAAGAACCTGCCTGCCAAAGCAGAAGACACAGGAGATGTGGGTTCAGTTCCTGGGTTAGGGAGGTCCCCTGGAGGAAGAAATGGCAAACCACTCCAGTATTCATGCCTAGGAAATCCCTTGGACATAGGACCCTAGCAGGCTAGAGTCCACACAGGGTCACAAAGAGTCCATCACAACGGAAGCGACTTAGCACACACATACACAGGACAAACTAAAGAGAAAAGGGTTAAAACCTTCCGTTTCTTACCTTATATTTGCCATATTTCCATATATAAGTGTTTCTTAAAGGCATACTATTTTTTTTTTCTGTTGCAATCTTAGTCCTGAGACTCTAGTAGCAAGACTACCTAAGATCTAACAAAATTCTCCCTATATGTTGTATCTCAAAGTCACATAAGAAATCACTTTGGATTTCCTATATGTAGAGTAATTTGTCCCATGGCTTACATATGGCCAAATTTTAATCTTGGCCTCTTACTACTTCTTATCTGGTTATGTATGTAAAGGCAATTTGATAGATAGAGATAGGAAAGCAGACAACAGAAATCCAGGTGTTTCCCAAAGCTTACTGTTACATTTTACATACTTGTATTGTACACTATTTGTTATTTGTCAATGACAAGAAGATGGATGATAGAAAGTTAACTTTTAAAACTATATAGTTGACCAACATAAAAACAACCATCAGAATTATGGAACTCTGAAGTAATTATAATCCATCTTTCTTAGACATTTTAATTGTGTTAAACAATGCTTATTACCAAAAAAAATGCTTAAAATGTATCTACATTAATTTGAATTAATGAATAATAGCACAGTCATTGGAGCACACTCTGTTTTGACCCAAGTGTTCTAGAATCCATGGTTTGAACTTTTTATATCAAAAATGATACCAATGCAACAGTAAACAAATATGGTTTCCATTTGTTCTGAAAATAGCTATAGGTCAAGGTGGCAAAAAGTCGTAGGAAAGAGATACTTTTCAAAACCAAATCATCTAAATATCAATGGGCTAATGCTAGAATATCAATAATCATAAAGACGAGTTGCCCTAAATACACTAGAATCCTATAACCAATTGTTTTTTGTTGAGTTTATTCAATACTTCTGTCTTTATAGAAGGAATTAGTGTAATACATGAAAAATTATTCAAAGAATTTAGGTGATTCATTGATGTCTCTCACTCTTCCTCTTTGGATAACAATTCCTAAGGTTTTATTATACCTTGATACTTAACTTAAAACTCACAATCTTGGCACCAAAGGGGACCAGTGATATATTTTTATTTTCTTATGGGTCTGTTTAATATGAGATACATTCTGATTTCTCAGCCCTGTTAGGCTCAAATTATTTCACAACACATCTGTACTTTGTGGAAATTTTGGAATATTTTACTACTCTTGAATTACTCTGTACATGCTAATTCAGTTTCTTGTAAATGTGAAGTTTAGACAGTAACTGAAGGCAGTAAACTGAAATAAGATTAATAAATCAAAATCTTAGGTATTTTACATGTATCTTTCTTTCAGAAAGCATTTGGAAAGGATCCTCATTTACCCTGTCTGGGCAGAATTGGTCAATAACTGGAAAGAGTTTATCAACCCTAATACCAGTGTCTCAGAGAAGTATGTGATCTTAAAAAATAATATGACAAAAATCAGGAAATTGGAGGTTTGGAAAATGGACAGGTTGGGAGTATCAGAGATAAGATTTGTAGCTGGCTAAATCTCAGACACTGTTCCAACAGTATTTATAGGACAACCACACATTTGGAGAAAAGTTAGAGTTAAAATCCAGTAGGACATTGTGCCTCAACCATTTCTCCTTTTGTATTCCAAATGTCAGACGATGTCTGCAAGAGCCATAAAATTCAGTGGCAAAACTAGATTTGCACAAAAGAGAGAAGAAAATCTGAAAAATAAAATACTACTACTATCTTACTTTCATTTACATTGCATTCAAAAAGTATTTCTAAGCATGGGAATTAAATCATACTGTTAGTACTGTTAAAGTTCTCACAAAAGCATTTTTTATAGAGATAAATGCTTAATATTTGTTTTAATATTAAACTACATGTCAAATATGAAGTTTGAACTTTTTAGAACTCTACTAAACAAATATTAAAGTGAGCATCATCTACACAGTGGCCAAGGGCTTGGGTGGACTCCAGGAATTGGTGATAGACAGGGAGGCCTGGCGTGCTGTGGTTCATGGGGTCGCAAAGAGTTGGACACTACTGAGTGACTGAACTGACTGACTTCCTAAACACCTCAAGATAACACCAATATTCTAGTGGTAGTGGATTCCTGTGATCCCATGGACTGTAGCCCACCAAGCTTCTCTGTCTGTGGGGTTTTTCAGGCAAGAATACTGGAGTGGTTTGCCATTTCCTTCTCCAAGGGATCTTCCTGACCCAGGGAGCAAACCCAGGTCTCCCGCACAGCAGCAGAATCTTTACCAACTGACTGAGGCTGGGGGTCAGGAAAGCCCTGACCTCAATTGGAAGATTTCATAGGAGAGTGAGCTCCTCGAGTTTCCAGCATTGGTCCCTACTTAGTCCCAGCACATGGCTTGAGGAGGACACATTGCCAGCATTCAACAGTTGTGGGTGGAACTCCACTCCGAATCCACTGGACGGCCCTACTATTAAGGAATGGTTTCTCCTCGCTAATTGCAAACAAGAACTGCCAAACACAATTTAGCCCTCCAGACTGGCTGTCAGCACTTTTAATCCATATTAAAGTAAGCATGCTTACAAAGGAAAAAATAGCTTACTTTTAGGAAGTTTTGAAATGATTTATAAATTTTTTATAAATATGTATTTTAGTCTTCTCTATTTTGTCTCCCCTTTCTTGAGATTTCAACACAACAGTGGAAACAAGAGTGGCTGCTCACAATTGAAAGTTTTGTGTTTATAAATATATGTGTGTATGCGTGTGTGTGTGTGTGTGTGCTTAAAGGTAACACTGACTAAAAATGTCTCTGGAAGAAATCCAGTAGAAGAAAGATCCCTATTCTATACAAGTGTTGATATGAAAGATAAATCTTGAAACCTGGACTTACACTTTAAATTCTGATTGTAGAGAAGAGCTTTGTTTCCAACACACTTGTCTCAACTTCTCACAGTCAGATTCCTAAATATGTTTTTAAAACTAGGGAATGACAATGCTGCTGCTAAGTCGCTTCAGTCGTGTCCAACTCAGTACAACCCCACAGACAATAGATGGGCCCTAATTCTCCAATCTTCTTTTCCATTTCAGTTCAAGTCACTCAGTTGTGTACAACTCTTTGCGACCCCATGGACTGCAACACGCCAGGCTTCCCTGTCCATCACCAACTCCCAGAGCTTGTTCAAACTCATGCCCATTGAGTCGGTGATGCCATTCAACCATCTCATCCTCTTTTGTCCCCTTCTTCTGCTGCCTTCAATCTTACCCAGCATCAGAGTCTTTTCAAATAAGTCAGCCCTTCGCAACAGGTGGCCAAAGTATTGGAGTTTCAGCTTCAGCATAGTCCTTCCAATGAATATTTAGGGCCGATTTCCTTTAAGATTTACCGGTTGGATCTCCTTGCAGTCCAAGGGACTCCCAAGAGTCTTCTTCAACACCACAGTTCAAAAGCATCAATTCTTTGGTGCTTAGCTTTTTTTATAGTCCAGCTCTCAAAGAAACAAAATTTTCACCTCCATTTCAGTTGAATGCTTAAAACAATCAACACATAACATAATGCATAATATCAAACTTGCCAGCAAATTTGGAAAACTCAGCAGTGGCCACAGGACTGGAAAATGTCAGTTTTCATTCCAATCCCAAAAGAAGGCAATGTCAAAGAATGCTTGAACTACTGCACAATTGCACTTATCTCACAGGCTAGTAAAATAATACTTAAAATTCTCCTAAGATCATGGCATCTAGTCACATCACTTCATGGCAAATAGATGGGGAAGCAGTGGAAACAGTGACAGACTTCATATTTTTGAGCTCCAAAATCATTGCAGATGGTAACTGCAGCCATGAAATTAAAAGACACTTGCTCCTTGGAAGGAAAGTTATGACCAGCCTAGACAGCATATTAAAAAGCAGAGACATTACTTTGTCAACAAAGGTCTGTCTAGTCAAGGCTACAGTTTTTCCAGTAGTCATGTATGGATGTGAGAGTTGGACTATAAAAAAAGCTGAGCAGTTAAGGATTGATGCTTTTGAACTGTGGTGTTGGAGAAGACTCCTGAGAGTCCCTTGGACTGCAAGGAGATCCAACCAGTCCATCCTGAAGGAAATCGGTCCTGGGTGTTCATTTGAGATACTGATGTTGAAGTTGAAACTCTAATATTTTGGGGACCTAATGTGAAGAGCTGACTCATTTGAAAAGATCCTGATGCTGGGAAGGATTGGGGGCAGGAGGAGAAGGGAAAGACAGAGGATGAGATGGCTGAATGGCATCACCGACTCGATGGACATGAGTTTGGGTGAACTCCAGGAGTTGGTGATGGACAGGGAGGCCTGGCGTGTTGTGGTTCATGGGGTCGCAAAGAGTCGGACACGACTGAGCAACTGAACTGAACTGATTTTCAAACTTCTACAAAAACTTTAAAATGTTTATAAAACTTCACAAAATGAATAAAGCTACATTTTCTTCCATGAAGATATGCAAAAACACCCCCAATGGAAGCAGAAACAACTAGATCATAGTTGTTGAGTAAGTCTTTTGATATCTTCCTGTCCAAGAATAGTATGAAAAATTTTTCACTTTTTTGGGGCACAACTGGTCTGGAATGCCTATTTAATTAAGACAAAATACAGTCACAATTCATAAACCTCCCAATTTTGTACAATGCAGCAATTTTCCAAACATCTACAGTCTCAACTGCAAATTAAATTTCTATGTCAGTGTCAGTTTAATTTTCCAGAAATGCTTTTATGACAAAAGTTTTACTGCACGTTTCTTATGTGCTAAGCACTATGCTAAACAACTTTTAGGCATTGTATCATCAAGTCTCACACCTATGAGGTAGACACCATTAAAATCTTCACTTTACAGATAGAAAAGGAGGTTTGAGAAGATTATGCCACTTGCCCAAGGTTGCAACGGCTATTACATGATAGAACTATGTTTTAGGCATAGGTCATTTTAACTTTAGAACTCAAGCTACTTGTAATCATGTATTTTTCTGCCTGAAAAATCTTCAACTTACGTTCCCTGATGCACATCAGACAAAGAAGAGCTTGTAGAACCTCAGCTTAAAAAACTTTTCTTCTGAGAGTGGTGGTCCTCTAGTCTCCCAAGTTTTCTGTCTGTTCTCTGACAGCTCTAAGGCTAGTGTGGACACTAAGGGTAATGAGGAGAGGACAGTGTTTTTACTTCTGTCTATTATTTGTCAGCATGCAGGACCTGGCCTTCAACACAATAAAAAGATTATCTCTGACACAAACTTACTTTTCTACCTTTCAAAGCGAGGCTTTTCACAGTATGGTCCAGATCTGGACTTATTTAAGGTTTAATCATTCAAGAAATCAGGGCTTCCCTGATGGTTCAGAAGGCAAAGAATCTGCCTGCAATATAGAAGATGCAGGAGACTGGCTTCTATCCCTGCATCAGGAAGATCCTCTGGAAAAGGAACTGGCCACTCACCCCAGTATTATTCCCTGGAAAATCCCATGGACAGAAGAGCCTGGTGAGCTACAGTTCACAGGGTCACAAAGAGTCAGAAATGCCTGAGCAACTAAAGTACATATACATTCAAGAAACTCATTTTTATTGATCATCTACTATATGCTTTTCTTATTTTCTCATTCAAGAAATTTGTGAAGAAATGAAATATGCACATAATTTATTTCTATGCACTAAGTAAAAGATACTCAAAATTCAAGAGCATCCTAGTATAAGTACAGAGAGTTCACTGACAATCCATACCCATTTAATAATTTAAATGGAAGAAAAGAAAGCTATGCAAGTTAATAATAATTCCTTAGATTTTGAGGCACCCAGTTTTTCAGGCCATATAGAGTAGAAAAAAAAAACACTATCAACTTATATTGTCATTCTAGTAGATTATTTATTTTAAAATATTTCTAAAAAGGGTAACTTTGATCTAATATATAAAATTAAGAAAATCATTTATTACTGCTTTAAATGTGTTCAGTGTTTTCTTTCGTATCAAATCCTAAAAAAAAATTTCCTCAGAATCAGTCCCTTTTAAAAGAGGTTTTATATATATATATATAAATTTCCCACTATTTCACAATTCTAGACCCGATTATGTTATGTTATCCTCTGGCAAGGGCTGCAGAAAGTGAAACCTCATAACCCCTTGACAAATTTTCCTCTCTCTTCTTAACTGGAAATTAAAGAGTGAAAATTTGTGCTGAATGAGATCCAACCTGAGGTTCTGTCTGCAAAAAAATGATGCAGACATTTCAAACCCTTCCTCTTCTCTTTTTCTCTGAAAATATAAAGAGGACAGTTCTCCATGGGGACTTTTCCTTTCAGAATAACAATACTTGAAAGTTGAGGATTCATGCACTTTGCCCACCTGTTTAAAATGCCCAAGACTTCCTTGGCCTATTGCAGCAAGTGGTCTGTAAATTTGAGCAAACTTGAATTTCTTGCATTCCTCCCACCTGCCACATTTCCTTAACTGAAAGCAGAAAGTGTTGCAATTGTATGTATTCCCGTGAGGCTGCAGAGATTCACAGAGTTCTAACAGACATTGCTTTACGTTTTTAAAATAGGACAAAGCAGTCTGAAAATAGTGAGGTTTGGGGGTAGATCTGGTTTTTAAAAAGACTTAAATATGGTAAAATCAATCTAAAAACTGTTCCAGGCAGCTGAGAGGCTGAGGATAACACGAGCAAAGGGAATAAAGAGAGCTCTGAAGAGCCAGTACCAGTTGCTAATACTTAATCTCTTTAAATAATGAATTAGCTCCTCATATCTACTGTGGCTGCTAAGAGAAAGCACTTTCTTTGTGGAGTGAAGTAAAGCTTGAATACCCATGAATTATTCAATATAAAGTGTGCCGGTTAAAATGCCTTGATATTGGAAGTCAAGTGTAAGATTATCTCTTGTCTATCAAAAAGCATCTCTACCGTGTTACTGAGCCCGAGAGGAGGGGCTCAAGGAGTGAGGAAGGAAAGAAGGAAAGCCATCCAGAAACAACAATAATAAAGCACTAAGCACTCAGAACGAGTGGGGAGCGGCTTCCTCACTGTGGGGACACCTGTACTGACAGGCCCTCTTTAGCAGGACTTTCACTGCTCACAGCCATTACCCTCTCTGCTCTTCAGGATGATCATGTGGAAAAGCGGACTAACTCCTTTCCATTGGAGACAATAGATACTAATTCACCAACTACTGCTGGCTTAAAGAAACACTTCCCTTCCTAAGGTGTCTACTGAGAGTTGAGTGATGATCTTTTGATCAGTTTATAAGTTGTAAAGAAAAACTGATGAACCACAAAACAAAGTGAAATGTAGACCATGGCAAATTTCAGTGCACACTATTTCATTATCTATTACCCTGTGAAGTAATTTCATATTTAGCTGCCTTTTTTTTCTTTCCTAGATGTTTGTTCTCCCAGATTTTCCTTTTTTTTTTTTTTTTTATAACTCATAGAAATAATTTGGTGCGTGGAGAATCAAAATCTCCAAATCCACCAAGCTCCTTTTAAAAATGAGGTACTCATAAACTGTATATGCTGTGCCTTCAAAAAGCATTCATTAAGTGCTAGTTATGGGAAGGTACTGTTCTAGGTCCTGGGAATAAAAAAATTAATAAAGATATCCATGCCCTAAAGACATTTCCAGTGTAGAGGGGAAAACTGATGCAGAAACAGTAAATCCAAAATGTGTCATAGATGATGATAGAATATCCTAAAGGAGAGAGGGCAATGGATTTGAGTGGGGATTGGGTACAATCAGGGAAAGCACATAGAAAATATAAGGCTAGAGGTTAAGTTTGAAGGAATATGAAGTAAGTGCATCTGGGCAGATTTGGGGAGGGGGCTTTTATGAATAAGTTTGAGGATGAGTACATGCAAAATGCTGAGAAGATGACCTGGCATGTTTGGAGAACAGCAGCCATCTGGGTGAGGATAAAGCATCATCTAGAGGCTGACAGGTAAAAAACAGTGTAGGCTATATGCCGAAGGCTGAAATGGATAATGTGCTAAGGAAGCCTGAACTGTATTCTCTAAACAAGAAAAGATAACCCAGGGGTTAGGCAGAAAATTTACCTCTTAAGGTTCTTGTTACGGAGGGTCCCACTGATGGTCAAAGTGCCTGAGAAAGTGCAAAGCTGGGGACGGAAGGTCCAGCTAAGTTCCAAGAACCAATGCTTCTGTAGCAGAGATGAAAGAGAATAAGGATTGATGACTAAATGATTTAAAGAAAAACAGTGGCAGAAGGATATAATTAAACTTCCAGGTATCTGACTCAGATGAATGATAGAAGTCATAGATATTTCAAGAGATAAGAATACAGTAATCAAAATAATTTAGGAGATAAAGAGAATTAATCCAGTTTGGGACTTGTTAAACAGAGATATCCAACAGGCATTTCAATATTGCAACCTCAAGCTTTAGTTGGACTTGGCTAAAGATGCAAATTTGAGTCATTAACTAGTACTTGGTGAGTAAAGACATAAGTACCGATGCAACGAACATGAATTTGCGCAAACTCTGAGAGATGGTGAAGGACAAGAAGGCCTGGTGTGCTGCAGTCCATGGGTCACAAAGAGTCGGACACAACTGGGCAACAGAACAGCAACGACAATGGATGAATGAACCAAAAAAGAGCATAACGCTCCAGGGAAACCAGTACTTAAAGGCAGGTAGAAGTGAATAACAAATTTAGAGAAATTCAAGAATATTTTTTTGGATGGGTTCAAAACTAAACAATGAGGAAGATTTAAGAAGAAAATGGCCAACAGATTCAAATGTCCCTTAGGAGTCAAGTATGGTAAGGATTAAAAATTATCTAAAGGATTTGGCAACTAGGGGATCACTGATGATTATTTTGACAGCAGCTAGTTGATCGTGGCAGAAACAGAACAGCAGAAACCAAATTATCCAGGATTAAATAGGATGGTAAGAAATTTAAAGCTATCAGTATAGACAGTTCTTTAAAGAATGGCAGCTGGAGGTATAGTGGGTTGAACTGTTCTCCCTGAAAGATATATTCCAAGTCTCAGTCTCTGGTGCCCATGACTGTACCCTTGTTTGTAAACAGTCTCCGCAGATGTAATGAATTAGGCTGGCAAACCTCGGCACTCCCTGGCCCATCAGTGCAGCACTCTGTCTTCCCTCTGTGGGTCACTAAATCTCTCTGGTGGTGTCCAACTCTGTGACTCCATGGACTGCAACACGCCAGGTTCCTCTGTCCTCTGCTATTTACCAATTTGCTCAAATTCATATCCATTGAGCTGATGATACTGTTTAACCATTTCACCCTCTGTTGCCCCTTCCTTCCACCTGCCCTCAATTTTTCCCAGCATCAAGGTCAATTCCAGCAAGTCAATCCTTTGCATCACTTGGCCCAAGTACTGGAGCATCAGCATCAATCCTTCCAATGAATATTCAGGGTTGATTTCCTTTAGGACTGACTGGCTTGATCTCCTTCCAGTCCAGGGGACTCTCAATAAAGTCTCCTCCAGCACCACAGTTCAAAAACATCAATTCTTTGGAGCTCATCCTTCTTTATGGTCCAACTCTCACATACATATATGGCTACTGGAAAAGCCGTAGCTTTAACTATACAGACCTTTGTCAGCAAAGTGATATCTCTGCTTTTTACTACACTGTCTAGAAGTTCTCAATTCACATACTGCTGAAGTCTAGCTTGAAGGATTTTGAAGATAACCTGACTAGCATGTGAGATGGGCACAACTGTATGGCAGTCTGAACATTCTTTGGTGTTGCCCTTCCTTGGGAATGGAATGAAAACTGACCTTCTCCAGCTCTGGGGCCACTTCTGAGTTTTCCACATTTGCTGATATATTGAGTGCAGCACTTTAACAGCATCATCTTTAAGAATATTAAATAGCTCAGCTGGAATGTTCTTACTGACAGAAGCAAAATGCCCTGCCTTCCCCCCCATCAGGGGGCTGAGAAGGCAGTCTGGACATGATGAAACATGTGGATCCTCCAAATCTCATGTTTGTATGGACTACTCTCTCTCTCTCTCTGGGACATTCTTACCCCAGATATCTTCACAATTTTACTCTTTAGTTTCTTCAAGGATTTTTTTCCAATGCCACCTTAATAATGACTTTTTGGGACCCCATGGTCTATAGCCCACCAGGCTCCTCTGTCCATGGAATTCTCCAACCAAGAATACTGGAGTGGGTTGCCATTCCCTTCTCCAAGGGATCTTCTCAACCCAGGGATTGAACCTGGATCTCTTGCATGGCAGGTGGATTCTTTACCATCTGACCCACCAGGGAAGCCCTATATATCAACTATCCTGGATTTAAAACTATAACCTCACCTTCCTGACCCTACACTACTTTCTCTTTTCCATGGTAGTTATCACAATTTATTTATTTATTTTGCTGTTTATTGCCTGCCTTCCCCTAATAAAAACATAAATTCTTTTGGGCAGAGCTCCTTATTGTATTCATAATGTATCCTGACCACCAAGGCAGTCCCTAGCATGTAGTAACAGGATTTTCACAACTAATTATTAAATGAATGTATTCCGGCAACATGAAGAGGTACCACTCAAACTATGTTCTATATAAAATCAGTACATATCCTCCTTTGCTAGCATCAGAAACAGGTGTATGGTCTGTATTTTATTCTATGTAATTTCTTTTTTTAGAGAAAAAATAATATTGGTACATTTTGTATGCTTTGTGGTCCACATAAAAATGTCAATTTCAATCCAGAAGAGAAATATTGAAGTAATAGCTAACCTCTGTTTTCCAATATAATTTGGCAAAAAAAGAGAAAACTAAGCATGAAATTCAGTAACTGAACTAATCTCTGATCCTTCCTGACAACTTAAATCACATAACATATTGCAATATTTCTGCAATTTCCCGTGATTTGCTTAAAGCCTACTTCTACCTACTACTCTGCACACAAAGCCAGCTTAGATCTAACCACTTTATGAACATTTCATAAACCTAACAAAACCAAAACCATACAATAAGCACTGCCCCACGTTTACATTTAGATTTTAAAATGTAGCAAAACTTAAGCAATAAAAAAAAAAAAATCCTGAAGCAGTTATAGCTAATACCCTAATCCATGTGGTTTCCGGCCTTTCCTGCTCTCATGGTCTTTTTTGATCTCAACTGCCTGCAACTGCTCAAGGAAGACAACACCTTAATTCACCAGTCAAAGGCACTCCAACCACCCACCACCCCTCTTGCTGGCTCACCATTTCTGCTGCTGCTTCCAACTCTGTCTTCATCTGTTTGGGCTGCCATTAGAGAACACCACTAACTTGGGGCTTTATAATAACAAGGATTTATTCCCCATAGTTCTAGAGACTGGGAAGTCTAAGTTCAAGGTGCGAGCAGATTCAGTATCTGGTAAGAGCCTATTTCCTGGTTCAGAGACTGTGGTCTTCTCACTGTTGTCATATGGCAGAAGGAGGGAGAGAGAGCTCCCTGGGGTCTCTTCAATAAGAGCACTAATCCCATTCACAAGAGCTCCCCACTCATGACCTAATTACCTCCCAAAGGCCCACCTCCAAATATCATCACAGTGGGGATTAGGTTTCAACATAATGAATTCTAGAGGGACACATTCACTCTATAATAATCGTCATAGACAAGCTTTCTTGAACTCAGCCTCATCCAAAGTTATTTTGCAGCTTCTACCAACATAGCCATTTCTTTGTCACTAATTCTACTCCCATGACATTACTTTGATGTTCCAGATTCTAAAACATGAACAAATACTACCGCTATTGTCTTGGGCAACCAATTTGATGTCATTTTTGCCAGATCTGTTCTCACCGCTTGTTTCTAGGAGGTAAACAAACAAGATCTGAGATTTTTTTATTACCTGTTAAAAAATTGCTACAATACTTCTGACCTGATCAGAAGAAAGATTTAATTGAATGAGCTTAAGTCCTATCCTAGGGATACTGTGCGCTCAATCAGCTCACCAAGTCAATTCCAAGCAGCTTATACAAGTCCTTGTGAAAATGAAAAAGTGTTTAGTCACTAAGTCCTGTCCAACTCTTTGTGACCCCATCAACTGTAGCCCATCAGGCTCCTCTGCCCATGGATTCTCGAGGCAGGAATACTGGAGTGGATAGCCATTTCCTTATCCAGGGGCTTTTCCTGACCCAGGGATTAAACTGGGGTCTCTGTTTGCAGGCAGACTGTTTACCATTTGAGCCACCATCCGTAGGTAGGCTCTTCTCAATATCAGGCAGGTCAGATGAGAACTTTTTCACATCCTGGCTAAAGACTACAGATCCTACAATGTCTCTGACTTCCTCACGCCTTTAACAATTCTAGGCTACCAAATAACTCAAGAAACTAGGCAAAATCTAAAAAGTATTTATGTTTTTACTATCCTTTTCCAATGGAGTTCAATTTGCACAGAAATCTCTTTTGGGGTGAAACACTGCAGCTATATTTCTCATTCAAGTATATAAATGCTGACAGTATGTCGAAGGTCTGTTTCAGGCCAAGAACGCTATTGCTACTGATTTCTCTACAGTCCCCAATACTTTGGGAATAGTTTAATTTATTTCATTTATTTCCATGATAATAGGCTTGTATGAAGCCCTCATAAAATCTGTTGCCTAGCATCATCTATAGCCCATAGAGTGCTAGATTTTTGTGAGATCCACTCTAATACTTAGAAATCTAGACGATGGCCACAAAATCATTTAGATTTGTTTAAAACTACCTTATTCTTGTGAAGAGTAAATTTTCCTCTTTATTTCTTTAACATTATACTCTAACTGAGCTAAATGTCTCATATAAATGAATGCATAATGATACTAAAACACAGAACTGGAGACCAAGATAGAGATTAGGCTTCCGACACAAGAAACTCAGATATAAAGAATGGATAATTCATCTAAACTTAAACTAATAGAAAAAGTGATTTTATTGTCAGTCTCCAAACTCTGGACCACAACTCCAAGCCCTGGATTTGACATCTTAACTGTAGCTTCCCTCTTCTTCCTCCCCGCAGCCACAACTTGGTTCAGGTCATCAGTGCTTTTAACCTAGATCACTACCACTGCCTCCTATGAGAGTTTTCTGCCACATGTGCAACTGCAGGTCAAAAGATGCAAAGCAAAGGTGTTATGACCCCCCCCCCACCGCTTATATGCAGAGTACATCAAGAGAAATGCTGGGCTGGATGAAGCACAAGCTGGAATCAAGATTGCTGGGAGAAATATGACACCACCCTTATGGCAGAAAGCGAAGAAGAACTAAAGAGCCTCTTGATGAAAGTCAGAGAAGAGAGCGAAAAAATTGGCTTAAGGCTCAACATTCAGAAAACTAAGATTATGGCATCTGGTCCCTTCACTTCATGGCAAATAGATGGGGAAACAGTGGAAACAGTGACTGATTTTATTTTGGAGGGTTCCAAAATCAGTGCAGATGGTGATTGTAGCCATGAAATTAAGATGCTTACTCCTTGGAAGGAAGGTTATGACCAACCCAGACAGCATATTAAAAAGCAGAGACATTACTTTGCCAACAAAGGTCTATCTAATCAAGGCTATGGTTTGTGCAGTAGTCAGGTATCCATATGAGAGTTGGACTGTAAAGAAAGTTGAGCACCGAAGAATTGATGCTTTTGAACTATGGTGTTGGAGAAGACTCTTGAGAGTCCCTTAGACTGCAAGGAGATCCAACTCTACACTTAAAACACACTAGTAGCTATTTCCACAATGTCCCATGTCCTGTCACATTCCTTTTTTGAAGCTTTATCTTTTTTTAAAAATCAAATTCTCTGGAAAATTAAATAATTCTTGAGAAGTCTCATAGAAGGCGGAATAAAGGAGAATCTACATGATTTCATAATTTTCCTAGGCCAGCACTTCTTCAATGTGATTATCTTTATTATTAAAATTAAAGGTGAGGGGCCAGGTGGGTGTGGGGAAGTGTAGGGAAATGATGACTAGGATCACCAGGGCAGAGGCTATTGATACAACTACACTAAATTTTAAAATTATTTTTTAAAATCACATCAACTCAGTTTTCGTTTGGTTTTTCTGAATAATACACTCAGAAATCATCAAGTAGAGGACTCAGATTTGTTATGAATAAACTATAGAAAGTCACAATGTCAAGCTGACCAATCTGCTTTCTGAGCAAACAAGTTTCAAGATCTGATAGAAACAATATCCACTTCTGCCCTCAGAACAGAACAATATTTGTACATGACTTGTTGGTGCTCCACAAAGTATTCAAAAGAATTTTTCAAGATTTTTTTAACATATTTTACTATTTATATATAGGTAATATGCTTCTAACATTTGATTTTCCATTTATTAATGGATAAAATTCAAATGTTTTGGTAAATTTTGAATTGCAGAACTCACAAATGTCTAAGTAATAAAACACAAAATTGACTACCTTTAATAATGGGGAAAGGATTACAGACGGACAGAAAAGACAACATATGCAGAAAGAGAAGAGGGAGGGAAGGTGAGAGAGAGACGAACAGAGGATTAAAAAAAATCACTGCCAAAATAGATTATAAAGCTGAATACATCACATAGCTTTTTTGTCATTGTTGTTTTTTGTTTGTTTTAATTTATTTATTTTAATTGAAGGCTAACTACTTTACAATATTGCAGTGGGTTTTGCCATACACTGACATGAATCAGCCATGGGTGTACATGTGTTCCCCATCCTGATGCCACATTCGTCCCCATCCCATCCCTCAGGGTCATCCCAGTGCACCGGCCCTGAGCACCCTGTCTCACCGAACCTGGACTGACGATCTGTTTCACATATGACAATATACATGTTTCAATGCTATTCTCTCAAATCATCCCACCCTCATCTTCTCCCACAGAGTCCAAAAGACTGTTCTATACATTTGTGTCTCTTTTGCTGGCTTTTATATAGAGTCATCATTACCATCTTTCTAAATCCTATACATATGTGTGTTAGTATACTATATTGGTGTTTTATTTTTCTGACTTACTTCATTCCGTATAATAGGCTCCAGTTTCATCCACCTCATTAGAACTGATTCAAATGTATTCTTTTCAATGGCTGAGTAATATTCCATTGTGTATATTTACCACAGCTTTCTTATCCATTCGTCTGCCAGTGGACATCTAGGTTGCTTCCATGTCCTGGCTATTATAAACAGTGCTGCGATTAACATTGAGGTACATGTGTCTCTTTCAATTCTGGTTTCCTCGGTGTGTATGCCCAGCAATACATCACATAGCTTTTAAAATCAGGCCAATGTTTGAGAATAACAGGTGAAAGAACTCAGTATATCTTAAAAATTATCAAGAAAAAAGTTGGATAACCAAAACAAGAAGCTACCCAAGAGAAATCAAGGAGTACTATAATCAAGAAGTATTGTAAAATATGTGATACCCCAAAAGTAACTGTACATATGTGTGTAATTGGCATTTTTTCCAGTTCAACCCACAAGACCACTATATTTACCACTCAGTAATAGGAAATAGGTCTACTTTACCATGAAGAGAAAGAATTTGCTTTAACTAAATATTAACATATATCTTACACTTAATACCTGAGAACAGAAGAGAAGCAAAAGACAAAGGAGAAAAGGAAAGACATACCCATTTGAATGCAGAGGTCCACAGAATAGCAAAAAGAGATAAGAAATCCTTCCTCAGTGATCAATGCAAAGAAATAGAGGAGGACAGTAGAATGGGAAAGACTAGATCTTTTCATGAAAATTGGAAATACCAAGGGAATATTTCATGCAAAGATGGACACAATTAGGGACAGAAATGGTATGGACCTAACAGAAGCAGAAGATGTTAAGAAGAGGTGGCAAGAATATACAGAAGAACTATACAAAAAAAATCTTCATGACCCAGATAACCATGATGGTGTGATCACTCACCTAGAGCCAGAATTCCCAGAGTCCGAAGTCAAGTGGGCCTTACGAAGCATCACTACGAACAAAGCTAGTGGAGGTGATGAAATTCCAGTTGAGCTATTTCAAATCCTGAAAGATGATGCTGTGAAAGTGCTACACTCAGTATGCCAGCAAATTGGGAAAACTCAGCAGTGGCCAGAGGACTGGAAAAGGTCAGTTTTCATTCCAATCCCTAAGAAAGGCAATGCCAAGGAGTGTTCAAACTACTGCACAATTGCACTCATCTCACACACTAGCAAAGTAATACTCAAAATTCTCCAAGCCAGGCTTCAGCAGTACGTGAACTGTGAACTTCCAGATGTTTAAGATGGATTTAAAAAAGGCAGAGGAACCAGAGATCAAATTGCCAACATCCACTGGATCATCAGAAGGGCACGAGAGTTCCAGAAAAACATCTACTTCCGCTTTATGGACTACACCAAAGCCTTTGACTGTGTGGATCACAACAAACTATGGAAAGTTCTTAAAGATACAGAATACCAGACCACCTGACCTATGTCCTCAGAAATTTGTAGGCAGCTCAAGAAGCAACAGTTAGAACTGGATATGGAACAACAGACTGGTTCCAAATCAGGAAAGGAGTACGTCAAAGGCCATATATTGTCACCCTGTTTATTTAACTTATATGCAGAGTACATCATGCAAAATGCCAGGCTGGATGAAGCACAAGCTGGAATCAAGATTGCTGGGAGAAATATCAATAACCTCAGATATGCAGATGACACCACCCTTATGGCAGAAAGTGAAGAGGAACTAAAAAGCCTCTTGATGAAAGTGAAAGAGGAGAGTGCAAAAGTTGGCTTAAAACTCAACATACAGAAAACAAAGAACATGACATCCGGTCCCTTCATTTTGCAAATAGATGGCGAAATAATGGAAACAGTGAGATAGTTTATTTGGGAGGCTCCAAAATCACTGAAGATGGTGACTTAAGTCATGAATTGAAAAGATGCTTGCTCCTTGGGAAAAAAGCTATGACCAACCTAGACAGCATATTAAAAAGCAGAGACATTAGTTTGCCAACAAAGGTCCGTCTAATCAAAGCTATGGTTTTTCCAGTAGTCATGTATGGATGTAGGAGTTGGACTATAAAGAAAGTTTAGCACCAAACAATTGATGCTTTTGAAGTGTGGTGTTGGAAAAGACTCTTGAGAGTCCCTTGGACTGCAAGGAGATTCAACCAGTCCATCTCAAAGGAAATCAGTCCAGAATATTCATTGGAAGGACTGATGCTGAAACTTCAATACTTTGGCCACATGATGCAAAGAATCAACTCATTGGAAAAGACCCTGATGCTGGGAAAGATTGAACACGGGGGGAAAAGGGGACAACAGAGGATGAGATGATTGGATAGCATCACCGACTCGACAGACATGAGTTTGAGTAAGCTCAGGCAGTTGGTGATGGAGAAGGAAGCCTGGTGTGCTGCAATCCATGGGGTCGCAAAGAGTCAGACACAACTAAGAAACTGAACTGAACGCATACTAGAGTTAGACATCTCTCTCATAGTTGATATTTAGCAGATATTTTAGCTATTGACTTCAATAGATCTTAGAATTGGGTTTGTTAAAGGAGGCAACAATCTGGAGGAATCCTCCAGGTAAAACTTATGCAGCCAACATGTAACTTTCTCAGTGTGAGAAATTTAACTGAGTTTGAAGCCTTGTAATTCATTTTGAGTATCATGCTGTCTGTATCTTCTGTGATGTTTCAAAATTAGGTGAAGATCTTTTCCTGGTCAAAAAAATACACCCTTGTTAGAGATCTTCAGGCTGAAACCAAATTCCTTACGTTAGATATGATGCAAAATTGTTACATATCCAAGAGAATATATGTCGAAAACACTGAGTTTGATGTTCATGACTGTGACTTCATGTTTTTCTTAACAAGATATATATGTACACATGTATACATATATCAAGATATATGCAAATTGCAAAGTGCATCTTGATAATTTTTTATTGTTTTCCTCTTAGTTCTCACAGCATCATTATATACAACTCTAAAGTTAATGCACAGGTTAAAAGCTTCATTTTCAAAGACATACCAATAAGTATGTATGTCTCTTAGAGGATTTTCATTTTTAAGACCATTCTCGTTTACTGAAAATAAGTCTACTCAAAAGTATACTATGGAATTTATAACAAATATTTAAAATATACTTATCCCAGGCCATTACTTATGACTAAGGCATAATCACCAGGGATTTGTGGACACAGATATTAACATCAAAAAAGAAAAATGGCTTATGTGTTATATCATATAGATCATCATAGCAATCTAGCTCTAACTGGCTTTCTCTTTGATTCCTCCTTCTCCATTACACAAATTAAGTAATTCTATCTGTACAAGGTTAAGCAAAATCTCTGGCCTTGGGAACTAAGTCTCCAAAAGCTAGTGTTACAGAGACCAGCTAAGTAAATTGTTTCTTTGTGGCTAGTGGGACTTTATTTTGGCAAGCCTCCAAATCAAAACTGACTTGGATAAGTATAGGGAAGATCCCTTAATGGCATAGCAAAAATGAGGTCTTTCTTACCAAAGAGAAATCTATGTATACATCTTATCTACTTTATTTATTTAGGAAAGCATACCCACAACTTAGAATACTCATGAGCTTGGATTTTCATCCTGTACCAGCTTTAATAATTGCATATACATATGTGAGTATTTTTGTTTGCTACATTTACATGAATTCTATGCATTTATGTGAATTATATGCATCATATATAAATATACCTGTGGTATGATTAAACATAAATAGATACACTTATGGATATAGATTCCATTATAAAGCATACATAGAAGCCATCAAACTTTTTACAGCATATTCCACATTAACTCTTACATGACACTACAATGTGTTATCATTATTAAGTTGTGTGTTCTAGAACTCTGCATTACTTCTGATGCCCATCTGGGATATACAGGGTTAAGTTTTTTAAATTACAAATTTTAAAAGCATTACTAGAAACACAAATTAATTATAGATGCAAATCAAGAATGAAATTATGAAGGAACAACCCTGGACAAATTCAAATATGAATTTATGAGGAAAGGAAGACAGGGAATTCTGTCATTGGTGTTAAACCCTCACACTCTACTCCCTGAGCTTTCTCAGTGTTCATAAATGAGCACATTACCCCCACTAGAGTTGTTTCCTCCCACAGTCTTTTCAGAAATTTGCCATATTTTGATTTTCACAGCAATCATAAAACAAAATTATTTCATCTTAAAGGGAAAGAAAACAAGGTTATATAAGGTTAAATAAGTTGCTTAAAGTCACCGAATCAAGATTAGAATCTATGGGTCCAGCTACAAGACTGCTGTTTATGTGGATACACCAAGAATAAATATTTCCAATAGTGTGGATTCGTCAGCAAAAAAAACTTTTTAGATTCTTTTTTTATATAGTTATCAGTAAAATCTGTATTGAATTTATTACAATAATGTTTTTTGGCCACGAACCATGTAGGATCTTAGCTTCTCGACCAGGGATCAAACCCTCACCCCCTGCACTGGAAGACAAAGCCTTCACCACTGGACTCCCAGCAAAAATTTTGCCCTCTCAAACAGAACGCAAATAGCAAGTGAGCTGGGTAACTGGTTGTAAAGTTGTGTAAATAGAATAGGTAGATAAAAGAACAGAATGAGACACTTATGTCCTGAATTCACTCTAGGGACAAGTCCTGGAGGAAGAAGACATGTTAGATACTTCAGGGGAATGTTAAAAAAAACAAAAAACAAAAAACTTTGCCCCAATTCTCATTTGGGAATCTAGGAAGATATAGCTTTGTGGCAAATTCCACTACCACCATCGACTTAGGAATTAGCAAAGCAGAATAATGTCAATAGGCAGAGAAATAAGCTGAGTTAGTACTTTCAAGCTGTCCTTTTCTCGAATGCAGTACAGAAAAGACTTGGAAGTTATCTTGTACTCAGAGAGAGATGTAAGGTAGCTGAGATCTGTTTGGAGACAAGATGACAGCATGGGAAAGGCAGACAGCAAAAGGGAGTACTAGCCTCATCCTAGGCATTCTCTAGAGTCAGTAGGAGCCAAGATGGAACCCATGAGAAATGGGGATGGGCTCCTTAGAAGTATGAAAACTAGATTATGAAAAAAAGAAACAGGAAGTACTCAAGTTATAAACTATAGCAACAGGAGAACAGGGCACCTAGTAGACTATCAACCTTAACCTAGTCAACTATTACACCTTAACAGAGACAGCCAACCCTCACCCAAGGGCAACACAGCTCCCTGTAGCCAAGGACAGCACAAGACCAAGGGCCTCCCTCTTGGATCTCAGAGCCCTGAGATCATCAGTATATCTCCTAAAGCCAAGAAACAGGGAGAAAACAAAGAGGTCTGTGGATTAATTAAAAGATCAATTAAACTGAAAGAGTCTGAAGAACCAGAAACCCTCCAAGTTTAAAGTTATTTGCTGTTGTTGTTCAGTCTCTGCAAATCCATGGACTGAGGCATGTCAGGCTTTTCTGCCCTCCACTATCCCCTGGAGTTTGCTCAAGCTCATATCCATTGAGTCAGTGATGCTCTCTGACCATCTCCTCCTCTGTCGTCCCCTTCTCCTCCTGCCCTCAATCTTTCCTAGCAACAGGGTCTTTTCCAATGAGTCAGCTCTTCTCATCACATGGCCAAAGTATTGGAGCTTCTGCATCAGTCACTCCAATGAATATTCAGGGTTGATTTCCTTTAGAATTGACTGGTTTAATCTCCTTGCAGTCCAAGGGACTCTCAAGAGTCTTCTTCAGCAGTACAATTTGAAAGCATCAATTTCTTGGCCCTCAGCCTTCTCTATGGTCCAACTCTCACATCCATACATGACTACCAGAAAAATCATAACTTTGACTCTATGGACCTTTGTCAGCAACGTGATGTGTGTGCTTTTTAATATGCTGTCTAGGTTTGTCATAGCTTTCCTTCCAAGGAGTGTGTTTTCATTCATAGCTACAGTCACCATCCACAGTGATTTTGGAGTCCAAGAAAGCAAAACTGCCACTGCTTCCACTTTTTCCACTTCTATTTGCCATGAAGTGATGGGACTGGATGCCATGATCTTAGTTTTTCAAATGTAGAGTTTTAAGCCAGCTTTTGCACTCTTCTCTTTCACTTTCATCAAGAGGCTATTAAGTTCCTCTTCACTTTCTGCCATTAGAGTGGTATCAGCCACATATCTGAGTCTACTGATATCAGAGGTAAGTTTTTTTTTTCTCTCCCCTACAAAGCACAGTTGGCATCAAATGGGGAGATATCAGTGAGCAAGATGAAATGAGTTATAGAACAAAGAAGTAATTATTTCTTTGGATGTTTCATAAAGTATGAGTACATTTTAAACCACTGCAGAACCAAGACATATTCCAAAAATGTGAAGTACATAAATAACCATCTTCCTTTTAAAATGTTTCCTCCTTAATCACTCTAATATTTGTCTTTTCTGTTCTCCTTCCCTCTTGGTTTTATTTGCCTCTGAAATAAGATAATGTGGAAACAGAAAAAAATAGAATGGCCCCTCAAACTACATGAGTATTTGTCCTAGCCTGCTGCTAACTCATTTGGGTACCAAAGCAAAGAAATTACATCTTTCTGCATCTTACTAAACTCTATAAAATGGAAATAACATACAAACTCACTTCAGACAGAGCTTCACAAGCTTTAAAAACTGCTTATGAAACACTTTGCAAATCTTATACAATATAAATAATTCTATATTTTTCCTACTGTTCCCAAAAGGGAATCAGGGCCTTGTCCTACCCTCCAGAGGCCAAGACAGAGTTAGGAGAACAACTCCCACCAGCTCTGTTACATTTCCTAGTATCTATTGACCAAACCAGATGTTGGCAGGTATAAAATCTGAGACAGCTGGTTATCCAACCCCTTAGGGCCAAATGCTCCCAAAAAAATCACTTTTTTTGCAGCACACATCCTGATTCAGAATCTCTGAGCTAATTATCAGGGTTGTGATTCTCAACCTAATCATTTCTACTATGCCTCCAGAGTAAGAGAAAATCTCAAAATTAACACTTAGTATGCGGAACTGTACACAGACAATATGCAGATAGCCCACACAGGTTTAAATCATTAAGGCGATTTCCATTTCTGTTTATGCTCCTCGTAGGTTTAAAAAATCATCAAAAACTATATACTGAGCTCTTATGGCATACAGCAGACTTCAGAGAGACAGCAAGAAGTAACCTATTTCCTATACCTTGAATTCAGGATTTGTAAAAATTGTAATGCAAAGAAGCATCTATGCACCTGGTACTACACAGCAAAATACACACAAACACACAGGCTTAAGTGAGTGAATTTGGTCAAAGGGTGATTGGTGAGAATTATACTGCCATATCATTCTTTTCCTGGTCTGTCCATAAAAACAGTCTTCAGTCAGGGTTCAAATTGTTCAGGAAAGAATGAAAGAGATGTGGTTTGACAGAGAAGAGGATGGAACTATTAGGTTGGTGCAAAAGTAACTGCAGTTTTGCATTGTTGAATTTTGCTGTTTGATATTGGAATACATTCCTAAATAAATGTGCTTATTTATACATTATTTCAATGTGCATTTCTTGCTTTATTTTTTTGCTAATGACTTATTACTTGCTGTTTACTTTATATTTATTTCAGACTAGGTATATGATGTTATACAGAAAGCAATTTCAAGCAATATTTTTAATTAGAGCCCAAAATGGGTCATAATGCAGTGGAGACAACTTGCAACACCAACTATGTATTTGCCCCAGGAACTGCTAATGAACGTACAGTTCAGCGATGGTTCAAGAAGTTTTGCAAAGGAAATGAGAGCCTTCAAGATGAGGAGTGTAGTAACCAGCCATCGGAAAGGTAACAACAACCGATTGAGAGCCATCATCGAAGTTGATCATCTTACAACCACATGAGAAGCTGCCAAAGAACTCATCTTCAAACATTCTATGGTCATTCAGCTTTTGAAGCAAATAAGAAAGGTGAGTTAGAAAAGCTCGGTAAGTGCCTCGTGAGCTGACCGCAAATCAAAAAAGAAATCGGTGTTTTGAGTTGTCGTCATCTCTTATCCTACCCAACAACAAACAATTTCTCAATTGGATTGTGACTTGCAATAAAAAGTGGATCGTACAGGACAACCAGTGACTACAAGCTCCATGGCTGAACCGAGAAGCAGCTCCAAAGTACTTCCCAAAGCCAAACATGCAGCAAAAAAGAGTCCTGGTCACTATTTGGTGGTCTGTTGCTGGTCTGATCCACTATAGCTTTCTGAATTCCAGCGCAACCATTACATCTGAGAAGTATGCTCAGCAAATCAATGAGACACACTGAAAACTGCAATGTCTGCAGCCAACATCAGCCAACAGAATGGGCCCAAGTCCCCTCCATGACAACACCCAACTGCACGGTGCACAACCAACATTTCAAAAGCTGAATGAATTGGGCTACAACATTTTGCCTCATCCATATTCACCAGACCTCTTACCAACAGACTAACACTTCTTCAAGTGTCTCCACAACTTTTCCAGGGAAAGCACTTCTGCAAACAGCAGGAGGCAGAAAATGCTTTCAAGAGTTCATCAGCCCAGGTTTGATGCATGATACAGGATGCCTAGGGCTGGTGCATCGGGATGACCCAGAGAGATGGAATCAGGAGGGAGGTGGGAGGGGGGTTCTGGAAGGGGGACACATGTATACCCATGGCAGATTCATGTCAATGTATGGCAAAACCAACACAAAAATGTAAAGAGAAAAACAATTAATTAATTAAAAATAAATAAATAAAATCAAGAAACAAAACAACAACAAAAAAAGAGTTTGTCAAATCCTGAAGCATGGATTTTGATGCTACAGGAATAAACCAACTTATTTTTTTGTTAGCATAAATGTGTTGGTTGTAATGGTTCCTATTCTGATTAATAAAATTGTGTTTGAGCCTAGTTATAATTAAAGTTCACAGTCCGAAACTGCACTTACTTTTGTACCAACCTAATATAATGATCCTAGACAGACAGTGCCTGCAGAAGTACAGAGAAAAGAAACAGAAAAATGAGTCTTCTGACAATTGTTGAAATTTTGCTTAGTGCTAAGAAGATATACAATCAATGGACAATCTATTATATGTCCACATCATCACATATACCGGGGCAGAATAGTGCTTAAGGGTGGGATGAGATTATCGGAGGTCAAAACCTGGCTTCTCCAGAGACCAGCCTCATAAACTTGGGCAGGGTATTTACTCTTAGTCCCCTCCTATGTAAAACTGAAATAATAATAATACTTACTTCATGGAATTGGCATAAGAATTAAGTAATAACATGAACTTTTTAACACAATGCCTGCCATAAGCACCTAATAAAACTTAACAGTTGATACTGCTGTTATTATTTAGAAATGGATTTCTGGGATTGATCTTTGAAAAATATAAATTACAACCCTAACTCCAAATTTAATTATTACTTAATACGATACTGGTAGTTTATTCTTAAAAAGTAGAAAAAGGTTGCTTATTCACCGATTAAATGTATGTTTCATTTATAACATAAGCATATTAATATTTTCAGACAAGATTCTTTGAGGATTAAGTATTATTATGCAGGCAAAATGCTTAAGGTAGTTCCCAGCATGTAAGTGCTCAAAACTGTGAGTCGTTCTTATCATCATCGTCATCTCAGTTATTTAATATCATCATCATCAATTAAACAAAGGAAAATTGGGACTCAGATAAAGAATATAATATTGAGGAAAGAAATGAAAGGAAAATGTCTAGAGGATATATTTTCCTCTGCTTTCAATGCAAACTGGGGAGACGTGGAATAGATTCTTACCGTGATACAAACAAAGAAGGTTGGGTAATTGATGGAACTAAGACAAACAGGAGACTTATTCTTAATTTTGAAAGGAATTATTAGTATGTTTTTACTATATAGGCCAAATATTGTGCTATGTGTTTCACAGACATTAGCTCCTGTAACATTTGCAATCACTTTGTAAAATACAAACTATTATTGTCATCCCGTATTATCAACACAAATGTTAGCTAGACAGGTGGAACATCTTGATAGGAGTCTTAAGGCTAGTAAGTAGTGGACACAGTCAGGACCTGAAAGTAGGTCTACCTAGTTCTAGTTCAGCCTCTGACCTGTAGTGTGTCATTGGAAACTTTGAAGGAAGGTCTTCAGAGAAACAAAAGGAGGCAAAAGCAAAGAGGTATCTATGAGAGAGTGTCTCACTTGAAAGCCTGAACTGTCCAAGCATTCTCCCATTAAAGAAAGCAGTCTCACATTACGCATTCCTCTAGAAATATACTTGGCGCTTTTCCTTAATATACTATGCATCACTTTAGAATGATTTCCTGGGAAGTTCAATGTTGAAAATTATTCTACTCATGCTGGGAATCTACTATAATATTTCAGAGTCAATCTAAACAATTTCCAGGTAAAAAGAGAACTTGGGTCAACTTTGAAAAGTTAAGCCTAATCACCAAAAACAAATAAGTTAATAAGATAGAAAATACATATATACATACCTATATATGTATATGAATAAAATGAGACAGAAAAACTTACAAGAGAGTGCAACTAATTATAATCTCAAATACTTTCTCACCTTCCACAGACACTTTCTATTACTTTATAAGTAAAAGTTGAAGGCTGAATACACCCACATCTGGGAAAACCATGTGGCATCTGAATGCTAAACAGGAATATATTACGCTGTCAAGAGGACCCACAATTGATGAAATAATAAACAGTGTGAATATCTATATTTGAATATTATTAAATACACTATAACTAACTTTCAAATAAATTTACTTCCTCATCTAAAAAATTCCTAATACTGTGGATATAAAAGTGTGAATCGCCTATTAAAGTTTTTATTTTTCCAACTTTAGTTCAATTCCTTTTATAAAGTCCCAAAATGAGAAACAACACTGTAAATTATTTTGCTAAGTACCAATAACTTTAGAACATATATTAAAAATTCCAGTTAAATTAAAAGTTGAGTCAGGTAGAACACACAATTATATCTCTCCACTGTCCTCATTAAATTTCAGTTCAACAGGGAATGCTGTCATTTCTTCCACAGACTTTCCTATTATACTCTTATTTTAGGCCAATACCACTGATACTCTGCAGCAAGTACTTGCAGATCTTAAGCAAATCACATTATATTACAAAGAAGCAGAATGCGCAATTGTTTCTATTTTTTCTCCACAACTATAGCTTTGGTGCAAATGGTCATAGATTGTTTCAGAACAGACCCCAGATGACTACTTGGCAAAAATCAACAGGCAAAAGTGAGGGGTAAAGTTTTCTTTTGGAGCATCTCTGCAGTAAATTGTCTTCCTTATAACAGCTTCAGCTATCTAATTTTTTTCAAATCTTGCTGGAATAACAAGTAGCAAATTAGTAGATCTGTCACATGAATGCTATTTGCAATTTACTTATAGTACACTCTTACTTCACATTCAAGTTTTGTCTGGATGTAATTGACTTAACAAGCAAGTATTTATCACACTTACTGCTGGAAAACATTAATTACCTTTGATCCTGCTGAACTTCACACCCACTTATTTTAAGAAAATTTGACCAGGTTAAAAAGTTACTTAGATAATTACAACTCAATTTTCTAGCACAGAATGTTGCATTCTTAGGAGTCTCACAAAATTATTTAAGCTTATTCAAAAAATTGAGGCAAAACATACCCATTATTTAATAGTAAATTACAATATTCTAGAAGAAACTGGACTGCATAATAAAAGTAAATTCACTCATTATTCCTTTTCAAAGTTGATGAGGCTAAAAAATTTCAGAGCACAACATCATATGTCTCAGTTAATGTGGGCTTCCCTCGTAGCTCAGCTGGTAAAGAATCCACCTCCAATGCAGGAGACCCCAGTTTGATTCCTGGGTCGGGAAGATCCGCTGGAGAAAGGATAGGCTACCCACTCCAATACCCCTGGGCTTCCCTTGTGGCTCTTTGGTAAAGAATCCGCCTGCAATGTAGGAGACCCAGGTTTGATTCCTGGGTTGTAGAGATCCCCTGGAGAAGGGAAAGCTACCCACTCCAGTATTCTGGCCTGGAGAATTCCATGGACTATATAATGTATGGGGTCGCAAAGAGTCAGACAGGACTGAATACTTTCACTTCAGTTAATGTGGCTAAGGTCCTGACAGGGTAGTATAATACATCACTCTATTTCTTTTTCTTTATTTTTTTTTAAAAATGATAATAAAGACCATGTAATCTTTAATTTGAGGGAGAAACTAAATTTTACATCTCATCTTAAGACATTTCTAATGAAGAAAACTTAAAAGTTCTTTCAGGTGTTAGAAGTGTTCTGAACACAAATCAAGCAATGACTAGCACTTAATTACTTCATGTTAAAATTATCAGGATGTCTAAAAATCTATTCTATGCATAAATGCTTGGATAGTCAATGGAAACTAAAATCATTTAACTTATGCAAAATTAATTATATGCACTCAATTTAAAAAAATAAAGAGAGCAGGTATTTTTCCTCGCTTCTTCACCCAGTAAGGATACAGGGCAAATTAGGGTGCTAGAAATGGAACACATGGCTACATGTCCCCTTAGTCATCACAGTTCATGTTAGTCTCTCGTAATATGAGCATCCCATCGTGCTGTGTATGAGTCAGAGGTTAACAATGTGTGTTTTCCTGTTAGTGAGTCCTATAAACAAAAATTAGTCTTCTGTTCTCAGCCAAGGAATGAGCAAGTCTTCTCAACACTATCATGAAAATGTGGGTATTTTGGACTCAGTGAAACCACACATTATGTCTGTCTCCCGTGTAACAACTTCTGAATGGAATTTTAGTGTTATACTGACTCTGCAGTTTTTGCCCCACATGTTCATTTAAGAAACTGACCTACCTATAAAAGAAGCTACTGTTCTTAAACTTACTGCAGCCACCTATTAGCACATGGATACTCATTCTCTCAGTAGTGGCAAGAAATATTTGTAGACTACATTTGCATATTTATATCTCACAAATCCACAATGCATTGCATACTCATAATGCAACTTGATGTGAATATGTAAATACCAAGACATGGAAGTATTTAAATATCAGAAAAGATTTCACATAGAGGATATCCATAATGCTTCTTGCTATCTGCCTAATATTACAGCACAATCCAAAAAGTTAGTGCTACCTATCAGTTGGAAATGTCCAGGAAACAAGCCTTTCCCCACTACACTGAAGAAGCCTGAGCAGCTCTAGCCTGAGGAGCCCGGTCTCTGTCAAGAGATTTCCACAACAGAAGACAGAATTCAATCAGAATTCTTCCTGGAAAAGCCCAGTTTGCCTCTAGGCCATCTTAATTCAGATGGCAACTGAATTATGATTTTAAAAAAAAATTCACAAACATTTATAGAGCTCCCTACTGTTATGGAGCTGTCCTAATTGCTACAGGGAATAGAAGATATTTTCACAAGAGCTCTATATTTTTTAAAAGAAATTCATAGTCACACAAAAATTTACAAGTAAATTATGGGAAAGTTAGAAAGCCATTGTAATAGGGAAAAGTGAGGAAGGCCCAGCGTAGGATAGTAAAACAGGAATGGTGACTGGGGCTTTGAAAGACACCTGGTTACTAAGACTAACCAGATTAGTCTTAGTAAATAAATGCATTTAGAGTATGAGAGAGGAGTCAAGTGAGTTAAAGTTGTCTCACTTCTAATTTGGAGTAGATGTGATAACATTACCCAAGATAGAAAATACAAGAACACAAAAAGGTTTTGGTCAGGAGATAACACATTTTTTTACTTTGCTGTTTTGATTTTGTTTTTTAATATGGGATTTGAGGGACTATTTTTTTCTTTTTTTAACATTTTATTAATTTTTTTTTTTGGCAGAAAGAGGTTCCCTGGTGGCTCAGCTGGTAAAGAATATGCCTGCAATGTGGGAGACCTGGGTTCAATCCCTGGAGTGGGAAGATCTCCTGGAGAAGGAAACAGCTATCCACTCCAGTATTCTGGCCTGGAGAATTCCATGGACAGAGGAGCCTGGGGGGCTATAATCCATGGGGTCACAAAGAGTCAGACACAACTGAGCAATTTTCACTTTCACTAAAATGTTTTTAAAATTTTATACAACTTTTAAATTTTACTCCATTTATACTTACTACAAAATACTGGCTATATTCCTCATTATGTACAATACATCCTTGAGCCTATCTTACATCCAATTCTTCATGCTTCCTACTCCCCGCCCCTCATCTTACCCTGCCCATCTCCCCTCTGATAACCACTAGTTTGTTCTCTATATCTGGGAGTCTGCTTCTCTTTTGTTGCCTTCACTAGTTCATTGTTCTTTTTAGATTCCTCATGTAAACAGTATCATACAGCATTTGTCTTTTTCTGACTTAATCTAACTTAGCGTAATGCCCTGCAAGTCCATCCATGTTGCTGCAAATGGCAAAATCTAAGTTCTTTTTTATGGCTGAGTAATATTCCACTGCATATACATACCATACCTTTATTCATCTGTTGATGGACACTTTAGTTTCTTCCATATCTTAGTAATTGTAAATAATGACACTATGAACACTGGGGTGCATGCATATTTCCAAATTAGTAGTTTTGGAGTTTTTTGATATATATCCACAAATGTAATTGCTGGGTCACTGAAGGAGATGACAGAGGATGAGATGATTGGATGGCATCACCAACAATGGACATGAGTGTGAGCAAACTCTGGGAGATGGTGATGGACAGGGAAGCCTGGCATGCTGCAGTCCATGGGGTTGCAAAGAGTTGGACATGACTGAGTGACTGAACAATAACAAATGTAGTTCTATTTTTAGAAATATGGTATCTCAGAGGAAGTTGTAAATCATCTATCTAAAGTGATGTAGTAGATTCTACTGATCTATAGATCATCGTCATATAGATGATTATTCAATCCACAGTTACAAATATAATATCCAGTGAGAATACAAATAGCACATAGAGAGAAGTGAATCTAGTAGTGTCCGTATTTAGGAGCTTATTGCAATAAGAACAGTGAAATGGAGAAAACCAAAACTTACAAGATAAGAAACTTTTAAGTCAAAAGAACAGGGTAATGTTAAGAAAGAAGATTTGGTCATTTCTCTGCTATTATGTGGAGGTGAAAAAAATAAATATGAGCAAACACTAGCACCTGTTTTTACAATTAGGTCCTTTGTACCTTTGAGAAGGTAGGAAAAAGCAGAAGGGAAAAAGTTTGTATGTTATGCTAACAAGCAATTGAGGGTTAGAAATGGAGTTAGAACTACAGACCTAAAAGCCAAAGAAAGGAGAAAAATCAAATGGTCACTACACGTTAAGAATGTATTTCTCAAGGTAGAGAAGAACCTTCCAATAAGTGATGATCAAGAATCACACAGTATCTCTTAAGATCACCCTAAACCATAGATTTCTTCAAACTCTAGCCTTCCTTCCAAACTCTCATGTACACTCTCCTTTCCCACCAGAACCACACTTATCTAGTAAAAGCAAGACTAACCACATTACGTGGATACTGGCACACCTGTCACAGGACATCAAGATGACTCAACTGTTATCCAGGCTTCCTTGGGATTCATTTTCATGAATATATGCAAAGAGCTGTCCTTATTAATCTAAAAACAGGAAGCATGTACGAGGATGCAAGTTCTTCATGGTTTAGTAGAAAACACAAGCCCCAGTTCTAGCATGAAAGCTAGTTCCATCTCAGAAACCTGCTGGAGACAGATGATGCTAAATTGGAGATCCAGCCCATAAAATCCCAGACTAATTTCTGAGCATGAATAGTAGTGGCAGAAATTAGTAAGTAGGAGAAATATGAAGGCTGGATTCTTATTCATCTTTGTACATGAAACCTAACACAATACCTTATGTGGAGGTTCAATTACTGTTAGATTGAACACAATTTTCCAAACATTTATCCAGTCTAAAATTACTGTACCAAACATATGTTACAGTGACAAGAGTACAAGACTAGGACACAGAAGACTAAGGTTCAGGTCCATTCTGAAACTTTTGACGTCTTTTATCTCGTTGATAGAATTCTCTCATCTGCATTCCCATCCTTCCAGATTTCACAGCTTTTAAGAGGGAAACACATTTTAAAAATATATGTGAAAGTGCATGGTATATTTTTAAATACTATACAAATATTAAGGCACATTTATGACTACTATTATACACAATATGCCATTTAAGGTGATCAGAAGTTGACATAAGATGCACTCTTTTCTCTAAATCGGCTGGGCTACAAGTATTATTTTATTGTTCTTTACCCCTGTTTATCTAATCCCTGTTTGAAATCTGCTAAACTATTTGCCTATTTATCAGGGTGGCCCTAATTTGGAATCCAGAGACTAATGGCCTTGGAAAATTGCACTGAAAGGAGTCACCCATGTACTATGATAGATCATAAATATGGATGACTAGAAAGTAAGATGCTTCGCTTAAGATGCAAATTAGTAGAGAATGAGATGCAGCGGGCTGTGCACCCCAGATTCAAATCCTGATGGAGAAGTCCCTGGAGGGTCACCAGACAAAAAGCAGGTTTCTGCTGTCACTCCCCAACAAGGCTGTAGACACTCCCTCAGCCTGTCAGGCAACACTAATTGAACCGGATACTAATAGGAGGGAAAGTGTGCCAGCCACATCCTTGCACGCAGAGCTGCCAAGTCAGTCCAGGGAGGCACTCCTGGCAAGAAGCACACGAGCCTAGAACTATAACCCAGAAATCCTCAGTTGGGCCAATCCTAGCAGCAGACTGGCTTTGGAAAATGAGAAAAGCAGAAAGGGAGAAACTCAAGCTTTGTGGGGAATGCCAAGAATCATAATGAGGATACGTGGTTCTCAAGGGACCCCTGTGCTCTGTAATCCAAACTCTCTTCCCTGCCCCCCTGTAACTTCTGCATGGTATACCCTCCCAAATCCCCCATCCCACCACCCTGTCAGCTCCCCCAGATAAGATTCAGATGAGATGCTTGATGCAGTACCTCAGACAACAGGTTTGGAGTACATTCCTCCATGCAGACATGGTAATAGTATATATGAATATGCAATCTTCAGTACAGCCTATAGCAGAGAGAAGGAGAGAATTTAAAAGTCAAAGAGAAAGGAGCTCACTATGTAAAATGAAAAGACAAAGTATCTGCTGGAAGAGTCCTCAAAAGAGGCAGAAAGTAATGGGAAGCACAGTTTCTTATGTACTTGAATTGCTTTCCTTTCACTGCTCTGTTCCCCTGCATACTTTCTCTCCATGACCTCTGTGATGAATCTCTTCTTAGAACTCATGTTCTGATCCAAACAGGCCATGTTATTTGAAATGTGGCAGTAAGCAGGAAAAGAGAAGGCAAGGGAAAGAGGAAATATGAGAAAATAAAAAATGGGAACAGAAAGCAGGAATGATGCGAATGAAAACCAGCGTTCTTTCGGTCATGCCTCAGTTTACTCATACGCCTTTCACAAACTCTACAACACCTGCAAAGCCACATTAAATAGGCCTGCTGCCTCAGGAACATCCGGCTGAGTAGCAGCCCCCTCTCAGATCTGCCTTAGCTGAACCTCTTCCCAGCTGCATCATCAGTTAAACATAACTGCAAATTTCTCAAAGCAGGTCACTGATACTTTCTGCTTCTGGTCACAGAATTGATGTCCCCAAAGGAACTGCCTCACTCCAAACACAGGCATTTGGGACCAAAAAAAGGCAAGAAAGGAAGGACACCTTTAGAGCTTCCATTCACATGGTGAATCAGATTCCACGAACATCTTGCATATCCCTTTAATAAATGAGAAATTTAGGATTAAGAAAATTTGTAATTTTCTCAAATTGTGTTTAACACAAATATTCAAATTACTTCAAATCCAAATCATTCTCTTAAATATATGAATGGATGTATCAAGTGACATTTATCCATTAAGAGATCTTTATTGAGCCTCAACAATAATGAGCCTCAATAAGAGGTTTGCCATCTTTAATACCTATTATCCATGGTGGGGGAGACTGTATGGGAACTCCACATTTTATCAAGATGCCTGCTGTAAAATCTTATGCAAGATAACGCAAAGTCCATAACCAACGTGGGGAGCAGATTCCAGGACACAGAACAAAATAACCTAAGTGAGATCCCCATTGTAAGGAGTCATCAACAACAGCCACAGATTATACAAAGGGACACAACTGGTATTAATAACAGCTGTTATTGAGCTCCTATTATTTGTTAGGCACTAAGTATTATCTCTGCTTACTTCTTGGAAGAAAAATTATGACCAACCTAGACAGCATATTAAAAAGCAGAGACATTACTTTGCCAGCAAAGGTCCATCTAGTCAGGGCTATAGTTTTTCCAGTAGTCACGTATGGATGTGAGAGTTGGACTATAAAAAGAGCTGAGTGCCGAAGAATTGATGCTTTTGAACTGTGGTGTTGGAGAAAACGCTTCAGAGTCCCTTGGACTGCAAGGAGATCCAACCAGTTCATCTTAAAGGAAATCAGTCATCAGTCCTGAATGTTCTTTGGAAGGACTGATGTTGAAGCTAAAACTCCAATACTTTTGGCCACCTGATGGGAAGAGCTGACTCATTGGAAAAGACTCTGAGGCTGGGACAGATTGAAGGTGGGAGGAGAAGGGGATGAGGAGAGAGAGGATGAGATGGCTGGATGGCATCACTGACTCAATGGACATGAATTTCAGTAAACTCCAGGAGTTAGTGACGGACAGGCAGGCCTGGTGTACAGCAGTCCATGGGGTCGCAAAGAGTCAGATATGACTGAGCAACTGAACTGAACTAAAGTGAAGTCTAGTCTCATTTAACCCTTACCTCAGGAGGGTAATGAGGGTAATAATGTAATGAGGAAAGCATATGATTATGAAACTGTGTTCAGAGAGATGAAGTAATTTGCCCAAGGCCAAACAGTGAATAACTGGTGATACGATGAAGGTTTTGAACTCAGGTACTTGAGACCAGAGCTCCTACTAACCCCCAAACTAGACAGTAACAGGCTCATCTTCCAACCTCCCCCTTCACTGACCCATCCTTCCATGAGCCTCTATTACTGACACTTCCAGATGGTCTTCCATTCTCTCTCCAGAATGTCTGTCCTTCTCTGAGACCATTTTTGTCTCTATTTATTTTTCTCTTTTTCCTCTCTGCCCACTTCATCCTTCTTCCAACTCTGTCTCTCCCCGCCTCTTTCTGTCTTTCTCTAAATCAAACTGAATGTAGAGTTCAAAAAAGTTCTGAAAATGATGACTTGACTTTATATCCAATTTTAACATACATTCTCAGTATGAGAGAAGAAGGTTTCCTTTTATATGTCTCTTCCCCAGAAAAGAAATATCAAAACTATAATGATTTCTAAAAAATTACATGGACGGAGGAGCCTGGTGTTCAAGGGGTTGCAAAGAGTGAGACATGACTGAGCGACTTCACTCACTCACTTTGATAAAATGAAGTAATGATCTGTTGAATGATTCTTGAACAGATCCTTGAATGATCTGTTTCTTGAATCAAGGTTTACATTATCAAAAGGTTTCATGCTACCCAGAATTGCCATGGGCTGATGTATCCTTCCCAAAATGCCTATGTTGAAGCACTAATTCCCAAGTGACCGTACTGAAGATAGAACATCTAAGAGGTGACTGAGGTTAAAGGAGGCCACAAGTGTGGAACCCTGATTTCACAGAACTGGTGTCTTTATAAAATAAGAAAATATACCAGAGATCACTCTCTTGCTACCATGTGAGGACACAGGGAGAAGGTAACTGCGAGCCAGGAGGAGAGCTCTCAATGGAAACTGAATTGGCTGGCACCTTGATCTTGGACTTCCCAGCCTCCAAAACTGTGAGAAATTCATTTCTGTTGTTTAAGCCATCTAATTTATGCTGTTTGCTATGCAAGCCCAAGCTAATATAATTGGTCTTAAAAATATGGCTCTTCTTTATGAGGAAATTTCACACATTCAAATGCTAGCAGTATGATTTCAAGATGAGTATTCTCATCATTACTAAACTGTTTTGAACTTACTGATCCTTGGGTAAGATGTTTCCTTGACAAAGAAGAAGCATATTCCTAAAATGCTTTATTCAAAACATGCATTTTAAAAAATTATGTCCAATATTTATCTGACCCTTTAGGACAGAATACTTTTCTGAAAAGCTAACAGATTTCAATAGATGTAGCCTAGATTCTTCCTATGAAAAAAGAAGAAGAAGAGAGAGGCCCCTAGATTTATTCAGATGTGGGTTTCAAATCTGGTGACTTTTTTCTGAGTTATTCTATTCAACATCCAGTAGATGACCTTGTTACCAATTCAATGCACATCTGGTAAAAGAAAATTAAACCACTCATCTAGCTATCAGGTCCGGAAACTGGGAACAACCTAACATGAGAAAAATATTCCCTTCGAAGTCTCTTTATTTTCCAAGCTAACAGCAGTGTGAACACCACTGTTGTGCAGCCACTCACTAGAGCTGTTGAAACTTTAAACAGCTTTAGGAAAATGCCAGTTGTTTTAATTATTTCTCCAGTGGGAATCTTTGGCTTCATTGAAAAGGGTATATGAGCCGTCTGGTGGCCAAATGGCAAAGTAAACAGAAAAAAAACACAGATCACTGCCACTAACATCCCCTTCTAAGTTGCATGAAACTTCAATCAAGTATGGTTTAATGGCTGGTTGACTGACCTCTGCGAGGTGGAGAGTTACTCTGAATCCATACCTCTTCTTCCTGTGAGATAAGCTGAGAAATTTGAGAGGAGCAGGCTTTGTATCTGAGCCCAACTCAGACACGATTTTTCTGATTCAGCCATAGCTTTGCTTGGAAACCTGTACGTCATGGCCTTGGCGGGCCCCCAAGCTTCCTCCCAAGCAGTCTGCTATTTTTCCTCTAGCTTACCCAAAATAGCTAGGCAGAGATTTAGTACAGTTGGTATGCTGGTGTTTATAGGCCAAAGTGTTGTCAAGTTTCCTTCTGTGGGCAAGCAGAGGTTCTTGCAGTCAGACCAGAACAAAAGGAAAGGTGATTCTGGCTTCTGGTTCTGTTTCCTGGGGGAGTCAGAGGTCCCCTTTCCCTCCTCCAAACAACCCCAGGATCAGACGACCTTTATCAAGTTTAACCTCCCTCCCTATCTTCTCTCATTCTCTGAAAACATCCTTTTTCCTATTCTAAAGCCCAACTGCTTGGAATTACAGTATATCATGAGTCATATATTTCAACATATTTATTATCTAGGATCCTTCACAGGCAAAACAGGTATAGAAACTTCCTTCTTTCCTGCTGGAGGATTTACAGGTATATTATTTCTGCTGCTGCTTAGTCATTAAGTCATATCCAACTCTTTGTAAGCCCATGGGCTAGATAGCCCACCAGGCTCCTCTGGCTGTGGGATTTCCCAGGCAGGAATACTAGATTAGGTTGCCATTTTCTTCTCTGATACTATTTCTAGGTGTTCTATTTTAAAATGCAAAGTCCAACATTTGCAGGGAGAAATGCAAGTGCTAAAGAAAACAGATCCCACCCTGAGGAGAAAAGAAATAGATTTGCTAACTCATAAGTCTAGAGGCCCTGTTTCTTTCCCCATACAGTATTTGAACCTTTATTTTCCCCTTTTGTAGAAATGGAGTCCCCCCACTCCGACCCAGCCTTCCCTTTCATCTCCTCTTCTCTACTCAGTGTGTCCCAATAAAATAAGATGGTACAGGTTTCCTCATCTGTTATACTCTCCCCAGTAAGTTGCTACTCCCTTTGAAATTCCCCTTGCTGTTCCATTAAGCCATGCTGCAAAATAAGATGCAAATTGATCATCCGATCCAGGTTTTACTCTTTGAGAACACAATTATATAAAGTATAGGTCTCTGACATGGAGAAAGAAAAAGGCAAGAACGAAATTACAGACGACACTCAGGAAGTCTTTCCCAACTTGGAATAAACTGACCTATTCCTGTAGCCACAAGAGGCAGTGCTCCTGTCTCTCCACTGCTATTTCTCTTGACCAGGACAGGACTGTGATACATTCACTCCCTAAGCACTCTACTGCTCCCTTACTCCTTTGTATCATGAGAAACAAAAGCAAGAGTAAACCATGAATGATTATTTTATAGTTTTCCGAGTTAGACCAAATTCATATTTATGCAAAAGTAAAATTAAGTTATGTCCAAATCTACTAATGTATGGATCTTTCTGTATCTGCTTTTTTGTTGTTCTATCATTCAGTCATGTCCAACTCTTTGCAATCCCATGGACTGCAGTGCATAAGGCTTCCCCATCCTTCACTATCTCCCAGAGTTTGCTCAAACTCATGTCCATTGAGTCTATGATGCCATCAAACCATCTCATCCTCTGTCACCCCCCTTCTCCTCCTGCCCATAATTTGCTTTGCTGGCTCTTAATCACTGGGATTATGAGCATCAGTATGTGATCTAGCCCTGCCTGAGGCTCTAAATTGGACGCTTGCCCTCTGACTTTACATCCATGTGAAATGACTGACCCAACCTGATATGACTCATCCCTGTGGAAAAGGTCTCAGGGAATAAGCAAGGAAAACATTAGAGAGAATCAAATACTAATATTCTGCTCAGCTGCCAATGCGGTAACTCCCTACTAATGGGATGAAGGCATCAGTGACAGTAGGTGTTTATATTTATTTTAAAACACTGATCTTAAAAGAGAGTTCTTTGGGGCAGAGTGTAAAAATATTTATACTAAACCTTTTATCGCCAGCATTTTTAAACATAACTTTATTAATCTTCAAAGCAGCTATTTAAGGAAGGTAGAATGATTTCCTCTGCAATTTTATATGTCCTGCTTAATATGAGTCGGAGAGTGTGCAGGATAGCATTATCAAGATGGGCTCATGATAGCACAGGCTGCCAACCAGAGAAGAGCAGTGTCTCCATGAGCTTCATCTACCCAAGTCTTTCCATCCATTCCCATCTCCCTAAAGTCCTTAGTGCCTCTTTTAGGACTATCTCATCTACAGGAGCTTCCTATCTCCCCTTGATCCTTGCTCAGCCCCCATCCAAAATGGTTCATATTTCTAAAATCCCATGCCTTTGCCTTTATGTTGAGCAATACTGTGTTAATCCGCGAAATGTCTCTGAGCTAAACATTACACAATTATCACGCCCTAACATTTCCCACTTCTATTTATATTTTGACAAAGAACGTATCAAGATAAGATCTTAATACAAATATAGTAAAAGTAATAATATTTTAAGCATAAGAATCTGGTGAATTTTCCTTAAAAGACATTAAGGCTTTAGTAGGTTTCACCTAATTGTTGAGTCTGTCCAGTGAACAAGTAAGCTAACAGATAGGAATGAAGCTTAACTACCTCTCACTCTTATCATCTAAAAAAGGTACATTTGTATATGTGTGTCATGTGTGTGTGATTCCCTTTAAGAGTACTACTTTCCAGGTCTCTACTTCCACTCTTTAACCTTCATCAATATATAGGTCCTCTGTTCTTTCCTTAACTTTTAGATTTTAGATATTAGTTTGCATTTCAGATATGCTATCTGTTATTTTGTGTAGGGGAATACCTGAAACTGTACTCCCATCTCTGAGAAAATGAACTAATCCACAACAGTTCTGGAATGATTAACAGCATCAGAAATATTATTATATCCTTACTGTAACCATTTAGGAGAATTAGCTTCAAGAGAGAACTAGCGACTACCATTTATTGATCTATGTGTGACTTCCTGTCTAAAACAGTACTAATTCTTATTAAATCTTTTTCATACTTACTGAGATGTTTCCTTAATGGTACAATTCCATTTTAGTCAGCTGACCATACAATATGGCTTGTCAAAGGCAGAGCTTGGCTCCCAGTGTATTGAGGACACTTATTCTGTCTAAAACATTACTTAAAACCACAGTTGTCCCTCGGTATCCAAGGGCAATTGGTTCTAGGAACCCTCTTACCAAATTTCAGGTATACTCACAGCCCTTATATAAAATGACACAGCATTTACATATATCCTGTGCATATCCTCCATATACTTTAAATTATGTCTAGAATACTTGTAATACCTAATACAATGTAAGTACTATGCACATAGTTGTTAAGTACAATATAAATACTATGTATACTGTTGCCAGTACACAGAAAATTCAAATTTTCTTCTGGGAACTTTTCTGAATTTTTTTCAAATATTTTTGATCTGTGGTTGGTTGATTCTGCAGAGGCAGAAGTTGAGGATATGGAGGGCTGATTATGTATCTCAGAAATTACATTAGCAACTAACATTTTTCCTTAATCAATCAGCTAACATTTACATAATGACAGCTCTGTTGACATGTCAAACTTTCTATGCAGTTTTCATACAAAGATACCAGCTAATCCAAGAGGATTTCTTCAAAGACAGTTTGAGAGAAAATAAGAAAGAAAGTGAAGTCACTCAGTTGTGTCCAACTCTTTGCGACCCCATGGACTGTAACCTACCACATTCCTCCATCCTTGGGATTTTCCAGGAAAAAGTACTTGAGTGGGTTGCCATTCCCTTCTCCGGAGGATCTTCCCAACCCAGGAATCGAACCCAGGTCTCCCCTATTATAGGCAGACGCTTTACCATCTGATCCACCAGGGAAGTCCTCGTGAAAGAAAATATACCTTAGATTAATCTAAGGAAAAAAACTCAAGTTCTCACTAAGAGCAGATTTCTGAGAGGAATGAAATGTAGGATGAAGAACAGCTTCTCAATAGCTTCTCTATTGTTTAATATTGTACCTCTAACATTTTATCAAAGATGAAATTCTAAATTGGCTACCATGTTTTTATTCAGATGAGTAAAAATGTCTCCAGTACCCAGCATAGTGCCTGACACACAAAAATGCTTGTCAAAGATTTGCTGGGGGAAAAAAATGAGTAGAAAAACACTTGAGTGTCAAATATTATTCATTTTTGGACTATCCTCCATCGTATATTACCCAAATCTCGGCTTTTTTCCATTAGAGGAAATCATCAGCAGTTGGCAATAGTTTAATTATATTTTAGGATATATACAAAAATATAAAATTTATGCTCATAAAACATGAGCCAAAAAACATCAAACTGTATAAGTATGGCCATTCTCAACTGCCCTCCATTTCCTTCTTAAGCACCACTTAAATGTTCCCTTATTGCCAATTGCAGATATGTGTCTTAAATAAGTAATAAGATAATTAGCCCTGAAGTACACACACTCAACAGGCCAAATATTAAAATAAAACAAGACCTCAGGAAAAAAAATGCATTATAAAGAGAAATCATGAAAATCCAGTAGAGAGTGAAATAAGCTGGCTTTAGGGCAGGACTTAATCAGACAAGTACTTGCTGTGGTCTCCATGCCTCTACATCAGCATGGAAATTTCTGGACAGAGCAGGGACTGTCAGAGAGATCTGGAGACCTAGGACCTAGCTGAAATGTAAAGCTAAGTAGCCATGTGAGCCTGAGTATGTGATAGAGTCCAGTCTGAGTTTCTGTTTTGTTTAGTTGTACACTGTAGACACTCATCTGTAAAAATATCATTTCAAAAGTCCTTGCAAGAACTAGTAATATGCATGGATTCTGAGATTTTAGTTTTCACTACATGAAACTAGAGACTAACTACAATTAGAAGAATATTATTAGGAAACTTCTGTTTTCTGAAATTTATCAATCATTTCAGAACACTAGGTCCATTCAAGAATTAAAACAAAAGTCTCCCACTTTCCCTATCTCCATAATATGTCATTTTGAAAGTTGCTCAGTCGTGTCCACCTCTTTGCAAGCCCATGGACTATAGGCTGCCAAGCTCCTCCATCCATGGGATTTTCCAGGCAAGATTACTGGAGTGGGTGCCATTTCCTTCTCCAGGGGCTCTTCCTGACCCAGGGACTGCACCCAGGTCTCCCACAATGCAGGCAAACTGTTTATTATCTGAACATAATATGTCATGCACACTGAAAATTAGCGTATTTTGAATTTTAAGATAGAACGTGGGCTTGGTTTCATATTTTGACTTGAGGTTAATCCTCTCATGAGAACCAGTGTTGGAAACCCTGCCATAGCCTATCAATCAATAGGTCAGGCTAGACACTAACCTCAGTTCTCATACATCTTAGAGACATATGACTTCAAGTGACTCAGCTGAACAAGAGACTAGGACCAAAGTGAAAGTGGTCTCACTCAGTCGTGTCCGAAACTTTGAGACCCCATGGACTATAGCCTACCAGGCGCCTCTGTCCATGGAATTTTCCAGGCAAGAATACTGGAGTGGGTAAGCCCATTCCCTCCTCCAGGGGAGCTTCCCGACCCAGGGATGGAACCTGGGTCTCCCGCAGTGCAGGTGGATTCTTTACCATCTGAGCCACCAGGCACAACCTAGAACCACTGAAACCTACCTATTGTGTAACTATTTCTTGTCCTCCTCCTCTGTGCCTGATATGCCACCTTAGAGTATTCAGAAGTGAATGTGACATAAGTCTCCCATCAGAGTTCATAGGCCTAACAGTTCATCTGAAGAAGTAAACAGAGAAAAGCAGTGAGCGGCACGCTAGGTAAGGACAGGATGTACGATAGTACGTACAAGAGGCATCTCACAGTCTACTGGAGGAAGGAGAGGCAACATCCAAGATGATGCCTGAAGGACAACCGGAGTAGGGTAAAAGTTACAAGAGCTTGGGGAAGAGTGACCCAAGCTGTGACCCAAACCTGGTAGACCAGGACGTCCAACGTTGGTCCTCACCAGCTCAGCAACAGCAAATGCAGCAGTGTTTCTCTGCCTGGGTGTGGGGCTCTTCCCACCTGCAGGGTCTCACCGAGGGGGACTGATAAATATGCTCATTTTTAGACTCTTCCTTAGCCTGGCTAAATCAAAATTTACCGTAGGTGTATCCCAGAGTTCCGAATTACAAAAATTCATCAAATGACTTGTGATGAAAGCTGAGGTTTGAGAAGCACAGCAATAGTAAATAGTCCCTTCATGCAAATGGCTGACACCGTTCAAGAACTGAAGATGGTCACAGATGTGGTACCCGAAGATGGTCAGCCACAGAGAACCCTGAATGATTTCCCAGTCATCAGGCTGGAGTTTTAGAACAAATTCAAGGTGTGCAGGAAAAGGACTGACAGTCCTGGAAAAATTACCAAGCCAGGATTTTACCATAGAAGGAAACGTCAGCATTTGGAGACCTGAGCAGACAGAGCAGGACTAAGTCACAAGGAAAAGAAAGAGTTTGAACAGTTACTAGATCTTAAAGTTAGAGAATATCTGGCAGGTGTAGGTGACCTCATACGGAGTTCCAGAATGCTGGGCCAAGTCTGTGTTGAGGAATCAATTGGACTGTGCATAAGGGCACCCACGATGAAAGTTTCTGAAACTGCTAAATCAGGAAGGCCCATGTATCCTGTCAGGCCCAGGATTAGAGAACCATGTTTTTGATATCTGACATCAACACAAGTCTGTGACTATAATTTGGAATCACTGATCAATGCTGCCCTTTCTAGTGTAAAACAATCAAAATCCCTTTATTCAAAGCACTTTTGACTTAATCTGCATTTAGAGAGTAATTAATTTCACTTGTTCCTAAATGACTAGCAGTTTCTGCAGGTCATAGGATCAGTTCAACTATAATATAACTATGAAAAATGAAAGTTGCTCAGTCATGTCCCACTCCTTGCGACACATAGTCCATGCAATTCTCCAGGCCAAAATACTGGAGTGGATAGCCTTCCTCTTCTCCAGGGGATCTTCCCAACCCAGGGATCGAATCCAGGTCTCCTGCATTGCAGGAAGATTCTTTACCAGCTGAGACACTAGAGAAGCCCAAATAGCTCATAATAATTATGAGCAATAACAAAAAACACCAGCTATGTTCCATTATGTTCACAGTTCCAAGACTAGTGTTCATGTTCTTAGCATACCAGGCTGGCTGACTTTCAGCCACTTTCAATATTCATGGTGGTTCTAATCAAAAAATGTATGATACCCTCTTAAACTAGATTTTTTTTAAGAAATAAACTAAACATATGATATGGGCTTTGGAATCAAAAACGTCCAATTTAATCTCACCTGCATTGATTAATGTGTGTGAACTTGGGGAAATTATCTGTCTCCAAGATCTTTATCAGTACAATGAGGATACTAGTAATACCTAGCTGTCTAGATTTACGTGCTTTAGAGATTAAGATAATTGTCAAAGTCTCAAAAGATCAGACACAGCTTAGTGACTGAACAACAATAACAAAGAATTTATAAGAGCATTTGGTAAGTTTATCATTATCTTTCTTGCTGCTATTATTATTCAGGCCACTCCAGCCTATAAGAACTGTGAGGTCACGTTCATAGGAATCACCTAAGTTTTATTGGAATCTGTCTCCCTTTGAGAATGCAAAATGCCTCACAGGTTTCCCCTTGAAACTTATAAGGAAATGTTTCCTATTCTGATGATCAAGTTCAATCAGCCATAACATTCTTCCTAGGCCTGAGTTACATACATCCCAGGCCAATGGCTTGAGGAGACCACTGTCACTGTTGATGCTAAGAGGGTTTGTGTCTGAGCCTAAGATGTTGCCTTCTGATACTCGCAAACCTCCAGTGCACTGAAGCCCCAACAAGGTCACACTCTGTCACTGGAAGCAGGGTGACTAAATAGTAGCCACCCCTAGTAAACTTGTGAGAATAAGTTTACCCATATGGAGTGTGCAGCCCCACCCTCCAAACAGTTCACCTGTAGCTATAATGCCCTAAGCCAAGTGAAAAGAAATCCCAGGCAATCCTTAATTCCCACTTGCTTCCAAGCTCCCTTCACCAACTCTCTCCAAATCAACCTGCTAATAAACTATGATTACTGGAAGATAGTACAGTTCAGTCATTAAAAGCAAAGGGATCTGAGGCAGATGACTTCGGTTTAAGGGGAAAGTGACAATCTCTGTGTTCCTCGGTTTTGTTTCTCAGCAATAAAATTGCTATAATAATAGAACCTAATTCACACAGATTTGGGTGCCTAAATGAGATGAAGTATATGAAAGACAGCACAGTGCCCAGGACACAGAGTTGGCTTGGTAAACTGTAGCAACGACATCAACTGTCACTCCATTTCAGGGAGCCACACGTTATGGACTGAACGTTTGCAACCCTCCAAAATCAGCATTTTGAAATCTGATCCCCAATGTCATGGTATTCGGAGGTGGGGTCTTTTGGAGTCAGGTCATGAAAGTGGAACCCTCCTAAATGGTGTTAATGCCTTTATAAAAAGAGGCCAGAGCACTAATCTGCCGTCTCTCAACTGCATGAGGATACAAGTCAACAGCCTGCAATCTGGAAGAGGTCTGTCACTAGAACCCAATAATGCTGACATCCGATCTAGAACATTCCAGTCTCCAGATCTTCGAGAAATAAATGTTTATAGTTTACACCTATGGTACTTAGTTACAGCAGCCCAAATAGACTGACACACTACAGTTTATGACAAAACTAAGAATTCTTCTTTGACTAACAGAATCACAATTGTTTCTATTCTTATAGAGTTGTTTGTTTTCCTTTCAATGGTTACCATGGGCTTATTAGCTGTTGGGATAAAAAACCCTTTAAGTATGAGAAAAATGATATGGAACTTTTTTCACAACCAATAGCCAATTATATCCTACGTAAGGTTAATATATCAGATTTACAAATGATGCATTCTTCATTTTATATAAGCTTGCCACCCAAGCAGATTAGTTGAAGACTATGACACATTGATTTAATTAGTTTTTATAGCCATTGTTCCCCAGAATTATTCCCTTGTTGAAAAATTGAACCACAAAATGTGTTCACATCAATATATATTAAAGTAGTTTAACCCATAGTAATAACATTTGTATAACATCTAAAAATACAAAATGTTATTTCACTTTTGTAACATAACTTAGTCATCACAACAACCATGTAAGCAAAGTATAGCAAATATTGTTTCTATGTTTTAGGTAAGGAAATGAAAGCTCAGAGAGGGTAGGCAAATTGGACATGTCACACAGCTGGCAATGATAAAGTCAGTACCTGAAACTAAGACTTCCCAAATCCTATACCAATGCTTATTTACTATAATACCCTTGGATAAAATTGTTTTCTTTGATTGATTTTGTTATATATGCATTTTGGCATGTCAATCCATTACCATCCTTTATGCCCAATTCACTTACCTTTAAAAAGAATCCATTCTACCATGTGTCCCAATATGATGCTAAGTATCATCAGTATTGCTTATCTTTCTCTGACCTCTCTTTTGAGTTTTCCAACTAGGAAAGATTCTGGGCAAAGAGGACCCAGAAAGCAATTTAAAGTGAAGTGACGGTGAAAGATGCTCAGTCATATCTGACTCTTTGCAACCCCATGGACTATGCAGTCCATGGAATTCTCCAGGCCAGAATACTGGAGTGGGTAGCCTTTCCCTTCTCCAGGGGATCTTCCCAACCCAGGGATCCAACCAAGGTCTCCAACATTGCAGGCAGATTCTTTACCAGCTGAGCCACAAGGGAAGCCCAAGAACTCTGGAGTGGGTAACCAACCCCTTCTCCAGCGGATTTTCCTGACCCAGGGATCAAACCAGGGTCTCCTGCATTATAGACAGCTTCTTTACCAACTGAGCTATGAGGGAAGCCCAGTTTAGGAAAGAGTCAAAACCATGAATACCTTCACTGGGTTCCCTGGAGATGGGTTTCACTAGGTTTTCTGAGGCTCTGAGGGACCTGTGAGAAAACACAGATCGAGGATGGGAACTAAGACAGCTTCATGAAATGTTTTCTTCCTTCCTCCAGACTTTTACTAGACCCGTGGTTCCCAATTCTAGTTGCACCTTAGAAATAACCAAGGAGCTTTCTAAAAACCCCAAAGCCTGAGCCCCCACTCAGAATACCTAGAGAGACGAGGGGCCAGGACACAGGTAGCTTACAAAAGTTCACAGGGGTCTCCAGTGTGCAGGCAGGGTTTGAGAGCGAGGGCACGGGCCCAAGGCCACATCTCAAGCGCAATGATGAACTGGGGAACCAGAGCGGCTCTCCGAGTAAGCACCCACCGCGGCTATGCAGAAGGCAGAGCCCTCCCAATAATGAAAAGACGGTGCTGTGCCCGGTCCAGTGGCAAAACTGGACCCTGGGTCCATAGACAGCCAGATCCAGACTCCTCATATCAGTCCCGGCAGCGAGTCTGAAATAACACACGAAACTTCTTCACCCGGGTCAAGCTCTCCATTTCCGTATGTTGCCTAGTTGTTTCTAGACATTAAGGATTAGCCTATTCCCAGTTCTCACTGTGCCTTCTGTGATTATGCTGTTAATGAAACTAGGACTTCGTTTATTAGGGTGCATGGTTCATTACAAAAAAAAAAAAACGAAATAATTCAAAATTTATCCTTCAGAAAAGAAGCTAGAAACATAAAATGTAACAATTTTATCCCCATTTTATACATATCCTATTTTACCTCTCTGAAATCTCTTTAAAACCTGGATTATTTTGTGTGTTAAAATCAAAATCAGTCTTAGTACAGATGTTAAAAGTTATAGAAATGAGCACAACAAGAAAAATAACTGACACGGGCGTTAGCAGTGTGTTTCATTTAAAACTCCTATTCTCTCATTGCCATAACTGCTGATATTCACGATAGAACTGAGTTCACAGCATTTATTGACCTTTCTTTAACCTTAAAATAAGTGACCCATTGCTTTTTGCACCAAAATTCATATATGGGAAATTTTCCCTTAATTTATATGACTTAAAATAGTTTTGTGTAAAATCATTCTTTATGTATTTGCAGTAAATTTCAGAAGATATAGTCTGTCTGCCACTATGCTGAATTTGTTCCCTCTGCCCTGATAAAAATACAAGTTATAGATTTAAGAATCTCCATAGGAATTCTTTAACTTTGTATCAACAGACAAAGAAATCATTCTTGAAATACATCTGATGACATGATAGACTGGCAAAGTCAAATCTCTCCAGAAGCAAAAATTAACTATGATTACTTGATGTAAGACATCACTCAAACCAATCAAATGTTATTTTGGGAAATCATAAATTTATATCCAGCGTCAGTTTGTCACTCATTAAGTTCTTATAAGAATGATTAGGAAATTATCTTAATAAGTAAACGTTAGTCTTAACATCTTCTTAGTTTGATGGCTTAAAAATATAAGTTTATATCAACCCATTGAGTCTTGTTTAAAGCCTCTTCCTGCTTGAAGAGTTATTTATTCTAGTATTTATAAACTGTATCCAGGATTGACAAGGAAATTCCTGCATTGCTCCATTCTGCAACAAATTTGCCTACCCCGTGTTAGGAAAATTATAATTAATAAATATTTACTGAGTACCTACTATGTTCCAGGCACTGTGTGTGGTACTTGGAATATATGAAAATCTCATCATCTAAAAGCGTTCCCATCCACAGAAACTCCAGGGGCAGATTGCAGTCTTGCCAAGGTGTCGTTTCAGTGACTGACATGGATCACCACCTCCAGCAGTCAACAATGACAGCAGGCAAAGCTGCTTAAAAGGGAGTTACTGATCCTGCAGCTGTATTTTGCTTGTCACTCTTTGAAAGACGCTTACTTTGAAGATCTTGATTATGTGGAATAGAGGAACAGAGAGGTTCCTATAAATTGAGGAACAGAGAGGTTTTAGAGCTACAAGTAAATCACCTTGTTGGTAACTCAGATCACAGACGACAGAAATATAGCAAGGAAAAGTACGAAAAGGATTCTATGAACTGGATGATAAAGGAGTCAGTTTCTTCTCCAATAAACTTTTCTAAGTACTTACTACTGCAAGAGTAGAACCAAAGAGTGTCCTTTCATTGCCCAAAGGAAGAAAGAACCAATCAATTAATATTCTCCCTTGATAAGGTATCACAATGATTAGTTCTAGTAGCATTTACTTTTCAATGCAAAGTATGCACCCCTTAGATTTGCTTTTAAATTACTCCCAAAATAACTGCCTCCATTACTCACTTTCATCTTAATTGAACCTAAGGCAGGAAAAAAAAAATACTTAAGAAATAGCATTGATCATTAATCAATTCCCAAAAATGATAATAGCAAACTTTCTTGAATTGACGCCTGGGTTTTGTTCATCAGTATTATACAGAATGTTTGAATGAGGCTAGGGGTTTTATATCTGCAGTGATTTCCTCATTTTCCATTAAAATCATGTAAAAATGGTGATACAATTCAAAATTTATTATGTTTTAAGTATTATCTACATGAAGACGATGAACAGGTATGATCAATGAAAATGTCTAAAAATAGGACCATGGCTAATATCTCTTAATTTAGCCTAATCTACCTAAATTACAGTAAAACCTCATTTATTTGAACTTCATTAATTTTAAATGTGACAAATCTATATGGCATTTGGCTGAAGTTGATCTGTGAAGTTAGATGTAGAATAGAATACCAGTTTACCACTTACTACAAGAATTGGTTAACTTCTCTAAGTCTCCATTTACTTATCTGGAAAATGGGGACAGTCGCTCATCCATTTTTACTCTCTCTTTTCACTCATACTGTTAATACTCTATCCAGTCCTCAAGCATCTTCTGCATAGAATAATACAAAGCCTTCTAACTTAACCTTCTGCTCTCGTTCTTGCCCACCCAACCCCTCAAAATTACAGGCTATTATTTACACAGAGACCATAGTGACTTTTAAAATCTAAGTCAGAGGGCTGGAACCAGACCTGGGCTGCCCCCCACCTCTAGAGGTTGCGCAGCCAGCCATGCCAGGACATGGTGCCACCCAACAGTGGGTCGGCAGCCACTGTGAGAGGCAGGGCCTGGAAGCCAGTGGAGCCAGGAATCAAGCCTACCCGCCAGCGGCCCTCAGTAACTGGCCCTGCCACAAGAGAAGTACCTACACAGTCCACATAAGGGCACCTCTTGGAGAGTAAGATTGTGCTTCTGAGCCCCATAGAATGTCTGCCACATAAAGCCACATCTCCAACATCAGGAATTATAGCTGACCTACCTAATACACAGAAACAGATGGACATTTAGGCCAAAATGAGGAGACAGAGAAATATGTTCCAAAGAACAAGACCAAATCTTTGAAGGACAACTAAACAAAGTAGAGATAAGCAACCTACCCAATAATGAGTTCAAGGTAATGACTACAAAGATGCTCAGTGAACTAATGACTACAAAGATGCTCAGCGAACAAGCATGTTCAGATGCTAGGATTCTAGCATCCTAAAGATGCTAAGAGCAAGAATGGATCACCACAGTGAGGAGTTTAACAAAGAGTTATAAAATATAAAGAAGACTCAAATAGAGCTAAAGAATACTATAACTTAAACAAAAACTACACAAAATGAATCAACAGTAATTTAGGTGATGCAGAGGGATGGAAGAGTAAATTGGAAGACAGTAGTAGAAGTCACTCAAGCTGAACAGAAAAAAAAAATTTTTTTTTTAATGAGGACAGTTTAAGAGACCTCAGAGAAAACATCAAATGCATTAGCATTTGCTTTATAGGGGTCACAGAAGGAGAGGAGAGAAATGGGCATATTATTAGAGGAAACAAAAAGCTGAAAGTTAGTAGAAAGAAACAAAAGCTGAAAATGTCCCTAACCCAAGAAAGGAAACAGACATCCAGGTTCAGGAAGCACAGAGAGTCTAAAACAAGATGAACCCAAAGATATCTATACCAAGACACATTACAGCGAAAGTGGGAAAGAGTAAAGACTAAGAGAAACTTATAAGCAGCAAGAGGAAATCAACTATTTACGAACGGGGGACTCCCATAAGTCCATCTGCTGACTTTTCAGCAGAAACTTTGAGGACCAGAGGGAGCAGTATTATATATTCAAAGTGAAGAAAGAAAAAATTCTGCAATCAAGAATAATCTACCCATTCAGATTTAAGGATAGATAATGAGTTTTACAGATAGTGAATGAGTGAAATCGCTCAGTCGTGTCTGACTCTTTATGACCCCATGGGCTGTAGCCGACCAGGCTCCTCCATCCATGGGATTTTCCAGGCAAGAGTACTGGAGTGGGTTGCCATTTCCTTCTCCAGGGGATCTTCCTGCCCAGGGATTGAACTCAGGTTTCCTGCATTGTAGGCAGACACTTTACCGTCAGAGCCACCACGGAAGTCAGATAAGCAAAAGCTGAAAGAGTTCAGCATTGGCTTTACAAGAAATGTCAAAGGGACTTCTGTAAATAGAAAAGAAAAAATACAACTAGAAATATGAAAATTACAAAAGGAAAAATATGACTGGTAAAGGCAACCACAGAGTAGAGGAAGTAGGTCAACCACCTATAGAAGGAAGTTTTCAGGGATACAAGCCTGCCTCCCTGAATTAAAATTTTTTTAATTTTTGAAAAATTAATGTTAAGAAACATTTTTACAGATTCACTAAGAAAGAAAGAGGACCCAAATAAATAAAATCAGAGAGAGAAGTTACAACAGATACCACAGAAACACAAAAGATCATTAAGAAATGACAACAAATAATAATATAGCCTAAAACATCTCCCAATGCTGAATCAGGAAGAAATAGAATATGTGAACAGACCTAATACCAGTAATAAATTTGAATTAGGAATTAAAAAAAAAACCTAACAAACAAAAGTCCAGGACCAGATGACTTCACAGGTGAACTCTACCAAACATTTAAAGGAAAGTTAATATCTATCTTTCCCAAACTACTTCAAAAAACCAAACTGAAAAGGAAATTTTCAAACTCATTTCATGAGACCAGCATCAGACTAATACCAAAACCAGAGACAGCTCAAAAAAAGAAACAAATTAAAGATCAATAAAACTGATGGAAATAGATGGAAAATCCTTTAACAAAATATCAGCAAATCAAATTTAACAATACATTAAAAGAATCATACACCAAAATCAAATAGAGGTAATTGCAGAGACACAAGGATGGTTCAATATCCACAAAACAATCAATGTGATACACCTTAACAAATTGAATAAAAACTGTATGATCATTTCAATAGATGCATTAAAAACTTTTGACAAAAATCAACATTTATGCCTAAAAATACTCAGCAAAATGTGTATAGAAGGAACATAGCTCAAACTAATAAAAGTCATACATGATAAGTCCACAGCTAACAACATAACATCATACAAAAATTGATGCTTTTGAACTGTGGTGTTGGAGAAGGCTCTTGAGAGTTCCTGGGACTGCAAGGAGTTCCAACCAGTCCATCCTGAAGGAAATCAGTCCTGAATATTCATTGGAAGGACTGATGTTGAAGCTGAAACTCCAATACTTTGGCCACCTGATGCAAAGAACCGACTCATTGGAGAATAACCCTGATGCTGGGAAAGGTTGAAGGCAGGGGAGAAGGGGATGACATTACCAACTTGATGGACATGAGTTTGAGCAAGCTCTGGGAGTTGGTGATGGACAGGGAATCCTGGCGTGCTGCAGTCCATGGGGTTGCAAAGAGTTGGATATGACTGAGTGACTGAACTGAACATCATACTCAGTGTTCCTGGTGAAAAGCTGAAAGAATTTCTTCTAAGATCAGTAACAGGGCATGGATGCCCACTTTCACTTTTTCCAACACAGTATTGAAACTCTAAGCCTCAGCAATCATACAAGAAAAAGAAAGAAAAGGAATCCAAATTGGAAAAGGAGAAGTAAAGCCATCACTAATTACAAATTACATGATACTATACACAGAAAATCCAAAAGATGCCATCAAAAAACTATTAGAATAAATGAATTTCATAAAGTTACAGGATACAAAATTAATATACAGAAATCTATTGTTTCTATACAATGACAGCAAGCTATCAGAAAGTGAAATTAAGAAAGCAACTTCATTTATAATTACATGAAGAAGCAATAAAATAGGGCTTCCGGATGGGAATCTGCCTGCTAATGCAGGAGACGTGGGTTTGATCCCTGGCCCAGGAAGATCCCACATGCCATGGAGCAACTAAGCCATGGTGCCACAACTCCGAAGCCTGTGCCCTAGGGCCCAGGAGCCACAACTGCTGAGTCTGTGGGCTGCTACTGAAGCACGCATGCCCTCAAGCCTGCACGCAGCAACGACTGAAGCCCCTGTGCCTACAGCCTGTGCTCTGCAGCAAGAGAAGCCACTGCCACGAGAAGTCCATGCACCACAACAAGGAGTAGCCCCCACTCTCCACAACCATAGAAAACCAGTGAGCAGCAATGAAGACCCAGGACAACCAAAAGTAAATTATTATAAAATACCTAGGAATAAATCTAACAAAGAAGGTAAAATGTGTGTACTCAGATAACTATAACACACTGAAGAAAGAAACGGAAGACAAACAAATGGAAAGATTATCATGCTCATGGACTGGAAGAATAATTATTGTTAAAGTGATGATCCTACACAAGGCAATATCACAGTATCAATGGCATCTTTCCAAGTACTAGAAGAAATAATGCTACAATTTGTATGGAAACACAAAAGACCCCGAAGAGCTAAACCAATCTTGAGAAAAAGGAATAAAGGTGGAGCTATCACAAGCCCTGATTTCAAACTATACTTCAAAGCTACAGTAGCCAAGTGATCTAAGTGTCCTTAGACAGGTATATGGATAAAGATGTGGTACACAGACGCACGGATGCATAGGCATGTTACTCAGCCATCAACAAAAATGAACTCTTAGCACTTGCAACAGCATGGGTGGATCTAGGAGATAAAATGAGTGAATAAGCTAGAAAGAAAGATAAAGACAAGATATCACTTACATTTGAAATCTAAAACTCAAAACAAAAATATACTCATAGATACTAAGAACAAATGGGTAGTTGCTATAAGAGATGGTGGTAAGGAAGTGGGCAAATTAGGCAAAGGGGATTAAAATGTACAAACCCCATATAAAGGAAACATATCTCAATTTAACAAAATCTATTTGTGACACACTCATAGCCAACATAATACTGAACAGTGAAAAACTGAAAGCCTTCCTGCTAAAATCTGGAACAAGACAAGGATGCCCACTGACCACGTCTTTTCAACACAGTATTGGAAGTCCTAGCCACAGCAACCAGACCAGAAATAAAAAGTATCTAGATTGGAAAGCAAGAGGTAAAACTGTCATTATATGCAGAAGACATAATAAAATATATAGAAGACCCTAAAGACTTCACACAAAAACTACTAGAACTGAAAATTCAGCAAGGTAGCTAGCAGTAGGCAAGATTGACATATAGAAACTGGTTTCTTTACACTAACAATGAAATATCAGAAATAACCCTCACAAACTTTAGACAATACTACAAAGATGCAGTAATCCAAACAGGTGGCACTGGCACAAAAACACGTTTATGGATCAATGGAACCAAACAGAGATTCCAAAAATGAACCCACATACCTACAAATTAACCAGTCTTTAAGAAAGGTGGTAAGAGATGGCACTAGGGGTTTAAAGAAAAAAAAAAACCCTGCCTGCCAATTCAGGAAACGTAAGAGATTCAAGTTCAATCCCTAGGTCAGGAAGACCCCCTGGAGGAGGGAAGAGAGCATAAGCAAAACATTCTCTGACATATACTAATGTTCTTTTAGGTCAGTCTACCAAGGTAATAGAAATAAAAGCAAAAATAAATAGAACATAATCAAATCTATAAGATTTTGCACAGCAAAGAAAATCATCAACAAAATGCAATGACAATTTATGGACTGGAAGAAAATGTTTACAAATGATGTGAGCAGCAGGGGCTTAACTTTCAAAATATATAAACAGCTCACAGAACTCAATAATAACAACAAAAAAGAATCCAATCAAAAAAAGAACAGAAGACCTACTAAACAGACATTTCTCCAAAGAAGACATTCAGATGGCCAATAGGCAAATGAAAAGATGCTCAACATCACTAATTATCAGAGAAATAGAAATCAAAACTGGAGTGAGGTGCCTTGCAATAAGTTATAAGGAGAAAAAACTCTAGAAAAGAGTAGATATAGATAGATTTATATAACAGTCACTCTGCTGTACACCTGAAACTTACACAACATTGTAAATCAACTACATGTCATTTTTTTTTAATTTTTTAAAAAATGAACACTACAATGAGGTATCACACCATACTGGTCAGAATAGCCATCATTAAACAGTCAATAACAAATGCTGGAGAAGGTGTGGAGAAAAGGGCACCCTCCTAAACTGTTGGTGGGAATGTAAACTGGTTCAGCCACTATGGAGAACAGTATCATGGTTCCTCACAAAGCTAGAAATAGAGTTGCTGTATGATCCAACAATCCCACACCTGGGCATATATCCAGACTAAACTAATTCAAAAGTGGGAGGAGAGAGAGGGGACAGATGGATTAAGAGTTTAGGATTAGCAGGCGCAAACCATCATATACAGAATGCATAAACAATAAGGCCCTACTGCAGAGCACAAGGAACTATATTCAATATGTAATAAACCATAATGGAAAAGAATATGAAAAATATATAGTTACATGTACATAACTATGTAACTAAACCACTTTGCTATACACCAGAAACTAACACAACACTGTAAATCAACTATACTTTAATAAGAAAATTATTTTAATAGCAAAAAAATAAGTACAAACCCAAGTTATATTAAAATATATATGAGGATATAATACAGCATAAGGAATATGGTCAATAATAGTGTAATAACTTTGTATGAGGATAGACTGTTACTAGGTTTATTGTAGTGGTCATTTTTACAATGTATACAAGTGCAAATCATTATGTATTTAGTACATGCAAAACTATCATAATACTGTACATTAACTATATTTCAATTAAAATTTTTTAGCTCAAAAAGTTTAGAGTAAAAAAGAAAAAATCTAAGTCAGAAAATATCATTCTTCTGCTCAAATCTCTGTAATGAATTCCCATTTTACTCAGTTAAATCCAAAGTTCTTCTCATGGCTAATAAGTCCTATATGAGCTCCCCATCAACCCCACTTCTCTAACCTCATCTCTGTTTTATTCCAAGATTTATTGACATATTATTGGCAAATGGAAATTGTACTATCTAAGGTGCACAGTGTGATGTTTTCAAATATATACACATTTTGAAGTGGTTACATTTTGAAATAACTAGTGAAACTCATCAAAATATCCATCACCTCAAACAATTATCTTTTTTCTTTGGTATACAAGAACACTTAAGATCTACTCTTTGTACATGTTTTGCAGTATACAATAATTTATTATTAACTGTAGTCACTAATCTCTACATTAGGTCTCAAGAACTTATTCATATTATAACTCAAAGTTTGTGCCTTTTGACTAAGATCTCATTTCCTCTACTCCCAGCTCCTAGGTATCACTATTTTGCTCCATTTCTATGAGTTCACTTTCTTAGAGTCTACATATAAGTGAGGTCATGAAGCATCTGTCTTTCTGTGTCTGCTTTATTTCACAGATCAATATTCTCCAGGTTCATACATATCATCACAAATGGCAGAATTTCCTTCTTTGGCAAGGTTGCATAATATTTCAGTGTGTGTGTGTGTGTGTGTGTGTGTGTGTGTGTGTGTGTGTGTGTGTGTGTGTGTGTGTGTGTGTAACTTCAGTTCCATTACGATGGAAGATCTAAACTGAGATATCTCACCATTAATAGCTATGGTTAATTACACAATAGCTGACACAAAAATTTTACTAAATCAGTATTAGTGCTATACACTTAAAAATTATCAAATCTGGGTGTGGTGATTTTAAAATATGGCCCCAAATTCTTTGCTATTTCTCATCTAGGGAGGAGGATCTACCTTTCCTCCACTTAGATCTGGGAAAGTTGTTGCTGCTCTAACTAATGGAGTTACAGACTTGCCAGGCTAGGTCAGTACATGTCACGCAGCTTCTACCTCATTCTCTGGGGATGCCCACTTTGGGAGTAACCCAAGTACTATGTAAGATGTTTGACCACTCAGCAACCTCATGGTAAAGCGGCCATCCATAGGTGCTCCAATAAACAATCTCAGTTAAGCTTCCATCTGATGACCAGCATCAACTGGGATTCATCTTGGTTGTCAGCTTATGGGGATTCCCAAGAAACTCCAAGTGAAAACTGTCTAATCAAGCTTTTCTTGAATTTCTGATGAACTTAAAGAACTGTTTTACATTTCTAAGTTTGGAATCAATTCATTACAAAGCAATAGAAATTCATACATCAAGACATGAAAAAATTTAGTTTCTTATCACATGCCACTTCACATATTATCCTGACTCTTCTTTCCACATGGTAAACCAGCCCTGAATATTCATTGGAACGACTGATGCTGAAGCTCCAATATTTGGCCACCTGATGAGAAGAACTGACTCACTGGGGAAAAAACCCTGATGCTGGGCAAGAGAAGAACAGGGCAACAGAGGATGAGATGGTTGGATGGCATCGCTGACTCAAAGGATGAATTTTGAGTACACTCCAGGAGATAGTGAAGGTCAGGGAAGCTTGGTGTGCCACATTCCGTGGGATCACAAAAAGTCAGACATGACTGACCGACTGAAAAACAACAGCAACGCCACTTCACATATTATTCTGACTCTTCTTTCCACATGGTAAGAAAATTAGTTTAAATGTAGTCAAATATAAACACTGGCTTTGAATCATAAGAAGATAGAAAAATATTAAAACTGAAAGGTACTGTTGATTTTGGTCTTCTGAAAATACCACCCATGAAGTTTGTGGCTTACCAGGAGAGTCTGAGTTACGGCAGGGGAAGTCCAACTATAGGTTGGCAGACTAAATTCAGCCCACCCCGTTTGTACAATATAACATAAAATAAAGATGGTCCACAAAGTCTAAAGTAGTTATTATCTTGCCCTTTACTAAAAATAGCTATCAACCCCTGAATTTAGAGAACAGCAAAATTAAAATAGGAACATAAGTTCTTTGACTCATATACCAGTACTCTTTTTCCACTATGCTACCTAGACAAGAATAAAATTCTACATTAAGATCAGCGTATTTTAATAAGCATAATTTCGTGACTCTGTAAGTCTAATTTACATCACTTTTTGAAATTCTATAAAGACTTCATTTTTGTTTGGGGGTTGTTTAGTTTGATCCTTTTGTTTTGCTTTTGGTTTTGTTTTCAAAGAGAGGAGAGTTAGCCACAGGAAGAAAAATACACATAATTTAAATTTTTCTGTGATGCTATCAGTAAGGGAAAAGAGAAGAAAACTGATATCTTAGATTAGAAGTTGGCAAACTTTTGCTCCAAGGGTCAAAAATATTTTTCACTTTACAAACCATACAGTATGTGCCACAACGACTCAACTCTGCTGGATAACTTGAAAGCAGCCATGTAGCGTTATTCACTCAGTCGTGTCTGACTCTCTGCGACCCTATGAACTGTAGACTGCCAGGCTCCTCTGTCCTTGGGATTCTCCAGGCAGGAATACTGAGTTGGGGTGCCATTTCCTTCTCCGGGGGATCTTTCCAACCCAGGAATCGAATCAGTTCTCCTGCATTGTAGGCAAACTCTTTACCATGTGAGCTACCAGGGAAGCCCAAAGCAGCCACAGAGCAGGCTTAAATGAATGTGCGCGCTGTATCCATTAACACTTTACTTATAAAAACAAGTGGTGGTCCAGAATTAGCCTGTAGTTCTAGTTTGTCAACCCCATCTCAAATAACTTGGGGACAGGTGAGAGTACAGTTACAAGTTCTACACAGAGAAGTAAGGGAAGGTCAGACATGAGGTTCACATAATATTTTGCCTGTGTACTACATATTTTGCTCACTATACTCTAATAGTTAATAAATACTTAATATTCAGTTTGAGAATATCAAAAGAGTTGAGTCAGTATTACTGAAAAATCTCTTAAGTTAAAATTCAGTCTTTCTTTTTTTTCTTTTTTTTTTATTAGTTTTGCCATACAATGACATGATATTGCCATGGGTTTACATATGCTTCCCCTCCAGAACCCCCTTCCCTCCTCCCTCCCCCTGGGAAATCTCAGTGCACCAGCCCCGAGCATCAACCCTGGGCTGGCGATTGATTACACATATGATAATTAACATGTTTCAATGCCATTCTCCCATATCATCCCACCCTTGCCCTCATCCACAGAGTCCACGAGTCTGTTCTATACATCTGCGTTCCTTTTGCTGTCTCATATGCTGGGTTCTCGTTACCATCTTTCTAAATTCCATATATATGCGTTAGTATACTGTATTGTTGTTTTTCCTTCTGGCTTACTTCACTCTGGAAAATAGGCTCCAGTTCCGTCCACCTGAGTAGAACTGATTCAAATGAATTTTTTTTTAATGCTGAGTAATATTCCATTGTGTATATGTACCACAGCTTTCTTATCCATTCGTCAGTTGATGGGCATCTAGGTTGCTTCCATGTCTTGGCTATTGTAAACAATGTGGCGATGAACATTGGGGTGCACGTGGCTCTTTCAATTCTGGTTTCCTCGGTGTATATGCCCAGCAGTGGGATTGCCGGGTCATATGGCAGGTCTATTTGCAGCTTTTTAAGGAACCTCCACACTGTTTTCCATAGTGGCTGTACTAGTTTGCATTCCCACCAACAGTGTAAGAGGGTTCTCTTTTCTCCACATCCTCTCCAGCATTTATTGCTTGTCTTTCTTATTATAGCTTGAAAGGCTTACCTTTTTTACAGCTTATTTATTTCTCCAAGAAATAAAAGAAGGCCATTCTAGATTTCAACAGCTACATTCCAGCCTGAGAACCCTAAAACAGTGCCTTCTATCACTTGGTTGCCAAACTTTCCTAAACACAGTTTTCTTAGACTGTGTGAGATTATTTTTTTCCCCTGCTTTTCAAAATCTCTGAAGTTCTTGCAATACCAAAAAAAAAAAAAAAAAAGGCTTATTCTTACCGGTTAGTAGAGGACATTCCACTTTCAAAGGGAGAGAATTTCTAAATCCCTCCACAGTGCTTCACACTATCATAAATTTCCTAGACATGCTGTCACCTACATAAAGGACCAGCACCACCTAAATGACAACCACTCTGGGGCAAAGTGGGTAGGGTGAAGAAGACAGTGACCCAGTTCCCACTGCACATAGCTAAAGGTGATACTAAAGACATCTGGAAAAGAAGTCTGCTTTATCTCTCAACTTAAAATAAATGCCTAGTTGAACAAAAAATAAAATTCTTTCCAGTGCTAAAAGTGGATTTTCCAGAGATTCAAAAAGAAAATATTTCCTTTGTGCCTAAGTTTCAAAAAGATTTTTTAAAAGGATTAAGTAAGCAACCAATCAATTAGACATTCATAGTGATATTAATTATATAAATACATAATAATGGGTATACATAGTAATCATTGTAAAAAACAAAATACAAACATTATAGTATTATTTTCAATCATTTCAATCTAAAAAAAAGGAAATTCTCAAGTGTTTGCTTTGAGAGCTCATAGAATTACCCACGTGTGAAAAATCCAAAATTGCTGTAGAGTATAAAAATTATCCTTTCTTCCACCTACAGGTAAGTCAAAATTGCTGTGCAAATTTTCTCCCAACTTTTTTAAAAGGAACTATCCAGAAAGGAAAATATCTGAAGCTACACAATAGAAACTTCAGAACAGAAGGAAACTGTTTTCAGTGTCAAGTTCTACAGCACACAAGCAAAATAAACCACCCTCATGTACACACACACAACTAGTATATGTTTACTAACTAATTCAACACATTTTTACTGGATGGCATGTAAATTAATCTGCATATGATGTGTGTGTACACACACATAATTTGCACATGTGTGTATCATATGGATGTAATCCTGTGTGTTATTGTATCTGCAAGAGCAAAGTCAAGGACAAGGTCTAAGGGTGAGGAGGACATATAGAGGTAAGGTGACATCCACCCACCTAAGGGCACCTGAAATCATCCTCTGAAGCAGGTTTGTATACACAAATCCTATAAAGGTTGATGCTAGAGATCATAACGGGAATGTACATGAGCAAAGAGTGACATGAAATGCATCCTTCTAACAGACAGAAAATGTCAATGGTGGGTAAAGATGGAGAGAACATGCTCTTGGGACAGGGCATGGAAGAAAAGATAAGCTATGCTTCCATGATTAATGAAAAACAGTTACTGAAACTGAGAATTCTCTCCAACTTTTCAGAAATGAAATTTTTTTTAAATATTTCTGGAGTTACATGGAAGGTTGCTTAAGTCTATGGGGTTTTTTGACTGCAGTTTACAATGGTGAAAATCACTGTTTCGCTTCTAAAGTAAGAGAATGGAACAGAATAAAATCCAACATGGCAGAATACTAAGCAGTAATTTCTGCAGAGATGAAAACTCAGTCATTATAAAAGTCAGATTCAAGATTTTCAAACTAACAGCAATCCAGTTTTTAATTCAGACTTAGACATATGATACAAACATATCAGAAGTTATTAATTCATAAAAAAAAGTTAAAAAGAAAAAACTCTTGGCCCTAAAAACCAAGAAAAAAAAACAGTTCATTTTTTGAAGTGGCAAGAATGATATCTTACAAAATGCATGAGGAAAAATGGAATCAGAGTATTATCTGATTTCTCCCAGGCAACCAATATTCCTCTTAAGAGAAAATGACCCACTGCAAAGCTGAGAAGCCAAGAAGACCTGACTATATAAGACTCAAAAGTCTCCCTAAGGGACGGGGCATTGAAAAGAAGTAGAACTTGGTCTAGAAAAGTATTCAGCAGAAGTTTTCAAAGGCTTGAAAACAATTGATTTACCACCTTTAACTCCAAGCTTCCCTGGAACATCCAACTTCAAAGCCCAAGGTCTCCGTATCCTGTCCTCTAGAGCACACCAGACCAAGTCAGCTCACCTGACTACCCTTCATTCCCACATATACCAGTCCAGGACCTCATATAGGCAGCCAGATAAGACTACCTTCTGGGTGCAGAGGAGTTCAGGATATGCCACCCAAAATATGCTGCTTTGGTATATTATTTTGTGCTAAAACCTCATAGAGGCTTTCTCTGAACTCCCCTCATCTGCCTAAAGACAGATCCTCCAAAAGAATGCAGTTTTCATAAATCTCACCCCTCACTACAGGAATTTCATCAACCAGAGAAGATGGACTCATCACAGGAGAGGAGACTAGAAGTCCACCCCACCCCCTGAAAAACTTTGTCACAAACCATCACACCTCCCATCTCTTCTTCTAAGAGCCCTGTAGCTTTCCCCAAAATCATTTACTTTCCCCTAAATAGCCAACACACCCCTCTCCTTCCCCTATTAAGACAGTATGTTGTTGTTCAGTTGCTTAGTTGTGTCCGACTCTTTGCAACCTCATGGACTGCAGTGCACACCAGACTTCCCTGTCTCTCACCATCTCCCCAAGTCTGCCCAAGTTCATGTCCATTGTATCAGTGATGCCTTACAGCCATCTCATCCTCTAATACCCTCTTCTCCTTCTGCCCTCAATCTTTCCAACAAATCCGGGACTGTTGGACTTCCCCGGTGGGCCAGTGGTTAAGAATCTGCCTGCCAACGCAGGGGCCACTGGTTCAATCCTTGGTTCAGGAAGATCCCACATGCTATAGGGCAACTAAGCCCATGTGCCACAAGTACTGAGCCTGTGCCCTAGAGCCCACATGGCACAACCACTGAAGCCTGCATGCCTAGAGCCCATGGTCTGCAACAAGAGAAGCCACCGCAATGAGAAACCTGCATCCTGCAATTAGAGTAACCCCCACCGGCTGCAACAAAAGAAACCCCTATCTATGCACAGCATAAATACATAAAGAAGGCCCAGCACAGACATAAATACCTAAATAAATAAAACAGCAACAGCAGAGGAAAAGTCTTTCCTCCCCTATAAATAGTCTCCTCCCAGCACCACCCAGCAGGCTGCAGGCTGCCCAAGACAGGTGCGTCAGAAGGAAACTTTTTCAATTTTTTAAAGGGAAGAAAATAACCCTTAATATTTTGGGCAGGATGATAATTTCCTGGTAGGTTATATTGTAATAGCACTTTTGTTAAATAGCAAGCATCTCAGTGGGTTTCCCCAGTGGCTCAGTGGTAAAGAATCCACCTACGAAGGCAGGAGATGAAAGTTTGATCCCGGGGTTGGGAAGATCCCCCGGAGTAAGAAATGGCAACCCACTCCAGTATTCTTGCCTGGAAAATTCCAAGGACAGAGGAGCCTGGCAGGCTACACCCCAAAAGAGACAGACATGACTTAGCAACTGAACAGCAACAGCAACCATCTCAACATCACATTCATTTTAAGAAGTCTTTGGGAGAAAATAATAATAGTGGCACATAAGGATTTGTTCCAGGATGTGAATGCTTTTCCAACACCAAAGTGAGTTGTGTCTCTGTGGCTCTCCTGGACCTGTGCAGGGTGACTCAGAAGCCATGCCCCAGCAGCTGGTTCATATCATGTCCCAATTCAGTGAGTGCTGGGAGTTTGGTCCTTGCCTCTCCCAGGCCTGGATTCACCTTCCCTACCAGAGGTTGCTGATAGCAAGAGCCACCCTGCTCAGCCATCACAACAAGTCCACAGCCAAGTTGGCTGAAACTTCCCAGCAGCACATTCAACATGGCTAACAAGAACCTTTGCTCCCAATACATTTGATCATCAAAGTAGCACTGCATTCCCTCCCCCACCCCGACCGCCCCACCCCAGATAAGTTCAGTTTTGTTTCCATTTCAAGTAGTTTGATGTGTGGTAATCTGAGGGAGACACAAATTTTGAACTTGAGCTCTATGTTGCGACTAACATTAACTTAAATACCCTCCATCAAGGAGTAGGACTATTCCGCCAAACTGCCTTAAAAACCCACCACGATTTTTTTTTGTTGTTTCAGAAACCCACAGTGCAATCTGCAATGCATTATACATTTTGAGCAGAGACTCTTATCTATACTTCCTTGTGCATTCACAAACCCCTTAAAATATTGATCAGACACAGAGCCCACATTCCAAGACCAGTGCCACAATTTTGCTGCAAGCTAAAGGAGGAAAGATTGAAAGTAACAGATGTTTGCGTTGCCTAGTCTAGCTATTTTCATGACTTCATCAACAAATGCAAAGTTTTAAATTAGAAATGTACTATAGTTCTATTGTTCTCTATGGAAATTTCTAACTAAAACCAGTCTAGGAAATCATTTTCAAACAAAAATTCTGCCTTTGGTTTAAACAGGAAAGAAAAAAAAAAAAAACCTCTTAGAAGGGAACAAAGTTCAGTCTGATGAGCAGCTCTCTTCCTGCTCCAGTCAGCATCCACAGAGGGGAACAGGAATCAATGGGTGGTAACTGCTCTGTCAGGCTCTAGCAGACTTGGTGACTCCATGGGGCGTGCTCCCGGGGTTCCTGCTGGGCTCCTGCTGTCCAAAAGGAAGGTTGGAGGGAATGCTCGGAGCCCTGCTATGGCAAGAATGTCTTGTGGATCTGGTCCCACCATGCTTGGGACAGCTCCACATGAGGTATCCCGACTCACTTCAAAGGCAGGAGGGCTTTAGAAGCCCCTCCAGAAGGCGTGTCTGTGTCAATTCAGCCATTCACACTGGGCGTCCCCCACTAGGTTTTGCATGTCCGGGAAGGAAAGTTATTAGCTCCCTCCTGGACTCAAAGGAAGAGTGAGCAGAGTCCATTGTTCACTTTCAAATCTGCATTGTTGATGGCTGTGGCTTCACATATTAGCCAGCTTCAAAGGGACAGCAACACAGGGCTCAAATTATATAGGATTTCAGAAGAGATCAAGGTCCAATAGAGCCAATTTTACTTGAATGTAAATTTATAGGAGGAAATCAGTATCTTGTAGTTTTTGTTCCTAAAATCCTTTTATCCCAAGTCTTGCATGCAAGCTCTCTTGACTGCTCTAACCCACTACGATCCCTTCATTCTCTGAACTCTAAAAAATACATCCAGTATCTGCTGCCAACTAAGCAGTTTATTATATACCCACCTGTATTAGCATTTTTAACACTGCTCACCCAGTTGATTTTGAGTGTCTTAAGGACAGACAGAACGGCTTATAGTTACTTCCAGGACCGATTGTGGGGATAAAGGGGACGAGGGATCCAAGAGAACCATTTGGCATAAGCTTCATATTCAAAATAAGGCTCCACTTTAGATTTTTGATATCTCCAACTGAAATTATACCTAAACTTTCATAGACGTACTGGCAAGAGTTTTGAAAAGAAGCATTTCATCCAACAACTTTAAATTCATCACAGTTTCTATGATCCTTTTTGGCATTACTTTATTTTTTAATAAAGTGAAAAATAGGAGCCTCCAGAAAAGAGAAGAGGCATGGTTTACCTCAGATTTTCTATAGCGCCTGGCATCATGTAACAAAAGATACGCTCATGAGGAAAATACTCCATAATGGTCAATGGATATTTTTGTAGGTGGAAGGAAGATGTATAAAACTGGCATGGACTTCCCACACAACCGGAAGTCAGAGGCCCTAGGGCCACTGTAAAGGAGGCCAGCTAGACTGGCTACCTCCCACCACCAGAGCAACTGTATTTGCAGGTCCTTCCTCCTTCCATATGAAGCAATAACATCAGCATCAAAAGGAGAATACTCTCCTCTTTTGATAATGAGTACCCTTTCAGATGCTTTTGAACTGTGGTATTGGAGAGGACTCTTGAGAGTCCCTTGGACTGCAAGGAGATCCAACCAGTCCATCCTAAAGGAAATCAGTCCAGAATATTCATTGGAAGGACTGATGATGAAGCTGAAGCTCCAATACTTTGGCCACCTGATGTGAAGAGCTGACTCATTTGAAAAGACCCTGATGCTGGGAAAGATTGAGGGCAGGAGGAGAAGGGGACGACAGAGGATGAGATGGTTGGATGGCATCACTGGCTCAATGGACATGGGTTTGGGTGGACTCCAGGAGTTGGTGATGGACAGGGAGGCCTGGTGTGCTACAGTCTATGGGGTCGCAAAGAGTCAGACATGACTGAGTGACTGAAGTGAACTGAACCCTTTAAGAACTTAAGAGATAAGGTGTCCTTTTGATACTTAAAAATCCAGAGACAATGGCTATATTTAACCTGTTTCAAAGGGAAAACCATGTAGGAAACTATCATGTACAACCCAAGGGTTCAAAATACCCCATGATTTCATCCAAGGTAGTTTCTAAAAGTGATCTCAGGAAAGCAGGACTAGACTGTGACTGTACTGTCGTCTCAAGTCCCATATACTTTGGAGAAATATATTGTGAAGCAGAGTGTGTGGACAGTAAAGCGAAACACAATTTAGTCCTGAATATATTATGTGAGTTCACTTTGTGAAGAGGCTCCAAGGCAGCTGGTCACCTTGTGGTGACACCTTCAAAACTGTCCTTACCTCCCAGGCACCTCCTTCGGCCCCGTTCTTGATTTTAGCTGATGTGGTCATCAGTAGCCCTGTCCACCAAATTTTTCTATTGCTTTCTGGAACTCTGTGGAATGGCATTGCCTCAGTCTTCTTTGCAGTTGGATATGCCCCTGTAACTTGGGGCCAGAGAAATGTGATTGATTTAAGAGCCAGGAAATGATTCACTGCATGTCTCTTATCCTGCCTTGACCAGTCTAGATCACAAAAGCACAGAGATGGAGCTGCCTTCTCCCTAGGTCCTTAATTAAGAACAAGCAGAACTCCCCAGCTGACCAGTGGGGGCTATATGCCATGAGGAAAACTAAGCCTTCACTATTCTAAGCCATTAAAACCTTGGGATTATTTGTTGCCGTAGTATAAGTGACCCTATTCTGACTAATAAGAGCAGATATTAGTTCACAATGCTTAATCTCTTACCCTCTTAACTGAAGTACCTCTGGGGTTACACTGTTATATTCCCAGAGATTGTAGAAGCCACAGGATAAGAAAGATCCATATTATAACAGCATCCACTGGACTCTTTAATGTTAAGTGTTTTGTTTTTTTTAATACTTGAAAGTTGCTAAGAGAGTAGCTCTTACATATTCTCATCATGAAAAAGAAATGGTAATTATGTGACATGAGAGAGGTGTTAACTAACGCTAAGGTGGTAATAATTTTCAATATAAGTATCAAATCAACACATTGTTTATCTTAAGCTGACTGTTTTATGTCAATTAGATTCCAATAAAGCTGGAAAAAAATAAAGTAATCTCCTGGAAAAAAGTAAAATTTTATTTTTCATTAAGATAAAAACATAAATGAGATTTTAAAAATGCCATAAATTTTTAACATAAAATAGGAAACGATGAATTTTGGAGGCATAGATTCAGAAGATGAAGCAAAGTAATTAGAGCAGGAGAGGGATCTTTGAGAGGAGTAGCCTCAATGAACAGAAGAGGAAAGGGAGGTGCAGAGAATCTATGTGGCTCACCCAGTAACTTAGTCCAAGTTCACTTATTCTAGTTCCAAAACTCTTCTGCCACCGTGAGTGTGTAGAAAAATGGTTCTCCTGGTGTTCTCAACACCACAAGGAGAGAGACAGCTCCTCATGTCAGAACCAAACATTTTCACTACCAACACTTGAGGGTCATTCCTTAGGTTGGTGGCAGTGCAGTGGCTGATCCCAAGATCAAACCATCAAACATTCACTGCAAGAGATGTCTAGCAAATACTCTGCTTGCCTTCCTTTTCCAACTCCTCATTTTATCCAGGTGGAAAGATTTTTAAAAAAATGAAGATTTGCCTTCCCCTACCTCTACATTCCGCCACAATTTCCCAGCTTTTAATTTTTATAATTTAATCAGTTATCTCCACTTTGAACTCATGAACTATACTGAGCTTTTTTTTTTATTTTTAATATGCCTCAGAGAAGGTTCTTCAGTGGTAAACAATTTCTTTTAATAGATGTCCTTGGAACAAGGCAGGGTTTAAATAATGGTAATATTTGGAAGTAACATTTATGTTTTCTTTTTTAAGTTGAAACTTAAGTTGTTTTTATTCAGACTCTTTTGGAATTCTATGAACCCAAGTGGAAGAGGAATAGCCTCAATAAAGAAAAAAAACGACTTAAAAAATCATCCACCAGTAGTCCCAGTCTTTCCGAGCTAACAGTACATGTGTAAGATGATTTGACCTGAAACTCTAGAAGCAACCTAGCCAACATGCTTTGTATCTATAAAATCAGCGATTTACAGACAATTTAAGATCAATAGCTTGTAAATCAATATTCAAGTTGTGGCCCATTCCTACTACAGACCTCACTGCGTGCTTAGCATTGAAAGACGCTCTTCACCGCGTAAACTCCACGCCATGCAATGTCCATGACACGTTAATGCTTACTCATTTTTATGCACATCACCCACAAAAAAATAGGAATTTCTTTTGATTTTTCAAAACTCCCTGCTTACTTCTGGAGAGCAAAAACTCTCACAAATGAACTTTTGTTGTCCTGTTATACTCTCAGTAAATGGATTTTTTTCCTGATGCTTTATAGATGAGACTTGTTTCTAGAACAGTGGGCACCACCCCCAAGTCAGATTTTAGTGATTCTATTGTCATTACAGCTGCAGAAGTTGTTAAGAAATTTCCAAGTTTCTAAATGCCACAGGATGGACTCCATTCTACCTGTCCAAATTGTCAAAATCTTGCCAAAATTTTCTCTGCCAGGACCACCTCCCAGCAGCATTTCTCTTCAAACTTTTCACTCAGACTTTTTCAATATGTAGACACATATCCCACATCTATGTTGCACAAACTTTTCTCTCTGCCAATCAAAATTCTTGCTCAACGTTTGAAGCCTAATCCAAACTCCAAAGCCTCCTACAGCACGTTCTACATGAGATTTATCTCCAACAATAATCCAGTTCTGTGAATTCTGACAGCAACTGCTGAGCTTTCCATACATGCGGAAGTTCAGGCATATTCTGTTCTGCAACATCGTGTAGCCACTACATTGCATGTGTCTTGGTTTTATGATTTGATCCAAAGGTGGAGAGGAGGAAATATGTGCAAGCCAGAAAAAGTTATATATCAGGAAAAGCCTAAATAGTAAGATCTTCATATACATCCCAATTCCTAGATCATTGAGTCTTATCAATGTTCTAGGTCTAATACTCAATGATCCAAAGAGGTAAACAAAACTTCACCTCTACCTACATACCACAATAGTCTCTCCCAAAAGTTGCTTGCCCTTTGGAGTCATCCTAATATGAAGGCCAAAACTCAGATGATCTCAATGGGTCATTCTAGCAAACAGACCTTTTTTCACCAGGGTAAAGCCAGGTGGTAGAAATTTGACAGTGCAGCGGACAATAGACACGTGTCAGACCTAAGCAGAGGAAATCAGCAGCTGGCCACTGTCAGCTGCAGTCATGCCCTCCTTCCCTCCAGGGACCTTCCACCTCTGGAACACCCTGCATCACAAAGGTGGCCACAGAGCACAGGTGTCCTTGACACAGCTAAGAGATCCGAACTCGAAAAGGCATGCACCTGTGTCATTTAAGGAAGCCTCTCACTATAAATAAAAGTAAAGACAGAAGCAGATCTCTGTTACTTTTAGAAGTAACAGAAGATAGAGTTTTATACATATTTCAATGCTTTGGCTGTATGGTTGGTTTAGCAAAGAATGGGAGCTTTTCAGTGTCTTTTCTGCACCAGCCAGTGATCCTGTTGATGGTAAATCAAGTCACTTTTCACAGCAAAACAGAGAGAGATGGCTGCATGCCTGCACATGTACACACACATGCATACACACACACACTCATACACCGTCTTCCTTGGACTTGACTTTTTAGGTTAGCGTTAGTTAATGTGCACTGCAGGTGGCCATCCATACAGAAGTAAAATGCTATCTTAAAAGCTGCCTTCAGTTTGTCCCTGTTGTACCAGGGCAGCAGTTCTCAACCAGCATTGATGCAGCCCGCAGGGGGCATTTGGCAAAGTGTGGAGACACTCTGGGGTGTTACAACTGGGTGGCAGTACTCCGGGCATGCTGCTAAACATCCGACAATGTACAGGACAGTCTCCCACAACAAAGACTTACTAGGTCCAAAATGTCAACAGCATCCAGTTAAAGACATTTCTGTGCTAAGGGTAAAAGCAATACATAATCTAATGTAAAAAGTCCTTTTTTTCTTTTTTTTTTTTTTTTTGAGCAGAGGGGAATTACTTTAACGATTTTTTTGTTTTGTGCAAAAGGCAAAGTCTTATTCTGAAATAGGGAATTTAAGACTCTAAGGCCTAATGATGGCTTTGTGAGCAGCATTTTGGTGGAAACCAGTATGGTGCTAACCTCCTTTTAAATTCCTTGGCCAAGGTGAGAAATTTTAACTGCCTAGGACCCTATGGGGCCTTCCCAGGGCGGGGAGGGGGGGGTGTGTGGGACAGACCCCTCCCCCATTATCTTCTACTTAAGCTTCTCCCTGGAATATCTAGATAATAGTATCTGATGCACATTTTCTGAGTTCTTTTACAGACATGAAAGCCCCTACCAAAGGGAATATGTTAACTATTTGATGACCATGAGCACATAAGACACCAAGTCTTCTGGAGCCCAAAGACTGATAATGTTAATCCCTCTGACACTGCCCTGTTACTTCACCACTCACCAATCAGAAAATTGTTCATGAGTTGATCACAAATCCTAAGATCCCTCTCCCTTACCTGGCCTTGAAAATACTCTCCTGAAACCCAATTTTTCAGCACTAGCTGCCTAGACTCCTTGTCTGGTGCCTTACATAAATGCTGGCACTTTCCTTCACCACACCCAGGTGTCAGTAGGCTGGCTTCACTGGGCATAGGCAAGTGGACTCAAGTTTCATTCAGTAATGAAGAGGAAGGAGGTAGGGACAACGGGCCCAGATTTTCAGGAAGAACTGATTTGAGGGGATCCCTTCCAAGGGAGGTAAAATGACTCCCAATAGCATTACAGGAGGCAAGGCACTAAGAAAAATCAGTCAAAAGGATGTTCCCTGTAATGAGCATGGCAGATGGCATCTAGGATTGATGAGACTTGGACCAGTGGTAAGCTCTCCTTTTTTCACATTGTTATTCTCTTACCAAACCCTTGAGCCTTCAAAATAAATTTTTTCAAGAATCTCATTCTAGTGTTTGTGGTGTTCAGGGCATAATGACTATCCAGTCAAGGATTTACTTAGGGCAAGTGCAGGTAAAAGTGAGAAAGAAGCCCGGGAAAACAAGAATAGTGAAATTCACACACAAGCCAAACCCTGAGTGAGGCAAAATGAGAAAAAAAGGTTGGGTTGAGGCCTCCTGGACCATTCAGCAGCCTGAGAGAGGTTCAGCAAGGTAGGCAGTAGGGAAGTCCAGGACGAAACTGGAGCCTACTATACAGAGTGAAGTAAGCCAGAAGGAAAAACAACAATATAGTATACTAACACATATATATGGAATTTAGAAAGATGGTAACGATAACCCTGTATGCGAGACAGCAAAAGAGACACAGGTGTATAGAACAGTCTTTTGGACTCTATGGGAGAGGGCAAGGGTGGGATGATATGGGAGAACGACGTTGAAACAGGTAAATTATCATATGTGAAATCAGTCACCATCCCAGGTTTGATGCTTGATACAGGGTGCTCAGGGGTGGTGCAAAGGGATGACCCAGAGAGATGGAATCGGGAGGGAGTTCTGGGGGGTTCTGAAGGGGAACACAGGTATACCCATGGCGGATTCATGTCAATGTATGGCAGAACCAACACAATAATGTAAAGAAAATAAATAAATAAATTTAAAAAACTAAGACAGCTGTCAGAGGAGTTGCATGTCACCCAAGATGAATCTGCCTTAGTAACCTTGCCTGGCTTGGTTCCTGTCTGGGAAGTGTAGCTTGAGTGCAAATGTAGGGAAAGATGTCAGCCTGCAGCATCTGGGCAAGTCTGGTCAATTACAGTGCTTGTACCTGAAGACCTACCATGTGGATTCTCACAGTGATCTCACGAATATGTCCCTCACCAGCTATCGGACTGGTCAGAGTAACTGTCTCCTGGACACATACCCTCCACCCTATCATCTGTTCAAAAGGTTCCTTTCAGCCACTTGCAACTGATGCTTTAATTATTGATAAACAACTCAACAGTAAATAGTCTCCAACAACCAAGAGTAACAAAAAAGAAAAGGAAAGGCCAAAGCTTCCATATCACTGGAAACCCTTCACCTATGTGATAGATTCACCTAGGTCTGACCGATGGCTGTGCAGTTCAGAACTCCAGCTCAGGGTGCCTTAGTAACTCACCTACCGCTGTCATCCTATGACTGGCAGCTCCCTTTCCAGACTTGAAACTGCTCCATTAGGGAAGCATCATTACCCACTATAGAACTTCTAAGAGAAAATTGAGCTGAATAAATTATTAGCAATTTCATAATAAACTTCAACTCATCTTCCATACATTTTCCTCAAACTGCCAGGGTAATTTATATATTAAACATTTAGATAGTACCATCTGTCCTTGTCAAGTCTCCCTTGTGAGAGATTGTTAAGTAAAGAGTAGACCATTATATTCCAGGAGAGTTTAGGTTCAGAAAGGCCTCAAGGCAGACCATGAGCTAGAAGCCTTCTCAAAGGCCTGCCAGCAATGTGAGTTTATGATTTTGTGCTATCAGATGAAGAACCTGAGAGCACACTGAGAAACTTTTCCCACAACAGAAAAGGAAGTCAGCAGAAAAACCAGCCTTAGGGAATGCCTTGCTTCTTGGGCTATCTCCACATACATGGAGTATATTTTTGAGTCACAACGTGTTGTGCCTTTATTCAGAACTTCTTTTGGAATAAGTGGTCATTAGAAGACAGTATTTGTTTGCATCTGTGAACATTCTAAAAACAGCATACAGAAGGACAAGTGAGCCCTAGGAGATATAAGAATTTTGGTTCTGGACAGAATTTCAAGCATGACCAGCATGTATATTTCTAGTAACAGTATGGACTGACGATCATTTTCCCCCTTGTAACTTACACAATGTGTTCACACTTGCCAACCCAAAACCAAAGAAATATTTGATATGATGATTTCAGACAAAGGTACAGTCAAAGTTGGCCTAAAACACTGGGGATGTCAAAAATGTCCCTTAATGTGTTCTTCACTCAAATCCATATGATTTTGGGTTGCTCTGATGTTAAAATTACTGCACACATTGTTTCCATCTTCTTCTGTTTGGCCAGGGCTAGAACACAAAAATACTATTAACTTCATAGAGTGTGCACACAGGCACACACACACACATACACATACGCTCATGCACACCACACAAAAAAGCTCAGCTTGTCAACAGCTTTGGCATAGTAACATACAAACGATAATTAGAAACATGTGTCCCCAGCAAAGAGGCACAGAAAACTAAAAGGTCATCTTTTTCCAAATGACCTAATTAGAAAAGCCTGGAGTGCTGGCTACAGTATAATGGTTTTACACAGCTTTTAACTCAGATTTCCTGTTTTAAAACAGTGCAATTTACTGCTCCTGTAGCAAATATGAATTGTCACTTAATGCCAACAGATTTAAGCCTCACAACACCACCTGCCTCCAGCAATCTCCTCATTGTTAGACCCATCAGCTGAGGATTGCTGATTTACCATCCCAGAATGACCATTTAGAACCTAGTGCCAGGTCGGCTGCCAAGTGGAGAACAAGGATTTCACGTGGAAGGGAGTCCACGAGGTACTTTACATTAATGCCGATTGAAATATGCATGAATAGACCAAAGGGAAAAGCAGTTGTTCTGAATCAGACTATCGGTGAATGCTTTTTAGATTCTTTTTTCTGGTCCCAGAGCTAAGAGTTTGATGCTGAATAATTTTAATTGCCCAGAGACAACAGACACGCACTGGCTGAAAACGCTGCATGGTTGAAACTCCAACAGGCACCCAAAAAGCATTGTCGTTTTAAACAGATGCCTCTGTGAAGTTGTATTTCATCTCTCTCATATTTATTCAATATGTTGTGATGTTTCATTAAGAATTCATTCCACTTGTCTGTTTCATTGCCTCAGTTCTCCCATCTGAGACACCTAATGCTATGAGGAGGAATGTTTATACAGGAGTGTGAAGAATTTAAAAAGCAGTAACAGCAGGGGGTCCCACTAAGGATCGGATTCCCTAGCTTCCGCTGCAGCCACGTGAGGTCATATGACTAAATTTAGGCCTAGAGCAGGTATATAAAAGGCATAGGTACAATTGCTGAGTCACTTTTGTATAGACTATTAGCCTTGAATTCTGTCCACCTGTTGCTGGTTATGAAATGGTGACAGGGCTTCTCCAACAGCCCTGTTCAGTTCAGTCACTCAGTCGTGTCCAACTCTGTGCCCCCATGGGCGGCAGCACGCCAGGCTTGAATCTGTACCATTCATCTACTTACTTTTCCATGAGAGAGAGAGAGACTTCTATCACTCTTAAGATACGACACATCAGCAGATCGGGTCCACTGTGTTATAGCAGCGTACCCTGCACCTCAGCTGATACAAAGGGAGGCTCAAGAAGTTGTATCCATTTTCTGTGCTTCTGATTAGGGGTAGATTTTTCTGAATCGTTCAGTTATCAGTATACCAAGAGAAAGTGACTTTAGGCTAATCCTCATTCTTGCTAATCCTTGAATCTCTACCAGTCTTTAAGTTCTGAGTTAGTTCCTGGGCTCTGTTTCATAAAATAAAAAGGATGAGGGTTGTTGGAATTTCAAAATCCCATGATCTAAGGTTCTCTACTGTACAATAAAGTAGATTGAAGTAGATCAGATCTGAATTATTTTTCATAGTATTATATCAAAATAGATACATCTATAAATACCATTTCTAAATTCCCTAGATAAGAAAAATTTCAATATATGCATTTCTTACAGTTAATACTTTTGCTATAACTCCTCTCTTCCTACTGTTTCCTTCCTTTAGCCATCAGTCACACAAAGATCTATTCCGATTTTTTAAATCCTTCCATTGGATTCTGCTGTCTCTGATAAGTGTCTTATTTCATATGTTACTCTCTCCATCCAAATTCATCAAACATGTGATCTATGTCATCTGCATTTATTTAGTCTCATTCTCCCCTGGAATTCCTAAAACCTATGCTTGCCTTTTTTCAAATATACTAAAATTTCAAAAGATAACTCTGTACTCTGTTTTCCTAGCCCTTGTGTTCCTGGCTATTTGTTTATACATACAAATATTTATTAACTGTTTCATGAAATAAAGGGGTTAAGATACAAAGCACAGAAACTAGACATCTCAGTCTCATACCACTGGGCTATTTTAGAGTCTCATTGAACTTGCTTTGATTTCCATGAAAACACCATTCTTCTGTTTCTCATCCTACTACTCTGATTATTCCTTTCTCTTTCTTGGCTGTTCATCTTCCAGCACCCCTTTAGAGGAGTTTCCTTCCATGCTCAGTACCAGGTCCTCTGCTCTGTCCCTCTACGTTCTCTTTGGAAATAGCATCAGTTTTCCTGGCTTCAATTATAAGGTTTGCTGTCTGTCTCTTGGCATAAATTTGCACCCAAGCTTCAGTTTTATACTCCCAGTTACACCTCACACTACCCTTGAAATTCCAGTATGAAAGTGAGAGTTAGTCACTCAGTCGTGTCCAACTCCTTGTGAGCCCATGGACTGTAACCCACAAGGCTCCTTTATCCATGGAATTCTCCAGGCAAGAATACTGGAGTGGGTTACCATTCTCTTCTCCAGGGGATCTTCCTGATCCAGGGATGGAACCAGCATTACAAGCAGATTCTTCACTGTCTGAGCCACCAGGGAAGCTTTGAAATCCCAACATGCCTAAAACTAAGCTAAGTTTATTTTCTTTACACATACTCCCATTTCCACGCCCTAACATTTCCCTACATACATGTACAATGACTGCCTCATCTTTCTCTCTCTATAGGCTAGCCAAGCCTTCCTAGATAATAGTAGGAACAGAAATTCCAATCAAAGTCAACATTACTTCCTTGACTGCCTTCAGTTCAGTTCAGTCGTGTCTGACTCCTTGCAACTCCATGAACGGCAGCACGCCAGGCCTCTCTGTCCATCACCAACTCCCGGAATTTACCTAAACTTATGTCCATTGAGTCAGTGATGCCATCCAACTATCTCATCCTCTGTCATCCCCTTCTCCTCCTGCCTTCAATCTTCCCCAGCATTAGGGTCTTTTCAAATGAGTCAGCTTTTCACATCAAGTGGCCAAAGTATTGGAGTTTCAGCTTCAACATTAGTCCTTCCGATGAATACCCAGAACTGATCTCCTTTAAGATGGAGTGGTTGGATCTCCTTGCAGTCGGAGGGACTCTCGAGAGTCTTCTCCAACCCCACAGTTCAAAAGCATCAATCTTTGGTGCTCAGCTTTCTTTATAGTCCAACTCTCACATCCATACATGATCACTGGAAAATCCATAGCCTTGACTAGAAGGACCTTTGTTGGCAAAGTAATGTCTCTGCTTTTTAATATGCTGACTGCCTTAATTCAGGCCAATTCACGCATGGTAACAGAAGAGCATGCATCTACCTTTTCTCAGAGCATGGTTTCTTCCACATAGTGCCAAGTAGGTGGGAGAGCAAATGAAGGAATGCCAATAAGCAGTTACAAATTTTAATACCAACATTAACCTGACAAGAATTAGAGGGAAAAATAATGTGCTCAATCCCCAAAGAGTTCTCAAATATTCAGACTTAGATGAATGTATTTTTAAAGGCATTTTACTCCAGAACTAAATTAGATGAGTACCCCCGGTTCCTCCATTTTTATATCATTATAAAATGGGAAGCTACATATCTTTTTCCTTTCCTGTACTATGATTGATGTTAAATTTACCTGTCTTTTGTCCTTTTGTTTCGAGTTCCACTTTTTGGGTAGAGATCTGCATATCTTGACTTGATACATATGTTTACATGTTTGAAAGGAAAAAAAAAAAAAAACCCGTGAGACCTACTTCTGTTTCATTTTATACCTTATTTCACACATGCATACTTTTCATTATTTGCTTTAGCATTCAGAGTTCTTAGATGCAAACGAACACAAAGGACTCTTAAAGAATGAATACAGAGATCACCTACAGGTCAGGCTTAGAGACTATGTGGTCAGGAACAATCCTAAACCAACTGAAGGACTACCAGCAAAGACCGCTCCTGCAGTGTCCAAGGGACCTAGCTCAGGACAACAAGCCTCTTCTACCGCTAACCTGAAAGGTTGAGTACCTCTGCTACCACTTTCATCTGAAATGAGTTGTTCATATGCTTTTTCTCATTGCCTACTTCTGAAGTCTCAGCGAGACTTCCTATCTTTTGCATCATATCCACAAAAGAGTCTGGGCTTCCCAGGTGGTGCCAGTTGTAAAGAATCTGCCTGCCAATGCAGAAGACATAAGAGACGCGGATTCAATTCTTGGGTTGGGAAAATCTCCTGGAGTAGGAAAGGGCAACCCACTCCAGGATTCTTGCCTGGAAAATTCCATGGAAAGGGGGGCCTGGTGGGCTACAGTCCATGGGGCCACAAAGCGTCAGACATGACTGAGCGACTGAACACACACATCATATCTGCAGAGGTGGCTGGGAGAGTGAATCATTGCCCTCAGCTTTGGAGAGATTAATAAGGTAAGTAATATTGAATTAGAAAGTATATTTAAGGTTTCTGTGCAAATGGTACATCTGACAAATGCCCACTGCATTCACTCATTAACTTCCCTCTCCAATTTCTCTGTCTTTGCCAGTATTTCTATTATTTTACCACCAAGACTTCTACCACTCATGCAGGCATCTGTTTTAATCCTTCGTTTCCTAAATCTAATTCATCAACAATCATTTGCAAATCATCTACTACTTGTGCAGTATAAGCATTGGTACTGGAAGAATTCAAAAGAAATATAAGCCATAATTTGACCAAAAATCTGCAATTAATATATAGAAAAAATTAGATAATTATTAGTGCCAAATGAAAACACTGATTTTATTACAGTAGGAATTTTGAGAAGAGACCTATTGCTGTGGATGAAGAAGTCAAGAAAGGAAGGTTTTATAGAAGAAAATCAGACCTTAAGTTTGAGCTAAAGATGTGAATTATACATACAAATTTACCTGTGTTTATCCCAAAACCTCACTAAAAAAAATAGCAAAGAAAGAGAAGTCAGGAACCTGTAACAAGTACTACTTACTCAAAAACAATGCCCAAAACACATGGAGCGAATGCCCAGCAAAGATCCTAACTACACTGCCTAGGGAACCCATCATGGAATCCAGAGAGGGGCAGGTAAAAAGTTACAACGAAATTATGGAGAATGTTAGGCAGATACAAGAATAATAAATGATATGAACAAAAACACAGATTAGAATGCTTTCCCAGAAGGATAAAGTTAATAAAGATGTCAATTAGCTTCCAACAAATTCTGGACTCATGAGCCACATATTACAGAAAACACCAGTAAACAGCAGTAACTAGCTTCTTGATACCCTTGAAAGAAGAATGAATGTTTTTCCTCTGGAAAAAATGAGCAAGCCTAGAGAAAGACCACTACGTTCTGACACATAGCACTTCTCTAGCATTAAGCACCAGCCTCCCAAATAGTAACAGCAAAATAATCCCTTCCAGTTCATGAGCCACATTAAAAACACAAGTTTCCCATTCAGTTTTTGAGATCTTACTTTTAAATACGGATAAGACCGGACTTGAGAAAAAGGTTCAAGCTACAAGACAGAGGTAAAAATCAATCAGAATATATAATCCCAGAAAACAACAAATACTGATGCATTTTTAAAAAGAAGCCCTGAATTGGGGCTTACCTGGTGACTCAGTAGTAAAGAATCCCCCTGCCAATGCAAGAGACACAGGTTCAATCCCTGGTCCAGGAAGATCCCACATGCTGTGGAGCAACTAAATCCATGAGCCACAACTATGAAGCCTGTACTCTAGAGCCCGAGAAACAACTACTGACCCTCATGCTAAACTACTGAAGCCCGCATGCCCTAGAGCTGATGCTCAGCAGCAAGAGAAGCCACCACAGTGAGAAGCCCGTGAATCACAACTAGAGAATAACCCGTGCAGCAACAAAGACCCAGCACAACTAAAACACAAATAAATTTTAAAAGCCCTTAGTTGTTACACATAAAACAAGGTGCTTTGAAAAAAGAAATAGTCAAAGAACAAGAAAGGGCTCTTTCAAATTAAACATATTAATGAAATAAATGATGATGGGTTGGAAAACAATAAAAATCTCAGAATATCAAGCAAAATAATTTTAAAAAAACAGAAAAAAAATGGAAAGTCTGAAAGAAATTATATAAAATACAGGTTTTGTGCTAGGAGGTTCAACATCTGACATATGGAGAGAAGAAAATTATCAAAGAAAAGGTACAAAATAAAATTCCAAAGTTTGTAAGATTGGTTTCCAGCTTCAAGCAACCCACTAAAAGAAGAGAAATATTTTTTAAAAGCACAGAAATATTCACAAATGAAAATAGTCATATTAGGAGATATCCTTGCAATATTTCCAAATCCTATGAAAAAGAAGAAATACTAAAATTTTCCTGCAAGAAGAAAAATGTCAAGAATCAAGATGTTACCAGACCTACAAGAACACATACGGTTTTTCTCACACCCTTTATTAGAAAGTTCTGGGGAATGTGCTCCAGTAAAAGGAGCTTCCCTGGTGGCTCAGACTGTAAAGCATCTGCCTATAATGCAGGAGACCTGGGTTCGATCGCTGGGTCGGGAAGATCCTCTGCAGAAGGGAACGGCAACCCACTCCAGTACTTTTGCCTGGAAAATCCCATGAACGGAGGAGCCTGGCAAGCTACAGTCCATGGGGTTGCAAAGAGTTGGGCACGACTGAGTGACCTCACAAAAGGAAGGGAGCAACCCCAAAGACATGAACCAAAAGAGTAAACCCAAAAAGAAAGAGCTGACTCAAGCAGGAAGGTATTAAGAGAAGTCTCTGATTGTGAAGGGGAGAGACCTCAAAATGAAAGAAAGATACCCTGGAAAAGGGAATGGCTACCCACTCCAGAATTCTGGCCTGGAGAATTCCACGGACTGTATAGTTCATGGGGTTGCAAAGAGTCGAACACAACTGAGCAAATGTCACTTTCACTACAATTACTACTTAATAGTAGGCTTGGTGATAACCATCCCACATAGAAACAAAAAGATGAAGATTGAGTAATGAAGACACCAGGAAAAACATTTTTAAAACAATCATAAGAATTAAATATAATCTTTCAGCCTTTTTAACATTGTGCAATGGCAGGCCTGTCCTTTCTCTTACTATTTTCCCCCCGAGACAACCTTGAGCTGCACTTTATGAGTAGCACATGCAGACTTTCTGAGGAGGAACATGGAATTCATTGCATCAATTGTCAGGGGCCACACTTCAGCCTTCAGGTAGGCATGTCAGCTGGACTCACAGCCTTTCTTCTTCTTTGAGGTCTCTCCCCATCTCACCAGCTCCTTTTCACTGTGATTCCTGCCCTCATCCACAAATAAGTTCTGGGCCTCTGAACTTCATTAATTTCTCTGTACTGAGAATGCTCTTAATTTCATGTCTCTCAAAAATTCAGGCTTACTTTTGGGTCAAAATTCCAATGAGAGTTAGCTCCTTTTGGTAATCTTTAGACATTTAAACCAGAGGTACAAATATTTCTATGCCAGAGCATGTCTGAATTTCTGTTATAGTCCTTGATATGCACATGCTTTTACAGCTATCAGTATACCTCCTACTATATTTATGAAACATTAAAGAGTAAAGATCAGATTTGGTTCAACTTGTCAGGTCCTTCTACAGTACCTTGTACATACAAGATTTCAGTTCTTGTCAGCTTAATTGAATTGACCACTCTTGATCAAGACTATCTAGTTATACTCATGTGTCTATAGGACCAAGCCTAATGTCAAAATCTTTCCATCTTTTGTAACTGTATAAGCCTATTCTACTTCATTTTCCACTTGACCCCAACACAAATATATCAATACAGATGTTACTTTAGAGAGGTGTACTTTAGAATTCCTTAGAGCTTTTAAGAAATACCATAGCCCATGTTTCTCTACCACAGATATGTAAGATTGGTCAAAGGTAGGGACTAGGTGTCTGTACTTTAGAATCTAGAGTGCTTTTTCAATGTGCAACCATGGTTAAGAAGTTCTAAGCTCATATATTTGCCTCACTTTTTGCTAACAGCAAACTCATTCACCTTTAATAATATGTTCACATTGTCCTACCTATCTACTTTGGTGATTTTCAGACACCGATATATTTGTACAGGATTCACTTAGAAGCTTTGCCTCCTTCAGGAAGCCTTCCTCCACTATTCCCATCTGCTGTAATCTTCCATAGTCTCATGTTTTACTGACTTACTATCTCAGTGCTCGACTTTCCACTGCAAAGGCCAGCAGGGCAGGGAGTCTGACAATAAATATGCCACTCACAATTGCTTCTTTGGTTTGATCACATTTTAAGTTGAATACTTCATACAAAATAAATGAAAATAATAAAAACTAAATGTATGAAAATGTTCTGATTACATTTCCATAGCATAAAAAGCCCAGACTCTAGAATCAGGCATATCTTAATTTGAATCCAAGCCCCAACATCAGTAGTTATGTGATCTTGGGCAAATTTTTAACCTTTCTGAGTCCTAATTTTCTGATATGTAGAAAATGAGTAAGAGAAGTAACTACCTCATTAAATTGTTGTAATAATCAAATGAAGGTACATAAAATGTTTATCTAGTCATCTGACATATATATTAAGCAATCAGTTTATGAATACCTTTATTATTTAAGTGAAAAGTTCATAGCTACAATTATTACTTTGTTGAGAAAAAATATCCACCTTTTACATCTTTCCTTCAGAAATAAAGTGATCCTTTATGCTTTATTGCTATATCTAACCAGATTATTTTCCCATCCCAAAGCTTAAATGCATTATGTTAGAATGCTCATTACATGAAATGCTCTAAGTAATTTCAATGCTTATGGATACATCATTGCATTATATGCAGTTGCCTACAATTTACAGATTTTAATTTAGTTACTAAATAGTAGGAAATTCTGATTAAGAATTCACCAGAGGGGAGAAATCAAATTGAAAGGGAGTCCGTACCATGGGCCATTTAGCTGAATTAAACTCAGCTTCCATGCGCTGGTGTGAGGGAATGATTAGAATGCGACATCTCTGGTTACTACAAACATCAAGTTGATTACCACCCAATCTACAGCTCTGTATTTTCACAGTCACCACCCGTGACTTCAGAACATTTCACTAATGAAACTCAACAGGGAGAAAAACTGAGTGTGTTTCCTTCACCTTGTGCAACCTCACTCAGCTAACTATTTTGAAGTTGCCCCCAGATGACTCCACTCAGAAAGATGAGAAAAGGGATCATGAAGGAAAAGGAGAGAGAGAGGAAAGGAGGCAGGGGGAAAGACCACAGACCACAAATCATATAACCAAGAAAATCAATGAAAATTCATTATAAAATAATGCCAAAAAATGTTTAGTTCTATTTGTTTTGCTCTGAACCCCACTCTTAAAGGTGTTTTATTGTTTTCCTATTTAGAAAGTGCTAAGAGATTTATACAACTGAAGTATTTCACTATTTTATTAAAGATCATTTTTAAATGAACACTGAGCAATTTATAGAAAAATCTATGTCCGCTTTGGCTCATGTGATTCAGCTCTACCTGTGAAAGGCTCAATAAACTGTTATTGCTTCATATTATTAAATAGTTTTGCAATTATGAAAACAAAAATATAAGTTACACTTTTCCTGTCATTCTTCAGATTTCCCCCAGCCATCTCTCTCATCCCTTTCTAAAGCTTTGTTCTTTATTTCCTTCACCCATTGCCTTTGCTTTCACTCTGTATCAGAATATACATTCACACTCTTTAAACAGTGTTTTCAGATCAAAGCATGAGTTTCCATATGAAGTGTGTAGGTTTCTGCTGTGTTTAGCAATTAAAAAAGAGAAAAGCAGTTTTGACAGGTTCATATTTTCACCATGCAATTTCACTTACTAGGTACAACTGAGGAAACTTCAGAGGCAAAAGCAGTAGAATGTACACAAACTGCATTTTTCCTCATCAAATCACACATGGAAATCGTCAGTGGATTGCCTAAAAATCAATTGCCAAATTTTTTAAATCTTAAGAACTTCAGCTTTTAATATAAAAATTGAAAACATTTTTCTAAGTTTTCAGTTTTTGCTTATCAACTTTAAGGCAAAAACAGAAGTAGTAATGTCTGTTTCTGCCTAACAATTTATAGAGCAGCAGCCTTACAAAGGATAACACAAGAAAATCACTTGTTTCTCCTTACACATAGGAACAGAGCAAGACTTTTTAATGTAAACATACTTGAGATGCTGAGGTATATTGTGAAGAGTTAGGTTTTGTGTAAATTCACTTGTTTGTTTGACAAACAAGAGCCTGTTTCAAAGGTTATCTATGCCTGTAGGCGTATAGCAGAAAGATTCTAACTTTTTTTTTTTTAATGTATGTTTGGGACACTGGGGTGATGATAATATACATTATGAAAGAAGTGCAGAAATTAGGAAGAGCGACGGAGAAAAATTATTTTTTCAGTTATGCAAACTGGTTATTGGTCATCCTCCAAGGACCAAAACATCTTAACTACTGGAAAGTCAATGAAATTATTTTTCAGTATTGTGAACAGACGCGGCAGAATAGGAGATCTTCATTTAAAATCCTCCTCAGTCAAAATAAACCCATTAGAACTTCAGTATTGGGGAGCAGGGTTTTCAGCTTTGAGAAGGAACACGCCAATTAGAATTATTTGGGGACCCACTCACCACAAAGTGACCAGTTAGTTTTTATGGAGCCCACATTAGTGCTAGCATAGCAACACCTACTGGTTCATTTAAGAAGTAAAGTTGAAACCCTCATGGCCAGAAATTGGTTCCTCCATCTTAATGAGAAAAATTACAACTTAATTTATATACAGAGGGGTCTATATATAAAATCAACTGCTTCCAAACCAAAGGATGGAGAGGAAAACCACAGTGGTGGAAGAAAACTAACTTTATGGTAGATTGCCACCTGGGTATCTGTTACACTTCTCTGCAAACTGAATGTGTCACCCAGCCTGCTTCCGAAAATGATGCCACGGTTGAGACTGAGCCTGATCCTTTCCCTCCCCTCCTCCTCTGATCCCTCCCCCCACCTTCTCCTTCTTCATACTTTGTTTCAAGGGAGTCGCACAGTTCCCGGAAACCATTCGCAAGAGGGCTGAAAGGACTAAAGTAAGCTGAGAGGCATCATGTTTATTTTTACCACCGATACGAAGTCTAGTCACCAAACAATGAATAATACAGCATGCAGTGTTGTAGTCTGCCAGCTCTACTAGCTCCTGAACAACATCTTAACTTAAAGAGACATTCAGGAACAACAAGGATCAGAAAAAAACAGAGCTGCAGAGAGGAGAAGTACCCAAAGGAAAATACAGTCAGATCGCTACTAAGCCCAAAGTTCAGCAGAAACTGACCTTGCCAATATTTAGCAATGCCAGACCTCCTGTTTTAAACCTCTCTGCTCTGTAATAATTCTTTGAAAAAGCAGCCCCAGGAAAGTAAGCAAGAAATCATCTGCTGCCAGTTAACCAAGCTATAGGCCTGGACACTGACTGGCTGATTCCAGGCCTCCAAAGGGCTTCCCAGGTGGCACTAGTGGCAGAGAACCCACCTGTCAACGCAGAAGACCTAAGAGACTCAGGTTCGATCCCTGAGTCAGGAAGATCCTTTGGAGAAGGAAATGGCAGCCCATTCCAGAATTCTCGTCTGATCCCCATGGACAGGGGAGCCTGGTGGGCTACAGAGACACGCACAGACACACACCGACACACACACACACAGACACACACACCCTTCCCAAGAAAGGCAATAGTTAGTCTTTGCTCCCCAATGAGTGAGCCACTCGAGGAGTCCATGAGGTGGGCGAAAGGAGCTAATTTGAGAAAAGTCAGGGCCTGAGGGTTAAAGTTTCTTAACAGTTTGGTCAAGTTTGGTCAGCCTCCAAAACTCTGAAATAGAAACCCTTTCCCTCCTAGATAAGGCAGTAATTTCTGCTTACAGTCTTCAAGGATTGTATAAATTGACTGTCTGCTATTCCCAGTCTGTGCCGTTCCACTTTTCAGTTAAGATGGACTCCATAACAGTTTCCTTTCTTTAGTTAACAATGTAGATACATCCACACACCCCTGGAGCGAATTTTTAAGTGTCCCATTTGATCCGAAGCTACTGAGACTGACAGACTCTAGAAAACACGAGAAAATGTTGTGTTCCCCAAACATGTGAGTTTTGTACATAGCTGGACTAAGTCTAGACTTTTATCGCTTGATGCCTGGGGCTTCCTGGGGTCACCTCCTAATTGCTCCCTTGAATACAAGTCTTACTCCCTAATCTGAATATTCCTGCCAGATTTATTTGTCTAAAATACCTCTTTCACTGAGTCATGTCCCTTCTTAGAAACCTTAGTTGCTCATCTTGCCAAGGAATTTTCAAACTCCGTAGCTTAATGTCCTGTTTTCCAGACACGGGCCCCAACCTTCTTTTCCACCAGGATTCTTACCAACCCCTTAACACAAACCTTGCTCTCCTGTCAAGCTAACAGGTTCATCACTCTTTGCTCACGTGTCTGGTTGCTACAACTGCCTCTGTGTCTCTGGTGGTGGCTGCCTCCTGCTTTCCGTTACCATCCCTCTGTCCCCTCACCCAGCCCTGCCCCAGGGCTTTCTCTATTCGCTCTTTCAGTATCTGAAAAACCTGTATATAGACCTCAAATTTTATTCCAGCCCCACATGAAGAATTCCTCTGTACTTTACTCAAAATATTCATCATTATCTCAAAATAGAGCCAGAAAATTTAGAAAACCCGCACAGTTTCCCCAGGATAAGAAAACAGAAAGGCCAGAGAAATTGGAAGGTAGGGTACCTGTAATACCTTTTCAGTCATTTAGTAACACTTAATTCAAGGAGGATCCACCTTCTGAGATACTGCCCTGATGCATTTACTGCCCTGATGTGTTTTCTGTAGCTTAAGTTAAAACACTGCCTTTTCTTTGTTTTTAATTGTGGTTTAAAAATATATATATATATATATGTATATATCACTGCATATTTTAAGCATGGTTACTTTATAATTCAGACCTCCCTAGTTTTTCCTCACTGAATATTTCTTTGGACTTTTGTATTTACCTATTAGGAACATATGTTGGGGGAAAAATGGGGAATCCTTTTATAAACTGCTTTAGAGACTCAAGGGACAATAAATGTAAAAATATGTTCTTCAAATATAAACCACTCTACAAATTCCACTTATTTTTATTATTACTATAGTATATTCTTAAAAGGTTAATTTTCCTCATAATAAAGTGCATTTTGCATCTTGGCAATTAAACCATCTTATACTAAATCCTCTTTTAAAGAATATGAAAGGTCCTATGCAGCCCCAGGTTCTTTCCCTTCCTACTATCACATCTCAAGTTGCTGTCACAGTGAAGTCAAATGTGTTAAGCTGGGCCTGTGATGAACTTGCTTTGGGATGCTCTTTCAATGTACTGTCTCCTTCCAGTTTGAAGCTATTATCCCTCAAAGTCTTCAAAGGGCAAAAGATAATGAGTCATCTTCAGAGCCCTAGAGACTGACAGGCAAGCTGTCCTCCTCATAAATGATATTAGTAAGAAATCTCTAAGTTGGAGGAGGAAGGGTAGGTGAGGAAAAGGAGAAACACAACCCCTCATATCATGTAATTTCCATATAAACTCATACATGAACCAAAGTAATATACCTAAAAGTGAAATAAAGTCACTACAAATGCTGTAAAAATAACTGGCGTTGAGGAAGACAAAGCTGCTGCCTATTGATCTGAATCCCTTTTGCCTGTTGCTTCTCATTTGACACCACGCCATGGCATTTCCCTTTGTGACCCCTGTGTCTTGATCTGAAAACCTAACCAGTCATTTCTCACTGAGGGGGGAGAGAACAGTTGGGTTAACATCTGTTTTTTAGGTCTTTTATTTTTAAATTCTTGTTGAAAACTCCTTGATCTGCCTACCAGGGAATTGAAGCACATTCCATGTGCCTGCCGCCTAGCTCTTTTTTCTCTTTATTTGTTCTATGGAATATTGATTTAGATTTTGGCCTATTCGCATTGCTTTCAACTTTTAAACACTGGCTCCTATAGCTAGAGGAAACACTTTGCTGAAGCTAAAATGATCACCCGAGAGAACTTATTGGGGAAGCACACAGACCAAAATTAGCCCTTGGCTGTGAATGTACAGCTCCCATTGAAACCAGTGGAAGCTGAACTCTTAGGATTTGAAGACACATTTTCCTCTACATTAAGCATAAAGGCTTTTTGAAAGGGCTGGGTTTATTTGAGTTTCTGTTAAGGAAGCTGAATTAGCTCTCTGTCACAGGATAAAAAGAGAGGCAGCGTTGCTTCTCTAATTTGTCTTGTAAGGGTTTTTTGGATATCTAACAAAATTGCCAAGACACCCGTTTTTGTTTCTCTACACTGATTGTTTAATATTACAAAGGACCAGGCATTATACCAAGTCTTCTATGGTTCCTACAACATTTTACTATAACATTTCCTAATTCTTTACAACCAAAATAACAATAAAAACAGAGTAATATTTAGAATCAAGATGAGAGAATAGGGAAATGATAGTTGAAAGCAAGCAGTCTGAGTTTCTGATGAACAAAAAAATGTTCAGTTCTGACTTTACCAGCTGAGGACTGCCATAAACCCTCTTACTCTTCAGAAAGGTCTTTGGTTACGCTATGGGTAGTGCTGTTGAGAAAGATCAGACTTTCAAATGTTTCCTCTTGTAACTGATCTTACTGTTGAAATGCTCAGGATTCCTTAACTAGAACAAACTAACAGTCTGTGGGTCCCTTCGTTCTGACAGCAGCAAGCGGTACGGATGCACTGACCACAGGGAACCTCTACCCCAGCACGAGTCCCTTCGCGGCATGACCTCACTACACAGTACTTCTCCAAGGCTCATCTGGGTGCTCACACAGTGCCCTCAAGCTGCTAATTTGCTCAGGAGAATCTTACCCTGGTTTTCCCAACTGTCCACAAATATAAAAATGCATATTGTATACTTTGAGGTAAGTAAAGGCAACAGCCACATCTCACTTATTTTTCTATCTCCCATCCCTAACATATTAATAATTCCTACACAGAAGCAGTCAATGTTTACTAAACTTCCATGAATAATGGATGAGAGATGCCAGATGACGCAAGAAACCATATGAGTTCATAGAAAACAAACCATGGAAGACCCTGAGAAATGTAAGCTAGTTCTCAACTCACAAAGTAAGACCATGCATCAGCACTCAGTTGCTAAGTCGTGTCTGACTCTTTGCGACCCCATGGAGTATAGTCCACCAGGCTCCTCTGCCCATGGAATTTTCCAGGCAAGAATACTGGAATGGGTTGCCACTTCCTTCTCCAGGGGATCTTCCAACCCAGAAATTGAACCTGAATCTCCTGCACTGGCAGGTGGATTCTTTACCACTGAGCCACCTGGGAAGAAAAGTAATATTTTAACTTATGCCAATAGACACAGTCTAAGTAATAGAGCAATTTGGGGAGCACAGAGATAGAAATTTGACCTTGCCTAAGGGGGTCAGAGAAGATTTCCTGAAACCTCTGAGTCTTTAAAATTTTAAGAGGTATGTACAAGTAATCCTCAAAGATAATATTCAAGCCACAAGACAGAGCATGAACAATGTATACACAGAGCATGAATCTGTGTAACAAACATGAGTCAAGCTCTGGAGAAGAATTAGTCTAGAGAGGCTGGGGGAGACCAGACAATCAGGAACGTTGGTTGTTAAGTCAAGAGGGTGTGCAAATTTTCCTGTAAGCAATGGATAACAATTGAAAGGCTTCAGGCTAGAGATGATGTGGCCATATGTATTTTAATCACTCTGGCTGGTTGTTGGAGGATGGTGTTAGGAAGAACAAGCCTGAAGGTATGTAAGTGGGTGTTGCAGAGGTCAGTCATCCATGTGAGACAACATGAAGGCAAAAACAAACGAAGTGGTAGTGAGAAAAATGTTAGAAAGCGAAGGCAAATTGGACTGACAGAAGAGACAAAAACAAAGTCAAAGGTTTATGACTTGGGTGACCAGCTGGCTAATATCGACATCAAACAAAAAAGAGAATATTAAGAAGACCAGATTTTATGAGAAGAAACATGAGAGTATCATATCACCAAAACCAAGGGAGTGCTTCCCTAGAGGCTCAGTGGTAGAGTCTGCCTGCCAATGCAGGAGACACGGGTTCAATCCCTGGTCTGGGAAGATCCCACATGTCACAGAACAACAAAGTCCATGTCCTACAAATATTGAGGCTGTGCTCTAGAGCCCGGGAACCTTTATGACTGAAACCCGCATGCCCTAAAGCCGCGCTCAGCAACCAGAGAATCCACAGCCATGAGAAGCATGCTCAGCACAACTAGAGAATGGCTGAGCAGCAGTGAAGACCCGGCACAGCCAAATAAATAAATAATTTTAAAAAGCAAGGGAAGAAAGCATTTTAAGAAAAAGAGAGTGTTGTAAGTAATTGGGCATATATTGAGCAAGCAGACATTGTGGAATGCAATCATACAAATAACTTGATCTTGTCTCTTGATTGGCCCTTTAAGTCTGCTCAGTGAACCTTGCAATTCTTCCCCTCTCGGTAAGAATTTGTAAATCCTATGGCTTTTCTACTTATTTTCAGGTAAAGAACTATGATCACCTTAAGTCACAAGAGCTTTTTTTCCTTCTATTTTGAGATAGTTATATATTCACAGAAAGTTGCAGAGAGGCCCCAAGTACCCTTCACCTAGTTGCCCACAATGGTTACATCTTATATAACTACAATATGTTATCAAAACCAAGAAACTGACATCGATTTAGTCTGTGTGTACAGTCCTACATCATTTTATCATATGTAGATTTGTGTAACCACCACTATAATCACACCATCAAACTATTTCATTACCATAAAGATCTCCCTAAGTTACCCCTTAATTGTCACACCAATGCCCTTCCACCACCACCTCTAACCCCTGGCAACCACTACTTTTCTCTCCATTTCCTTCATTTTGTAAATCCAAGAATATACTTAATGTAAACTTTTGAGACTGGCTTTTTTTTCACTGGGCATCATGTCCTTTCACTAGACACCATACCTGGTGGCTCAAACCGTAAAGCATCTGCCTGCAATGCAGGAGACCCGGGTTCGATCCCTGAGTTGGGAAGATTCCCCTGGAGAGGGAAATGGCAACCCACTCCAGTACTCTTGCCTGGAAAATTCCGTGGATGGAGGAGCCTGGTGGGCGACAGTCCGTGGGGTCACAAAGACTTAGTGACATGCATAGTTGATTCCTTTTTATTACTGAGCAGTAGTCCACAATATGAAAGTACCAGTTTGCTTAGTGGTCCACCTCTTTGAGAGCCATTCTAGTCGTTTCCAGTTTTTGACTATGACAAATGTAAGCTGATTCACCTTGCTGTACAGCAGAAACCAATACAACATTGTAAAGCAACTATACTCCATAAAAATTAATTTTAAAAGTTTAATTTTAAGTCTAACTATGGCAATTTTTAATCTGCTGAGTAACCACACCTTCAAAAAATAATTACTATGCATAAAAGAAAATATGCATCACAGTATCTCTCCCTGGCTTGCATTATCATCTCTTGGTACTTGAGTCAAATTTTCCCATTTAACATCTTATTACACAGTTACAGCAAGGGCAAGTTCAGCAGGTGCTCTGCAAATATTTGCTGAATGAATGCGGTATTACTTCATTTATTTAGCACTTCCCTCAATTGATTAAAGCAAAATGGAGGACTCTTAGAATGGAACTGGATTTTTTTCTCAATCTTAACTAAGATGTCCATACACTGGATACACATAGTAGGCACGCAAATTGTGAATTACTGAGTTGAGTTCTAGTCAATAGTAGAGAACCAAAGCTTAAGTAGCATATAATGAATTAGCTGGCATGTCATAATGTGTTATTGAAATTGGTGATAATTTACTTATTATCTGCAATGGGGTTTCTGAAAAAAATTTCTCCTTCCATTAGGATTTCATTTTCAGCATTTGCTTGTCAGTAAAATCCTCACATCACTAATGTAACTTCTCATCATAGGCAGAATTGAATATTCATGCCTAGCTCAAATCACTGTTATTCTGGCCTGTTGCTTTTTTTCTCCCCAGATAGTTAACCCATCATTTGTATAGAAAATTTATTACAGTTTGCCATTTACAGGCTCTCTTTCATCCTGATCTGTTATATGAACTGTAAATGTGGTAAGAAATTGTATTGGATTATTATGGAGGATGGGGACAGAAAAGTTAGACACATAAGTAATAATTTTATGTTTGTTTCAGCCATTAGGACACTTAGCATTCCTCCTAGTTTTGCTGAATGTTCCTAGTAACAAAATTCTTCCAAATCTTCTTCTAAAGTTTTCATATCATATTAATGAAGAAACTTGTTAAAAGTCCAAAGCAAATTAACCAATGTAAGTACACTTCATATGCATTTGGGAAAGAATGAACTGCTATGATTTCAAAAATCTCAAAAAAAAGTGCATTGCTCTTTTTACTTGATAAATGGACTTGCACTTTGATTTTTTATTAGCTTATTTAGTAATAGACCAACAGATGTACTCCAGCATTTTTTTGCAGAAGTAATGAATTCTTTGTAATATGAGATTTTTATGACAGCTCTTTGCTATTAATAAACTTTGCTGAGCATATAGAGAGAAAGGTGAGGTTAGTTTGAGAATTACTGGATCTGCTTATTAGTGAAATGAATGAGTCAAGTGCTACTACATAAAAAATAATATCCATATTAATTTGTATGCTAAACAGCTTATAGTGATTCTGACCAGCAGCCCAAGAAACCACCATTAATTCACACTGATAACCCAGAGCTGGCAATTTCCTCTACTCTGCAAGCTGTGAAAACAAGCCCAAATTATTGTTGATGCTTACACCTCATGCACAAAGAGTTGACTCATTGGAAAAGACCCTGATGCTGGGAGGGATTGGGGGTAGGAGGAGAAGGGGATGACAGAGGATGAGATGGCTGGATGGCGTCACCAACTCGATGGACATGAGTTTGGGTAAACTCCGGGAGTTGGTGATGGACAGGGAGGCCTGGCATGCTGCGATTCATGGGGTCGCAAAGAGTCAGACACAACTGAGCGACTGAACTGAACTGAACATTAATTAGGTTCTCTCTTGCCCTGTTACTTCTCCAAATAATTCTCGATAGTAAGGCAACCCTTAAACGACTACATATGCCCTGAAACAGTGTGTGTTATCAGCGAGTCACATAAAAGGATTAACTGAGTCTTATAAGCAGCATATCCTATACGGTGTTTACTTTCTAGAAGCTTCCATTCTAAAGCTTGGCATTTATCACTGATAGTATATATGTTTTAGTATAGACACCTCCTAAATGAATAAGTTGCATATTAACAATACAACCCCTATTTTTTGCCCACATAGAAAGCTATAACTGTACAGTCCATCATCAAAAAAGTATCTTGTTGTTAACTAACCAAGAACAAACATAAAATCCCTAAGCATACTCAGGCTCAAGTCACATACTAATCCACACAGCTTCTACATCATATTTAGCTCATTCCAGCCACATCCCCTCTTCCACAGGTACAGCAGGCTTGCATCTTCCTGGTCCTCTTATTTCCCCAGAAACTCTCCCCTCTCTTCTCCATGACAGGTCCTGTAGTTCCTTGAAACCCATCACTTCTCACCAACAGCTCCCTACCTCTCAGCCTACTCAATTTTGGACTAGTGGTCAATGTTTCATCCAGTTTAAGGAAGTTTGGGTTATTTGTCCCTTGAAAAGTGAAAGTGAAATTTGCACAGTCTATACAGTCCATGGAATTCTCCATGCCAGAGTACTGGAGTGGGTAGCCTTTCCCTTCTCCAGGGGATCTTCCCAACCCAGGGATCAAACCTAGGTCTGCTGCATTGCAGGCAGATTCTTTACCAGCTGAGTCCCTTAAGGTTGAGTCTTTTCCCTTCTGGAATGTTAGCTTTTATCAATGATTATGATTTAGAATCAAGCAGCCCCAAGACAACATCTTTTAAAATGCCAAGAGTTATCAGTTAGCAGAATATCATGATTCCTATGAGCTATTATGCAATAAAAGTTTTTGTCTCTCGTTTTCACTTGAGATATGTTACTAAAGACCTTTTACTATTATCCCAGCTCAGTCTGAACCTGACCTCAGAAGACAGAAGGGCATGTACAAGGAACAGATAGGGTGGGAGGGGGAGGAAAAGTTCTATCCTGCCATAACACAGATTAAGGAAATTGTGGTCCTTGACCACAAAAAATATATTTGAAGGTGAGCCTTGTAAAGGTTGGTTCACCTAAAGTGAGATAAATCAATAGACAGATAGAATCCTGGATTGGAGGAAGCTTGAGAAATCACCTAGTCGAAGGCTGACCCTCTAAAAATACTCTTCAGGAGTCTTTCAGACAAGGAAATTAATTCTTTCCATGAATGTCACATTTTTGAGAGGATGATCATCATTAAAGGGTTTTATTTGCTATGTGAACAAGCAGCAAGGTGCTGTATGAAGGACTGAGTTATCATGGCTTCAGGACCTGGAACACAACCAAAGAGTTAATCAAGTAACTAGCAAAGAGCAAAAGGCTAAATGACATGCCTGGACCTGGTCAAGGTTAAAAACAGAAATTACTGCCCATGGAAAAATGAGCAAAGGTAAACTTCAAGTTACATTAACAAATCAAAGCAAGCTCGGGAAATTTAACAATCTTAGCTGTAAAGTGATGGGTTAACAATCTACACTTTCAGGAGGGAAAAAAAAAAAGGCCAAAATAACAGTGATTTGAGCTAGGCATGAATATTCAATTTTGCCTATGATGAGAAGTTACATTAATGATGTGAGGATTTAACTGACAAGCAAATGCTGAAAATGAAATCCTTAATGGGAAGAGAAATATTTTTCAGAAACCCATTGCAGATAATAAGTAAATTATTACCAACTTCAATAAAATATGATGATGAACAGGTAAACCTTTAATGTCTAACATTAGGCATTACTGAACAATAGAGGTTTCAGAAAGATGAGCATCTTTTCACGTTCTTTGTATTTTTGAAGTATCCACCTCTCCTTGAGCTTTCTTTCAGCTAGTAATAAAAGAAAAGCTGCTAGAGGGCTTTTTAAGTCTTCTTTACTTTTTGAAGGAATAAGGGATAATGGAGGATTCCCTTTTTCCCCTACTAATAAATATGATTTCTAACAGTAGTGTGCGATGTTCTCTTGGACATGTCAACAAACACATATGTATAATTTGTAGATTAACTTTTTACCAATAAACAGTATTTAGACCTCCATTAAATGAGGCATAAAGTGGAATTTATCAATTTTAAATTTTAAATTGTCCAATTGTATTCAGTCAGTAGGTGTTACCCTGTTGTTCTCAGGGTCAAAGAAGAAAAACCAAACCCTTCAAGAGTTTCTTGTTAACAGTGTAACTTCACAGAACAAAATTTATTTGGAATTCACAGTGGTTGGCCTTTCTGAAGGAAATGCCTAAGCAGAGGACCATCTGTCAGTCAACGAGCCCTGTGAGTTTGGAGAGAAAGTTATTTCTATTTCATTCCTGCTTACTATCAGCCTTTTACTGGGTTGGAAACCCACTTACTCATCAGAATGAAAACCAAAAGGCCCTTTCTGAAGCAGAATAGAAAAAGAAATCTGAAACTGAGGTTAAGGTGCTAATTTCCAGTATCTCCAGTGACTGTAGGAGGTGGGACCTTGGAAACCCTAGGAGTCAGAATTCCCAAGAGGTTTCTGGCCACAATAACCTTTCAAGTTCTACAGATGTTGGATGGAATGGAATCACCTCTCCCCCACATAATGATCCGACAGAAGCCATGGTAATTTATCACTGAACATTTGGAATTGTCCTCTTGATACTTTCTCCTGGAAATAATTTTCGGGGAAAGGAGGAACAAACATTTGAAAATTAACTTCTCAGCCTGTCTTGATCCCACACTGGGTTAGCATGATCCTAATAGTTCTGTTTAACTTCAAGATGGAAATGCCCTCAAGAAATAAACTGGTTCAATATTGAAGGTAACATTACTCAATATTATAATTCTGAGGAGTCCTGAATTAAAGAACTATATATATTCTCAGTGACTACTTTTTATTGTATACAAGTGTTCCTCTGGATATACTTTGCTGCTCTAAGCAATCAAAAATGACTTGAATTCCTTTAAACAATATTAAACCTGGCATTTGCCTGATAGATTTCTTCCTGCTCAGAGTCTCCTGTATCTTTCTCGTGTATCTTAATGATTCAACTTGAATTTAAAAAGAAGAGTCCAACTTGGATCACTGAATGAACCTGTCAAGAGGCATGGTAATCTGGTCTTGATAGAGATGAAAACTGAATTGAAATAATGTTTATGAAAGAGGAAATGTGGCCAAAATCACACAGGACATAAGACCAGGCCCCAGTCCTCCTTTCGTACTTTTTTCTCCCCATCATTCTCCAAACCTGCCTCCCATTCGTCCACTCCACCATTCTGCAATGCCACAACTCCTGACTTCTCAATCCACTCCCCTGTCCTCTACCTATCTCATTTTCTTAAGGACATGCCCTGGTTGTATAGTGCTTTTCCCACAGAACTTCAGCCCATATCACCTCCACTCTAGTTCTTGGATACAAACCCTGTCCCTGATCTCCAGATCCACATACTGTCTAGTTCCATGGATCCATTATAAAGAGGCAAACAGAACTCAGATGTCCAAACGAGTAATCCACCCACCATTCTTTGCACTGACTTACTGTCTTTTCAGTAAATATTCTCACTTATCTTATTAAAAAGAATAATCAAGACAGCAAGTTACTAGTTGGGGTTTGAGGAGTGGGTGGCATGAAAAAACCTTAACACAGCAGAAAAAAAATCCGTATATATAGTCTTCCAATTAACCGAATACAGCACTAAGCTTTCATTTTAGTTTTTAATTAAAAACTATATGATTAGTGACCAATATATCATAACTTGAGTTTTACATTGCACAGACTAATCGCAAAGTTATTCAGTACAAATAAACAACCAACTTTCTTGTGTAATAGAAACCTGAGTTTTCCAGAAAAGCATTGTAACAGAGGTAAAAAAACTTTTCTAACCTCTTAGGTTTGGTCAGGCCCAGCAAACTAACAAAAAACAGATTAACAGGAGAAAAAAAAAGTTTATTTACACATATAATGAGCATACATTCAAGTGAACTCAAAAGGAGTGATTAGAATTTGAGGTTTATATACCATCTTAACAAAGGGCAATAAATTGTGGAGAAGTGATTAAAAAAAAAAGGAAAAGGGATTTGTACTTGCAGAGGTGGTAAACTGGGATGATTTGATAAATATGCAAGAGAGAACTAATAGAAGATGAGAGTTACATTAGCAAGACTTGTTTGTACAGATTCATCTCAGTGCCCATGCTCTGCCTCCAGGGAGAAGGGTTGTTTTCCTGCTCTCGTTACTGGAGAGAGAAGTGGGCATACCTTCACGTAGGAAATTTATGCCCTGCTCTTAGGCAGAAACGGGGAGGACAGATAATTCCTCCTGTGTCTGCTCTTAACTGCCTTCAGTTCAAAATGATCCTTACACCAAAGAGGCACCTTCTGAGGTGGCATATTGAATTCCTGCAGCACAGAAGAGAATGAGGAGAAAGGCCATGTGTACTAGGAACTGAGGGAATGTGAAGATATCCAACCTTGGATCTAGGCAGAAAACTTCTTAAACTGATGACTCCTTACTTCCCTTTGTGTGAGTTGACATTTGATTCATATCATACGCATCATATTTAATTCTACAGAAAATAAGATGAAACTGTAAATCAAGAGATCAAAAAAATACAAATAATCCTTCAATTGCCTATGAATCACATACCCGGACGATGTACTACTTTTATCTTTCTCACTAGGTAGTTATACAAATGAATAGTTTGGACGGAAACCTTCCAACAGAAAGGGCTTGTGCTCTATCAGTAAATACTCTATTACTGGCAAGGCAGTCTTCTCATTTACTATAGCTGCTAAGATATCTGAAAAAAAAAAATGAATGAGCAACATTTTCCTAATTATTAAAAATGTGTTAGTCACTCAATCATGTCCAACTCTTTGCAACCCCATTGACTGTAGCCTGCCAGGCTCCTCTGTCCATGGAATTCTCCAGGCAAGAATACTGGAGTGGGTTGCCATTTCTTTCTCCAGGGGATCTTCCTGACCCAGGGGTCGAACCCAGATCTCCTGAATTGCAAGCAGACTGTTTACTGTCTGAGTCACCAGGGAAGCCTGGTGAAAAATAAGAAATGCCTAATCATTAAAAAAGAATGTTTTCCAAAAGAAGTATCAGAGGAAAGCTTACCTGATTTTTCTCTTAATGCCAGTAGAATGAGTATTCTGTTCATCCCAGTGTTGAATGGAGACAAAGTGAGGAACAACTGAACTCAAGGATACAAATTAAACTATCACAAATATAGATAATTTTGAATGGTGGCTCAGAGGGTAAAGAGTCTGCCTGCAATGTGAGAGACCCAGGTTCAATCCCTGGGTTGGGAAGATCCCCTAGAGAAAGAAATGGCAATCCACTCCAGTATTCTTGCCTAGAAAATCCCAAGGACAGAGGATCTCAGCAGGCTACAGTCTACAGGGTCGCAAAGAGTCAGACACAGCTGTATGACTCCACTTTCTTTCTTACAGAAGCCCAAACCAACTATAATAGCCTCTGACCTCCTCCCCTCCCTTCTCTCTTCTTCATTTTTTGTCGTCTGTCTCCCTCTTCTTGGAATCTGTCTTTTGTCCCTTTTTACTATCTAGGGAAACAACATTTGGAGGAACATTAATTTTTTTTTAGGATCACGAGGTTTTATGTACATTATGCTTCCTGCCAAATAGTTGAGCCATTAGAATTATAGATCTAGCCTGTAACACTGTGTGTTGTCCTTTGGTTGACCGTCTGCACCAATGAAAGGCACTGTTGTCAAGACATGCCCCTTTGCCCTTGTGGTTACCATTTTACTCCAACGGATTTCCAAGGCTGAGGCTATTAGATTGCTCCAGCTACTGTATTCACCCTATTGAGTCACATTTTGGCTAAAAGCCTAACAGAAGGCAGAGCTGATACTGAATTCAGATGAATTTGTTCAATATTTTTTGAAAGATACTTTTAGAACAAGGCCCTATTGGCAATTAACAGCAACATAATTGAGAGTTATAAAATCAAAATGCATATAATCAAGTGTCATTGAAGCAATGCTTTAAAAAACATTCTTATGGAAAGTGAACTTCCTTTAAACTGTCACTGATTTTAATCTAAGTTCAGATACACATTCTGCTGGCAAAAAAAAAAAAATAGCTCCTATATGTGGTAGGACTTACAACTAACAATGTGGTTACTTGTACAGAATCAAATATTTAAAAGTAATAATGGTTTAATAAAATGTTAACTAAACCTTTAGAATTATAACAAAACAGTAAAAACCAAAAATAAAACTACTAAGGAAAAATCTAAAAGTACATCCCTTTATGCCTCATCTGATACAAATTCAAAATCTAAAATAGTTTACTTTCCACAAATCTCAACATACTTCAACACTTGAGGCAATTGTCTTAATTTTTATTTGTACTTTGAACACAAATAATTGCTACTAAGCACTGGGATTTAATCACCTTTGGAGTCACTCTGCTGCTAACTTACTGTGTTACCTTGCACAGTTCATTTTAAAATCTCTGGATTTCAGTTTTTTTCACTTGTAAAATTGTGAGTAACAAAGTATATATTATAGTGATTTTCACTCTAAGATTCCTTAGAGATGTTTCAGAGACAGCAAGAGAGAAGCTTAATTTTGTCTCTGTTATGCACTGAGATCCCACACAGTATGTCATGAAAAAACAGGTTAGAGGGTATTTATCTGACTCCCCAAAAACCATCGCAAGCAAATTTATAAAGTAAAGACACAATCAGCCTCAATATATCTGCAAACAGGTTGTCACCCTTCAATTCTTGTATATAGACATTTTTAAGCCATAGTAGGACCCACTTCCCATTTCATTTTATAAAAGGTTCTTGAGGTGTTTTGTTCAATTTGGGAGGAAAAGGACTAGTGTAATCAAGTGAGCTTTGGGTTTTCTAGTTAGTCCACTTGGTACTCAAATTCCTAATCTGCTATGATACTTTAGGTAGGTTCTTTTAACATCTCAGATTTTCAAATCATCCCCATTTCAAAATCAATATCCCACCCTCCAAAGTCCTGCAGTGATTAATAAAATACCTCATGGAACTGGAATGTTAAAACTGGGTGGCTTTCCGTGGATTGTAAGAATCCCCCAGTCCTCTGAAGTGGCACCTCTAAGACTTCAAATAATCCCCGAGCCAATTATACACATTGATGCTCCCTGTCTTTAAGGCTCTGACTTCCCCAAATTTTACTGATGCCTTAGTCCACAGGAAAATCAGTATACTTACCTTCAGTTTTCACAAATGTTTATAAGTAAAAATGTGACCACATAAGGTGGTTCCCATTTTTTTTCTCTCTTCCTCATTTCCTCTCCCACATGTATTTCTACCTTTCCATGCCTCCCTCCAGAACTATCCTGGGAGCCTCAAATTTTTCTCTATTATGAAAAATATCTTCTCATGCTGGAAAATCTTGGCAATAGCTATTACTCATAGCCTGATACTAGCCCACACATTGTCCACTCATTATTTTCAACAGTTACAGAAAATACAATTCTATAAAATTTTAGACTTGTGATTATCTCCCCCAAATTTATTTTGTCAATCACTCATTTAATAGTCTGTTTAGGTTTAGATAAATCTGGTTACTCACAGTGTGGTCTATTGACCAGAAACTGTCAACATCACCTGGCAAATTGTTAAAAACGCAAAATCTCAGGACCCATTCCTGACTCATGAGTTGGAGTCATTGAAAACCCCATTTCTCTGGCTGCACAATCCTTGAGAATTCTTACAATTCATGCCTAAGCCAATTAGAGCCATAAATTCTTTGTTTTAGGAATCAGTTTCAGAATCAGTTCAGGGTGTGGACAATGCAAAGATTGTCCAATCAGAGCGATGCTCAGTATTGATGCTTTGTGCTGATCAGCAGACACCCTCTCCTTCTCATCATACCATCCCTCAAATATGAACAAGGAAACAAAAAACCCTAGTTGTTCTGCACAGCCATCTTGCAATGATGAAGACAAATCAAATACAAAGAGGGTCTCAGTAAGTTTCAGCAGAGTGAAACCAGAACTGCCTTCTGAAATGTATCCTACCTTTTCAACATGTAAGCCAGCAAGTTCAACTGACTTTTTAGGCTGGATGAAAACCCATGACCTAAAACCCAAATCTGGTTTGTACTGCTCCAAACCAATAATTTTTACATTTTAAAAGGACATAGGAAGAAAAGAAGAAAGAGGAAGTGAGAAGGAGGAAGGGGCAAGAGAGAGGGGGAGAGGAGAGAGGAGGAGGGGGAGAAGGGGGAAGGAGGGAGAACGGGGGAAGAGGAAAAAGGGGTAGAGAAAGAAGAGGGAGCGAGGGAGGACAGGTAGGAAACAAGAGATACATATGGTCCACAAAACCTAAAACATTAAAAGTTACCTGGATCCCTAAGCCAAACAAAGCATCCAAATGTTCTCTTTACTTGTTCATGCATGTAAATGGCCTGGCACTTAGCAGATATTCAATTAATGTTAATTCTCACTATCATTCTCCTAAATTTTACCTTCCCCAAGATTGTGATACAATACATAAAACTACCAAATGAAGTATGTGAATATTACATAATATCATGTTTTACACCTATCAGTTCAGTTGCTCAGGCATATCCGACTCTTTGCGACACCATGGACTGAAGCACACCAGGCCTCCCTGTCAATTGCCAACTCTCAGAGCTTGCTCAAACTCATGTGCATCAAGTTGGTGATACCATCCAACCATCTCATCCTGTTGTCCCCTTCTCCTCCTGCTTTCAATCTTTCCCAGCATCCGGGTCTTTTCCAATGACTCAGTTCTTCACATCAGGTGGCCAAAATATTGGAGTTTCAGCTTCAGCATCAGTCCTTCCAATGAATATTCTGGACTGATTTCCCTTTAGGATGGACTGGTTGGATCTCCTTGCAGTCCAAGGGACTCTCAAGAGTCTTCTCCAAAACCACAGTTCAAAAGCAGCAATGCTTCAGCACTCTTTATAGTTCAACTATAGCCTTCTTTATAGTCCAACTCTCACATCCATACACGACTACTGGAAAAACCATAGCTTTGACCAGATGGGCCTTTGATGGTAAATTCTCTATATTCACCAAGAGACTGTGTTGCATTGTTAATAGTTAAAAGCACTAGTTCTAAAACCAGTCTGTTGTGACTGAATCCTTATCACTCACTAGCTATGAGACTGTAGACAAGCTATTTAATGTTTTTATACCTCATTTTCCTAAGTTGGAAATAATTATTCATAGTACCTACCTCACTAGCTTGACAAGATGGTTAAATGAATAAATGTAAAGTACCTTACAACTGAACTCATCTCACATGCTAGCAAAGTAATGCTCAAAATTCTCCAAGCCAGGCTTCAGCAATATGTGAACCATGAACTTCGAGATGTTCAAGCTGGTTTTAGAAAAGGCAGAGGAACCAGAGATCAAATTGCCAACATCTGCTGGATCATTGAAAAAGCAAGAGAGTTCCAGAAAAGTATCTACTTCTGCTTTATTGACTATGCCAAAGCCTTTGACTGTGTGGATCACAATAAACTGTGGAAAATTCTGAAAGAGATGGGCATACCAGACCACCTGACCTGCCTCTTGAGAAATCTGTATGCAGGTCAGAAAGCAAAAGTTAGAACTGGACATGGAACAACAGACTGGTTCCAAATAGGAAAAGGAGTACATCAAGGCTGTATATTGTCACCCTGCTTATTTAACTTATATGCAGAGTACATCATGAGAAATGCTGGGCTGGAAGAAGCACAAGCTGGGATCAAGATTGCTGGGAGAAAAATATCAATAACCTCAGATATGCAGACGACACCACCCTTATGGGAGAAAGTGAAGAAGAACTAAAGAGCCTCTTGATGAAAGTGAAAGAGGAGAGTGGAAAAGTTGGCTTAAAGCTCAACTTTCAGAAAACTAAGATCATGGCATCTGGTCCCATCATTTCAGAGCAAATAGATGGGGCAACTGTGGAAACAGTAGCTGACTTTACTCTTTGGGGCTCCAAAATCACTGCAGATGGTGATTGCAGCCATGAAATTAAAAGACGCTTACTCCTTGGAAGGAAAGTCATGACCAACCTAGACAGCATATTAAAAAGCAGAGACATTACTTTGTCAACAAAGGTTTGTATAGTCAAGGCTATGGTTTTTCCAGTAGTCATGTATGGATGTGTGAGTTGGACTATAAAGAAAACTCAGCGCAGAAGAATTGATGCTTTTGAACTATGGTGTTGGCAAAGACTGTTTAGAGTCCCTTGGACTTCAAGGAGATCCAACCAGTCCATACTAAAGAAGATCAGTCCTGGGTGTTGATTGGAAGGACTGATGTTGAAGCTGAAACTCCAATACTTGGGCCACCTGATGTGAAGAGTTGACTCATTGGAAAAGACCCTAATGCTGGGAAAGATTGAAGGCAGGAGGAGAAGGGGACAACAGATGATGAGATGGTTGGATGGCATCACTGACTCAATGGACATGGGTTTGGGTAGACTCCGGGAGTTGGTGATGGACAGGGAGGCCTGGCGTGTTGCGGTTCACGGGGTTGCCAAGAGTCGGACATGACTGAGCGATTGAGCTGAACTGAAAGTACTTCAAATTAGTGCCTAACACATGGTAAACAAATGTTTATAATATCTCTGATTTACAATTTTCTAAAATGTGTAAGTATCAATCCAGAATCATTCTAATGTAGAGATATATAATCATTCAAAAATGCTCACAACTGTGGGGAGGTCAGATTGCTCCCAATACTACAAATTTCATCTAACTGATCACTGAAATACTCACCTAGGCTTTTAGCACACTGTTCCTAAGTAGTAATGGTTCAGGATTGGTGCTGGGTTGGCCAAAATGTTCGTTCAAGTTTTTGTTACATCTTACAGAAAAAAAACCCTAATGAATTTTTTGGCCAACCCAATAAATACATTCTTCCTTGGCTACCAGTTCTCCAAGTGTGGGCACTGGGAAAGAAACAAGACTACAAGAGTACCCAAAGAAATTGTTACTCTGTTTTCTCCTTTATTGATTTAAATGATACTCTGTCACTACTACAGAAAAAGAAATATCTCCTACAGCATTGCTTTTGACCCTTCTAAACTTTCTCTTTTTCTCTAACTTTATTTTTAGACAGATATCAAACAGGAAATTCCACTCCACTAAGAAATGGTGAACTTTCTAGCTAAGACTGAAGGGTGGGACCCAATGGGAAATCAGTAATGAAGAACAAACCAGGGGGTTGGGGAAGGGAAGGGTGGATGGAAACGGGTAAAACAAGAGGCCATTTCTATTTTACTTCCCTTACTAGGAGTGGCCTAGTAGCTTCCATTTATCCCTAAGGAATAACTTTCAAAAACCAGACCAGTCAATTTCAGGCAAAATTCAAAAATCAACAGACTGGCAAGACTACTGAGCAGATATAGCCACAGAACTGTTCTAATGCCCCAAAACCGGATGGATGAGAGTGTGTAGGTATGGAGAGACATAACAATGATTTGCCACTTACTGTTAAGTGTTGCCAAATCTGCTTTAAGTACCTCATGTACTGGAAATACATTGCAAGTTACCTTCCTTATGTTGTGAATATGGACCGAAGCTTTTTCTTTCTTTTCTATTTATATTATCAGTCACTGCATATTCAAATCCACCTCTTCTGCCTCATGAGAAACTGATGTATAGGATGTACTTTACAACACTTTGCACCTTTTGGATCTGAAACTGTAAGATGCCACATGTGACCTTTCTGAATGAGTCTATTAGCCTAAATGTAGGTTCAACTTAAGCCAGGAAATATGAAATCTCATACAACAACTAAAATTTTCACAAATTATTTTGAGATTCTCAAAGATAGCATTATATTACAGATTAATGCATCAACTGTAAACATAATTCTACAGATCAGTATTACTAAGGATATCTAGTATTGGTTTCTGTAGTGCCAAAGATATAGGTGTAAGAATACTCCAAACTGAGAGATGAGAATTTTTGGTGAAGCATACAAAAAGGTGAAAAACTTTTACACACTTACACTACCAAACTGGCAAGCTCACTTAACAGAGACTCATCTGCTGATCATAAGACACCTTCATACAAAGATAATGATTAACAAATGATTTAATACTATGAAAGCTTTCTAAAAATTTTAATCTATTAAAAAATCAAAAATTAAGCTGCTTTCTTAGTCTATACTCTTAATTATATTTAACTACTATTTTAGCCAAGCAATATCTGCTTAAACAACTGAAACAGTGCACAAGCATAATATATACATATACACACTTATGTACACAAGTATACATGACTCTCTTCTACGACAGACACGATCACAGAGGAAACTACATATTACTACATAGTTTATTGCATCCTTCCCAAAATTTCAATACAATATAGAAATATATATTCTTTTTCAAAACACAAATGGGAGCATCTTCTTTACTTCGCTTTCTTCACTTAATATTTTTAATAATATTTTTGGATTAAACTCCCATCTAATCCTAGTAGCTATACAAGCTTTTCAATCGAATAGTCAAATCTTAAAAGCTGAATGCCATAATACTACACAACGTTATTCCTAGTGCATCTTCCACCATATATTAAGTAAAAAAAAAAAAAAAAAACAGTTGGTCAGACATGTATGAGAAATACTTGGTTAAAAAGGTAAATAGCCTTCTTTCTTTCTCAACTTCCCAGATTCCTGAATGTGCTGATTTAAGTCAGTGATTCATTATAAGGATTATGCTGTACATTTCACCAGGTGGTGAAGTGGGAAATATGAGTAATCCACCTGCCAAGGCAGGAGATGCGGATTCGATCCCTGGGTTGGGAAGATCTCCTGGAGGAGGAAATGGCAACCTACTCCAGTATTCTTGCCTGGGAAATCCCATGGGCACAGGAGCCTGGCAGCTACAGTCCATGGGGTTGCAAAGAGTCACACAAACAACTGAGCACACACACACACATTTTATGAAGTTGTTTCGCCAAGAAGATTTCTTGCAGAGGAGCACCTTTTAAGGTTAGTATTCCAAAGAACACACTTTGGGAACCGCTAAGCTACAGCATCTAGTTTAATCATCCTAAAAAGGCTGGCAGATGAGTTGCATTGTGACCATTTTGCAAGATAAAGGAGCTGAAACCACAAAGTTTAAGTGACTTTCCTATAGTCACCAGCTGGAAGAGGCAGAACTGGTATTAATCCACAACATATATCCTCTTCTCCCTGTACCACTCAGAGCTCATCATCCTTTTAGCATCACTAGGCACTGGTGATAGTAAAGAAATATCCCTTGTCTTTAACCTATGAGGTTGAGCTTAAAAACACTCTGAATGCATAAGTCTGATGTATCAGAAGAGCCAAAAGCACCCAACTTCTAAAGCATGCAACAGAATTTCAGAGGGGAAAGAAATGATTGTGGACCTAAGAATCCAGAGAAGGATGATCTATATGACTTGGGGTAGGTTAATTACAACCCTCTATGCTCAATATTTTTCTGCTACACATCAAAGATGATGCCCGTGTGTTGGTATGTCAAAGAAGATCAAATGAAGGCACTTACACAAAAATTGACTTCTCAAACAATATTAGTTGTTATTGCCATCTCCCATAATTTCCAATTTCTTTCCACCTTTAACTTTTACATTATTTGAAAAAAATTAACCATTTAGCAGAAAATTGTTTCTTTTTGCTGTGATTCACACAAAGTTCTAGCTTCCTAGCATTCAAGAGTGCCAAATCTTATAAAAACATTTCTCTAGATAAAAATTCAAAAATATTTTTGAAGATTTCTAAGTCAAAAGTATAAATATTTTCAAAATAACTGTCAAGTCTTGTAATTTTGGCTCATAGATTAGAAAATGGAAATAAGGCCAGTCATAGGGAAAAATAATAGCATGGTCCTCAGATGATGGGGATGGAAGAAGGAAGGTCAGGAAGTGGCCTGAGGGAAGAGTAAGGAAGCCATTGACTTCTCTCCACTCTCTCATTGAGTTGATGTGGAAGGTAGGTGGATGGGTGTGGATGTGGATGGGTGAACACAGGAGACATTTATTGGCAAGGGCAACAGAAAACAGAGCATCACTATTTCTCCATTAACTGGTGCTGTTTAATTTCCGAATTTACCTGCAGTCAGTTTTTCTCTAATCACATCCACAGCCCAAGGAATAACAAAATTAGGGGACACTCAGTTTCCAGCCTCTGCTACTTAACCTATCTCCTGATTATTTTTGGAATTTCTGACAACATCTCCTCTTCCTCACTATGATCGCCCAGCTTTGGCAGTTTCTGGCTGTTTTTCTTTTGTTGCTAAGTCGTGTCAGACTCTTTGCAACCCCATAGACTGTAGCTCTCCAGTCTCCTATGTTTATGGGATTTCCCAGGCAAGAGTACTGGAGTGGGTTGTCATTTCCTACTCCAGGGGATCCTCCTGACCCAGGGATCAACCTTCCTCTCTGGCATTAGATTCTTTACCACTGAGCCACCAGGGCTTCAGCAGAGATAATGCCATTTCTTGGACTAGCAGGCCTTTTGCCCCAGTAAAATGCAATATCCCCTAAATTTCTATAGGAACATGCCATTATTCAACCTCTCTGCATACTGCCCTGCTCAGTGATTTTTTTTTCAGAGGGCCCATCTCCAACTCACCCTCACCCCATTAGATCTAGACACTTTAAATGTAGGAACCAAGTCGCAGCTCACATTTTTTTAATTATTAACAATTTTCTCAACCTGAATTTTTATAAAACATTTAAATATCCATTTATTTTAGTAAGTACACCAAACACATCTTATGCACCAATTTACAGCTTCTATTGCCTTCACCTCCTATTCCAACAACCTCAGCAGCAACTGGCTCTAGGCAGGCTTCAACCACATTGGCACTGATGCAACCTGGTAAGTTTTCACTGTAAGCATGGGAAAGGAAGGCCAGGGGATAAATGTCTCCTCCATTCTTCCCCCTATTGGCTCTGAGATAGATTTCATAGGTTTCTTAGAAGGGCCTATAGATTGAAAACCCAGTGCCTGCTGGCGTGACCAACTGGATAACTCCTCACTATACTGGTTCTCCCTCCTTCCTATTTCACTCCTCTGTCCTGCTCTTTGGCTCCCTAAGCCCCAAATAAACATTCCCAAACAAACAACTCTCACAAAGGCCTCAGGCTCTGCTTTTGAGGGCAAGCTGATGAATTGATCAGGGTCCTAAAGTGAAACAGAAATCACGCTAAAAATCTGAAGAGAGAAAATGTAACAAAGAATGTTTAGCTTTTTAACAGAGGATTAACTACAAAGGAGAAAGAGGTAAAGGTAATAACCACGAGTACATGAGATAAAGGAAGCAGCCAGCAACTTCTAGAGCTAAGACCAAGTGTCCGAAGGAGGAGTAAATTTGGAAGAGTTCTCTCCCCCAGGCTGAGTCAAACCTCATTAACAAGCACGTGGCCATGGGCCCTGGACGGCTGAAGAGTCAGCCACAGTGCCAACAGGCAGTTTCCCAGAGGCCAGCCCTGCTGGGGGCTCTGAGACGCAAGGAAGACTCTGCGAAGCTGTGCCTGGAGGGTTCTAGAGAGACCCTCTAGGAAGCTCCGCTGCTGCTGGCTAAACTGGCCAGGAAGTCAGTGTATGGTCAAACTCACCCGGAAAGCACCTTTTTCCCAACAAAGCTTCACGTTGCACCAACTGGCCAAGAAAAACGTCTGCAGTTTCCCACTCCAGGTGTATGAGGCAGGGCCAAGGTGGTGGGCTGAAAAGAACCAAGGCCGTAGTGGTTAAGCAGCACAGAAGGCAAAGGCCCAGTCTACTACCAACGGGCAAACCTCGTTCTTCCCCCCAGGGAATTTACCAAAGCCAGAGAAGCTCAGGAACGGGCCTGTTTCCTTCCAGTATCTGCCCAAACCAGATTCTCTTTTCTTTTACCTTCCCAGCTTCCAGCCTTCCTTGCTTGCAGGCCTCACATCTGCCACTCAAGGCCGGGCCAGCGGATGAGCTTCTCCACCAGGGACAGGCATCCAACATCTCTCTTTTTCTCTCACTTTCACTTAGAACGAACTCTTCACATAAGGTGTTACCCAGGTTCTCTGAGTCCAAAGCGCCTAAGCAGTCTTGAAACTGATGGTAAACAGCAGGCCCGCAACACCCGTAACGGGCCCGCACTGGCCAAACTCACTCGAATTGTTTTCACAGAAAGCTCCTGTCCTCCTAGCCGCACTGACATGATGTCTCCCTGAGCTGTTTGTCAGAGCCTTGGCATGAGCAGCCTCCAGTTCCAGCTCCCGCCAGTTAAGCCTGGTGAGGACCATAGACCCTGCAACTGCAGGGCGTGAGCCCTGCTCCTCGACCTCCTGACGTCAGAGGGAGGAGAACTGCGCCGCTTGGAATATGCTAGAGCCAGGCCCCCGTAGCCGAGTTGCACCTGTGCAGGATGACTGCCTCACCTTTTTCCTATCTCCAATTACCTTTCTCCAGCTTTATCGCCTAAATGTCCTGAGCCTCCGGGAAGGTGGATCTGAGGTCTCTCAGCTCCTCACTTGGCTGCCTTGTGAAACTTCTTTGCTGCAGACCTCTCTGTCTCAGCGTTTGGCTTGCTGCACCTTGGGAAAACAAGTCTGGTTCACTTAACAGTCTCATCCTGTCAACTTCTTTCTCATTCAATAAAGTCATCAAAATAATTGATGGACTTTGGAATAGTGACCTCAAGTGATGAAAACGCTGCCAAAGTCCTCTTATGGAGAACATTCGTTTGGGAGTCAGACAAACCACTGCTAAAATTCTGGCTCTGGCATCTGCTAATTGTGTTTTCTTCATATATAGAGTTTTAACCTTACTCTTCTGTAAACTGGAGATGTTTTGTTTTGTAAGGTTATTTTAAGAATTATGATAACAAGATGCATTTGTTCACCCAACAAATATTTATTGTGTGCAACTATGTGCCAGAAATTCTCCTTAACACCAAAAGGTAATATATGTAAACATCTGGTTCATGACTGAAGCTTAACATAAAAGAACTTCCTTTCTTTTTCCTTCCCTTTATGATTGTGAACATTGCCCACAGTAAGTGAGCAACAAAATTTACTTATCACTCTTCTGCTTATTTGTATTTCTTTGTCATATAGGAAGCACAAAAGAAAAATCTTTATAAATTGCATCCATCTACTAGCATTATTAGGACTCATTCCTATAAGGATACCCAGGAGGCCTTTTTCATACAGGTGTTTGGAATATTCATTATTGGTATGAAACTTACCAATACGGAAAAGTATCTCAGAGAAGCTGCTGTGTGTGATTAAGATCATTGTTAGTGGGCACACATGCTTTCTATTTCGCTCATTATAAATAATAGTACACATGGCAAATACCTCTGACATTCTTTATATTTCAAAGATTTTTGTAAGCATGAAACATTAACATTTTACATATGGGTATGGAGAGGTTGAATCATTTGCCCAAGGTCACTCAGTACATCAGTGACATAATTACTAGCTAAACTCTTAGTTTCCTATGCCCTGGTCCTCCTGCCTCTCCCCTCTCCTTGAGAAAATATTCACCTACGGTGATGCCTACTTGCCTTTTACTCAAGAAAGTACACTGTAAAAAAACATATAACTTGTATTTTTCCCCCAAATCAAATTAATCAGAAAATAAAATTAAAGTGCATTTATTTAACAGAAAGCTACTCTTTCCATTAATGAGAATTTTATTGAATATAATAAAATATTTCAGGCAATTCTTTTCTTCATGTTTTTTTCTCTTCCTTTCTCAGATTTATTGAAAAGCATTTTTATTAGTGCAATAATAGGCTCTGGGACATGCAATTATATTGAGATGCTGACACTTTCCTGTTAGTTGCAGCCTTTGGCCTGAGGCCAAACACCGAACCCAAGCATATGAGTTTCTCTGCAAGCAGTCCTGGCATTCCACTTGCCTGCATTTGTCCTTACAGCAACCTTCAATTTCACCCAATATAGAGAGAATTAACTAATTTTTCCCTGCCATTACAATTGATCCAAATGGGTACTTCCATCTCTCTTTTAAGGAAAACAAAAAATTCCTTATAAAATTTTTGGAGGATGCGATTAAGGACAGACCTCTTAGAAGATTTTGATTTCAGTTTCGTGTGGGGAAACACCATAAAGGGTGTCATTATTTTGTGAGTCATTTACAAACATAAATGCAAATACATGTGCCTTTGTCATGAGTTTTCTTTATAGCTTTCACTTTTGTACATTTTTTTATTGTAAATCCTCCTCTTTCCAAACTCCAAACATTTCAGAGTAAAAGTGTAGATATGGTCTATAAATAAAATACAGATCTAAACCTCTGGAACTTATTTTTTTGATTTCTCAAGCAAGGAAAACCAACCTAAGAAAAAAGAAACCACCAGAGGATGCTTCTGAATCCACTCCCACTTTTTATTTAAAAACACTATGTTCCAATCTTAAAGAAGCTAAATATCCTACCTTTGCTAGATTCTGTGCCATAGATTACTTTCCCCCGCATATCCCACCCTCCTTCTTGGAAATGCCGTGTGTGTTGTTAGAAAACCCACATACAAACTTTAAAACTTTTGCTTTTCAGTTAGGTGAAGAACGAGAAAGCACGAACAACTAGACCATGCCCTCTGAAGATGTCTCTGGCCCAAATGTGAACAAAAACAAAGGGTTCCTGCCGTCCCTAGGTATGCCCAGCAATGCACTGGTGACCTTCAACTCCTACAGGTTAACTATTTGAGCAAACTTTGGCAGTGCTTTGGGCTTCACTTCCTCATCCAGGAAGTCAAGTCTAGAAACACTAGTTACTCTGGCCTAAACGGTTGTGAAGGGCTCCTGGGAGAGGTGCAGACCCTCACATCTCTTTTGAACTACAACCCGTCAGCACTAACCATATCCTCATTGCTAGGGTATCCATGCTTTCCTGGGGCCATTGAAGTCCTAAGGGATTTTCCAGGCAAGAATACTGGAATGGGTTGCCGTGTCCTTCTCTGGTGGATCATCCCAACCCAGCAGGCAGCCTCCTGCGTTGCAGGCAGATTCTTGACCGACTGAGCCACCAAGGATACCCTACTGATCACCAAATCAATTCCATGTTAGCATCACATGGAGCTAGGATGGAGGAACAAGAACTGCTTGGGAGACAGGAATGGGAAAGGACCTGTTAACAGGCAACCAGTGAAGCTCTAAGTCAACTCTCTCTAACAGTGTAAGATGAGGAGCCACATTCTCACACTGATAGAGGATATTTTCTTGAATATAATCTACACTGTGTTTTAAACTGTACATATTTGTTATTCCATTCTTTTAATATGAGCATAATACAATCATCAATATAAAATATAGAAATACACACATATATAATATATATATGCATCTATGTGTATGTATGTATCATGCATATATATATATATATATAAAATGATGCATTAGATTTATCACAGTACCCACGGGAACCTCTCTCCTAAGTGAAGACATTCCCATGTTCTCTACCTCTCAAGAGCACATCTATATATTATCATTTACAAGCTTTCTGTTACCAGCTCACCTGCCCCACCCACACATGCAGAGAACACAGGTCTTGACTGTATTCTCTCACCTGCACTCTCTTCCTTCCATCACTGGCCAATGCATCACTGATTCACCTTTCTCCTCCTTAAACCAATTTTCTGGCCTCCTTGCATAACAATATTTTAACACCTTATTTCATATTCTGGGCTTCCCTTGTGGCTCAGACAGTAAAGAATCTGCCTGCAATGCGGGAGACCCAGATTCGATCCCTGGGTTGGGAAGATCCCCTGGAGAAGGGAATAGCAACCCACTCCAGTATTCTTGCCTGGAGAATTCCATGGACAAAGAAGCCTGGCAGGGTACAGTCCATGGGTTGCAAAGAGTCGGACACAACTGAGCGATTAACACACTATACATATTCTACTCAGGGGTAAGTTGTAATCCCCATGTAATTTTCTCCTTATAAATCCCATTCAAGTACATTGAATTTTCTTTTTTTTTTTAATGAGAATTTGTTTTATTTAGATTTAATACTTCTTTGGCTTTGGATATATTAAGAGCAAGAGCATATACATTTAGTTTTTAAGATACCATAAATACATGATTTCACCAATATCTACCTTATCTATAGTCCACAAATGAGTCTACATTTTGTTCAATAGTGTATTTTTCTTAGTTGTTGTTTAGTTGCTCAGTCATATCTGACTGTTTGCGACTCCATCAACTGCAGCATGCCAAACTTCCCTGTCCTTTACCGTCTCCCGACCTTGCTCAAACTCATGTCCATTGAGTTGGTGATGCCATCTAACCATCTCATCCTCTGTCGCCCCTTCTCCTCTTGCCTTCTATCTTTCCCAGCATCAGGATCTTTCCAGTGAGTTGGCTCTTTGCATCAGGTGGCCAAAGAATTGAGCTTCAGCTTCAGCATCAGTCCTTCTAATGAATATTCAGGGTCAATTTCATTTAGGATTGGTTGTTTGATCTCCTCACAGTCCAAGGGGATTGGACTTTCCTTGCAGTCCAAGGGCACTCTCATTTATTTTTTTTTTATTTTTTTAAATTGTTTTTGCCATACATTGTCATGATATCACCATGGGTTTACATATGCTTCACCTCCGGAACCCCCCTCCGGAACCCCCCTCCTTCTTCCCTCCCCCCACCCCAGGAAATCTCCCTGCACCAGCCCCGAGCATCAATCCTGGGCTGGCGATTGATTAGACATATGAAAATTAACATGCTTCAATGCCCTTCTCCCATATCATCCCACCCTTACCCTCATCCACAAAGTCCACCAGTCTATTCTATACATCTGCGTTCCTTTTGCTGTCTCGTATGTTGGGTTCTCGTTACCGTCTTTCTAAATTCCATATATATGCGTTAATATACTGTATTGTTGTTTTTGCTTCTGGCTTACTTCACTCTGGATAATGGGCTCCAGTTTCGTCCATCTGAGTAGAATTGCTTCAAATGAATTTTTTTTTAATGCTGAGTAATATTCCATTGTGTATATGTACCACAGCTTTCTTATCCATTCGTCAGTTGAAGGGCATCTAGGTTGCTTCCATGTCCTGGCTATTGTAAACAATGCAGCGATGAACATTGGGGTACACGTGGCTCTTTCAATTCTGGTTTCCTCGGTGTATATGCCCAGCAGTGGGATTGCTGGGTCATATGGCAGGTCTATTTACAGCTTTTTAAGGAACCTCCACACTGTTTTCCATAGTGGCTGTACTAGTTTGCATTCCCACCAACAGTGTAAGAGAGTTCCCTTTTCTCCATATCCTCTCCAGCATTTATTGCTTGTAGACTTTTGGATGGCAGCCATTCTGACTGGTGTAAAGTGGTACCTCATTGTGGTTTTGATTTGCATTTCTCTGATAATGAGTGATGTTGAGCATCTTTTCATGTGTTTGTTAGCCATTTTTATATCTTCTTTGGAGAAATGTCTGTTAAGTTCTTTGGCCCACTTTTTAATTGGGTTGTTTATTTTTCTAGAATGGAGCTACAGGAGTTGTTTGTATATTTTTGAGATTAATTGTTTGTCTGTTGTTTCATTGGCTATTATTTTCTCCCATTCTGAAGGCTGTCTTTTCACCTTGCTTATAGTTTCATTTGTTGTACAAAAGCTTTTAATTTTAATTAGGTCTCATTTGTTTATTCGTGTTTTTATTTCCAATATTCTGGGAGGTGGGTCATGGAGTATGCCGCTTTGGGTTATGGCAGAGAGTGTTTTGCCTATGTTATCCTCTAGGAGTTTTATAGCTTCTGGTCTTATGCTTAGATCTTTGATCCATTTTGAGTTTATCTTTGTGTATGGTGTTAGAAAGTGATCTAGTTTCATTCTTTTACACGTGGCTGTCCAGTTTTCCCAGCACCACTTGTTAAAGAGGTTGTCTTTTCTCCATTGTATATTCTTGCCTCCTTTGTCAAAGATAAGGTGTCCATAGATGCGTGGATTTATCTCTGGGCTTTCTATTCTGTTCCATTGATCTATGTTTCTGTCTTTGTGCCAGTACCATACTGTCTTAATGACTGTGGATTTGTAGTATAGCCTAAAGTCAGGTAGGTTGATTCCGCCAGTTCCATTCTTCTTTCTCAAGATTGCTTTGGCTATACGAGGTTTTTTGTATTTCCATACAAATTGAGAAATTATTTGTTCTAATTCTTTGAAGAAGACCTCTGGTAGCTTGATAGGAATTGCATTGAATCTATAGATTGCTTTAGGTAGTATACTCATTTTCACTATGGCCTGCTTAGCTGCACGCTGAGAAAACAGAGCGGCTGGGCCGGGGGAGAGGAGAAGCCCCACTCCCCAACTGCTGGGCGGACGACAGAGAGCCTGAGCAGAAGGGGCGGGGGAAGCCCTCTCACCAGGAGCAGGGCAAACTCCAAAATTAAATCCCTGCCGTAGTTCATTCTTGAATGTAGCTCCAATGTCTTCATGCCTCAGCCAACTAAGAGAGGAAGAGCCCCATCTCAGCATCCTGTTGTGCATATTAAAGGACCATTAACTTGGAATATAATCTCTGTCATTGCATCATAGATTATATTGATCACAATGTGACCAGTTTCGCTCTAAAATATCCATTTTCTATATACCTACTAACTCTGTATCTTTTCAGTTTCCAATTAATTTTTTTCCATGATGACATCATTTCTTCAGTTTTCTCATCACTCTGTATATCACTTTCAGAATCTACCAAGTGCTAAATTATATATTGTTTTAATTTCCTTCTCAAGTATGACTCTTGGCTTTTTCCTTCTTTTCATTCTTCTCTTTTTACCTAGTAAATATTGTTCAGTAATATTCCTCACTTCCACCCATTTTGAGTCAGAATAAACAAAAAGTAGATATTGCTTTCCCTCTGTCTTTAATTCCAGACAAATTGCTAGTCTTATTGCAAGTAGTAAGCTTCACTCATCCAGTTGTCTTTCACAAACAGAGCAAAGCAGAATCTGCTCCTAAGTTAAACAAAAAGCAGAAATCAGAATGTCAAATTATAATTGGCATATCCCAAACATAATCAATATTGCCTTTTGCAAGTTCCTCCCACAGTTAAAGCAAATCCTGGTTAGTGCTGGCCAAATCTTGACTAATTTGGCTTCAAGTTATTACCATACTTAATATCTCAGAATCAACACTGATGACTAAGATAAAGTGAACTACAAGAAATGATCAGTCTTCAATGCAAAAACTTTTTCACTTTGTGCCAACTATTGCGAGTGCACCTGTTTTATGTTCAGAGTGGGAAGGAAATCAAAAAAGACGTGGCCAATTTTGAAAGAGACACAATGTTTTCAATGTCTCAAAATAGCTCAAATACATAGCATTGCTTCTACTACTTATTCAAACTATGAGGCTGATTAAGCATATGCGTAGTGAAGGCATGCAAATAAAAAACGACCTACTCAAGTCCCACCTTACTCTGCCAGGTTCCAGTTCCTTGTCTAAGAATTAATATTGCACCAAGTAGAGGCGGAGAAAAACCAGCAGTTCAGGGCTACATACAGGGAAGCAATCAGTATTTCTGATATTGCATTTGTGAATGGCTCTAGAAATAATCTAACCCAGCCCCTATTTTTCAGAGAGAGACCTCCAGTCTTAGTTCACGTATGCTGTGCTGGCTAAGCTAACAAAACAATACAATAAAATCACTGTGACTTGAATCCTAGGAAATGGAGAAGAAGTTGAATTTGTATTAACTAGAGTCAGATTTTTACCAAAGTCATAATTCGAGAACCATGAAAGGGCTCAGAAGGGGTGATAAGAAGATATTTTAAAGGATTATTAATATGAATAAACCAATATCAGTTGGTAAGCCCTCACTGGGGAAGTGGAAATATGAAGAGTCACAATCTAGATTCATTCCTTCAAGCAACTTTGTGGGTGTCATATGTTCTACCAGTATTCGAGACAAAATATAGGGTGAAATGCATGGGTGAAAACTGAGGCTCACATCTGTGCAGAATCAGGTATACACTATGAGGGACAAGATGAGAGTCAGGACAGGAATCAACCCTTAATAGATGAGCGTGCTGTAATGAGACTGACGGTGATTCACAACTGAGCATAAATCCCTAGGAGGAAAAGATATCCAGGGTTTTAGTACAAATAGCTAAAGACTCAAACCAAGTTCAGGATTCAAAGTTTGTACCAAAGAAGTAAAGTACAGTAAGTGGTTAGAAATTCAGGTGGGTAAAGTTGCATAAATCCAAAGAAGATCCTAATCTCCCATTAAGCAAAACAGTGAAGAATGCAATGATGCAGTACTTCATTGAAGAATGAATGTACATTAATGTTGTATAGATATTTTTCTCCTGATCAAAAATTTTATTTCATTTAATATCCAAGGGTAGATTTTTTTTAAGTTGAAACAATGACATTTTAAATAACTCACCAATAGTTTCTAAAACCATTAGGTCATATTTTTGGAGCAACTTAGCTACAAATTATATTTCAAATCAATGCAATGCAATACAAAAACCATTTTTTAAAAAACTATCTGGAACAAGGTAACAAGGATACAATAATGAAGGAAACATAGGACTTGCCCTCACAGAACTCAGTGTGACCCTGAAAATATCCAAGCATTTAAAAATGTGGTGAGTGTTAGGAAATGAATACTATGAGAGTAGTACAATGGGAATTAAACCTAATATGTGGAGTCAGGAGAGGTGTTCTTGACAAAGTGACATCTCAGCTGAGATCTAGAGAGTAAGCAAAAGTTTGCCAGGTAGAGATTTGAAAATATGTGGGTTTTTTTTTTTTTTGTGGCTATCACCACAACTGGAGAGGTTCGACTGGCATTCACAGGAATTAACCACCCACTGACCAAATTGTGAGAAATAACACATCATTGTCTTAAACCATTCAGTTTCGGGGTGTTTTGTTGCTTTGCTTTCACATGGCCTAGTCAACGGGCTGATGAGCTAAAAATGGCCTTCCAATCATCCTGACACACTACTGACATCAAAGCCTGATTTTCTACACTTTTTCAGACCAAAAACTATAAGGGTCCATGATTGGACCCTGCATTTAATTATTTTGTTGCTACAGTAATGGAGGGTGCTATCAGCATTTGGTGAATGGGGCACAGGGATGCTATGTACCTTGCATGATGTGAAATTATTCAGCAACTCTTTTGACTTCAGAATATCATGCCAGACATTCAATCAGGGGGAAAATCTGAGCCTACAACTTAAGTTCCTCTTACATATAAATACAAAGTATGCTTTACACTGTTTTAATCTCAGGGATATTTGAGGAATGTAACTACTATGGAAAGTGAGAGAAGATTGCGTTTTATTTTGTTTGAAAGTATACCTGTAGTTGTTCATCATTCTGAAAAATCACATCACTGACAGCAACACCACTCGTGGTGTCTGGGCTGCTGGTATAACACAACTCTGTCAGTTTGCATTTGTGCCATCAAATCCACAGGGATTCTTCAAACAGGGGCACACGTCTGACGACCTCATTATATCTTCCACTGTCACTTTGCCAGAACATTTACAGATGGGAATACATACTGTTTTAATATTCATCTTTTTATTTATTTTTACTTTATATACAAGTTGTAGTATTATTGATTTTATATTATCTGTGGAGATTATTTCAGGAAAGTAGAGGTGACATTACCAAATATATCATAAAAAGAGAACTTTGACTTGGAGACAATCGAGCTTGGAAAGAAAAGCATACCCACTGCAGCCCGTCAAATTCTTGTAGGCATTTTAAAATGTTGCCTTTTTAAAAGAAGATGATACCTTTGCTGATACCAACAGACAATTCCTTTGTATTGAGTTAAAATGTCTAATGTTTGTAGGCGATCATAATGCATACACTTACTGAGTGCCATACATATGTTTCATAGCTTGAGTAACTTTCTCAACAGTTTGGCCCTATTTCACCCCCAAATCAAAGTCAGAATCACTTGTATAAGATATCTCTCGTCACTATAGCATCCCAGTCTTGCTCTGCCACAGTTTCAATTGATTCTTCTATGGAACATCAAAATTGTCTTCTTTGAGTTCAGACGTGGATCAGCATCAAGACTATAGTCTGTGCACTTAAGTTCCCTGAATTAACTTTTCTTGCTTTTCCTTAAGTTATTTCATTTTCCATCTTTACTAACTGCTTTATTATCGATTATCCTTATAAAAGTCTAAGCGATATATTCCTTTTATCTTTAATTTTCTGACACTCTTACACTTTTCACACTGCTCTCTACATAGTCCTCTGAGGTTTTCAGTCTTCTTTGCTGGTCACTAAATCTTAACTCATTGAGTCTCTAAAGCAGGTACACATCTCCTGATTATTTTGCCTCCTCCTACAAAAATTACCTGTAAATAGCAGGCCGTGTAGAGTTCTGTTGAATTTTGTTATGCCAGACTCATCCAGAAAAAAAAAGTGGGAGTTTTTGTACAACCTTGAGGTTTTGTATAATTTAGGCAAATCACTTAACCTCTACTTGCCTTAATATCTTGATATGCTAACTGAGGTTAATAAGAGAAAATTAATCTCAGAGTTGTGAGAATGAAATGAACTAACACAAATTAAGCAATTAAAACAGTGTTTACACATAGTGAACATTATATATTATTATTACTACACACAATTTTGGAAGTTATACTTTACAATTTAGTTCAGTGTTTAAAGGCAATAATTTTAACTATACTTAGTAAAACACACTAATTCTCACTTAATTAGAAATTTTGCTGATTACACAAATATAAACATATGTTATAAAACTATAGAGCCCTCTACCCACCCACCAGGAGACACAGAAGAATCTGGCCTCTTCCCAAACAGAATTTGCTTCAATACCAGCAGCCTGGGTAAGGTGGTCGGCAAGAGTCAGTAAGCAGACACTGCCTTGGCCCTTGGCAGTCACTGGGCTTTTGGCCCAACTAAGGCACTGTAAGCCCTCCAATTTGGCGGCAGCATCTGAAGTTCACTCCAGCTTACGTGAAATGAAAAACCATCCACCAAGCTTTCTAGAAGCTTTGTTCTCTTGGGAAAATGACTCAGCATTCAGGCAGGGGTTCTGTTCATGCCACATTACTATAGACTATAAAGCCCAGAGAAGGTAAGAAATCAGTTTAAGGTCTTACCAGCATGAAAAGTAATCAGAATTCAATTCTCCCTGCTAGCTCTCAAATCTGTACTTTAATTAGGCTGGTGAGGGAGAACCAGACAATAAACTGAAACCAGTCATGAACCTCATTTCATTAAGCCCCTGGCAAGCTTCCTTAATAATTGCCTACCCAAGGTCCCTTTCTTGGCTGATAAGCTCATCCAGTTATGCAAATATCCAAAATAGAATTCTAACTGTATGGTTAGAGTCCCTACATCATATATAACATTTCATTCTGAGATTCTCAGAAAAGAAGCAGGTATGTCCCAGGTAGTTGGTCGTGGCATTGACGATTGAGTATGAGAAGGAACCATGAACACTGCAAAAGCAAGAGGACTTGAATCACCAAGAGACAGATAGTTCAAGAGGTATCGGATCCAATGTTTCCACCATGGGCAATGGGAGAACTTCGGGCTTCAGACAAAGCTGGGCTGAAGAAGAAACACAGGCATGGGATTCAGCAATAGTAGAAGGGCCAATAAAGAGACAGTGGGGGCAAGACAGCAGTCAAGGTTTTCAGTAACTGTGTGGAGAAGAAAGATGCTTTCCCAAGCCTTTGGAAAGGAAATTTGAGGCCTAGGCAGTAGAACAAAGAAATGTAAGAATTCAAAGCACAATGAATAAAAAGATTCTGTTCTTACACTCTTCCCCCTTTTCTCTCCCCTCAGTGTCTCTCATTCCTTAACAGGTCTTGATATAAAATTGCATATTTTTGTATGACTTGTGAAATTTGTATTTCTGTCTCACTAGAAAACATATTAAATTGCTTTGGTTTGGGGGTTTGGGGATTTTCTTTCTTGTTTTGACTAATCATTATTGGCCCACCATAGAGAAAAGGATACCCATCTCTTCGAGCAGCTACTTTGCTAAAGCAGTGAATTGTATAGCAGAGTAACCAACTTTATAAAAGAGGATTCAGTTTACCTGAAAAAGTGAATTACCATCTTGTGTGGTTTGAAGAGGTGAATTTGTGGTACACATATAATATCTGACTAATGGAAACATAGATACTGTATATAATTAAAAGAAGATCACTCTTTTAAGCATACATATTGCACAACAGCAACCCTTTGGACAATGAATTATTAAATGTCCCCCTTCCTGAGGAATGACACAATTCCATGCCAGGTTGTACCTTCCAGTCCTCTGCCAGCCCCTTATCATACATGGGAGCCCTTAACACAAATAACATCCTATTTCATAATCCTTACAAGCAACAGAATGCATTCAATATTCCACATCCCTAGGGGCATTGCACTGTAAAACTCTAGAGAACATCAAGCACATTAGAACATTGTGATGGTCCCCTTGGAGTTGTGTCCGCTGCATAGCACTTTCCCAAGCATGGAATTAGCGTGCAGTTTTGTACATAGTTAGCAGGATGGGAGATCTCAGACAAGTGAGACCTTCTCCCAAACCCTTCCCAATTATACATTGTTCAGGGAGCATCTGATCTGTCAATTCTGCCTATCCATTCAATATCTAGGCAATATCCATAATCTACCAATCAATTATATCTTGAGTCCATGTCCTTCTGTCCATCTCCACCCTCTTTTCTGAGGCACCATCCTCCCTTAACTAGACCACTGTTCTCATGTTTCCACTATGTTCCCTCCTCCAGTGTATTTACCACAAATATTACCATAGTCATCTTCTTGAGGGGCTTCCCTGATGGCTCAGTGGGTAAAGAATCCACCTGCAATGCAGGAGACACAGGAGATGTGAGTTCAGTCCCTGCATCAAGAAGATCCCCTGAAGGAGGAAATAGCAACATACTCCAGTATTCTTGTTGAAAAATTCCATGGACAGAGGAACCTCGTGGGCTATAGTCCAAAGGGTCTATAAAGAGTTAGACACAACTAAGCGACTAAGTTGAAACAAATCTTGAAACAAAACTCTAATCATGTCAGTACTTCTTAAAACTTGTCAATGGTTTTCTATTTATCTTAAAATCTTAAATCCCATAGTCAGGAAAGTGTTTGCATGGTCTCCTCCTGTTTTCCTCTCTAGTCTCATCTTACATCACCCACTCTCTCTTATTATCCTGCAAGCATAAATGCCTTCTTTCAGTTTTGTCAAAGTGCCAAGCTCTTTCCTACCCCAGGATATTTGGATGTGCTGTTATCTTTGCCTAGAATTCTCATCCTCCCAAACTTTCACTGGGTCATTCCAGATCACTCTTCAGGCTCTGAGATAACTGCATCTTCCTAGAGAAGCTTCATAATCTAAAGCAGTTTCTGCCATGAGAGCTGATAATCTCTCATCATCTTCTGTGCTTTAAAACTGAATTGATCTTGGTTAGTTGCTAAGACTCTTTAGTGACCCCATGGACTGTAGCCCACCAGGCTCCTCTGTTCATGGGATTTTCCAGGCAAGATTACTGGAGTGGGTTGCAATTTTCTTCTCCATGAGATCTTCACAACCCAGGAATCAAACTCACCTCTCCCATGTCTCCTACAGTAGCAGGCAGATTATTTACCACTGAGCAACCAGGGAAGCCTGCTTTACTAAGCACTAATCACAGTTCATCGATAGATATTTATTTATATCATTTATTTAACACATCTACCTAAGTTGTAAGTACTACCAAGACAGGTGGGTCCACTGTACCTAACTCAGCGCCTGCTAAGATTGATGGATATCAAAGTGGGGTAATGGACTCAGCAAGAGCAGGACTGGATATATGATTTTAGAAATTTTTAGCATATGAAAGTGAAAGTCGCTCAGTCATGTCCAATTCTTTGTGATCCCATGGACTTTTCCATGGAATTCTCTAGGCCAGAATACTGGAGTGCATAGCCTTTCCCTTCTCCAGGGTATCTTCCCAACCCAGGGATCGAACCCAGGACTCCCACTTTGCAGGTGGATTCTTTACCAGCTGAGCCACAAGGCAAGCCCCAAAAAAAGGAAGCTTAGCAGAGGATGGTTTCAACCCATCCACCTCTGTGTTATGGGCCCAGGACACTCCCGCTGTGTCACTCTGCTGATAGACATTTTAGCATATATTAGACATAAAAGTGCTCCAAAACATCCCTAGTAAGAAGATAAGATGACCAAAGACTGAAATCTGGGACTCTCAACCATCCCTATGTGTGGATAGCCTGTGCCCAAGCAAGTCAATTCCCAGCTGCCAAGATGAGAAAGAAATGCTCACGTGAAGATCGTGGTAGCACCGCTGCCAACTACACTAAAGGCAGCCCTGGTGTTGGCAACAATGATAAAGAGAAATTTTCATTTTTATTGACCCAGCATTTTCTGCCCAATTTCAGTAACTTATTTTAATGTCAAACTTCATCACAGTTGAATTCTAACTCTAAGCATATAAACTACAGAACATAAAATCCTCCTCTTTGAAAACCATAGACAGTTTTGACAATGTATTTGAAATCATTAACCTCTTAACTCTGGTACAAGTCCATATTCACAAGTATGACAATGATTAGGTTAATGAGTTAATCATTCCCTTCTAGTTACAGTCTTTCTTAATTAGTTGATTTAAATTGGGGAGTGGGAGGTGGAAGGGAAAGAATCTTCTGTGGAGTCTATTTTCATAGTGCCAGATAAGACTTCTGAAGGCTCCTTTTTTTTTTTTTTTTGAAAGATGCAGAAATGTAGACATCTTTTTAATACCATTTATGATTTTTTTTAAGCTACCAAGTCCTACTAAGCCGATTACCATATTTTAGCAAAATAAATCACTTGGCAAGCATTTTCTACATTCCTGTCCTGCCCTGCAGAGACCATAACCTTAAATTTGGCCCTAAAGGAACCAAAAGAGGCCAAAGGATGTGACATGAGCTTTACAGGCTTGAAAACTTTAAGTTTTCTAGTCACCTAACCAAAAATTAAGGGCCATGGATCCTGTTTTCAGGATCAGCTGCATCCCTTTACAGGGCCTTAGTTCACATGTAAAACTCTCTTCTCTAGTTTTTTTTTTTTTTTTAAGTGTCAAAATTTAATGTCTACACGTGAATTGGACAAGACCCCACAAATACCCTATCATTACATTTGGCAGGTATTGTTCAAATAATATCCTCGGCATTTTAATTTCTGTTTCTCACTTATGATTTAAAGAACTCTCTCAAGTGACCTTAAATAAATGCTAGATGAGATATTCACATTTCTTCTCTTCAATAATTTCTCTCTTATCAGTGCACTTGTAAGTTTTAAAATATCTTTGCTCCTTCCCCTGTGTAGTATCATAGTATAAACAACTGGGACGGTGCATCCTTGTTCCGTACCTTTGGAATTCAAGAGTCTTTTTCATTTTACCTCCTAATGTCCATGGCAAAAAGAAGCAGAAAGGTGAATGAATCAGTAAAAGCAAACCAACCTAAAGAGCTTAAAGGATGATACCAGAGATTCATTGAGGCACTTAAGAGAAGTGACTTAACACACAAATTCTCTCCCCATTTTCACTCTTTTCTCCCCACTAAAACATTTCTCACTCTCTGTTCTGTGAGTGTGACTGTTATACATACACTTACATACACTTGTAAGTGGACTTACACAGTATTTGTCCTTCTAGGATTGGTTTATTTTACTCAGCATCATGTCCTCCAGGTTCATTCATGTTGTCACATGTGGCAGGATGTACTTCTTTTCTAAGGCTGAATCATAAAAGCAGAAAGCAGAATGGTGCTGACTAGGGTCTGCGAGGAAGGGAAAATGGGGAAGCAGTGTTCAACTGGTAATGCAGTTTCACTTATGCAAGATGAATAATTTCTAGGGATGTGCTGTACACTCTAGTGCCTATTGTTAACATTATTGTACTGTACACTTAAAATTTGTGAAGTGGGTACATACCATAAGTTCTCTTACTACAGTAATACTGTCTTTAAATTTCTCACTCTCTCTCTCTCTCTCCCCTACCACCTCTCCCCTCTTTACTCTCTCTCACTCTTTTTATCTTACCTATACCTTCTATTTCTAAAATAAAAGCCTTACCAGGTTGAATTGATTTTCCTCTTTCCACAACCCCTTAGTCAAATTCAAAACATATTTCGATTTAAATACTTTCAGGTTTTGTATTTTGTTTTGTTTGTTTCACTATGCATTAAGTCTCCAGAATCCTAAAGTAATCAAAACTGAAACGCCATGACACTATCATTTGGAAATATAGAAAAGAGAATTTTTTCTTTAGGTTTCTCTGTTGCTGTTGATAAGTTGCTAAGTCATGTCTATCTCTTTTGTGACCCCATGGACTACAGCCCACAAGGCTCCTCTGTCCATGGGATTTCCCAAACAAGAATACTGGAGTAGGTTGCCATTTCCTTCTCCAGGGGATCTTCCCGACCCAGGGAAGGCAACTCCATCTCCTGTGTCTCCACCAAGTAAGCCCTTAGATTTCCTAGATATCATCTAATTGTTTACAATTTTTACAAGTTTGTCTTCACTTAAGAAATTAGAATATCAAGGCTTCTTTGGGAGCAACTTGCCATAATTCTCTCCAGTAAATGTAAGCCATTGTAACAGAGGGGAAAAAAAGCTTTAAATCCTTGCTAAAGAAGGCCAATGATCCCAGGACTTGCACTTGGGTCTGTAGAGAGTTCTCACTCTATGTTTGGTTTGTAATTAGCTCAAATATTGGCCATGGCAATGGGGAGAGGTCTCAGCATAGCCCTCAGGTACCGAATAGGATAATGGAGGAGGAAAAAGAGGGAATGGGGGAAGGAAAAGCAAATCAAGCACTGACCTGGAAAACTATAATGTCATTGAGTTTCTGATTTGCAGTTTTCTTACATATTCTGAAAAACAAATATGAAAATTAAATGTAAGAAATTAAGAACATTGCTCTGAAAAGTAAATACTATCTAGCACTTTTCACTCTAATACAAAAGAAAAATTTTATATTGTTCATACCTTTTATAGTTATTTATATGTTAGTATTTGTCTTCACCCTTTATTATAAGCTTCTTGAAGACAAGTATCTTGAAGTAGGGCTTATACATACCACTCAGGAATCACGATGCACCCAGTACCTATGTACTTGAATGTGCTGAGATGAAACAGAATCTGTCATTACTTAAATGTTTAGTGCCGTAAGATAGAACTTAAATGTTTCATATTGATTTAAAAGGAATTAAATTTATCTGTATTCTAATAAATAATTTTAAAATGTGTTTCAAATAATGTTTATAACTTCACAAAAGTGTTTCCTATTTACCTCTAATTTTAAAAATTAAAAACAACAGAATATGATAATTCTAGTCTTTATATATGTGTGAGATTATGTATGTATATATATTAATATATTTTATATGTATATATGTGTGCATGTGTATAGGAGGGAATGTGTGTGTGTGTGTGTATGAGGGAATATATGTGTGTGTGTATCTGTATATGAGGGAATGTGTATGTGTGTATATAAAGGAATGTACATGTGTGTGTGAGGGAATATCTGTGTATGAAGAATGTATATGTGTGTGTGTGTGTGAAGGAATGTATGTTTGTGTATATATGAGGAAAGATGTGTATGTTTGTGTATGACGAAAAGTATATGTGTGTGTGTGCTGGAATGTGTATTTGTAAAAGGGAATGTGTGTGTGTGTGTATGTGAGGTAATGTATACATGTGTGTGTACGAGGGAATGTGTATGTGTGTGTATGAGGGAATGTACATGTGTGTGTATGAAGGAATGTGTATGTGTGTGTGTGTGTGTGTGTGAGAGAGAATGAATATGTGGTGCATGTATGTGTGTGTGTATGAGGAAATGTATATGTGTATGTATGTACAAGGGAATGTATATATATGTATGAGGGAAAATATGTGTGTATGTGTGAGGGAATGTGTGTGTGTGTGTGTGAGGGAATGTATATGTGTGTGTATGAGGAACTGTGTATGTGTGTGTGTGTGTGTGTGTGTGTGTGTGTGTGTGTGTACGAGGGAATGTGTATGTGTGTGTGTGAGGGAATGTATATGTGTGTGTATGAAGGAATGTGTATGTGTGTGTGTGTATATGAGGGAATGAATATGTGGTGCGTGTATGTGTGTGTGTCTATGAGGAAATGTATATGTGTATGTATGTACAAGGGAATGTATATATTTGGATGAGGGAAAGTATGTGTGTATGTATGAGGGAATGTGTGTGTGTGTGTGTATGAGGAAATGTGTACGTGTGTGTGTATGTGTGTGTACATAATAAGAAATAAAAGGAAAGAAGCATCTCTGGGCACCTGAGCAGCCACTTGACTGAAGAGGACTACAACCAGCATGGCTTCCCATCCTTAAGTCTGTACACCTAATCAGCACCCGCCTCAACACTTGCAAATCACATCTTTATTGATTTGCAGCCCCACGGCCTCAGAATGTGCTTTTGTAGGCAGAGTGTCTGGAAAGTGGGAGAATTCCGAATGCAAAACACTGGAGGAGAGGTTGGTTCTACCAGGAAAGAGGTCACGGGGCTTTCCTCTTCTGGTGCATTCAAAGGAGGACAGTCTTTGAGAAAAGCAACTGCAGCAAAACAAAGAAGATGAGTGTAATACATGCAGGATGATCAGGCAAAGAACAATAACCCCGATGAATAACAATATGTAACTCGTGAACCTGACTCCATATAGCACAGAATAAAGGAAACAGCAACCCACTGCAGCATCCTTGCCGGGAAAATCCCATGGACAGAGAAGCCTCATGGGCTACAATCTGTGGGGTCTCGAAGAGTTAGACACAACTGAGTGACTGAGCACTCACTCAAAGAAATAATTTAACCATTATAAACCCATCAGATCAAAATAAGCAGTCAACATTTAGACTAAAATGGGTATTTTTCACACTGGTTTATGCAGTTTGGCCAATTTCACTCTCTAAATCAATCTGTTTAAGCAGATTGATCAATTTCACCACCTAAATTCTTTCCACATGGATGCAGTTTAAGACTGTTGCAAGAATAAAAAAAAAATCACATGCACACAGTCATCTCATAGGTGGTTGACCAGAAATGGAATTTCCAACACAAGATAAAACGAATATAATTACATGAATGGTGGTGGAAGTTGTATTCGTAGTTAAAAGACTGCTCTAAATCATATGATACCTTAGATGTGTGCCCAGTTTTTTATAACTGCCCCCAGGCAGCCTTGCTGTAGAAGGTTTAGGGGCAGGTTATCAGAGACTGTAACGGAAACATCTCTGGGCTAAGAAAGGGACTTTCAGGCCACTGCATTCTCACAAGTTCTAAGAAGTCATCCCCAGTAAGAGGGACCACATTCGAAGAGGATTGACAGTTTAGACTGAAAACAGCTTTCAAAGAGACTAATCTTATAAAGTATTGCAAATGAATAAGGGCAACAGGAGTAGGTGTTCACCTGCCAGTCTCCGCTGAACGAGATGAGAGCCTGTCTGTGCTCACACATGCGCTGACTTAAAAAAAAAAAATCACATAAAAAACAACATCTTTGCTACGGAGACGTTTTTAACAAGTATTACAGAAAGAGCACCAGCTACCAAAAAGAGTTGCCAGGGCCAGAAGGAGCCATCAATCGAAACAGTTTACATTTCAAAGTTTTTCCAAGAAGAGTGAAAACGTCTCCCCGCCTTGATGGAAAACGGAGGCGCTGTAGTAAAGGTTCTGTGTGCTGCCTTCTAAGTCAAGTTGCTTTCTCTCCAGTGGTCCTTTAACCCTTAGGTTTGTGCCAACAGGTAGAGACAGCAGAAGTGTTTTCATCTCTTGGGGCAGGTGCTCTGAGCAGCTTGCTAGGCTGTGGAGTCAGGATAAAAAATCCTCTTCCTTTTCCAAGTTTTGTAAGAGAAGCGCCTGCTTGCTCTTGGGTACTGTTTGAGATTAATAGGTCACTTTTGCTTCTATATTCAGTACTTCCTCTCGTCACTTAACAAATAATTATACGTATCTGCCTTGGAATGCTTTTTACCCCTGGAGATAATTCAAGAATTGAATTCAAGCTCTTACTTAGCTTCTTTAACAATCTAAAAACTGAATACTAACAATGCTACATTTAACCAGGGTGTTGTGTATTTATTCATCCCTTTTAAAGAATGAGGTTTTTATTTGTTTGTTTGGTTGAGAGAAAAAGTTTGCAGGTTTTTCTTTGGCCTCGGGGAAAAAAGAACATTTCTTGAATTCAGTAACAATTTTCCAAAGGTCTATAATCTAATGTACACTTTTGCTTCTAGCTTTTAATTTTCTGCTTAATTTTTTCATGACATTTTTAAACACCATATCTAATTTCCTGAATCTTTTAGAATAAACTCTATATACTTTCATTCTTTGTTCTTAGAAGCTAGTCAAATAGAAACACTAATCTAAAAATTTTCTACAATTAAGACTTAGGGAAAGAAAATAACAACAAACACTGCAAATCTTTTTTCACCGACTTGGGTCCCATGAAAATAGTTACTTGTATGTCTCCCTCTCACACATATGGCCCGATGTCCACAATCCCTCCACTCGATCCAATTGTGTCACCACATCTCTCTGACCCACTGGCAATTTGTACAACTGTTGATAAGGATTCAGACACCCTGATAACCCAGCAGCATTGTCATAGCCATTTTCTTAGACTGAAATAGAATAGATTGAATAAAAAAGGGGGAAACTGAAAGTACCATTCTCTCTTCCTGTACACACATAGAAATGCTATTCATTATGATTATAAAAATTATAGTCACTTTCTTAGACTGACCTATTGATATTAATTACACAATAGCCCTGAAAAATATTACCAATTTCCATACCAACATTCTTTGTAAATAACCAGTGGTTCTCAAGGAACTCCTTCTGACCTTCTGGTCTGAGGCTGTCACTGTGCGATGTACGTATTTCTCTCAACACTGATCCATTACTTCTGTTCAGTGTTGGGGGTCAGGCCAATACTGTAAAGTCAAAGATAATTAGCAGCCCTATCAATAACCAGCTACACGACTGCCGCCTAAGTGACAGGCCAGAAAAGCTAAGAAAAGAGGTAGCAATATAAAGTAGAAGGGAAGTGCCGGTACATTCTGTGGTTCGAGCAGCTGCTATGGACTATCAGCATCACCAGGAGACCTCATTGCATTAGCATAAATTCAAATGACAAATGCACAGTGCTATTCAGAGACTCATTAATTTGCAATGGGTGCAGTGCTCATGACATATTAGTGCAAAATTCAAATGTCTTTGTAGCAATGTGAATTTAGTTGTGAGACCAAAGTCGCTAAAATGAAAGTGTGTGGGTTTTTTAGCAGTTTATTAAATTATGAACTGTGATGACTATATCCGTGCATCTTTTTAAGCAGATGAGGTCCAGCGTGCTCCAGCGGCAAATCGCATGGTTTATGTTGATATTTTCCTGTCAGACAATTTCCAAGCAGCAGATAAGATACTAGACTGTCTGCTTTCCTCTGTTGCATGTGGACTGAGAGCGCCCCCTTCTGGGAAAATGACACTGCCACTCTGAAAGAAAGCCCGACCATTTATTGTCTTCTTTTTATGCTTTTAAAAACAGGTTCCGATGCAAAAATCTTCAGCGTCCACCTAAAGCCAGAAGAAAGTGATCTGGTATTATCTATTGTAAATGAAAGTATATTAACACCTTCTAACAAAATGCAGAAAACCCACCCTCAATTGAAGTCGGTCTTATATAATTTTATATGAAGCTACTCCAAGACCGCATTTAAAAGTATCTTTTTAAAAAATAATTGCCTGACTTATATATACCAAGAATAGAAGCAAAATACAAGATAATAGTGAAAAATTGTCATATTCATATGCTTTCATGATTCCATAAACAAGCGTACAATTATTAGCATTAAATTGAATAAAGAAAAAAGCATGCATATATAGAGACAGAGCCTTTTAAACAAAGCAACCGAGTATATATTGTATTCAACTCAGCTGAATGAGATTATGAACATACATAGACAAGGAAAGTCAGATCAGACCTGTGCCAAGTGTATCTGGTGGGCTAATTTTTTTTAAAATAAAGAATCTTCTACCAAATTATTTCAAATGAGTCAAAGTAGATTTTTCACCAGTGAGTCTTTGAAAATAGGCATGCTGTATATATATATACATATATAATGATTCAGATTGTTGCAACGATGGAATAAAAGGGGTTAACTTTGTCTGCAGTACTGACATAACCCAACCATACAAAACGTCAACACTTGCCCTTCTTAGTATCCAGGGTTCATAGTCTCTGAGAGGAGATCTAGATTCTAGTTTATATGATATAAATACTCACGTTCATATCTAATACTTATAAAGACATAGATTTAGCATTTTGCAGTAGAAAGTATAGCTTCCAAACCATGTAAACATACCTCTGAATAAACTGAAATGCAGATTACCATTTAAGTTGCTTTTAAGAGAATATAAAATCCACAAGTAAAAGTTCAACCTTTGGCCATTTGAACTAACTAATCTCCACCTGGCTACCAGAAGCGTGCTTTAGCAGATCTTTATGTAAAACCATGTCTATCACTTTCTGAACTTTGAATAAATTATATAATGTAAAAAGAGGATTATGTCACAGTATGATTGCTTCTAAACTTAATTGTGTACTTTCTGAGGACTCAGTTTATGACGAATTTGGGGAAAACCATTCCACTAAAAGCTGTGTCCTGTTAAATTACACTTTATCATAGCATAGATGTTTTGTGTCATCTTCAACAATTAAAAGGAAGATCGTTGTCATCTCTCCCTCTTACTTGCACTTGAATTGTTTTCAGTAATTTAGCAGGCTCATTTTATTTTATAGTCACTGCTACAAGAAAGATACAGAGGTGATGAGGACTGAAAAGGATCGCTATACATTAAACATATGGAAAGAGCATATAACCGAGCATTATCAGATTTATCACTATACCTGTCTATACAGGCAGTGCTTTTCTCTACCACATTCTTTTTTACCAAGTAATTAGAATACAAGGCTTACAGAATATTAGGGCTGGAAAGACCATTGTTGATCATTTTACCAACACAAGAATCAGAGACTCAGAAAAGTTCAGCAAATTTAGAGAGAACTAATGGTTAAAAAGTGGACAGAACCATCTCGTGGACTCTGTGGAAGAGGGCAAGGGCGGGATGATATGGGAGAACGGCATTGAAACATGTTAATTATCATATGTGAAATCAATAGCCAGCCCAGGTTTGATGCTCGGGGCTGGTGCACCGGGATGACCCAGGGGGAGGGAATCAGGAGGGAGGAGGGAGGGGGGTTCTGCAGGGGGAGCATATGTATACCCATGGTGGTTTCATGTCAATGTATGGCAAAACCAACACAATAAAGTAAAGAAAATTTTTTAAAAAAAAGTGGTAGAACTGAAAAAAGAAATGCTGGTCTCTAGACATTTCTTTCAAACTTTATCACACATCAGAATCACTTAGAGGGCCGATTGCAGGCCCACACCCAGAGTTTCTGATTCAGGTATGGGGTGGTTGGAGCAGGAGGGAGAATCCTCATTTCCAGTAAGTCAAGTTCCAGGTGATACTGCTCTTGATGATCTAGGAACCACACTTTGAGAACTACTGGTCTCTCCACCAGTTTTTATAAACAGCTGTTATCTTATTTCCAATAACTTTTCTCATTGTAATGAGCAAAGAAAACTCAGGTTAATACCACATTATTTGGCTGTAATCTCTCTAACAGAGGATTGGGATAATACCTACAGTGTGAAAAACCTGGAAAAAAATTAAAGCAAGATTAAGGAATGTAAGGGCACTAAACACTAAAAAGATTATGGCCGCTGAGGTGCATCATTATCCCAACCAGCCTATCTAAATCTCAAGTTAATATTAAACCACACCCAGTGTAAAAGAGCCAAACAATGCCCTAAAATGTTCCTCTCTTTCCCTCCATCCTCAAAAGTCCCTATGTCACTTATACCCTAAGAATTTCCTACTGCACTTGTCAAGTTATACTAAAGGTAACTCTGCTTCTATGATGTCCGAGCTGTCCTTTTTTCTTACCTCTTTACCTGTCTGATCACATGTCTATTTTGTGAGTTTCAAATAATCTCTGAGCTGCAGTCTTCTTAAATCATAACAGAATCTAGTCAGAAGCCAAATACAGGGAAGACGACCTTGTTCTCTGCTGCCTTCCCCCACTAGCAATATTTAGACCAACACAGACATTTACCTTCTTTTCAGCTTCTAAAATAGAATAGCAGCTATAGACCTAAATCAAAGTGCAGTTCATCATTGCCTATAAGGTCTGAGCAAATTTATGTCACAAGAAGCAGAAAGAAAAAGCCTCTGCACAAGGGAACTTGAAACTGCCGTGCTTGAAGCATTGGCTCAGAAGAATAGGAGTGTATTCAAGAGGAATTTCACTCAGGCATTTGCCTGTTCCTTAGTCTCCTGTACAGAAGTCAACAAACCTGTTCAGCACTCTGGTCTCACAGCTGTGATATCATTGCCTTTTTTGTCCTGGTTTGGGGAATGTCTGTGATGAAGGTAATCACCAAAATACTACCACCACCAAAACAGAAAGTTTTAAAAATAGTTTCAATTTGGAAAATGAATTTGACTGATGGTGGGAAAAGGTTTTAATTATATATATGTATATATATATATACACCTTGATGTTTCCGTGCTCTTTCCCATTTTTATTGGGGTTTACTTACTTCTTTTTCATAAGATTTCTAATTAAATTTATCTTTTATCAGTCTTCTTAAAGAATTGATTTCATGGAATAGGTTTGATTCCAATTCATACCATGAATAAGATAGCACTGTTCTGAATGTTGAGAATTCTCCCCCAACAAAATAACACCTCTATTTCCTAAGTTCTTTGGTAGGTTATTACATTAAAATCTGCTTTGATATACGACTTGAATGTCTATAGAAACTAATGTTTCCACTTCAGAATAATTTTCAATATAAATGGTTTCTAAACAGATTTCACTCCCTTTTCTGAATATTCACTGTTCTACCATTGTCTCCTTTTTTCAGATAACCCACCCAATCACAGAAAAATTGACATAGGTTTGTCATGATTGCAGACGTACCCCGGATGTTTCTGGGCTTACCCCTGCCTAAACCTGCACTTTATATTCACCACCATTTCGCCTTGGCCTTCCTTTAACAGACTCCAAATCCCAAAATCTTATCACTCTAGGTGGTTCCTTTCTTGTTTCTTCCTCCAATATAGATAAAACAGATCTGTTTACCACAATCCTTGACTGTTTTGAATTTCTGAATTATAGCAAAAGTTTTGTTTTTTTCTAAATTAAACTGAATTATTTAGTATTTCTATCATCATTATATAAAAAACACCATGACTGGCAAACGTGGAATTTGTTCAGAACAAAAGATGATGAAAATGTAATTCCTCTTTATAAGAAAACAGAACACATATTCCTTCAAAAAATTCTTTTTTTAAATATATTAGTGAGTGCAAGTATTGTAACTCAGAGGTTATTTAGCAAAAAGTTTATTAATGTAAATGGCTAAAAGCTAGCCTTATGTGAATACTAAAGCAGATAAATAGTACTCTATTAATTCAGGTTATCTACTCTACAACTGCATTTTTATTTATACCTTTTTATTTCAAAATAAATGCACATATACAATTTTTAATCCCTCAGTAAAAATGAAACTAGATATTTTCTAGTATATTAAGCAACTCTGTTTTACCTATTTCTAAAATTTCCCCCTGATACTTTTAAGACAGTTATCTTACATAGATTCTAGAAATGCAAAGGCAATAAAAATGAATGTATTTTGTCTCATAGAGGAATCTTTTTTAATGAATATGTGAACATTCTCTCTACAATTTAATAAGCTGTATCCACCGATAAAATTCTACGAAGAAGTATATTTTTGTGTGTGAGCCAATTGGTAAACTTGATTTTAATAAGAAATCAGTAAAATATGCATATTAAAAATGAGAAGAATATAGGTTTCTATCTGTCATTTATAGTAAGAGCTTATATTTCAGAGCTTAATAATATAATATCTGAATATTATATTTCAGAACCTCCCTGGGGTTTAATAAAGCAGGTGCTTTGGTATTGCAGATAGCTTTGCTTTTCCATTCCTCTTTATCCTACTCCCAAAGGAAAAAAAAAAAAATCTCATGACCCTGTTTATCTAGGATAAATCTAGTTAAGTATAGTCTGGACTATACACCACCTAAACTGACCCAGATCTCCAACTCAACCCACTGTCCATTACTGAGTTTATAAAGCACAACATGCCATGTGAAATTACAGGCTGAACCATTCTCTCTCCATTCCTGTCACAAGAAGTATAAAACCAGCTTAGAGTAGCTGGCAATTGCACAGTATTTCAAATTTAAAGAAATACATGTTATGAGGGGGTGGAGTAGGGGTAGGAGTCGTTCTTAACTGTTCTTTTCTCCAACAGAATACTGAACATTTAAAACATGTTCAATCCTGTTAATGCTTGTCAAATATTTCACAGTTAAGCTTTGTTCAGATTTTTTTTACTATGAAAAATCAATTTGGTGGGTTTCAGATTCTAGAGACAGAAGCGCTGGAAGAGACCTTAAATAACCTTGTTCTACCAGGTTCTATAGGTGGAAAACAGTCCCAAGAAAATTAAGTGATTTGTCCAAGGTTTTGCAGAAAGTCCAGCATAAAACCCAAGTCTGCAGACACCCAGTCCAGCATTTTTCCCACTGCTCTTTTCATCCGATTTTTCTTTAATAATTAAACAATTTCAAGGAGCCATACAATCTGATTTTACAATTAAGATAAAGCAGTCATATTATATCCAGGATTGTGTAGAATTTCACTTGGTGTTTAGTCATTACAGTCAAATAGTATCATTATCTTTCAATTACAGAGATCAATTTCAGTTCATTAGCAAAATAAAGTGCTTGCAGAAGGTCCACATGAATGCTTCAAAGCTGCAATTTTCTAAATGCCAGAAGTGAAATACATTTCATAAAAAAACAAAATTTGACAAAAGCACTTGAGGTTAAACCACAGCGATGCAAGCCTCACTGCCCTGCTTTATCATAGATCTGCCATAAAAGCATGACTCAAAGCTCTGAAAAGGGAAGTGTGTGCCATGGCCAACTAATAATTGCCATTTTCCCCTATTTCTTGGTTTTAGCAGTTTTTCAAGAGGGATTTGGATCATGGGATATTGTGACATGCAGAGACCATTATGTGCACAGATTCGAGCTATTAATAAAATTGATCTACAAACTACACACAAGAAAAACTAGAATAATCTTGAAAACTTACAAAAGGATTACTACATCGTATAGGTAAAAGCACTAGCCCAAACAATATAGCTATTGGGATAGTGCCAACCACATTAGACTTTCTGAACTGTGAGCTTTAATTGTTACCCAGGGATATCCCAGCCAGCTAAGCAGAGCTAAAGCTAAAGGGATAGCAATGCTATCAAGTCTAAGTTGATGTTAGCATCCTCTAAGGTTGTACTGGTGTCTCTTGGAAGAAGTCATTATATATATTACAGATGTTTCTCCTTGATAATCTTCAATTATTATGAGGTTACATGAGAGTTCCTAAGATGCTATGGCCAAGTGAGTGTTAAATTTTTAGACTGTGTAAACCAAAAATATGGCCTTTGGTATTCCAACATATTTTTAACTGTATGTCTTAAAAAAAAATAACAAGGAGGTGTGTCCTGCTCATACTATGATGTAGCCACATTAGTATCATGGCTAGTGATACTCATGGTATAAGTCAGGATTCTTTTATATATAAACCCTTTTCAGTGTGAATCAACTCTTCATAAATTTGGTTATCCAACTTAAATAATACATGATCTCATCTTCTTAGTGATTATTTGTTTCATGGGGTACAATCTCTGGAATTCTCAATTACTAAAACTTCAAGATGTTCATCTTGTTAAACAGTTAGTTGATATAGTAGAAAGATCTTTCTGTGTCATCCTGGACAAAGAGCCGCAATGGTCATGGAGCCTGACAGCAAGTTAAGGGGACAAGTAAGTAAACTGCTTGGTCCCCCAAGCATGCAGTACTGAACTTGGAGCCAGTCAGGCATGTGGAGGCTGGAGGCCATCCCCGTGCAACCCAGCAGGGCAAAGCTATGTGACTGTCCTTGCATGAGGAGCCGGGAGAATGGCTTGTCCCAATTACGTAATGTTGCATTGTACTGATAGCTCTTCTATTTTAAAAATATCACCACTGAAAGTAGCTGCTACATGTACAGATGAAAGGGAAAACCCACTGCACAACTCTTGGTCTATTTTGCATTTTCCACCTGCAAACCTAGTCTTTTGGATTATGATAGCTACAAGTACAGGCTTTATACACAAAATCTAGTATTGTTCCTACTCTTGCTGTAATGCATTATTCCACAAATAAATTTATGAGGGACACTTCTTGTCAAATTGTCCTAAATGCTGCCATTAATTCTTAGAAATTTTTAGCACTTCCTTGTTGTTTCATGATATTTTGCTTAGCATTCTTCATTTATATCTACCTTACAAAGAAAATAGAACTAAAAGAAACACTTCACTATATTTATGTTCTCTTGATTTAGCCTAGAGATGAGGAAAAGTTTCAACTCTGGAGTTTAAAAAACACTGACATAACTAGAAATGAAGAACCTCTTGATGAAAGCAAAAGAGGAGAGGAAAAATCTGACTTAAAACTCAACATTCAAGAAACAAAGTCCATGTCATCTGGTTCCATCACTTCATGGCAAATAGATGGGGAAACAATGGAAACAGTGACAAACTTTATTTTCTTGGGTTCCAAAATCAATGCAGATGGTGACTGCAGTCATGAAATTAAGACACTTGCTCCTTGACAAACCTAGACAGCATATTAAAAAGCAGAGACTATACTTTGCCAACAAAGGTCTGTCTAGTCAAAGTTATGGTTTTTCCAGTAGTTATGTATGGATGTGAGAGTTGGACCATAAAGAAAGCTTAGCGCCAAAGAATTGATGCTTTTGAACTGTGATGTTGGAGAAGACTCTTGAGAGTCCCTTGGACTGCAAGGAGATGAAACCAATCATCATTCCTTTCCAATCCTAAAGGAAATCAGTCCTGAATATTCATTAGAAGGCAGGATGCTGAAGCTGAAGCTCCAATATTTTGGCCACCTGATGGAACTGACTCATTTGAAAAGACCCTGATGCTGGAAAAGATTGAAGGCAGGAGGAGAAGGGGACAACAGAGGACAAGATGCTTGGATGGCATCACCAACTACATGGACATGAGTTTAAGCAAGCTCCAGGAACTGGTGATGGACAGGCAGACCTGGTGTGCTGCAGTCCATGGGGTCACAAAGAGTCAGACATGACTAAGCAACTGAACTGAACTAGAAATGAAGCTCTCCATCAAAAAAAAAAGTTTCTTTACATTAAAAAAAAAAAGATAACAGGGTATCCTAAATAGTTTAAATATTCTGTCTAAGGGCAAGCACCTAAAAAAGGTAATTTCTCAAATTATTTTAATTTTTAATTCCTTAAGTTACACATTTATGCATTTACATTAAACTGTAAACATTACAAAGGACGGTAAAGTTCCACTTGATTATCACTCTAATTCAAATCAGCTTCCAAGAGGTCAGCAATGTGACCAGCTACAAGTGTCCTCTTCTAAACTTTTTCCTATGCATTTATAAAGATATATAGAACAAATGCACAATTGCCTATATATAGAAGGGGGCTTCCCTGGAGGCTCATATGGTAAAGAATCTGTGACCTGGGTTCGATCCCTAGGTCAGAAAGATCTTCAGGAGAAGGGAATGGCTACCCACTCCAATATTTTTGCTTAGAGAATTCCATGGACAGCAGCAGTCCATGGAGTCACAAAGGGTCAGACACCACCAAGCAACACTTACATTTTTTTTAATATTTGATGTATATATATATATATACACACACACACACACACACACACACATTTTATATATATGTATTTAGAGAGAGAGAGATGGGGGGAGAGAGAGCATCAGGATATATTATTTGCTTGGTTTTACATAAACAGAGCAGAGAAGGCGATAGCACCCTACTCCAGTCCTCTTGCCTGGAAAATCCATTGGACCGAGGAGCCTGGTAGGCTGCCGTCCATGGGGTCCCTAAGAGTCGGACAGGACTGAGCGACTTCACTTTCACTTTTCACTTTCATGCATTGGAGAAGGAAATGGCAACCCACTTCAGTGTTCTTGCCTGGAGGATCCCAGGGACGGTGGAGCCTGGTGGGCTGCCGTCTATGGGGTCGCACAGAGTCAGACACGACTGAAGCGACTTAGCAGCAGCAGCAGCACATGAGCAGAGAGAAGATAACTTTTAATTCCAGGATGGCACAATTTGATTAACTGTTCTGAGCAAAATAAAACATCTCCTTGAAACTACTGGCCTACAAGCCACCACTAAATTTTGCTCCTGAAAAACCATACAAGCAGCAGCATTCCCTGCCCAAGGAAGAAAAGTCGGCTTTAGTAGCCACAGCCTGCCCTTTACAGCCCTCTGATAGACAGCATATATTTAGCTTGAGGCTCATGTACAAACTAGTCATATTCACCCTCAGCATCCATTATAAAAACTTGTACCTGATGAACCTGAAAGCAAGTTTCTAGACCACACTCCCTCCTGGTCCAGTAACTGACTTTGTTCATCTCTTGTCAGGCTTGTTAAATCTGCAACACACACACACACTCATACACACAGCCATGGAAAGAAATCCTGCACGGTTCTTCCCTTAGGGGAGAAAAAGAGAGAAAAACAGGAAAATCAATATTCAATACTTGCTGTGGTTATTTAAGCATACTTATGTGTGTGTTTCACCTTGGAGGTTGCTTTATAGAGGATAGCTTTACAGAAAGTTTAAATAAATGGGTCAATTGCTGTAAGACATACAGGGGCAACTTTTTTCAACTCTTCTTATTGGGGAGTTGTTCGATTTGATGTTTGATTTTTAATTCAAAGGTTTAAAAAAATGTTTGGAAAGTAAACTGGATGGCAGTATTTAGCAATCTTGTTTTCTTTACATAATGTAACACTCTAATGGACTACATTTTTCCTTGCTTTCTGCCATTAATTCTGAAAATAAGCAAGTTACTGTCCAAATCAGAGCCAAAAACACCACAGGGCTTCTGATTGTGAAGGGACACTTCATGCATAAATGTGGGAAGGGAAAAGGTTGATAAACAGCCAGTTGAGAAGTGTGAAGAGATTATTTTTATTTCGTGATGTTTTCAGCATGTAGCAAGTGTCTCAGATGCTCAAAAATATATCACTGTGCCTCAAAGTTTACAATCTCCATAGTAGTTATTATCCAATGTGGTAGATGTGAAACGCTTAAAACAGGGACATTCTCCCTCAGTCCTTTCGCTTTACTCTCCCTTTCTCTCTCTCTCTCTTTCTCTACTCCAATCTAATGGGGTTAAAATGCAGCTTCACAGAAACCAAGCATAGGGACCTTGGAATTTTAATGAATGGGTCCATGAGATGTGGTTCTTTAAAAAATGAAACAGATGCTGCCCTTTTGCTGCTGTTCCCTCTTCCTGGTTATTTTTATTTCTTTCTCAGTCAAAAGAGTCTGGTACTTCAGGGTGATTTTTCTTTGCTAACCATCCTCTTCCCAACACTGAACACCAAAGTATTATGTTCAGACCTCAAGGTTTACAATGATGGTGTTTGAACAAAACTGCGGGGGAAAAAAAGAACTTGAACAAATTACAATCTGCATCTTATTGTTGATCCCATAGAATTTTTTAAATTACATATAAATACACAGAGAGAGACACACACAGAAACACACACACACATGACCAGCCTGGGTCTCTGAAATGATAAAAATATTATCTGACCAGAGTGCCAACCCCCAACTTCTTTGCAAGGTTTCCAGTGTGTGATACACATGTTCTGCCTATATGAAACATTACCTGTGCTAGTTTTGCTCATTAGTTCATTCCTCTCATTATCATTGCCCTAATCATTCTATTAATCATGATCTTGAAATTTTTATTATTATTTATAGATTGTGATAGCTTTATAACATAGGAAACATTTGAAATTTAATAAAGCAAAATCATAATTGTCCTATTTAATCAATAAAGGTGTGTTGATTGGAAGTATAAATGGGAAGTTAATTTGTTTTGTGAAAAAAATGCCACAATAGAGGAAAGACAAAATGATTCAAAATCCTGTTAATAAAAAGCATCATGAAGAACATTTTCATTTGTTATCTTGGAATAAAGGAATATTGAAATATAATCAATTGACCAATGTATAATCATGATTACAAATATTTCTTTTATATTCACTTACCCAAAAAGGCTAACTTAAAAGCAAAGAACTTATCACACATGAGCTCAAAAGGATTCACCTATAATAAATCTGTTGCATGAACATTCAGAAATGCAGAGTTAGAACTTTTGTGAAACTAGGAAGCAATTTAAAACCACCATCTAATTATAATAGGTAGTGATTGAACGGATAACTCATCTAGGTGTTCTGTATCAGTTCATTAGGTGAAAAACAAGAAAATCCAGAATAAAACTCGTTTCTTAGACTCTCCATCCAAAAAGAACCAAAGTAAATCACTGAATTTCCAATTTAACTTTGGAAGCTAGTCAACCCTCTGCTTAAACTTCTGAAATATTGGTAAAATATAATCACAGATTCCTATCTGCTAGCTTTCCAATGACATGTGGTTCCTCTGTTCCTATGCAAAGAAAACGTTTATTTCTAGTAAATAAAACATTTCATGAGCAGAAAACAATAAAAATGATTTTATAAGGATAAAATAATACTTCTAAGGGGAGAAAAGTGGCAATGTGCTTATACTGTCTATTTTAAGATACTTTCTTTTTATATTAGCAATTTCTTATCAAAACAAGGAAATAAACTTTTCTTAAGATATTGAAAGAACAGCCACTGAAAGATATTGGTGTTTGACAAATGTAAAATAAAAAACATAGTGATCTCTCCTTTTGTAAATGTTGAGGGTTGCTAAACTCAAAATAAACCTCAGAAATAAGAAAGACTCAGTAGCACCAAGAAAAACATAGGACCTAGAGAAAATCCTCTCTCTAAGTGTTAGAAAGTAATGTGTATCTCAGCCTTTGGAGGAAATGGTCCCATAGTTAGGTAGCCACCCCCACTCTCTCTTCTCCTGACCTCTTACAGATGTCCGGTCCTGAGGATACTCTCACACTCTCACAGCTGTCCTGCCTATAAAACTAATCGCTGAGTTCATCAAAAAGATTAACATAGAATTACCATTCCACTAGAATATCTAGTGTATACACTCAAATTCTCCTCCTAGGTATACACTTTAAAAAAAATCTGAAAACAGTTGTTCAAACAAGAACTTTGATATAAATATTCATCGCAGCACTATTCAAAATAACCAGAAGGTGGAAACAACCCAAATTTCCATCAAACAGATGAATGGATAAACAAAATATCAGATACATACCTGGTGGAATATTACTTGCCCATGAAAAGTATTGCTGCATGAAGTAATAAGACATGCCACATGAATAGACCTTGAAAACATTACACTAAGTGAAAGAAGTTGGACACAGAATGCCATTTATTACATAATTTCCTTTACATGAAATAAACAGAAAAGGTAAACATGTAGAGACAGAAAAGAGCTCGGCAGTTGCAAGGGACTGAGAAGAGTGGGGAATAAGGACTGCCTCCTTAATGGGTATGACGCTTCCTTCTGGGGTAATGGAAATGTCCTGTAACTAGATAATGGTGATAACTGTGCACACTGTGTACAAAAAGCCAATAAATCGTAAGTGATAAAATGGTGAATTTTAAAGTTTATGAATTTTACTTCAATTTAAATAATAATAATTTTGGTACACGTGACCTGGCCAGGAAAGTCTTCAGGTTTGGTGTGTATGGTGCAAGTGAGCTGGAGATCCTGACAGCCAAGCACCATTTTGGGTTTTTCGGCCACACTGCACAGTTTGTGGGATTTTAGTTCGCTGACCAGGAATAGAACCCAGACCCTTGGCAGTGAAAGCATGGAGACCCAACCACTGGATCACCAAGGAATTCCCCAAGCACTGTTTTTAACTTGGGTAAAATTTCCACAGCAAGATTTCAATGTCTAAGTCAACTCTCTTAAAATGTGGCAGTTGCCGTCCTAAAGGTTAAAAAAAACCTTGATATGGTGAATAATAATAAAATAAAAGGTTAAATAACCCTTTTATTACTCATTTTAATAGTATGCATTTTCAAGAGATCTAGATTTTAGAACATCACATCCTTCTTTCCAAGTTTAGGACTTTCCACCTTTTAGCTCTGTGGCCATTAGGTAAAAGACACTTTGCAAAGAAAACAGTGAACTAGCTTCCTTATAGGATAAACATTATTTAATTTCCTGGAAAACTTCAAGTTTACATCAATTGGCCTAGTGTAATTATTACTGCACAATTGCACTCATCTCACATGCTAGTTAAGTAATGCTTAAAATTCTCCAAGCCAGGTTTCAACAATACATGAACCGTGAACCTCCAGATGTTTGAGCTGGTTTTAGAAAAGGCAGAGGAACCAGAGATCAAATTGCCAATATCTGCTGGATCATCACAAAAGCAAGAGAGTTTCAGAAAAACATCTATTTCTGCTTTATTGACTATGCCAAAGCCATTGACTGTGTGGATCACAACAAACTGTGGAAAATTCTGAAAGAGATGGGAATATCACACCACTTGACCTGCCTTTTGAGAAATCTGTATGCAGGTCAGGAAGCAAGTTAGAACTGAACACGGAACAGCAAATAGGAAAAGGAGTATGTCAAGGCTGTATATTGTCACCCTGCTTATTTAACTTATATGCAGAGTACATCAAGAGAAACGCTGGGCTGCAGGAAGCACAAGCTGGAATCAAGATTTCCAGGAGAAATATCAATAACCTCAGATATGCAGATGATACCACTCTTATGGGAGAAAGAAAAGAAGAACTAAAGAGCCTCTTGATGAAAGTGAAAGAGGAGAGTGAAAAACTTGGTTTACAGCTCAACATTCAGAAAACTAAGATCATGGCATCTGGGCCCATTACTTCATGGCAAATAAGTGGGGAAACAGTGGAAACAGTGGCAGACTTTATTTTGGGGGGCTCCAAACTGCAGGTGGTGACTGCAGCCATGAAATTAAAAGACTCTTACTCCTTGTAAAGAAAGTTATGACCAACCTAGACAGCATATTAAAAAGCAGAACTATTTTGCCAATAAAGGTCCATCTAGTCAAGGGTATGATTTTTCCAATAGTCATGTATGGATGTGAAAGTTGGACTATAAAGAAAGCTGAGTGCTGAAGAATTGATCCCTTTGAACTGTGGTGTTGGAGAAGACTCTTGAGAGTCCCTTGGACTTCAAGCAGATCCAACCAGTCCATCCTAAAGGAGATCAGTCCTGGATACTCATTGGAAGGATTAATGCTGAAGCTGAAATTCCAATACTTTGGAACTGACTCATTGGAAAAGACCTTAATTCTGGGAAAGATTGAAGGTGAGAGGAGAAGAGGATGACAGAGGATGAGATGGTTAGACGGCATCACTGACTCGATGGACATGAGTTTGAATAAACTCTGGGAGATGGATAGGGAGGCCTGGTGTGCTGCAGTCCATGGAGTCGCAGAGTCGGACATGACTGAGCGACTGAACTGACCTGAACTGAATTATTAGTAGTGTCTCTACCACTTTCAAAAGTGTTCCAGTCCGGATGATTAATTATATGGTCTCCCTACTTCAAGGGGACCACTGTTAAGCTTCCCTTACTGATTTGTCCAACAGAAGTCATTTCTGTGCCAGCTTTGATCCAGTTCCCTGGCAAGTTAAATGTGATTTGTCTTAATATATGCATTCTGTTTGCCAAGGCATACATAGCATGTTTGGACAATATGGTCTCATTTTATGATCTTTTGCTCTTATTTATTCTTCATATCCTATAGTACAGCTAATCGTTTGTGAAAACCAAAATGTAGGAATGATGCCAACAGCAAACTTTTCTATAGGATATACTTCCAAACGTAGGTTAATCCAAAAAGAAAATGTCTTAATATACTCAGTTTGGGTAGACCCTGGTGTTACTCAATAGTAAATCTGGAAGAAATTATGCTTACATCTATCTGATGGGATGAAGTGCTACAGATAATTTTGTGGTTGTCTCCCAAAGCATACTAATATCCCTCAAAGTAAAAAACTTGCCATACTTCTTTGTTCTTTTCATTTGTTCATCATCTTAGAATTTGTCTTCATACAAGATTAGATCAGAAAAGGGGACTGAGAAATCTGAAATGCGTGAGAGGTATTCAAATTAGATAGCTTGTAAGCTTATCAGATTTAATGCATACCCTTAAATGTCTGCTTCTCACATCTAAAACTTCTTACATCTAGGAATTTAGTGGAATAATGGTTACAAACCTAAGTAGACTCCTGAAACTCCCTTGTACAGCAAGGAGATCAAACCAATCAATTTTAAGGAAAATTAACTCTGAATGCTCCTTGGACTTATGCTGAAGCTGAAGCTCCAGTGTTTTCGTCTGCTGATGATCAAGACCATCCCCAAGAAAAAGAAATGCAAAAAGGAAAAATGGTTGTCTGAGGAAGCCTTACAAATAGCTGAAAAAAGAAGAAGGGTGAAAGGCAAAGGAGAAAAGGAAAGATATACCCATTTGAATGCAGAATTCCAAAAAAATAGCAAGGAGAGATAAAAGAAAGGCTTCCTCAGTGATCAGTGCAAAGAAACAGATGAAAACTATAGAATGGGAAAGACTAGAGATCTCTTCAAGAAAATTAGAGATATCAAAGGAACATTTCATGCAAAGATGGGTACAATAAAGGACAGAAATGATATGGACCTAACAGAAGCAGAAGATGTTAAGAAGAAGTGGCAAGAATATACAAAAGAACTATACAAAAAAGATCGTCATGACCCAGATAACCACGATTGTGTGATCACTCACCTAAAATCAGACATCATGGAATGCCAAGTCAAGTGGGTCTTAGGAAGCATCACTACGAGCAAAACTAGTGGAGATGATGGAATTCCAGTTGAGCCGTTTCAAATCCTGAAAGATGATGCTGTGGAAGTGCTGCACTCAATATGCCAACAAATTTGGAAAACTCAGTAAAGGCCACAGGACTGGAAAAGGTCAGTTTTCATTCCAATCTCAGAGAAAGGGAATGCCAAAGAATGCTCAAACTACCACACAATTGCACTTATGTCACACGCTAGCAAAGTAATGCTCAAAATTCTCCAAGTCAGGCTTCAACAGTACATGAACTATGAACTTCCAGACGTTCAAGCTGGATTTAGATAAGGCAGAGAAACCAGAGATCAAATTGCCAACATCTGTTGGATCATAGAAAAAGAAAGATAATTCCAGAAAAACATCTGCTTCTGCTCCAGTGACTATGCTGAAGCCTTTGACTGTGTGATCACAACAAACTGTGGAAAATTCTTCAAGAGATGGTAATACCAGACTACCATATCTGCCTCCTAAGAAATCTGTATGCAGTTCAAGAAGCAACAGTTAGAACTGAACATGGAACAACAGACTGGTTCCAAATTAGGAAAGGAGCACATCAAAGCTGTATATTGTCACCTTCTTTATTTAATTCCTATGCAGAGTACATCATGCAAATGTCAGGCTTGATGAAGCACAAGTTGGAATCAAGATAGCCAAGAGAAATATCAATAACATCAGATATGGTTATTGACATATCTGATGTCATATGGCATATGACACCACCCTTATGGCAAAAAGCAAAGAGGAACTAAAGAGCCTCTTAATGAAAGAGAAAGAGGAGAGTGAAAAAGTTGGCTGAAAACTCAGCATTCAAAAGCCAATGATCATGTCATCTGGTCCCATCACTTCATGGCAAATAGATGGGGAAACAATGGAAACAGTGATAGACTTTATTTCGGGGGGCTCCATAACCACTGCAGATGGTGACTGCGGCCATGAAATTAAAAGACACTTGCTCCTTGGAAGAAAAGCTATGAAAATCTAGACAGCATAAGAAAAAGCAGAAACATTACTTCACTGAAAAAGGTCCATCTAGTCAAAGCTATTTTTCCAGTAGTCATGTATGGATGTGAGAGATGGACCATAAAGAAAGGTGAGCGATGAAGAATTGATGCTTTTGAACTGTGATGTTGGAGAAGACTCTTGAGAGTCTCTTGGACTGCAAGGAGATCCAACCAGTCAATCCAAAAGGAAATCGGTTCTTAATATTCATTGGAAGGACTGATGCTGAAACTGAAACTCCAATACTTTGGCCACCTACCTGATGCAAAGAACTGACTTACTGGAAAAAATCCTGATGCTGGGAAAGATTGAAGGCAGGAGGAAAGGGGGACAACACAGGGTGAGATGGTTGGATGGCATCACCGACTCAATGGACATGAGTTTGAGCATGTTCCAGGAGTTGGTGATGGACAAGGAAGCCTGGCATGCTGTAGTCCATGGGGTTGCAAGAGCTGGACACAACTGATCACTTGAACTGAACTGAACTGAGGCTCACACAGGCCATTTTAAGAAGAATGGAAGTTTATTATGAGATTATACACAGTCTTATTAACCAGTTACTGTCTGCATCAACCTTCACTGCCCTAGGTGGTCTTAATTACTGCCTTCTTTTATTTATTCAAAAAGTAAGCTCCATAAAATCTTCAGTTTCCTTACGGCCTACTATGGTGCCAACTTCACACACAGCAAACTTCGAACTCCAGCTCCTATCTTTGTCCAATTACTAAGAGAGAAATAACTGCTCATATAACACAAAGGGAGACTCTAACTGGGTCAAGTCATTTTGTATTAGGCCATGTCATAGGTCATTGACTCACGTATTGAATAGCTTAGCTGCTCTTGTGTCAGGTTCATCACCCTCTCTCCTTCCCGAAAACAAAAGAAATTGCTTTGGTTAGAAAAGAAACACTGGAACAGGTAGTATAGTTAAAATGCATACCACCTCCCTGTCATCAGGGATTGTAAGCAATAGAGCCTCTCTCAGAATGGGAGATTCAGTCTGCCCACTTGGGGAAAATTTTTTTGTGTTTTTCTTACTCTTTTCAGTCCATCTCCATGAAAAACTAGCACCGTGAACATGCTTTATCTCCATTCCTGCTCCAAACTACCCTGGACTTCATGCTCATTACCTCCTACTCTTAATTAGATATCAAATATCTCCAGTATCAATTGCTAATGACAACTTGATGCTACCCCCAGGAAATTACATTTAAATTAGTGACTCCTCACAGTTAACGGAGACATATTGGAAACCTATCTGTACTATTGGAGAAATATTTAGAAACAAGAATTTCTGCCAAGCACCTCCCAGCCCCCAATCATATTTCTGTCTGTTTACTTGACTAACGGGATTTTCTTGCTTTTCCATTTAATCCAAGTCAATACCCAAACAAAACATGTTTTGCTAGACATTTCCATAACACTGTCTTTAAGTACAAAATACATAGGATAAAGAGAGTCAGATTTTTTTTAAGTATTTTTTAGAATTGTAAACATATGGTGTATTTGAAAGTCCTTTCTACAGAAATAAAGCCCAGACAGCAGGTGATAAAGCATCTTGTATCATCTGTGGCCTTTGATGCAGTTTGCAAAGCAGTTTCTATGAAGTAGAAATGACTGAATAATATTTATTAAATGACTATCTAACATAAAACATAGTACTATAAAATAATCTACTTCTTTAATAAAGCTATTATATCTCCCTGCCCTCAAAGAGCCTATATTCAGTTCAGGAGTTTCTCAGTGTTTCCAAACTTGCTCAGTTTCTCAAGTTTTAAAATGAATAACTTATTCAGAGACTTGGGGAAAATAACAAACAATCCTGGAAAGTTTCTCTGGGCAAAAAAAAAAAAAAAAAAAAAGCCATGAAAGGTAATGTGTTAAGAAAATATCCTTCTTGTTTCTCTAGTCCCCCAAGCAAGCCTGTCAAATTCTGCTATCTCTCTGCATAGGGACAATTAGGGACTGTACTAGCAGACAAGATTCAGGAGAGTGATGTGTCGTAAGCAGAGGGTAGCATCCGGAGCAGCACAGAAGATAAAGGCACACTTAATCTTTCAGGGGTCATGTGTTTTGACTATCTTTTGTTCTCTTCCTGTGTTCCCAGGAAACATCATTCTGGAAGGTGAGGGTGTGAGAAACAGGAGACAAGATGAAAGACATCAGACAATGAAACAGGAGGGGAAGCAGATAAACAGCCTGGCATCTCAGAATGTGTGGATTTCCCTTTACCAGAAAGCAAAAACATTTAAAAGGAAAAGTCTTCTCAGGGAAATTTAACACTTTCATACATATAATTAATGTATTGACACTTAAAAAAACATGGTGATATCAACTATAGCTAATTCTATACTGAAGATACTGTTTTCAGGCCCAGACTGTGCAAGAAGTCCTCAAGCATATAATGAATTATATTCCTGGAAGAGGAGCTATCAATGATATGACTGGATCTAGATTTTTCAAAAGAAGTAATGCTGTAAAAAGTAATGCTGAAGAAGCTGAAGTTGAACAGTTCTATGAAGAACTACAAGACTTTTTAGAACTAACACCCAAAAAAGATGTCCTTTTCATTAGGGGACTGGAATGCAAAAGTAGGAGGTCAGGAAACACCTGGAGTAACAGAATGAAGTATAGAATGAAGCAGGGCAAAGGCTAATAGAGTTTTGCCAAGAGAACGCACAGGTCATAGCAAACACCCAGTTCCAACAACACAAGAGAAGACTCTACACATGGACATCACCAGATGGTCAACACCAAAATCAGATTGGTTATATTCTTTGCAGCAGAAGATGGAGATGCTCTATACGGTCAGCAAAAACAAGTCCGGGAGTTGACTGTGGCTCAGATAATGAACTCCTTATTGCCAAATTCAGACTTAAATTGAATACAGTAGGGAAAACCACTAGACCATTCAGATATGACCTAAATCAAATCCCTTATGATTACACAGTGAAGGTGAGAAATAGATTTCAGGGACCAGATCTGATAGACAGAGCGCCTGATGAACTATGGATGGAGGTTTATGACATTGTACAGGAGACAGGAATTAAGACCATCCCCATGGAAAAGAAATGCAAAAAAGCAAAATAGCTGTCTGAGGAGGCTTTACAAATAGCTGTGAAAAGAAGAGAAGCGAAAAGCAAAGGAGAAAAGGAAAGATATTCCCATCTGAATGCAGAGTTCCAAAAAAATAGCAAGGAGAGATAAGCAAGCCTTCCTCAGTGATCAATGCAAAGAAATAGAGGAAAACTATAGAATGGGAAAGACTAGAGATCTCTTCAAGAAAATTAGAGACACCAAAGGAACATTTCATGCAAAGATGGGCTCAATAAAAGACAGAAATGATATGGACCTATCAGAAGCAGAAGATATTAAGAAGAGGTGGCAAGAATACACAGAAGAACTGTACAAACAAGATCTTCAAAACCCAGATAATCACAATGGTGTGATGACTCACCTAGAGCCAGACATCCTGGAATGTGAAGTCAAGTGGGCCTTAGAAAACATCACTATGAACAAAGCTAGTGGAGGTGATAGAATTCCAGTTGAGCTGTTTCAAATCCTGAAAGATGATGCTGTGGAAGTGCTGCACTCATTATGCCAGCAAATTTGGAAAACTCAGCAGTGGCCACTGGACTGGAAAAGGTCAGTCTTCATTCCAATCCCAAAGAAAGACAATAGCAAAGAATGCTCAAACTACCATACAATTGTACTCATCTCACACGCTAGCAAAGTAATGCTCAAAATTCTCCAAGTCAGGCTTCAGCAATACGTGAACCGCGAACTTCCAGATGTTCAAGCTGGATTTAGAAAAGACAGAAGAACCAGAGATCAAATTGCCAACATCTGTTAGGTCATCAAAAAAGCAAGAGAGTTTCAGAAAAACATCTACTTCTGCTTTATTGACTATGCCAAAGCCTTTGACTGTGTGGATCACAATACACTGTGGAAAATTCTGAAAGAGATGGTAATACCACATCACCTGAGCTGCCTCTTGATAAACCTGTATGCAGGTCAGGAAGCAACAGTTAGAACTGGACATGGAACAACAGACTGGTTCCAAATAGGAAAAGGAGTACATCAAGGCTGTATATTGTCATCCTGCTTATTTAACTTATGTGCAGAGTACCTCATGAGAAATGCTAGGCTGGAGGAAGCACAAGCTGGAATCAAGATTCCCGGGAGAAATATCAATAACCTCAGATATGCAGATGACACCACCCTTATGGCAGAAAGTGAAGAGGAACTAAAAAGTCTCTTGCTGAAAGTGAAAGAGAGTGAAAAAGTTGGCTTAAAGTTCAACATTCAGAAAACTAAGATCATGGCATTCGGTCCTATCACCTCATGGCAAATAGATGGGGAAACAGTGTCAGACTTTATTTTGGGGGGCTCCCAAATCACTGCAGATGGGGATTGCAGCCATGAAATTAAAACACAGTGACTCCTTGAAAGGAAAGTTATGACCAATCTAGATAGCATATTAAAAAGCAGAGACATTAGTTTGGCAACAAAGGTCTATCTAGTCAAGGCTATGGTTTTTCCAGTAGTCATGTATGGATGTGAGAGTTGGACTGTGAAGAAGGCTGAGCACTGAAGAATCGATGCTTTTGAAGTGTGGTATTGGAGAAGACTCATGAGAGTCCCTTGGACTGCAAGAAGATCCAACCAGTCCATCCTAAGGGAAATCAGTCCTGGGTGTTCATTGGAAGGACTGATGTTAAAGCTGAAACTCCAATACTTTGACCACCTCATGTGAAGAATTGACTCATTGGAAAAGACCCTGATGCTGGGAAGGGTTGGGGGCAGGAGAAGAAGGGGATGACAGAGGATGAGATGGCTGCATGGCATCACTGACTCGATGGACATGAGTTTGGGTAAACTTCAGAAGTTGATGATGGACAGGGAGGCCTGGTGTGCTGCTATTCATGGGGTCGCAAAGAATTGGACACAACTGAGCAACTGAAATGAACTGAACTGAACTCAATGCTGTAAGAAGAATGGGGTGAGGGCAGTATATCTCCAACTGAGCTGATATTAAACAGTTTACAGACTAGCAAACATAAAGCTATTTAATCCCCCCCAATAAAATGTTTGTTTTAAACTTGTACAGATAAACATCTAAAATATATAGAAATTCAACAGAACCCAAGTATGTATCCCAGCTCTATACTTTTCTAGCTACGTGACTTCATGTAAGCTTCCTCATCTATAAAACTGAGATATTAATAATGATACCTGTCTCATAGGGTATGAAATTGTGATATAATAAGCGATATGTATTTTGCTCTTCTTCCCTGATTCCTGGCCAGAGCTCTTAAAATCCTTGTAATTTCCTAAGTGATAAAGGCAAAAGGAGTGTGTTTTGTTACAATATTTGGTTTTTGTCCCTGGCTCCTGAAGTAGCTCAAGAGTGGTAAATGTGAAAGCAGTGTCTTTTACTGCTAAATAACAAGCACCTTGCAATCACATCTGAGTTTATGCTAATGAAGTGCCTTTTGGTTAGCCCCTAATGATGTGAAGACTAGTTTCCAGGAGAACCAACAATGTGATCAGAGATTTGGAACTTACACCCCATATCTAAACCTGAGGGTGGGAAAGAGAATGGAAGTTGAGTTAACCACTACTGCACAATGATTTAATCAGTTGTACCTACCTAATGCATCCTCCATAGAAGCTTTACTAACCAAAGTGGTCTGGGGGTGTTTGTGAAGACAAATTACTGGAAGTGTGTTGTATCCAGATAAGGCATGAAAACACCCCACCCTTCCCCACATATCTAATCTTAATGCATCATTTCCATTTGGCTCTTCCTGAGTTGTATTGTTGGGCTGCACTCTGCAAGTCTACAAGCCTTTACTCACCCAGCTTCGAGACCTAAGAAAGAGCTGGGAGTCAGCAATGGAGCCATCAGTGGCTTAATGGATGGGGGATCTTTCACATCTGAAGCAATGTTCTGGAGCCACACTCCATCGTGTGCAGATGGCCGGCAGGACCAGGCAGCCGTCTTCACTCCCAGAGGATGGGAGAGGTTACCACTTATGGGGGATTTGACATCAGATTGGCTCATCAGTTACCCAAGAAACTAACAGAGGGGTTGTCCCTCATCGCTCCTTTCAGTCCTATGAATAGTTGAAGCAGGCACATGTTGGGGAGGGAATTTACAGAGGGCAAAAGAACAGCTAACTTGAGTGGTGTGTATCTTTTATAGTAAGTAAATAAGTAAAGCAGTTTCCTGAGTTCTGTGAGCCATTTTAGCAAGTGATCAAACCTGAAAAGGGGACTTCAAGAACCTGCCATTTATAGTATGTCAGTCCAAGCTGCTGGTGACAACCTGGGACTTTTGATTGGTGTCTGAATTGGGGGTGGGGGAACTCTTCTGGGGACTTAGCCCTTAACCTGTGAAGTCTGCACTAACCCTAGTCAGTTAGTGTCAGAACTGAGTTAAGTTAATTGTAGGACAGGCTTCTCAGGTGGCAGTAGTAGTAAAGAACTTGCCTGCCAATGCAGGAGACATAAGAAACTCGGGTTCGATCCCTGGGTTGGGAAGACCCCCTGGAGGAGGTCATGGCAACCCACTCCAGTATTCTTGCCAGGAGAGTCCCATAGATAGAAGGTGCCTGGTGGGCTACAGTACATAGGGTCCCAAAGAATCGGATACGACTGAAGCAACTTAGCACGTACACACACACACACACACACAAATTGTAGGGAACCTACCCACTTGGCATCCATCAAGAAATGGAAAATTATTAATACTTGCTGCAAAAAACCTACACATTTTATGTCAGAAGCGTTATGAGAGTAGAGAAAGGTTCTCTGGTATCTGCTAATGTTATTCAGTTGCTAAGTCATGTCCATCTCTTTGCAATCCCATGGACACAACACTTCCCTGTCCTCCACTGTCTCCAAGAGTTTGCTCAATTTCATGTTTATTGAGTCAGTGATGCTATTAATATCTAACCATCTCATCCTCTGCCACTCTCTTCTCATTTTGCCTTCAATCTTTCCCAGCATCCAAGTCTTTTACAGTGAGTCGGTCTTTGCATCAGGTAGCCAAAGTATTGGAGCTTCAGCTTCAGCATCAGTCCTTCCAATGAATATTCTGGGTTGATTTCCTTTATGATTGACTGGTTGGATCTCCTTGCAATCCAAGGCACTCTCAAGAGTCTTCTCCAGCACCACAATTCGAAAGCATCAATTCTTCAGCACTCAGCCTTCTTTATGGTCCAACTCTCACAACCACACGTGACTAATACAAAAACCATAGCTTTGACTATATGGACTTTTGTCATCCAAGTGATATCTCTGCTTTTTAACACACTTTCTAGGTTTGTCATAGTTTTTCTTCCAAGGAGCAACCATCTTTTAATTTCATGGCTGCAATCACTGGCCGCAGTGATTTTGAAGCCCAAGAAAATAAAATCTGTCACTATTTCCACTTTTTCCCCTTCTATTTGCCATGAAGAGATGGGATCAGATGCCATCATCTTCATTTTTTGAATGTTGAGTTTTAAGCCAGCTTTTTCACTCTCCTCTTTCACCCTCATCAAGAGGCTCTTTAATTCCTCTTCACTTTTTGCCATTAGTGTGATATCACTTACAAATATGAGGTTGTTGATATTTCTCCTGGCAATCTTGATTCCAGCTTGTGATTCATCTAGCCCAGAATTTCACATGATGTACTCTGCATATACATTAAATAAGCAGGGTGACAATATACAACCTTGATGTATTCCTTTCCCAGTTTGGATCCAGTTAGTTGTCTCATGTCCAGTTCTAACTGCTGGTTTTTGACCCTCATACAGGTTTCTCAGGAGACATGTAAGGCACAAGGTACTGAAAGAGTTAAACTAGATAATCTATATAAAGCACTTAGCAATGCCTATCAAATACTATGCACTCAGTAAAGGTTCGTTGTTATGATTATCTCATGTATTTATTAATAAACAGTTCCCTGTCTTGCCACTCATCCTATAAATCGGCCTGGTTCATCAAAGCACTTTGCAACTCACATGTCCTAGACAAAAATGCCAGCCAATCCTGTCATATCAGATCCTCCATGGTTATTTCTGACATGATTTTGGTTCAGCGACTTCTCCTGGCTTGAACCAACAGCTACACTGTGCTCTCTTTAGCTCCAGTCCCTATTCTGGTCCCCAACATTTAGTTGGGTTCTGCCCAAGCTATTTCCCCTGCACCATCCACTCCTCCACATCAGTTCAACGAAAGGTTTCAAATCACCATGATCACTGTATATTTAATACAATCCACTATGAAGATGTAAAATATAAAGTCTTCATGATATTCCCTTAATTTAATTGAATCCTGATTCTTCCCTTACTCCTATTCCACTAAAAATTACCCCTTCTCCTCGCACTGAAAAGCTCTCCCCTACTTCTCTGAAATTCTAGGTGTTGATTTTTCTCTTGTTCCACTTCCAAAATTGAACCCATCAGCAAGTTCTAGCACTCCAATTTTAAAATACATTCTGAATCTTTCCCCTTTTATCTGTATCACTACTACTTTTGCCCACTGAAGGGTCAACATCAGCATCACTGCTGGACCATTCTCAGGCCCCATCCAAGATGTACTGAGTCAGATGCCTGATGGAAATGAGAAGGGAAAGGGCCTCCATCTGTGGTTTAATAGGCCCTCCTGTGATTCCATTGACTACTTCAATCTGAGAACCACTGATCCCATCAAAGCCACCATCATCTCCCAGTGTCAGTGTGTGGGAATATCTTAACAGCCTTCTGACTCATCTTCTTGCTTCTACACTTGCTCCCCTACTATCCATTTTCCACACAGCAGCCAGAAAAGATGTTTTTTATGTGAAATCCTCCACTGACTTCCAATGTCCATTAAACTAAGATTCGTTTTCCTTACCCTGGCTTACCAATCCCCACGTGATTTTGCTACTCCCTACTTCTCTCTCCATCTTTCGTTCTCTCGCAACCGTGGTCTTCTCTTTCTACTACTTGAACATACCGTGATGGTTTCTGCCACAGGGCCTTAGGAAAAGCTTGCTCCTCAACTGAAAACATTCTTGTCATTCGAGTCTCAGTATCGATGTTTCCTCCTCTCAGCGGGCTTCACATTAATGTTATTTAGTAAACATCTTGGGTCCAATAACTAGTCACTATTAGCTAACCAACATTCATTCTCTACATGTCAATGTGACCTTATGGTTTCTTATTTGTTATTTTGAGATTTTACTGTCTTTCTTCTCTACTCTAATAGTCAAAGAGTAAAGACTTTGTCCACTGCGTTCACCTTGTTCGTCCAGCAACCAAAACAATCACTCAGTTCAGTCGCTCAGTCATGTCCGACTCTTTACAATCCCATGGACTACAATACACCAGGCATCCCTGTCCATTACCAACTCCTGGAGCTTACTCAAACTCATGTCCATTGAGTCAATGATGCCATCCAACCATCTCATCCTCTGTTGTCCCCTTCTCCCACCTTCAATCTTTCCCAGCATGGGGTCTTTTCAAATGAGTCAGCTCTTCACATCAGGTGGCCAAATTATTGGAGTTTCGGCTTCAATATCAGTCCTTCCAGTGAACACTTAGGACTGATATCCTTTAGGATGGACTGGTTGGAGAGTCCAAGGGACTCTCAAGCGTCTTCTTCAACACCACAATTCAAAAGCATAAACTCTTCGGCACTCAGCTTTCTTTATAGTCCAACTCTCACATCCATACATAACTACTGGAAAAACCATATCCTTGACTAGATGGGACGTTTGTTGGCAAAGTAATGTCTCTGCTTTTTAACCTGTTGTCTAGGTTGGTAATAACTTTCCTTCCAAAGAGTAAGTTGGAATATAACTTACAATCACTAGCATATAACAAAGTTTAACAAATATTTATTAAAATAATTAATTGTAATAAAACAGCAGAGGAAGAAATACTTTTGTCAGTGTCAAGGAATTTGTAAAATCTTTGAGGAAACTGTTTCAAGCAACTCAAAAAGAAGGTCAATGGGTCAAAAGTAAGGGATAGGACAATGGATCAAAACTAAGCTTGGAGTCAGATCCAGCAATGTTCAAATCATAGCACTACCTTTCCCAAGGTACATGACCAGGAGCAAATTTCTATCTTTTATTTTGTAACCTATTCAACATCTTCCTCTAAGTGTTGTCATTGGGAACAACTAAAATGATATAACATGGAACTCGGTACATAGTAAATACACAGTAATTATAATTTGGAACTACAGAAGATTTGGAGTCCCTTAAAAAATATGTTGTATATTGATTATGACAATGTGAATGTAAGTCAAAATTAAATAAAGGAAAACATTCATCTATAATCTTGTTACCTCAAAAAAAAATTTCATCTTGTCATTTCCCTTTTATATACATAGAATATTTTTACATAACTAAAAACCTAAAGTAGATTCAATTTTGTAACTCTGACTTTTTGAAAACCCAATTCAGAGATGTTTCTTTTTCTGTTTCCTTTTTAAATTTCCCTCAAGCAGACAGAGAGAAGTGATCAAGTTGCTGGTCTCTCCTGCCTTTGAAGCTGAAAGTTTTACTACCTTCTTGAACTGTAATCTCTACATTAGCAATTTCATCTTGCACTCTGATATTATGAATGTCATGCTTTTAAAATTCATGAACCAACTCTTATTTTCACTAAAAAATTCCCAGCCTTTGATCATTTCTCATCTTTTTGTCTCAAAAATAACTGTTCCAGGTTTTGACTTGAATAGTGGTCAACTCAAAGGCACACATCTCTCTGTTTGATCATGAATCTACAAAATTAAAAGCCTTTCTTCTCATTGGAGAAATGCTAGTAACAGAGAAAGAAGTGAATCCTGGAAGCTGATAGAAGCTGGAAGTCACAGTAGCATGATGACTGTTTTTGTTCCAGAAAAACCCCAAGTACCATAAATTATTGGATGCCCATGGTCACTCTAAGTACCAGGAATGGATGACACAGATGTGGTGAGAGAAGCACTGCAAACTGATGAACTCTCAAAAGTAAACAGGGGAAAGTGAATGTCTCCAAGTTCACATCTATCCAAACAATATCAATTGAATGGCTACTATACACTATATAATGTGCTAAATGCTAGGAAGATAATAATGATCAAAATTAAATACATACATAAAATTGAAACCTAAGCATGGCTCCTATGGCCATAAATGTATAACCTAATGTAGGAAATCACCTGACCCAAATAAACACACAAATACCATATATGTAAAGCTGAGATTATTTTGGAAACAAAGGTACATAGTGTTAATAACATCATGAAATAATTGGATCTCACCTGGATTTGGGGATAAGGAAGGCCTGAGAAGAGGGCATTGAAACTGAAATCTAAAAGTAAATGTTAATTAGAAAATTGTTTTTGAGGGGGTAGAAGGTAGTGGGTATGTGAAATATTCCAGACAATGAGAATAGCATACAAAAAGGCCCTGAGTCAGGAAGAACTGGCATGTTGATAGAACTGATGGAAGACCAATATGATCATGACCAGAACAGCTCAGAAGGTGAGCAGGAGCACTCTGGAAGTCAAGATCATAGAGTGATGGAGTTCTAACTCACAGAAATCTGTTTTCAAGATTTAAAAAATTAAATGAGATAATTCTGGTAAAACACATAGTATAGTGCCTGCCACAAAATAAAGCATCTTGTGTTTTCTATTTTTTTTTTTCCATGAGTGCAAGTTTTAATTTTTTTTTTTTTTGCTTATTCACCATCATTTCACCAGTGTTTGTAGTATTTGTCACATCCAAGGCTCTCTATAAAAATGTATTGTTTGAATGAAGAAATGAGTGAATGAATGAATGTTTAGGAAGGATTGTGATTATTAATGGAAAATATTAAATAAAATGGAGTCAGTTATGTCAGGGGTCTTTTTTAATGGAGCCCAGAGCCATTAAGGAAGTAGACCTTATGCCTGTCCTCACTGGGTAAAACATGAACCTCAGAACTGGGTCAAAATGCAAATATTCCAAGGGCTCTGCAAGAATAAGTGCAACTGGTTCCAGTAACAGACTTTAGCTTAGTGATAGCCTTAGCAACAAATCATATTTAGCCAAGACAACTTTCTGCTGCCAACACCAATCAAAATTCTTTATGAGCAATTCATAGACTTTTTTTTTTTTGTTTTTAAAGCCCATGATTTATCTCCCTAGGCTGACACTATTTGGGTTTCTACCCAAATATGTGTAATACAAATTGCAATTCTTTGACCCTAAGTAAATGCTTTTGCTTGATTACTACCTCTTAACATTGTTGGGTTGACATTAACATCATTTGGTATTACTACGTCTAATGTCAATTGTTCAGGCCCAGGATAGGTCATCCCAAAATATGCCTCAATGGAATATTAATTATTTTAAATAAAGGTTACTCAATAAACAGCTAATGTAAGAGGGACACAATGACTCTCTTTTCTGTCTCCCTGAAATCAGGAAACATTACTATCATGTGAACAGATCGCCTCCTATATCTGAAGGGAGAAAGATACTCATCACAAAAGATAGAGAATTGGGGGCCAAGAAGCCTATATAAACACATCTTGTTACTCCTTTAATTTACTACCCAAAGTCCAGACTCTTTAAACTCTTCACTAATTGGGCATGAAAGTTGAGAACACTTACTTTGTTAAAAATATTTATTTCCTGGTCATTAAAATGAATATTCAAAATAGAAAATTTGAAAAAAATTAAAAAGCATGAAGAAGGAAGTAGAAAATCCACTGAAAACATACATAAACATTTTATTAAGGAGTTTCCCTGGTGGCTCAGTGGTAAAGAATCCACTTGCCAATGCAGAAGTCATGGGTTCAATCCCTGATCCGGGAGGATCCCACATGCCACAGAGTAACTAAGCCCAAGCACCACAACTCCTGAAAGCCACAACTATTATTAATCTAGAGCCCAGGAACCACAGCTACTGAGCCAACACGACACAACATCTGAAGTCCTTGCTCCCTAGAGCCTGTGCTCTGCAACAAGAGAAGCCACATCAATGAGAGGCCTGTCCAGCAGCTAAAAGCCAGCTCAGTCAAACATAAATAAATAAGTAGTAAAATTATCTTTAAAAAAATGCTTTATTAATATTGTGATGTATTTCCTTACAGTGCACTTCTCTGTACCTGCTTATGCACAAATGTGTAATTTTTTCAACTTTTTAAAAAATTTGCTTTTTATTGTTTTGCAGTGCTGTGTTGATTTCTGCTGTACTGCAATGTGAATCAGCTATGAGTATACATAGATCCTCTCCCTATGGAGCCTCTGTCCCACACACCATATCCCACCCTTCTAGCTCAACAAAGCACCAAGCTGAGCTCCATGTGCTATACAATAGCTTCCCACTAGCTAACTATTGTACCCGTGGTCGTGTATATATGTCAGTGCTACTCATTCTGAATTGTGTACACTTTTTAACAGCTTTCAGTTCAGTTCAGTCTCTCAGTCGTGTCTGACTCTTTACAACCCCATGAAGCACGCCAGGCCTCCCTGTCCATCACCAACTTCCGGAGTCTACCCAAACCCATGTTCATCGAGTCGGTGATGCCATCCAGCCATCCTCTGTCGTACCCTTCTCATTCTGCCCCCAATCCTCCCCAGCATTGAGATATAATTCATGTATCATATAATTCACCAATTTCAAATGTACAATTCATTTGTTTTTTAGTCTGTTCACAGGGTAGTGCAACCATCACCGCATCTGATCTTATAACATTTTCATCCTCCCCCAATTTCTACTCTCCCCTCTCCCAATCATCTTCATTTAATTAGCAACCACTCCGTATTTTCTCCAGTGACCCAGGTCCCAGTCCCAGGCAACCACTAATGAACTTTCTGCTTTATGGATTTGCCTATTCTGGGCATTTCATATAAATGGAATCATACAATATGTACTGTTTGTGACTTGCTTCTCATATAATATGTGCAAGGCTCATCCATGTTGTAGCATGTGTCAGTACTTTATTCCTTTTCATCGCTGAATAGTATCTCATTTTATGGATGTTCTATATTTTATTTATCCATTCATCAATAGATGGATATTTCAGTTGTTTCCACCTTTTGGCTACTAGAAATAATGCTGCCATCAATATTCAAGTACAAGTTTTATGTAGATGTATTTGTCCATTTCTTTTGGGTATATACAGAGGGGTAGAACTGCTGAGTTATACAGTAACTCAACGTTTAACATTTTGAACAACTGCTGAACCGCTTTCTAAGTAGCTATACCATTTTATATTCCCACCAGCAACATACGAGGGTTCCAATTTCTCCTATACTCTTTGAATTAAAATCTTAGTGTATTTAGTTTAGTGCTGTGCTTTACAAACTACATGAGTGCTTCTCTCTTTAAAGAATTACTTCTAATGACTGCATTAGTCTATTTAGGTGTCATAACAAAATGCCATAGCCTGGGTAGCTTAAACAGCAAAAAGTTTATTTTCTCACTATTCTGGAAGCTGAAAAGTTCAGGACTAAGGTTCTGGCTGGGTTTAGCCAGAGTTTCTGATAAAAAACTCTCATCCTGGCTCACAAATGACCACCTTTTCACTTTGTTCTCATGTGGCCTTTGCTCAGAGCACATGCAAAGAGAGAAAGGTCTGGCTTCTTCCTCTTTATAAGTACATCAATGCTATCAGTTCAGAGCCCCACCCTGATGATCTCATTCATCTTCATTGCATTCTTACAGGCCCTATCTAAAAATACAGCCACACTGCGGGTAGGATTTCAACACAGGAATTTGGGGAGAGTGGGATACAGAGTACAGTCCACAGCAAAAGCTAAACAGTAGTCTACTGAAAAATTCTGTATGAAAATAATGCTCCAGGAGCAAAAAAAAAAAAGTTAAGAAACTTTTTCCCTAAAATATATTATTTGCAAATTTTCTTTAAAATTCATTTTGTTGTGTTAGCTACATACCCTTCACGTCCAAGTGTGGATAAAAGTGTCTTTCTGAAATTTCTCACCTGCATCTACTTGCAATCTGGAAGAACAGACTTCACACTCTTTCAAAAGATATTTAAATTTTCTGTGTAGCTCAACTGTTGTTGTTTCTAACTCCATTTCTATGCTAGAGAAAATGATGCCTTTTACACCATTGAGAGCCTGAATAATCTTGAAAGTTTTCATGTGAACCGATGAAGGAAAAGAGGGCACCCCAGACTTAGCTTTATTGGAAGCGTCTACTAAACAAAAGAAAAACTTTAGAATTCCGAAGAAAACAAATTGGAACCCTGAAGCAGATGGAAAAGGCAGAAATTTCAGGAACACCTCAGTGACCTCATTACAAGCATAATGAAGGAGGCAACGATGGAGTTAATTAGAAAAGAGGCAAGGAAAAAAAGATTAAATGAGAGCACAAAAACAAAAAAATGTAACTCAGAGAAAGGGAGGCATTCAGCAAGAAATAGAATATGCTGATCTCTGCAAAACTATTCAGAACAGTAGGAGATGGGAGCTAGACTCAAACAAAAGAAATACAAACCAGGTGGCCACTGAGGATGAAAAGTCTGTAGAAAATACAAAGAACAGGCACCTGGGAAAGACCCACCAGATATCAAGCAGAAAATAGGGCCTGGTAGCCAAAGTGATTTAGCTGGTTACACAAGAGGAGTCCTTCTTAGCTAAGTGGCACGAATTGTGTGCCGTGTGGGTCATGGATAAAATTTAAGTTTTTTTTTCAATCGTCTCAAATAGACGCTAGTTCAAATTTGTCCTTTACCATTTAAAAACACCTTAAATTTTTTTTTTTTGCTTTTTTTTTTTTTTATTATTGTTTTTGCCATACATTGTCATGATATCACCATGGGTTTACATATGCTTCCCCTCCGGGTCCCCCCTCCCTCCTCCCTCCCCCCCGGGAAATCTCGCTGCACCAGTCCCGAGCATCAATCCTGGGCTGGCGATTGATTAGACACATGACAATTAACATGCTTCAATGCCCTTCTCCCATATCATCCCACCCTTACCCTCATCCACAAAGTCCACAAGTCTATTCTATACATCTGCGTTCCTTTTGTTGTCTCCCATGTTGGGTTCTCATTACTGTCTTTCTAAATTCCATATATATGTGTTAATATACTGTATTGTTGAAAAACACCTTAAATTTTTAACATCTTTACTATTTTCTAACTTAAGGGATATTACTTTATTAACTATATGTAGAGACTGAAAATGACTTCTAAAGATCAATTATTATTTTCACAAGCAACACTTGTCCTTCAGATACAGGCTGCAGGCAGTAAATTTTAAAACTTGTTCATAAAGTAGCATTTCAGATATGCAGTTTGTTCATTTATCTATGGCTCACACTTCTTTGGATGACAAAAAAAGGCCGTGTCATAGCCCCGAATTTCACTGTAAAAGTTTGTGACAAAGAATATCATGCTTTCTAACCCAAGTATTATTATGCTACTTGGGTAGACTGATGGTTTAGATTATGAGAAATAAGTGAAGACAGGGATCAGGAAGTTACTCAGCTGATACAAGTCAACTTCTAACAAGTTCAGCCCAAAATCATGTTTCTGAACTGTATAGATGAGCTAATTATAATGAGCACAGAAACTAGAAATTTTCCACGTATTTTCTTTATCTATACTTAAAATAATCCCTGTCTATATCCTGTGATTGAATTAAACATGAAACCGTAAAATATGACTTGCTATGATTCATGTTAATACCAAAAAGCTGATAAATTTAGGGTCCAAGTTCTCACTCATGCATGTCCCCAGGGATGTTGCCAAGCAGGCATCAAGATGGACTGACCAGTCATTTTTGCTATATTCTTACAGCTCTCTGTGTGTCAAGAATAGAAAACTTCTTCTAGCTCATGATTGTTACATGAATAATGTAGAGGGTATATTTCTCACATGTACCATATCTTCAAACCTCTCACAGAGCTACATTCCATTATAAAAGTAAATGAAAAGTTAATCTGCAAACTTCCTTTACAGTATAAAAGAAGATATGAAAAGTTGAAATAAAACAGAGGGGAGGGTCAAATTACTTTGTGATTTGGGGAGGGTAGATTCCAAATGAGAGAAAGGTGGTATCTTATTAGAACTTATTTAAGAATTTATACCATCATTTACCCACCTCCCCCCTCCATGAGAATTATTTCCTAGCAATTAGTCTCTCTTAGAGAGCCAGAACTTCATTTTATAAACCATGAGTTTTCTAGTCCACTAATCTCTAATCACTCTACCTCGAACCCTTCCAATTATCTGCCAGGACAATTTCAAAGCCTGAAACTCCTCACTTCTTTCTTCTGCTTCTTCTGCCCTGAGACTGTAGACTATTTCTAAACGAAGTCAGATAGCCATGTGGACCGGCGTATGCAAACTCTCATCATACGTTTTTTTCCCCGAATTGTTTTTAACTTACAAGATTGCCCTCAGTAAATAAACAACAGCTGTCCACTTGTCAGCCCTGGAGACACTCCTGCCCTGTTTTTTGACAACTCCTCTCCCTGCCTTCTACGTGATAATTTGTGTTTAATAACCTTGACTCCTCACATAGATTCCTTCTCTTGCCTGACCACAAGGATTTGAATTGTGTTTTGAACTGTCATTATTTGCACTTGGCCTTGCTTTTCAATAAAGGTCATTCAGCGTAAAATACAACACTACTCTTTGAGGATAGGTCTAGGCACCTTTGGCTTTCACATACAAGAATACAGTAGCAGCCACTGAGGTAACCTGTTCCCATCACCTATCCAAAAATTACTACCTAGACAGGTGCTCCTTCTTCTTGGCTCCTTCCAGATGGCGGTCATTTCTGAACACTTTTCAAACTGATTTAGGCTTCAACACTGCCTGGAAAAGGAAAGGCTACCCACTCCAGTATTCTGGCCTGGAGAATTCCATGGACTGTATAGTCCACGGGGTCCCAAAGAGTCGGACACGACTGAGCAACTTTCACTTTCACTGTTTGATCATCTTTTATCCAACTCCTGGTCTAATTTTTATCGTGTTTCCTTTTGTGTTCTTCTCAGCTCTCACAAGTCCCTAGAAACCTGCCAAACACTCCACTCCTCATTTGCAGTAAATATTCTACTCTATCAGTTACTCCAAAGTCATTCAACAACATTAAGGCTCTTGACTTCTTAACATTCCAGGGACAAGTGCCATTTTCTCAAGAGCTGAGTTAGGAAATGCCTTGAGTTTGGAATTTCCATCTATAGCCTTAACACTTGAGTCACTGGCAGGATCCTTGCAAATAGGGCAGAAACACAGTGGACTCCAAACCTTAGCCCCACCATCTGGAGATCTGCTAACTAAATTGGTTTTATTTGAAATAGATGGAAAAACTAAACAGAGGAAAGGGTATAAAATATCAAAGGCACAACAAATAAAAAGGGGTTCAGTTCAGTTCAGTTGCTCAGTCGTGTCCAACTCTTTGCGACTCCATGAACTACCGACAGTAAATTGAGGAGCCTGGAAAATGTTTTAAATGCTCATGTCGGAAGGTGTGAAAGCCAGCATCAGTCACCAGGAAAAGCATAGTAGAAAACAATTAGCAGCAAAGCAGAATGCATATACTAGGATGGCCGGGCAAATAAAGCAGGATGGGAGCAAAGGCACATCTCTCCAAAGATGGAGCTCAGCTGTGGATGACAGCAACACAGCATGATGACAAGGGTAAACTGGGGGACTGATCAGCCTGAGAACCAGTGCCAAGGTCTCAGAGAAGAGGGGGAGAGAGCACATAACACCACATTAACAAATGACAATTCTCTTTTAAAACAAGTTTAGAATTTCCTTGTATAGATTGGCATACACTCTTATCCAATTTGCTATTACCCTATTTTAAATCAGAAGTACATGCATGGAGCAAGTATACTCCATGTTCTATATGAAAGTTTCCTGGGCATATTTGGCACCAGGAATAAAGCATATGAGTATAGTAGTAATACCATGATTACATATATTTAGCATATCATCCTAATGTTTTGGGGACAGTATACTTAATTTTATGATAACGAATCATACATATTTGTTGTTGTTTAGTCACTAAGTCATGTCCAACTCTTTGAGACCCTATGGATTGTAGCCCACCAGGCTCCTCTGTCCATGGGATTTCCCAGGCAAGAATACTGCAGTGGGTTGCCATTTCCTTCTCCAGAGTATCTTCCTAACCCAGGAATCAAATCCATTTCTCCTGTATTGGCAGGCAGATTCTTTACCACTGAGGCACCAGGGAAATTCTGGTGAGAAGGGGACAGCCTAAGATAAGAAAGATGAAATGGTTAGATAGCACACCAACTTAATGGGCATGAATTGGAGCAAATTCCAGAAGATAATGGAGGACAGAGGAGCCTGGCATGCTATAGTCCATTGGGTAGCAAAAAGTAGGACACGACTTAGTGACTGAAAAACAACAGCATATAATATGTGTGTGCTCAGTCACTTTAGTCATGTCTGACTCTATAACCCCATGGACTGTAGCCCACCAGGCTCCTCTGCCCATGGGATTTTCCAGGCAAGAACACTGGAGTGGGTTACCATGTGCTCCTCCAAGGCATCTTCCTGACCCAAGGATCAAACCCATATCTCCTGCATCTCCTGCAATGCAGGCAGATTCTTTACCACTGAGCTACCAGGAAAGCTCATATAGTATAATAGTTTACAGTATAATATAGTCAATATTATAAAGCGGAATTTGTTTCCAAGCCTTCCACCAAAGCACCAACTTCTCTCCTCTTCTGGCTAGCTCCTAAGTTGCTTGCACTCCTCATTGTCTGAGATTGGATTTAAAAGGATTTTCCCTCCACTCAGCAGAAATCTTGCTTTGTGGTTGCTCTTTGCATTGTCCAGAAAAGAAACCAGTCCTGCAGCCTCCGAGGGTCCTGCTACCTTTCCCTTCTCCAACACCATTATTATCTAAGCATCAGTGTTCAGGGCATATTCTTCTCATTTATCTCTCTTTCTCTCAAAGCTTTTCTAACAGAATTAAAACTTCTCTTTCAGAATTCTCTGCAACTCTAATCATGTCAGCATCAGCTCACATTCTCATATCTCAAAAATTATGCAAAGGCCAATTAATAAAGACTAGAGACTTGCCCACTCCAGCTCCCCCAGAGAACTATAGCAAAAATGCAGCCTGCATCCTAAGCCACTTCATTTCGAACCTAGTTGATAGATCATTATGGAAGGGAATACTGTTAGAGAGTTGATGGCAAGCAAAGGCCACAGAATAGCCCACTGTGGGTAACATCCTAAGATCAAACCATGTGGAAGAAGACAAGTATGAAGATGGAGGAGGTGGTGGGGGATGGAAAAAGGGCAAAGAGGAAGAGAAGGAAGAAGAAAATGGTATTCTTTTTCAAAAATATATGAGATGCCACCACTTTTACAAGATAAGTAAGACTGCTCAGTTAGACCCTAGATAAAACCACTTATCCTAATGGTTTACCTTATTCCCACACTTGTCACTTTTCTCTGAGCCATGGAGATCTAAGTTGTCAATTAATAGATAGTGTAAGTTTACCTAGATGTCATGTAAGCTTTTAGCCATGTAGAAATATTTACAACGTTGTAATTCTCTTTCAATGATCTAGTGCTTAAACTCTGTTTTTCCAAGGAAAATCAGTGTTTAGCAAACAATAAAAAATTACAGAGCCAGTGATCTTCAGGATAGGAAGTAATACAATTAATATTTTTTAAATGGCTCTACACTTCTCTGAGGCTACAAAATATAATCTCAGTTCTGAAAATGTTTGTAGTATATGTATATATATAATATATATTATATAAGTTTTGAGATATAATTGCATATTTAAAATTTCCTAATACTAAGCATATGGATTAATTTTAAATGAAACAGTTTTGTTCCAGTAAATGTTTTGTCTCTGATTTTAATACCTGACTGCCATTTAACAAGCACAATTCAAACTGGAAAAAAGCTAGATGATGGAATATGATATAATTAGAAAACACTTCTTATATACATATAGCACCAATGTCTCTGAAAGAGTTAATATAACTTCCAAAAATACCAAACCAGGGACTATGAAAAAGCAGGGAGAAAACCAGTTCAATATGATATCGATTTTTGGAATTTTTGAGTTCAGAGCATAAGTTCCCCACTTGGTCTATAGATCCCATCTAGATATTCCTGGAACCAATATCCATAGTTCAGGCAGAGAGCTCAAGAGAGATCTAGCAATATAAATAACCTTTGACCAAATTAATTCCAACGTGGTTTAGCCATAGGTCTATAAATGTGCTCCTGAGAACCCTTGGACCTGGCATATTTTCCATCTTGCTGTGAAATGCCCAGATATACTCCAGCCGGCAGGTAAATAATGGATGGCATTTAATAAAATCAAATCAAAGCTAACATTTTGAATCAATTTCCTTCCCTAATATAGCAGCTGAGATTTAAAGCAAATGCTTTAATTGTGAATTTCTTCTGGCCAATCTCATTATAGCATTAAAACAGTGCCTCCTACAATTTTGTCACTCCCACCTGCCAGTACTAATGTTGTAGTTGTGTAGGCATAACCCATGTGCATTTAGGCCCAAATTTAAAATATTCTGGAAGTTGGTGCTCCTTTTCAGTATACTTTTCTATATACAAACAGGAAGAAGTTACGTCTAGACAAAATCTGTCTCTTAGGATATTTTGTCATAAGCATTTTCCTCACCATTTTTAATCTTCTTCACAATACTGCTTTGTCAGATAATAGCGGTTAAATTCCTAAACATAAATAGCAAAGAATTGTAAATAAAGAACAGAATAAACAGCTCCTTGCTCCAAATGAATACATTTCCTATTATATTTTGTCAGTGTAGTTACGGCTTAAAAGATACAAAAGGAATATCCAAAGCAGTGGTATAAACAAATAAATATTATCTAAAAATGTAACAGCCTTTATTAGGATTTTAGGGCTTTCTATTTCTTTTGGCTAATAGAGTGAACAATTCAAATAATACGTTTGAAACTGATTGATAAATCCATTAAAGAGCTTATTTTCCCTAAATCCTAACTTCCAAAACATATGGAAAATTGCCCTAGGGTGAAGAAAGTTGTTGCTTTTATCACACTGTGCATCTAAATTCCCAAGATGATTGATTTAACGAGGTTCGTACATTAGAAGCCTTTTCCATTGTTACAATAAGAGGAAATCAGGAGAAAGATTAATGCCCTCCACATGGGGCCACTGTATTAAAATGTCTTTGAAACGTCTTCACCCCAGGAACACTTCCCATTCATGCCAGCGCTTGGTAAAGTTGGTCTCAGTAAAGAATTTATTAGCTGTAGCCAATGAAGCTGTTGTGTTGGAAATACATACCTGAGACATGCTTACTTTCAAAGAGACATATAAGCCAGTCAGTCTGCAAACAAACTTCGATGTCACAGCTTGGTTACCAGGGAAGCACAGCTCTGCTACCACCCACAGGTCTGCAAACCGGAAGCAAAGCCATGCACCCTCCTATCACTTAGAAAACCTCTCAGACCTAGAGGTTGAAGGCGTCTTTTCTAAAAAGACAGGATGTTTTCTTGTCCTCGCCTTCCCTTTTTTCCACATATACAAGAGAAAAGAAAACATTTCAATCCGGTCTGACAAGTCATTGGGATGATGATATCTATCTGAGTCCTTCCCTTCTACTATCACTCTGACTATATCAAAGAGGTGACTTTAGAAGAATAGTTTTTGTAAAGCCTGATTAAGCTCAGGTCTATATACCACATGCAGCCAATCATCCCACTAATGACATTAACTGGGCACCAGCCATAGGGCTGGTAAGGTGCTACATATTGGCATATCCACATGAAACCATTTATAAACCAAAAATACTATTTATTTCATGACCATGAAGTAAATAATTAAGTCCAAAGTATGTAGCCTTTACAGTAATAAAAGTGAGATATAATCGAAATCATACTGACAGATACCAAATGTCATAGAAAGACAGTTGTTGGCACACATGGAATACAAGACCAACAAGCCTCGAAGCAGATTATCTATCACATCAATCTTATTCCCTGGTATTCTACATTTCTGCTTCTTAGCTTTACTCACACTCCCCTGGTCTGGAGTATTGTATCTCCTCTCCATGCATTCATGGGATACTCTTCATAAAGACCCTACTGAAATCCTACATTTCTCATGGCAACGCCAAACTCCAACAACCTCTCACTTCTGTAAATTTTTACACTTTTTCGATCTCCACCTCATACTTCAACAACTATCGTTCTATACCACTTGTTATTTTTTTCTCTTGGTTGATTTTATAATCCTAGCTAGCTTGCAAGCTTCCTGAGGGTAGGAACTAAATCTTCCATAACTTCTGCCTCCCCACAACACTTACAGAGGAGTGAGCATATTGTTATTTGCACTTAACAAATACTTGACAATTTGATTTGTTCTAGGTCGGACTGGTGTGAAGAACTGACTCATTTGAAAAGACTGTGATGCTGGGAAAGATTGAAGGCAGGAGGAGAAGGGGACGGCAGAGGATGAGATGGTTGGATGGCATCATCGAGTCAATGGACATGAGTTTGAGTAAACTTCGGGAGTTGGCGCTGGACAAGGAGGCCTGGCATGCTGCAGTCCATGGAGTCTCAAAGAGTCGAACCTGACTGAGTGACTGAACTGAACTGAACTGAACTGAGGTTGGACTGGTAGAGAAACAGTTCTTTTTAAAAAAAAGTTGAGGAATATAGAATACATTTATTTACCAATTTAAAGTAAAAAATGAAACAGTTGTCAAATTATATAGAAAACAAGGACACTGGGGTACAAATAATAAAGTTGTAAATGTTTGATTAAGTCATTAGTTTAAAACAGTAAAGATCAGAATCATAGAAAAAAATCCATAAGACACAAAAAGAACAAACGTTAATGTAAGAAGATTCATAGCCTCTTTGCCCTATTCTGAAAATTTCTAGCATTGCTTCTTGAGCATCCCCCCCAATTTTAAGGGAGGATAAAAAGAAAAACTGCTGAGGCAGCTATTGGGAAATGAGGTAGGTATGAATATACAGACCCGACCAGGGTTCCAGTTCTACACTCATATCAAACAGCAGAAAGATTTGGGAAAGTTATCTAAACTCTTTCAGTTAGAGATTTCACATCTGTAAAAATCCGAGTGATAAAACCTAGCACACTAGGTTGTTGGGAGGATCAAGTGAGTTCTTAGTTTACAACTGACTCTCAGTAAATGGAGTAAATATAATCATGTTGTTACCCACAACAGGCTTTGAAATTTTTACTGATAATTACTTAGAAGAAAAAAGTATCATTTATTCCTATTTGAAAATATGCTTCCTCTTAGAAATTAGCATGTGTACCCATATGTTAAATCACTTCAGTCGTGTCCAACTCGTCGGACTGTAGTCCACCAGGGATCTCTGTCCTTGGGATTCTCCAGGCAAGAATACTGGAGTGCGTTGCCATGCCCTTCTCCAGGGGACCTTCCCAACCCAGAGACAGAACACATGTCTTATGTCTCCTGCATTGGCAGGCAAGTTCTTTACCACTAGCACCACCTGGGAAGCCCAGAAATTAGCATATCTATAAGCAAATTTCAAGAACTGGACCCTGTAAGAGGAGATCACTACACAGAGACTAAACAGCATGGTGGTAGTACAGAGAGAGACCGGGTGAGCCCGCCAGACCCTAAACTTTGCAATTGTCTTTTCTCTCCATTTTGTATTTCACCCTTCCCATTCTTTGGGCTATTTCTTCAAGTATTCTTGACCTCTTCCTAACTAAATCTTACTTTCACCCCTTCTTCTGAGTTACCTTTCACCCATCTTGTTGCTATACAAACTAACTCCTGAAAAGTGAAAGTGAAGTTGCTCAGTCGTGTCCTACTCTGCAACCCCATGGACTGTAGTCTACCAGGCTCCTCTGTCCACAGGACTTTCCAGACAAGAATACTGGAGTGTGTTGCCATTTCCTTCTCCAGGAGACTTTCCCGACCCAGGGATTGAACCTGGGCCTCCCACACTGTAGGCAGATACTTTACCATCTGAGCTACCAGGGAAGTCCATTAACTCCTGAGAACACAGAAATTTCAAAAATGAAGAGAAAAGTATTGACTCTCTTTCATGTGTATAGTAAGTTGAGCCACATGAAATTGTTGTTTTGTAGGTAAAATTTATAGACACAAAAATATACAGTATGTAACTATGGTGGTTTAGTTGCTAAGTCATCTCTGACTCTATGACCCCATGGATTGTAGCCTGCCAGGCTCCCTTGTTCATGGGGTTTCCCAGGCAAGAATCCACAAGTGGGTTCCATTTCCTTCTCCATGGGATCTTCCCAATCCAGGAAGCAAACCTGGGTCTCCTGCATTGCAGGCAGATTCTTTACCAACTGAGACTCCAGGGAAGCCATGTAACAGTATGTCTACTTACAAATATTACAAATATCTTCTAATGCTCTAACTGTCCTGAGTTTGTAAAAAGTGAAGGTAACTTCACTTTGGTAACATTGAAAAGTCATGTTCAAAGTGTATTGAAATTTTAATTGGTTTTGAATAACCTTAAAACTCCTTTCCATTTGGCCAAGATGTAACTACAAATTGTAAGTTAAATGCTTTTTCAAAAAATGACCCATAGAACATGGATCAGTGTGTAGGGGTATGTAGTTAGGGTTCTTTGGTTGTAAGCAACAGAAGCCCACTCTGGCTAACTTAAGCATGAAAAGTAACTTGATAAAAGATAATTCATAGAATTTTTAAAAATCTGAACCATCAGGTCTTGGGAAAAGTGGAAGAAGACCAACCATGAGCTCTCAAGAGCAAGAATTAATGCGCAGAATCTTTAGGAAACTCCCAAAGAAACTCCATTTTAAAAAACATAATTGATTTTATTTTTTTAGGATAATTTTAAGTTTATGGCAAAATGAGTGGACAGTAAAGAGTTTTTCCATATACTCTCTCTCTCTATGTATGCATAGACTCCCCCATTACCACCCAAAGCTTATAGTTTACATTACAGTTCACTCTTGGTGTTGTATATTCTATGGATTTTGAAAGATGTACAATATGTGTCCAACATTATAGTATCATACAGCGTAGTTTCACTGCCCTAAAAATCCTTTGTTCTCTACCTATTCATCTCTAACTCCACATAACCCCTAGCCACCATTGATTTTTTTAACTATTGCCACAGTTTTTCCTTTTTCAGAAATCTATATAGTTGGAATCAACAGTATTTGTCCTAAAACTTATCTGAAAAATGTAATAAATAAGTGTTAGTCACTAAGTCGTGCCCGACCCTTTGCAATCCCATGGACTGCAGCCCACCAGGCTCCTCTGACCATGAGATTTTCCAGGCAAGGATACTGGAGTGGGCTGCCATTTCCTTCTCCAGGGGATTTTCCCGACCCAGGGATTGAACTCAGTTCTGCACTGCAGGCAAATTCTTTACTGACTGAGCTACAAGGGAAGTCCACAAGTGGTAATAAAACTCTTCAAAGTTAATATAAGAGTGCGTAGAATATGGCTTGGGACATCATAAGTCTCAAAAAAATTAGTTGCATATTATCCTCCCAACAGTCCTGGCATACAACTGTTACTAACTCCACCATTACAGTCACCCTTCACAATTTCAGCTTGTATTTATACCAGTCTCCCTGGAATATGATCCTAGCTTTCCCCCCAAACTATTTTCCTTTGTCTCATCGCTCAGAAAACCAACATAGAATACTTCTTTGGGCTGACCTGATTTTTCCAACCTACTTGTTGCCCCCATAATCAGTCTCTTGGTCTGATCTCTAATGACTTCAAATATGTCGGCAAACCAATGAACAACCTGATCCAAGGTATTCAAAACATCACCCTCATGTTGTGTAGAAAAGAAGATCACAGTAGTTAGGAGGACATCAATTTGGTAGTGAAACTACCACTCAAGTTAGTTAAAATATAGTGGGGGATAAAATCCTATACTCTGGAAATCTGACATCTATGCTAAAAATTATCTTGATAGTGTTCTTTTATGCCTAGATTTCACATAAATGTTTCAAATACTTCAAACAAGGTGACTTGGACAAGAGCTCAGTGGTGCTCAGATCTGTTCCAGGGATGGAGTCAGGCCATGGGATCATAAAGCAATGGCAAGCCATTGGAGAGGGAAAAAAGTAGATTACCCACTAAAAGTTTCAGTGGATCTTATTAACATGTGAAAATAAAGGTTCAAGGAAACTAAAGAGTACTCAGAATATACAGGTAAAGGATGAGGTTTATTTTAGTAAATTCAGTTAGCTTGTTACTGAGCAAAGAATAAGGAAGTGACAAGCACATGCATATAGACAGTGATGTTCCACCATGCATTGTAGTGAACTACCCACTAGCGAGTTCTCTGCCTTTTCATTACTAACAGCACTCAGTTTATTCAAATACAAGTCAGTATATTCTCAAAAATCTGGGCTTCTAGTCAATCCCAAGAAGATAAGCTTGTCCGATTCAATTTTGGTAATTCTACTTCCCTTGCAAATGATTACTTTAGGAATAGACATGTACTACCAAAAAATGACCAAAAAGAAATAAAAGCAGGGACTTCCTTGATGGTTCAATGGTTGACTCCACCTTCCAATGCAGGGCTCAGAGGTTCAATTCCTGGTAGGGGAACTAAGTCCCACCTACTTCAGGGTACAGCCAAAAATTTTAAGAAAGGAAGTAAAGGGAAAATTCTGAAGATGGATTGATGGGCAAGTTTTATCACTATTTTTTAAAAGGCCAGGAAAAGGAAGTATCAAACCTTTATTCTCTCTTTCCTATATTTTGAATAACAAAATAGTTTATAAGGAAAAATTCTTTATTCAAGAATTGCAACTAACAAATGCAGCCCTTAAGAGAATAATTAATCTAGGCAACAACCATCGATAGATGACAAAACATTATGCAAAAGCTGACGTGGAACTTTATAAAGAATGATTCTTATTGACAACTTCTGAATCCATTGATGAATCATAATATCACTAACAGTAGAACAACTAGTTATTACCTGTCTTCTGATTCGGACTTTTAGGAAGTACACAGTATCACTTATAAAATTATTCCTACAAAATAAAACAAAAGTGAATCTGAATCTGTTTAAGTCTTGATATTTAAATACTTAAATATGAGGAAGAGGATCAAGTTTAATGCATCACAAGGAAGCAATCAGCCAAATCTCATATGTGGATGGTCTACATAATAAATATAACCCAATGTTGACTCTTTGTGGCCCCACGGACTGTAGCCCACCAGGCTTCTCTGTCCATGGGAATTCTCCAGGCAAGAATATTGGAGTGGGTTGCCATGCCCTCCTCCAGGGGATCTTCCCAACTCAGAGATCAAACCCAAGTCTCCTGCATTGCAGGCGGATTCTTTATTGTCTGAGCCACCAGGGAAGCCGATGCCTATGCCTTCTCCAGGGGAATGTTCCTGACCCAGGAATTGAACTGGGGTTTCCTGCATTGCAGGCAGGTTCTTTACCAGCTGAGCTACCAGGGAAACCCAAAAAGAGACTTCAACAAATATAACAGTCAACAAGCAGTGTCTGGATCTTATTTGGATTCTTTTTTTTTTTTCTTTAGATAGTTGGGGAAAATTGAACATAGTAGTAAATGACTTTAAAGAATTATTACTTTTATATGTGACAAATGTATATGATTATGTTAAAAAGTTTGTATTTGCTAAATGCACGCTGAACTATTTATGGGTAAAATATGTGATGTTTGTTCTAACATAGCCCAATTTAATAAAAAGGGTGGGGGGGGAAGTGGAGGAAAGGAATAAATGAAACAGACTGGCAAAATGTTGATAATCATCAAAGCTGGGAAAGATGTAGGCTTGAAGTTTTTCAAAATTGAAAGATTTTAGAGACATAGGGGAAACCTGACACAGAAGGACACACCATCTTTCCATTTCCAGATTCTGATTATTACTATGACCCTGATGGGGCACTTCTTCTAAGGCAGAGCAGAGACAGGGAAAGAAATTCAGGCACTGATGACATCATTGAGCCACTGGATTAACCAGCCCTAACACCATCCTACTCTGTGATTTTACCATGTCAAGTAATAAATGCTGTATTATTTCAACTAATTTTAAGATGGGTTTTCTAGTACTTGCAGCCAAAATTATCCTAATTGATATGAAGTTACATAAAAGTATTTATTGCTGTTTTTTAAATTATTATCTTTAATTAGACAAGGATTACCTGCTCATTGAAAAAAACAAGCAATAGAGAAGCATATAGGCCACAAAGTTATTTCTCTCCATGTCTCCGCCTACCCTTTCTCCCACTCCTTGGCAGATGCATCTACTATAAACACATTTTTATTTAACTGGAATATCTGCACCTATGTTCGCCAGATGATATTGTGAGTATTCCTTTGTGAATCTGTGTGCCTCTGTGTCTATGTGTATTCTCATACGGGCCTTAATCCTTTTGGGACAAAGAACTTGGCTTTGCATTTCGCTATGATTATCTCCCTAAGTGGCTAATGTAGCGCTAAAATTTCACCAGGCACTCAGTAAACATTTGTTGGTAGGTGATAATGATGTTAAAAAAAGAATAGCTGGGCTCACAAGAATCATTTCCAAACTGCACACAAACTGAACTCCAAGTCTGCAAATGCAATACTGTACCTTCCGCACCCCCGCAGAAAAATAACAATAGATCACAACGGAAGATATCAGCAGGTGTGCAACATGCAAATGGCAAGCATGGAAACTGAAGTGACTGACATTCTGAAGACATTTTCCAGCAAGATAAATTGTCAAAGCTGAGAACATTTGAACAGCAGGGCACAGCAAAGAGGCATTACATCTTCACATTTCAAGTCATTTGGCTGTGCACAGCAGAGTTACTTATAAAACTTAGGAAAGAGAAATCTACATTAACTGTTGAGCCATCCATAGGACTGCATTTGGTAAGGAGAGAGGGCATATGTGCCCATCTGTTCCGGATCTAGCTACCTTCCCAACCTTCCCTCTCTTGTCATTTTTAGAATGTAAACATTTTGAATGTAGGGAGGAACTGGGTTCTGTGGTATGTTCTGAACAGTTTCCAGCACTTTGAGCACTTAGAACATTTTTAAGGAATAACAACATTTTGCATTGGACTGGAGGGAATAGAACTTCCCCTTCATTTGCTAAAATGAGAATATCTTTTATTCACCAAAAGCTGTTCTTTGGCTGACCAATTTAGTAAAAGAATAAAGAACTCTTCCTCTCAAGCTTAGAGGAGACCTGTTCTTAAACAATGAAATGGCAATTCAAGAAGACCTGTAGTATCAGAGGATCAGTTTGTAAAAGTAGTACTTCTCTGAACCACAAAGATAGCTTAAGGTTGTGGAAGCTCAACTGGACCCAGCCAGGGGTTCTGCTTTGGGAGGCCCAGTCTCTAGAGCAGATGTGGAAGAAAATTGTGCAAGATTAGACCAGGCAGAAAACATTTTGATTCCACACACTGAAGTTGCAAAAGAGGAGAGGGGTTAGTATCAATCTTGTAGAATTTTTAAGAAATAATAATGAACTCCTTCTTGAAATGAAAATTTAAAAATTTTAAATCCTATTTGGAATTTAGCCTACAAATATCATTGCTCAAGTGTGAAACCGGTATGGAATTAAAGTGAGTCATTGTGCATTGTAATAGTGGAAGATTGGGAAACAATGTAAACATCCATCAATATGGGACAGATTGAGTCATTTATGGCACATCAATACAATGGAAAACTATGTAGCTATAAAAAAGAATGAAAAAGTGCACTATATAGTAATGGAAAGATCTGAATTTAAAAAATACAGAATAGTATATATAATAAAATGTTTTAGTATAAATGAAAGACAAATATCTATATTAGTGGCAAGTACATGCATAAACAAAACTCTGTAAGGGCACAAAAGTTTCACAGTAGCTACCTGGGGAAAGTAGAAACTGGTCATGTGTGAGAAATAATTGAAGGAATGTTTTATACTGTGTAGGTTTTCACAGATTCTCATTTTGAATCATATGACTATTTAAACCATTTTAAATTAACTTCCTTTTATACCTATACTGAAACTTAAAATCAAGTAAACAGGCCAAATTTCTCATTTAGAATGACTTTTTTAAAATGCATTCTTCTAAATATTATAAGAGAAAGCCATGCCCAGCCTTCCCTGATTGCCTCAAAAAATAAAAAATTAATAAAAAAAATTGGAGCAGGTAAAAAAGATGTAAGCATACAACACACTATTTTTCCCTAGACAGCTGTTAACCTGAACATATAAATATTTGAAGTGGTGAGCTGCTAATGTAAAATGAAAGATATAACCTCAGGGGTAGAACTGAATGCACAAGGGAATGACTACAATTTAGAGAAAGAAAAATACATAGAATCAGACTAATGCTAAAACCTCAATTTTGTCCTCAGAGACTGTAAACAAGAAGTCTGGGTGAGTGACAAACATTATAAGATCTTCAACAATGAAAGCTGGTTTATATTCTCCACTCCATTTACGTCAATAACAGTTATATTTATGGAATGTATAGCCAGCCTCACCCAAAGGCCCTATTACCACAGAAAATAAAAGTGTGGATAAAGGGCAACTCTGCCCATTGCCCCTGGTGAAAATAAATTGTTGAGGATACAATCTAGTCAAAGAATGAATGCCTAAAGGCATCTGTTAAAAGTTTTCATTTAATTCTTAAAACCTTTCGCTGTATATTTATTTTCTGTATTTCTCAGTTGTTTTGAAAATAAGCACCTATGGTAGTCGGGGAAGTAAATGCTGTATTAGGTTCTCTACCAAGGCAATATGGGTCCTTCTCTCTCAGTAATAGCACAAAACAAAAAATCCAAATACTATCATTGCCTACATTTTCCTCTTTTTTCTTATTAAAACAGTTTTTTTTTAAATGACCATTGCTTTTCAAGGTTGATTAAATGAGAACTAATCCAGTATTACAGTAAAAAATGCAATGAACATAAATGATTAACCAGCTAATTATTTATATTTGCTATTTAATTTAGAAATTTAATTATTAATGTAAATCAATATAATGTAGGCATAATGTTCTCTGATGGTAATAAACAATTTCACACTGTTATTCAGATAAAAATCTTTCATTTGAAAATGAAGTCACTTTTTTAAAGCAGGGAAAATACACTTGGCAAGATTGGAGTCTCTCCAAATAACTCACAGAAGCACAAACAGGAGTTAATAATCTGAGTATCATTTGACTCTATGTTTATGAAGTATCAGATGTACGAAAAACTACAGTAAAAAAAGGGGGAAAACATGTCTCAGCAAATTATCATTATATATACATGGTTTTTAGGTTTCTTTTAAATCAGTTATCTTTCCTAAAACTCTGGACCACAGTATATCATACATGACTATTTCATTTGTCTCACATCATGAAAATTTATACCCAAGTAGTTATCAGGAGTTGCAACTTTAAAAAAATTATAAAAGTCCCTGTTTAACAATTTGGGCATGCCATACTGTGACCAAAAATCAATTAATTAGTCAATCAATCAAATCAATCCACATGTAAAAGCAAAAGTACAGTCACTCATTTTGACAACCTGCCTAAGTCACTAAGCATCAGAAAGTAGAAATAAAAACTCTTAAGGACTGGGAGGTTCTGAAAGGCTCTTAGTAGCAGAGGAGAGGGGACATTTTTACAACAACCCTTGACAGACGATCATTCACACTGGATAACTGGGTGAGCACACCAGAGATGGGGAATTAACAGTGAGCAGTTCCTTGTTGACTAGTACTGATTTTTACTGAAACGTTTTCCTTATTCCAATAACTAGCCCCCATACCTTATACCAAAGAAAAAAACAAAAAGTCTCTTTTCCCAACATGGCAGCCTTTGAAATATTCAAACACTGTTGCCAGGTTCTTTGTGGTTCCAAACCAAATACTCGAAAGCCATTCAAGTGTTTTCTCATAAGATGCTTTCCAGACTCTCCACCTTCTACTTTCTCTGATTCTCTCTGATACTCTCATATGGTGGTGTCCCTTTTAGAGTGTGACACCTAGAACTGGGCATAAGTTTAGGCTAACCAGCAGAGAGTACCCCAGGAAGTCTCTGGAGGGAACAATGCCAAGCTTCAAGTAATGCAACCTGTAATTGTGTGCCTTACCAGTCATACAACTTTTTTTGTCTTATATTGCATTTAGAATTATCTACAACGCTAAGGCCATCATAATATTATACTTTCTGATGTCTTTTATATTATTTTAATAATCTTATGATTACATATTAATATTGGCAAAATTTTATCTGGTTTATCTTTCCCATGAATATTGATTCTGTTATCTAGTACATTCAACATACCTCAAAATTGACATTAATTGTAATTTTTATAAACTTGGGTACTGTTTCCAAGACATTAAAAAGAATGTTTAATAGGAAGACTAGTGCATTATGAAACTTCATTAGAGAAAGTCTTAAAAATTGACATAAATGCATTAATTAACCAAGTTTTTTGCATTTAGTTCAGTCATACAATTAAGTCCAATTAATTGTTATCACCAATTCTACATTTTATAACCTGTCCTAAAAATACATGAAGAAGGTCTGCCAAATGACCAAGCTACTCTATACATGGATTATCGTTGAACCATCAATTTCACAATCCATTTTTTCAAAAAAAAAAAATGGAAATGGCATTACTTAAGAAGGACTTTTTGCTGGTGAATATGTGCTGCCACCCCAGAGATTAAAATTTCACATTTCTACATACAATGTACAAATTTATTTTCTCATCAAAAAGTTTTTCTCATTCACACAGATGACCTTAGAATTTGGAATTCAACCATTATGGAGTGTTAAACTTTAAAAACACTACTGAAATTACTATGAGTGGTCAAGGGGAAATAAATGGTCGTCAACAGTATGATTACTTACTTCCATTTGAATCTGGATATTTTCTTAGAGAGATGAGTTCTGTCCAGTTTCATCTCCAGTGTGGTAATAACATAGAATAGACTAGAGAAAACAGTCTTTTAAACATTATTTTATTAATATTATCCAAAGTCATATGTGGTATTTGATTTAAAATGGCTTCTCTTCTGTCAGCATTTGTTAGCTTCTTGGCAAATAGAGGAAGAATCTAGAAACAAGATACTCCTTGCTTATGACAGTATCTAGGCTGAGCAAATGAATGAACTAATGAATAAAAAAAATAGGAAGAGAGGTGGAGAGAGAGGGAGGAAGGAGTGAGAATTTTGTCTACTAACACATTGATCTTGTTAGGGTATAAATGCTTTCCTTAAGTGACTTACGGTGGGAAAGCAAATTCACCAAGGAAAAGCGCACAGAAGCAGTGGAAAAGAAGTAGACTAAAGACTTCAGACATACCACCCAAATCTTTCACATGAGTTCTTAGATAGACTTGATTAACTTATTCCAAATGATTTTTAATATTTAGTAGGAAAAGATAATCCCCTCGAAATTCAGTCTGTGGACTAATCCAGAAACATAAACCAGTTAAGAGACCTGTTCTGTCTACATGTGACATTTTGGAAGGTTTAATCAAAGTTGTAAGGATGATATAAATTATTTCTTCAATTATTTTAAAAATACTCTTTCCATAACAGATGAGTCTAATGTAAAACATTTTTTCCCTAAAGGGAAAAAATTCATCTATTGAGATGAATAGATTTCTAGAAAAAACTAATTGAGTTGATGTAATCTTATAAGAAAACATTATTATAATACAAGTAGATATGTAGAGATTAACTGATGTAAAATGCTATACCTTGCACAAGTGAAGATGAACTTGGTTTCACAAAGCAACTATGGTCATCATTAAAATTTCAGGCTATAGGGCAATCCAGAAGTTTTAAAGAATATTCCTAATTTTTGGAAAGTAGTTTGTTCTAGAAGATTTTTCATTAATGTACATTCTTTTCTTGGATCTTTTCCCTTGACATTAAGAAAATCACTTGCTTTTTTTTTTAACTTGCACTGTTCTGCCAACGACAAATTTGAAAGGCAATATTATTGTTCTTCCTCCCTCTTATTAAAGATTATAAGCATTAAAATTTTTATTCCTATTTATGTTTTGTGCCACTTTGGATAAAGTGTGTAAGATGTTATTTGTGTAACAGAGAAAGGGTGATTCTTCCTGGCTTACCTTTCTCCCGACATCATCTTAGCATGAGATTTTGTTGGTCCGAGGATGACAGAGAAAAGGAGAGATGCATTGGTACATTGAGCCACACTGACTAAGTTCTTTGGATCCTCGAAACTGGAAAAACCACCTTTTCAATGTGGTGAGCAACCTGATGTCCTCCAAGATGTGAAATCATGTGCCACTTTTTCCTTTGTCCTTAGAAAAATACCATGAGTCCCTTTGTTATACAGATATAAAACACCAATGTTTAAGAAGCTGTGACTCCTAAGTGCTAAATTGTTCATTGAGATAATGGAAAAGGCTGAGTTCAACTTCTGCATACTTTTTCCTATAAAGAAAAATTCCTTTTTCATATCTGTTTTCATTGCAGCATACTTCCAAACTGTTGCTTTCCTTGTGGGTGAGGATGTGTGATAAATCTAATTATTGCTCACAGAATAACAGGAACTAAGATTTAGAACTACTGAAAAGATATCTGACATTATACTAGTTTCAAGGATAGAAAAGTGAACTAGGGTCAGAATCTCTGAGCATGGAGCCTGCACATGTATATTTTAGAAAGCTCCATGCATCTTCTGAATCACAGTCAGGTTTGAAAAGCCTTCTACAATGGATTGTAGGTAATCCTCTCATGGTCTAACTTACCTTTAAAAACCCCAGATTTTGAAAATAATCTGCTGTTGGGCTTTTATGCTGTAATGTGACTGGAACAAAGACATATAGGAATGTTCTAAGACTGAAGGTTTTCTAAAAAGAAGTGGAAGTGAGAAGATCCAAGGACAAGACTTGAAACAGCACATGTGAGACTGGGATGATAGAAATTTCTCAGCTCACATTGGGCCTCATAGTTCAGAGTACAGGAACATCAAGTCATACTAGATTGTTCTCCTGAGATAAGCTCAACTTCCCTCATGGAAACAGACCAGAAGTCAGATTATAAAGCACAAGGGAATGGCAGGTGCCAGGGAAATATAGGCAGAGCCCTGACAGCTTCACCTGCACTCAGGAACTAGGTTATTTGTGCATGAATTATGCACAAAATTGCACGAAAAAAGACTCTGACTCTTCCATCTATTTCTTATTTTTTTTCTGTGTGTTGTTCAAGTTTGCTAAATTTGGGTCCGCACATAAGTACAAAGGTCACTCCATTCAAGATACTACAATTCATCACTAGCTCAAAACATCCTCTGCCTCCAGGACAAACAAATGAGAGCAGAAAGGTTTTATGATCTGGCATTCTTGACATCTGACTTCTTATCCATCAGCAGCTCAAGATGACATCTAAATGTTAGCACACGCTCTAGGCCCTGACAGAGACAAACATGTTGCGACAGCGGTTGCTGCTACCATGCTCAGATTCACGTGGATAATAGATGGGACTTTGCAGGTTGCCTCACAGTCAGTGATGAGGCTGTATCTCAGCAAGTGAAAAGTGCATCACCATACTATCTGTATGAGACTCAGAAAACTACCATGCTGCGATGAAACATGTGCAGGATTTACGGTATGTAATGCCTTCTGTGCCATATAATGCACAAGAATCTTTGGACTCTTCTTTTTTTTGGCTGAAAGATCTCATTGCTGAATGTGCTGATACAGTGAACTTTCCCATGGCTACAGGAAGATTCTAACATTTCATACAGATTTATATAGAAGATTCCTATTACTGGGTAAAAAGGAAAAAGTCACCTGTTAATCTTGTTGCCAAATTCCTTCCAAAGGAGTTGTACAATTTTACACCTTCTTCCCCTAGAAATGTAAGAACGTGCCTACTTCCACAAACTTGCCAACAAGAGTATGTTACCAAACTTTTGGGTGATGATAATGTGATAGATGAGAAACACACCTTGGTGACATTTTGACCTAATTTTCGCTTGAGATAAGCGAGGTTGAGTATCTTCACATGAGTCTAGGGATCACGTACACTTTATTTTTCTGTGTTGTACATGTTTATATCTTTTGCTCACTTTTCTATTGAGTTCTAGTCTTTTTCTTCTAAATTCCTAAGATTTGCAAAACTCCTTAAATTAGCTTATAGATTTAATGTAAGTCCAAGAAAAAATGCCAACAGTTTTTTTTTTCTGAAATAGACAAGAAGTTGTGGGTTTTTGGATGCTTCTTGCTTGTTTATTTTTCTCTAAAAACTTGAGAAACAACTTGGGTTTGCTTTATATATATATAGAACAACTTAGAAGATTTGAATATTTCTTGTTAACTTTTATCTAGGTACCATATTTTATCTTTATGTTACTATTGAAAATGAGGTCTTGGCTTCAATTATATTTTGTAATTCATTTTTGTCTCTATTTAAGCAATTTTTGTATATTTTAACATCATATCCTGTTACCCTTCTGATCTTTATAGTCATTTTTAACAGATTTTCTTGAAATTTTCCAGTTATCTGTTTTAGACTGTCTTTTTCTTTCCTATTTTTATCATTTTAATTTTTTCTCATATTTAATTGTGCTAGCTAACACTACAATACAATTTTTGACATCAGTGCTAAAAACAAGTATCATTGTCTTATTCCTAACTTCACTGAAAAAGACTCTGACTCTTCCTTTACTGTGTAAAATGGTGTTTGGAGGAGGATGACACAATTACGTCATCAGTGTGTATATGTATTTCTACATTTAGATAGACAAATAGATATAGCTAATCTACCCATCACCATCTTAATGTTTTTTAATTAAATCAGAAATGGAGACTGAATTTGGTCAAATGCCTTTTTAGCACCTATAGGCAATCATATAATTTCTTCCTGAATCTCTTAATATTAATAATATCATGGCAAACCATGCCAGTATTCTTGCCAGGAAAATCCCATGGACGGAGGATCCTGGTAGGCTACAGTTCATGGTGTCGCAGAGTCAGACACGACTGAGCCACTTCACTTTTTCTTTTTTAATCCCTATTTTTATGGGATAAACCTCACTTGGCTATGAAGAATTATTTTTTACTGTACTGTTGAATACTGTTTGCTTGTATTTCATTTAATATAGCAAATGCATAAATATTTAGAAGTGATACTGATTTGTAGGGGGTTTTTTGTCTTGTAAAATTTTAGTAGTCTTGGTCTCAGTATTATTCTCCCTTCATAAGTGAATCTGTTTTCTTTATTAAACTGGAACAACTTAATTCGCATAGGAAACTGCAGCCATATGACATTTTTAAAGGATAACACGTTGACCATTTTTTTTTCCTAAACCCACCTTCCTTTTCCTCAACCATCCAATTTAAGTCAATGACTATTTTCCAGAGTACTTATTGAGAATCCTATATATGTTTACACGCTTATGGCAGAAAGTAAAGAAGAACTGAAGAGCCTCTAGATGAAAGTGAAAGAGGAGAGTCAAAAGTTGACTTAAAACTCAACTTTCAGAAAAATAAGATCATGACATCTGGTCCCATCACTTCATGGCAAATAGATGGGGAAACAATGGAAACAGTGACAGACTTTATTTTTGGAGGCTCCAAAACTACTGCAGATGGTGACTGCAGCCATGAAACTAAAAGACGCTTACTCCTTGGAAGAAAAGTTATGACCAGCCTAGACAGCACATTAAAAAAGCAGAGACATTATTTTGCCAACAAAGGTCCATCTAGTCAAGGCTATGGTTTTTCCAGTAGTCATGTATGGATGACAGAGTTGGATTATAAAGAAAGCTGAGCACCAAAGAATTGATGCTTTTGAACTGTGGTGTTGGAAAAGACTCTTGAGAGTCCCTTGGACAGCAAGGAGATCCAACCAATCCATCCTGAGGGAAGTCAGTCATGAATATTCACTGGAAGGAGTGAGGCTGAAGCTGAAAATCCAATACTTTGGCCACCTGATGCGAAGAGCTGACTCACTGGAAAAGACCCTGATGTTAGGAATGATTGAAGGCGGGAGGAGGAGGGTCCAAGAGAGGATGAGATGGTGGGATGGCATCACCAACTCAATGGACATGGGTTTGAGCAAGCTCAGGGAGTTTGTGATGGACAGGGAACCCTGGAGTCTTGCAGTGCATGGAGTTGCAAAGAGTTGGACACGACTGAGCAACTGAATTGAACTGAACTGAACACTTCTACCACTTAATTTGTCACCTTAAACTTATATTACTTTCAATTCAGTTCAGTTCAGTCACTCAGTCTTGTCTAACTCTTTACTATCCCATGGACTGCAGCACGCCAGGCCTCCCTGTCCATCACCAACTCCCGAAGTTTACTCAAACTCACGACCCTTGAGTCGGTGATGCCATCCACCATCTCATCTCTGTTGTCCCCTTCTCCTCCCACCTTCAATCTTTCCCCTCATCAGGGTCTTTTCCAATAAGTCAGCTCTTTGCATCAGGTGGCCAAAGTATTGGAGTTTCAGCTTCAACCTCACTCCTTCCAGTGAATATTCAGGACTGACTTCCCTCAGGATGGATTGGTTGGATCTCCTTGCTGTCCAAGGAACTCTCAAGAGTCATCTACAACACCACAGTTCAAAAGCATCAATTCTTTGGTGCTCAGCTTTCTTTATAGTCCAACTCTCACATTCATACATAACTACTGGAAAAACCATAGCCTTGACTAGAAGGATCTTTGTTGGCAATGTAATGTCTCTGCTTTTTAATATGCTGTCTAGGCTGGTCATAATTTTCCTTCCAAGGAGGCAGCGTCTTTTAATTTCATGGCTGCAGTCACCATCTGCAGTGATTTTGGAGCTCAAAAAAATAAAGTCTGTAACTGTTTCCACTGTTTCCCCATCTACCTGCCATGAAGTGATGGGACTGGATGCCATGATCTTAGTTTTCTGAATGTTGAGCTTTAAGCCAAGTTTTCACTCTACTCCTTACCTCTGTTTATTATTAAGGAAGCACTAGTAATTACTTTACTTTAATATCTAAGCACTAGGTATTTACTTCTAGTTATTACTAAGGAAGCACTGTTGAACTTACACTACTTTCTACCATCTGACCTCTTCTTTCTCCCAGTTTTTTCTCTGTTCTATTCTTACATTTTCAAAGCATATATCATACACTATTATATCATCCCTATCATTTTGCATGTTTTAAAAAACTCTTGGTACTATGTTTATATCTACATATTGCTTACTACTGATCCTTCTGCCCCTGCTTCCTGATGGGGAAATGTGTACCTTCAAGTTCTTAGTCATTCTACACTTTTTCTCTGAAACTCCAACTAGTGAGATACATAAAGAGATATAGATATATATCACTCCCATATATTCCTTTGCTCACACTTTCTTGAGTATTGAGCTCTGCAATGTTCTGTAGCTGTTGACTATAACTATTGAGAAGTCTGGTGCAATCTGATTTATCCTCTCATAAATAACTCAGACTTCTTGTCCAGTTATGTAGAGGATTCATTTTTATTCCCAAAAGTCTAGTAATTTTATTATTCTATTTCTTTAGTCTTAATATTAACCATTCTGGCTAATTTTCTGAGGTATATAACATGTACTCTAATTACATAAATTCAAATCTTACACAATATAGGGATGTTTCCTAGAATTATAAAATTAAACATTTGCTATGTTATTTTCATTTTCTTCTTCAAGAATTAGATATTTATGGATCTCCCTTGTCTTCTCTACTTTTCATTTTCCTCTCTAGTCTGTCTTTTATTTTTGACTTATGTTTTCTCTTTTCTCATTTTCTCCCCCATGCTTTTACCATGTTTCCATAGCATCTCTTGTGCTTTTCATAATTTAGTCTGCATTTCTGAAATAACTGTATCTTTTTCTTCAGTTTCTTTCCTGAAGGCTATTAATTCCCATTTTCATTTTCCTATTGTCTGACCATGTTTTCTCTGAGTTCCTTTATTTTTATTTCAGGATTTTCATACAGTTGTATTATGTATATATATATATATATATACATATATATATATATATATATATATATACATATATCTTTCCTTTCTAAGAACATTATTTACACTTTACTTCTGATTTTCTGATTTTGATGGTGTTTTCTTTATTGTGAATAATGAATTATTTTGAGTTTTCTTCTATTGCCAGGCTCACTTCTTTCTTTCCTTATGTATGTGGACGTGGCATTTTTACTTTTTTTATTCATCACTGAATGAGTTTCTTTTTCTTGGCTTACCTATTATCAGGAAAACCTGGTGGATGGGAGAAGAGAAGTAAGAATGCTTCCCAGTTTCTTAGATCAAAGAATGTGCCTTGATCTTAAAGAAAGATGGGTGTTTTCTTTATTATCTTCCACTGCATTTTTCCACAATTGTTCTCACTGCTTCCCCCATGCCTGATGCCTTGTCCTACTTGTTTTCAGTCCTACCCTCAGCAGTTTCCATTCAGATAGGGGCCCCTTTCTTTTGAAGGGAGAATATTTGCTGATACTTGGTGTGTGTTCTACCTCTGCTAGAAAACTCTTGCTCCAAGTTCTTCCCCACAGCACCTACCATTCTCCAGCACCTCTGGGTGTCCCATCCTATTCTGGTTTCATACTTTCTTTCCTCAACATATATTTTATCTCAAGTTTGTGGAGTGGGTTGTGGGGAATTGTATTTTTTGTTGTAATTATTTGCCGTTTTAATTGGAAACTAGAATTCCTCTAGTACAAATTCCTGAAGTTATTATCTCTGTTGCTCTTACCTGGTGTTATCCAGGAACCTCTAGTAAATTTTGATAAAACTAACATCCAGGTCTCTGGAAGAATATGGAAAACAAAGAAGCATCTATGCTCACGTACAGCATCAAATAGAAGCTTCAGAGGAGCTTTTCCAATCTAAGGATGGTCAGCCATCCCAGACTAGAGAAAGCCTTCTGAGTGAAGGAAGGCTAAAGTCAGAGTGTATATGCAGTATGGAAACAGCCAAAATTACACATGATATTCTATTTATGAAACTAATATACACACTCAGGAAACCCCACAACTTATTGTGGGGGAGAATAATAATAATAGAAGCAATAACAGTTAACATAGAGTGCTTTCTGTGTGCCACTATTCTAAGTGGCAGTAATCATTTATCTCGTACAGCACTGTGAGATGGTTACTGCTCTTACCCTGTTTTACAGGTAAAAAAACTGAGGCACAGAACATATGAGCAATTTGCCAAAGGTCACACATCTAGTGAATGGTGGAGCTGAAATTCAAACTCATTCTGTTTCAAACGCCATGCTCTTGACTAGCATGTGATCTGTATCTGTCAATCTTTTTGAAAAAAAAAATTAAAAAGACATCTGCAGAAAAGCTGATTTGAGGGGAGAGGGTCTTAAATATACGACTCTATTGCCTTCAGTTTCTTAGAACATATGCCCAAAGACACCATAATTTGAACAGTAATGTTTAATGTTACCACATATAAGCCAGAAGCCAGTAAACAGGTCAAGGAAATTCTGCTTTGCACATATATATTAAGAACAAATACCACTTTGGTATTTCGGAAACCAGTGGGTAAAATTTCACATCTGGAAGATAGTTATTTAAGTTAGAAAAATGGTTTATTTCAAGAAAGCAATGATTTGATGTGCTCCACATTTTAAAAAGAAAATGCAATTAATTTTATTTCATTTTAAAATCAAGTTAAGGTTAAAATAAAACTTCAAAGTAAAAACCATACTTGCTCTGTTTGCTAAAATGACAACTGTTCTTTGTGTTCTGTTTGTGGCATATAATCTTGCTTGCTTGATAATGGTCCTACAACTAAAAAAAGAGAATTTTTAAACAACCATCAATATTAGTGTCACAATTATTGGAGAATATAGATAATACATAGACAATCTGTGTTCTTAATCCCAAACTAAAGACAGGAAGACAAAGTCTGTCTTCCTGATTTTTTTTTAAAAAAATGTATATTTTCAAGAAAACTGATTTCTCTGAAATATATTTCTCAGAAATGCCTAAAAATGATTACTCTGGTTCATATAATAAACTGTCCAAAACATTTTTGAAGAATGCTCACAATCTCAAAATCTTAAACTTTTGCTGAAATGGTTTTCTTAATGGTTTCCAAAAAATTATTAAGAAAATGAATACGCAAGTCAATGACTAGGAACAAAAATATTTATAATACATATATCTGAAAAGGACTTGGGGTATATAAAAACTCTTGTAAATAAACAATAAAAAGATAAGTAATCTATTATAATAAAACTGTGCAAAAGATTTTGAACACTTCACAGAAGAAAATGTGCAATGGGTCACTAAAATAGTTTTTGTAAGTGTACAATATTATGAATTCTTAGGGAAAAAGTATAAAATCTTGCCCTTTGGGACAAAATAGGTACATGTTAAGGGTATTTTGTTAAGTTAAATAAGTTAAAGAAAGGCAAAGGGCATATGATTTCATTCATATGCAGAATTTTTTAAAAGACAATACAAACAAGCAAACAAAATAAATGAAACCCATATATCCAGAGAAAAGACTGGTGGTCACCAGAAAGGAAAGGGGATGGGGGGCAGACAGAATGAGTGAAGAGGTCATTTGTATGGTGATAGATGTAACTAGACCTTTGGTGGTGATCAAATGTAATGCTGTACACCTGAAACATATAATGCTACATTCCAATTTTACATCAGATTTTTTAAAAACGCAGTGCAAATGTGGCCAAGATGTAGAACAACTGGAGTGTTCATTCTCTGCCCCTAGAAGTATAGGTGGTATAATCACCTTGAGAAATGGATTGATAATGGCTTGTGAAGGTAAACATACATCTATACTATCATCCAGTAATTCACTCCTAGCTGTTTACTCAAGAGAAATTAAAACATATGCTCACAAAAAGACTTATACAGGAATATTCATAGATCCAAAATGGGAAACAATCCAAATATCCACCAACAAGAGAAAGAATAAATAATATTGTATTTATACAATGGAACACTAATATAGCAACAAAAAAGGAATGATTTATGAAACACACAGGATGGATGAATCTCAAAAACATTACACTGAGAAAATGAAACAAAATACTTAAGAATATTATTGTATGATTTCTTTTATCTGAAGTCTAAGAGTAGGTGATATACGGTCATCGATATCAGAAAGTGATCTCCTCTTAAGGGTTGGGAGTGACTAAAAGGGAGCGTAGAAAACTTTTTGATTATGGTGGTGCTTATACGCATGAACCTATATATCAAACTCATCAAACTGAACACTTAAAATATGTGTATTTTATTGTGTGAGAAACATGTGTGCGTGGTAAGTCACTTCAGTCATGTCTGACTCTGTGCAACTCTATGGACTGTAGCCTGCCAGGCTCCTCTGACCTTGGGATTCTCCAGGCAAGAATACTGGAGTGGGCTGCCATTCTCCAGGGGATCTTCCTAACCCAGGGATCAAACCCACATCTCTTACATCTCTTGATTTGCAGGTGGGTTCTTTACCACTAGCACGCTACCTGGGAAGCCCATTGTATGAGAAATAAATCTCAATAAATACAAAGGGAAAAATAACAATGGTAATTTTTCACTTATTTATTCAAAAACATTTCTTGCATAAAGTTAGTATAATTACACATTTGGTTTAAACTTTGGACTTGTGCCCTCAGTCTTTCCCAACATCAGGTTCTTTTCCAGTGAATCAGCTCTTCGCATCAGGTGGCCAAAGTATTAGAGCTTCAGCTTCAGCGTCACTCATTCTAATGAATATTCAGGGTTTATTTCCTGGTTTGATCTTGAAGTCCAAGGGACTCTCAAAAGTCTTCTCCAGTACCACAGTTCAAAATCATCAATTCTTCAGCTTTCAGTCTTATTTATGGTCCAACTCTCACATTCGTACTAACTATTCTTACTAAAAGAATACCAGAAACTATCTGGAGTGAGGCCTAAGTCACCCCACTTAACTGAGGAGTCAGTTCAATTCAGTCACTCAATCATGTCCAACTCTTTGCGACCCCAGGGACTGCAGCATGCCAGGCTTCCCTGTCCATCACCAACTCCCAGAGCTAGCTCAAACTTTATGTCCATCAAGTCAGTGATGCCATCTAACCATTTCATCCTCTGTCATCCTCTTCTCCTCATGCCTTCAATCTTTCCTAGCATCAAGGTCTTTTCCAATGAATCAGTTCTTTGCATCAGGTGGCCAAAGTATTGGAGCTTCAGCTTCAGCATCAGTCTTCCAATGAATATTCAGGACTGATTTCCTTTAGGATTAACAGGTTTGATCTTCTTGCTGTACAAAGGACTCTTAAGAGTCTTATCCAAGGAGGAGTTGATTAGATTAATATAATAATAGTATCACAGTAACAATTACATGGCATTCCCTACACACCAGGAGCTCTTCTAAGCTGTTTGTGTTATTAACTCTTAATTCTTAGAGGAGACAAAAACACACATGGAACAAGTCACTTTCACTTATTCAATTGCTAACTATCTCCAAAATGGCAGAGGCTGATCCTAAGCAGCTCTAGAGTCCATTTAACCACTACATTATTTGGCCTCTTTGTGGCTATTCACCAATTTACCACGATAGAATGTAATTTGAAAATGGAGGACTGATGCCTATTTTAAAGGAAGAAACCCTACTCCCAGCGGGTGACCTGCTTCTATTAACAGTGACTTGTTTACACCTGGTAAGAAGCTACTAAAGCAGCTTCTCAATGAAGTAATGAGGGTCACTTAGTAATCCTTAAGTGAACTAAAGGGGAAAGCGCAGGCCATTCTTGGAACTAACTGGATATCATTGGTGAGAGGGAGACCCTTCACCCAAGAGCCAAGCTCAGAACCATGCAGTACTGGCCCCTCAGTCACCTGCAACATATGAACCCAGGAGAACTCCTCACCTCTCATCTTACCTCACCTTACACTGTTACACAGCACCTAACAATTCTCAACGGTTTCTCTGGTGGCTCAGTGACAAAGAATCTGCCTGCCTAGCAGGAGACACAGGTTCAAACCCTAGGTTGGGAAGAACCACTGGAGAGAAAATGGCAACCCACTCCAGTATTCTCACCTGGGAAATCCCAGGGACAGAGGGTCCTGGCAGGCTACAGTTCATGAAGTTGCAAAATAGTCAGACACAACTTAGCAACTAAACAACAACGATTTTCAAAACAGCTTAACTCCTATTGTAAGCTTACAGCAACCTGGTAAGAGGTAGGCCTTTACCATCCTCATTTCACAGTTTATGAGGCTCAAGTTCCAAGCCATTAGGAGATCATGCAAGGTCACATGAAAACGTAGATGGTGAGAAGGGATGAGGACCTGGGTTTCTGTACCTAGATTCAACGTTCTCATAACACCTCACCAACATAGACATGTGAGAGACCATCCAAATACTTTCAAATAATAGAACAATGAAACAAATAACTTGACCAGGCTGTCCAGGCTAGGTCTAAGATCAGTAGTCAGATATCCAGGAATGTCAGCCTAAGTATATGGCAGCTCATGACTTCTGATTTCTTGTTCAGTAAAGAGATTATAAATTCATTCTATTTTCTTATATTTGCTTTTGAAGTCATCCATTCAGTCAGTAATAACTGGTATTAAGAGAGGGATTGTCATGTTAACCATACATATGCCTAAGTTTTCATTGGTGCAAAGGAGAGGCTTATATAGGTTAAAACTAGCTGAACTTTCACTACAAATACATTCCAGTAGATTAAAATAAGATGACCTAGAACCACACAAATAATCTACCGACATGATTTTAAGTGTAATACTACATTCTATTAATAGTCTATTTGTACAAAAACTTATTTTAAAATGAATTAACTAACTCTTTGATTTTAAATTATGAACCAAACATTTAAATTTCTCAAGAACCATATTACTCTTTAGGAGATAATGCATTTATTTTTTGAGTCAAATTACATTAAAGAATTGGTGCTTTTGAACTGTGGTGTTGGAGAAGACTCTTGAGAGTCCCTTGGACAGCAAGGAGATCCAACCAGTCCACCCTAAAGGAAATCAGTCCTGACTATTCATTGGAAGGATTAATGCTGAAGCTGAAATACCAGTACTTTGGCTACCTGATGCGAAGAGCTGACTCATTTGAAAAGACTCTGATGCTGGGAAAGATTGAGAGCAGGAGGAGAAGGGGACAACAGAGGATGAGATGGTTGGATGGCATCACCAACTCAATGGACATGGGTTTGAGTGGACTCTGGGAATTGGTGATGGACAGGGAGGCCTGGCGTGCTGCAGTTCATGGGGTTGCAAAGAGTCGGACATGACCGAGCGACTGAACTGAACTGAACTGAACTACATTTGACCAGAATTTATGGATTCAATAATTTACTTCAAGAAATATATCCCCAACATAGTTTCTTCATATGTGATTAAACTTTCTAAAATTCTCATTCATTAATTTATTTATTTACTCCAGAACAGTTACTAAATATCTACTATGAACCATTCTGGACACAAGAGATGCAACAGTGGGAAAAAAAGCAAATTTAAGAAATCTTTGCCCTCATGGAGATAGCATTGGGAGAGGAGGCAAAGCAACCAATCAAATGCAAGTAGGTAAGATGTATATTATAATAGACGGTGATGAATTCTAAGAAAAATAATGAAGGAGGGAAGCCAGAGAGAAGAACCTGTAATTTAAATAGGGTGACAAAGGCATCCTGGCTTGACTGGGACTGAGGATGTATTAAAACTGGAAGTCCCACCTCTGAAACATGTTCAGGGAAAATATGTCGCTCTAAGTCTAGACTGGGTAGCTAGAAGAAGTATACTATGAAAATATTTGAGTAAAAAGAACATTCCAGATAGAGGAAACAGCAAGTGCAAAGACTGGGGCAGGAACATGCCTCACTTATTTAAGCAAAAACAAGTACCAGTGTGGTTGGAGCTGGTGTGAGCAAGATGTGAGAGAAATGAAAACTGACCAGAAAAAGTTACCACTAGCCCTATGGTCAGATGAAAATATGACCAAATGAGGTGCTTCAAGCTCAGTGTCCTCAGCAGGAGGAAGGAATATCAACAGCACCCCTGCTCCTTACCAGGAAGAGACCTGCCCTGGATGCTATTGCTCCCAGTTCTGACTTGAGCACTTCAGAGAAACCAAGAAGCAAAAGGGGATGAGAAAAGTAGCTGGGGAAGGGAACAGAAAGAAGTGAGTCTAGCCATAAGGAAAAGATCCCTCCCCAAAATTCATCTTCCCCAAGGAAATTTGAGGTTAAATCCTTGGATGTGCCTGCGTATTTATCCCATCTCTCCCTTTCTTCCTCTCTAATCCTGTTCAGCTAGGCTCCTTCTGTTTGTTGACAACTCAGGGTTTTAAAGTTAGTACTACCACCAGGCATTCCTGCTAATGGAAGAAATCCAAATTCTATTTGGCCACGAATACAATTACACCCACAGAAGTATATTTTTGCTCCCAGCTTCAGTCTTCTTTTTGCCAGGTAGATAATTTATACAGAGCTAGAAAAAGATTGCTTGGGGGCAAATGACACAATACACTTGCCACAGACAGACACAGCCTCCATTTCTGAGACAGAGACATTAAGCAGTTCACTTCACTTTTCAACTCCGATTTCAGCATCCTTTTTAATTTAAATGGAGATGATATTTCTTTACCATCTACTAGCACCAGAAGGATGTCATGAGGACACTTTTAAAATGCTTTCAACTACCCAAGATGAAAGATACTTTATGAGCATTATGTGATGCTGTCACTGAATCTTCATTCTCACCAGCCCTATTTATGTGTCTCTCTTTTTTATTTTCAACAAACATAATCATGCAGTACACCCATTGTCTGCATGCTTGGCAAATTTGCTAACTAGGCATCCGTGTGCTCCTTCAGGTGTTTCATCCATATTTATTGATATTCATCAAATAAGCAGGAGTAGTGATGTAGCCTGTTTGCTTTTTTTATTTTCGGCTGCTCTAGCTGAAGACGAATTAAATTGTCTCTCAGATGTTATCAGCAGCTGTCAAAAAGCATACCTTACTCAAAGACTTATTTTGGATTCAGAAAGCACAAAATCATGCAACACATTCACTCCAGCAGCAAACTCAATAGTTATCTATAGCTGTTTATTGAGAGGCAACTATGTGTCAATCATCAAATTCTTAAGACTTTATCTGGGAGAATTCCCAGGAATGGGTAAACCACCATGTGACATATATGATTTCAAAGACACCCAACAGAAATAATCTGAATGCATTTTCATTACATTCTCCTGAACATATTTTCCTAAATGAAAGTGAAAGTCGCTCAGTCTTATCCGACTGTTTGCGATCCCATGGACTATATAATCCATAGAATTCTCTAGGCCAGAATACTGGAGTGGGTAGCCTTTCCCTTCTCCAGGGATCTTCCCAACACAGGGATCAAACCCAGGTTTCCCACATTGCAGGCAGATTCTTTACCAGCTGAGCCATCAGGGAAGCCCAAGAATACTGGAGTGGGTAGCCTAACCCTTCTTCAGCGGATCTTCCCTACCCAGGGATCAAATCGGAGTCTCCTGCATTGGAGGCAGATTCTTTACCAACTGAGCTATCAGGGAATCCCAAATAGATGCCTCTAAATAACATGAGAGGACCCATTAATGGTCTCTAGGCCCTGAGTGGAGGCTTCATAAGTATTTTGAGCTACAAACACCCTCATAAGAGAGGGGAATTTAGGTTTGGGAGAGTAGGAAATAAGAGGATGAGGGAATAAGCATAAGAAAACACCCGAAGGTGTGTGAGACCCCTGCCTGATAGAAAAATGAACAAAAATGAAAATACTATATTAAATGGTATTTTTTAAAGTATTTGAAATCATTCAATTTCTAGAAATTGACAACTGATACCTTATAAGAGTTCATAATCCAGCAAATGTGTATCCTTTAAAAATTGATCATGTGTGATTCACATGTTTGACTCTTGTTTTCTTTGTATTTTTTTTCTCTTTCTTAAAAAAAGAGAGAGAGAGAGAAGAGTAAAATATTTTACTAGAAAACATATACACACACATGGAAAAGAAACAAAAAGTTTAAGTTCCTGTACCTCATTCTTAAACTTGAGATTGTTGACATTTCATTTAACCCTCATATATATTGATTTTGTAATCTGTAAAATGGTTATAATATTGCCACCCTTCTCTTATCACAGAGTTACTCTATTATATGAGATAACATATACAAAAATACTGAAAAATATGTCACTATTCAACTATTAGATGAAAATCATTAATTTTTTTTAGTTTTAAACTATTAAGTTTATTCTTCGTTCTGTCCATCAAAGATTACCCTGAATGAATGTGGAAAAAAAACAAAAAACTTCACATTTGCTTATGCAGTAATTGTTACACTCTGCCACTTCCATAGGAGAATATGTTTATCTTTACCCAACCTCTGGCAAGCATATCACTCTACCCTGTGTAGCCAAAGGGAAAGAATAGTCCTGAATAAAAAATAAGGTTCAATCATTCAACAGACATACACTCCTTCTGTTTCAGTCATCTACTTGTCATGATGAGAAACCACAAAACTATACTTGCATAGGAAGTACAAAAACAAAATAAAGAATGCAGGAAGAAAAACCTGAGCAATCATCACATATTTTTCCTTTGAGGGAACATTCCTCAGTCTGTGTTTCAAGAAGGTATTTTTGTTAAGGATTTTTTTGTAGATTTCCCAATATGTAACCTTATAATGATGTAACCTGCATCTCTATAAATTATATAGCATGTGTCAGAATCAAATGCTCTTAAAATATTATAAAAGGTTGCTAAATATATTTTGCACATTCCTTCCTAACTCTATGTTATACAGTAATTGATACACAGCCCACAAAACATCTAAAAATACTTTTACAGCAAAATAAATGCCTGCAATTTCTCTCTACTCTATGGTAAATGTGGACCACAAAAACCAGTGTAGAAATTCAGAAGTACAATTCAGGAAGTGAAGGAAGGGAAAGATAAAATAGCAGTCTCCACAACTTAGCGTTTACTTCATCTCTGCCTAAGTGCCAGTCCAAGCATAGTTCAAAGAGTTAGAGTCCATTAGAATCATGCCTTTTGTTCCCCAGTGATATAGAAGTGTTTTTTTTCCTCTGGTCTGGAGAATGAATTTAAATTAAGCAAATATAAAGCAGCAGCACACAGTTTGGTAGAACCCACCGTTGCTTGTCTATCCCATATGCAGACTCCCTTTGATCTTCCTAACAGAAGGATGGTTTTCCTTAGGTAGCTGTCTCCCGTCCATGACTCAGGAAAGGATCTCCTGACTTCTCACCCTAAGTGTACTTCTCCACTTCTCCTGTAAACAGAAAATCGTGTACCTCTTAAGACTGCTTTTGGTCTAAGACAGGATGTGTCCTAAAGTACACAGATTAGACTGGCGACAACAACTTGATTCCATACTTGAGGTCAGGGGTCTCACTCTCTCTTTGTTGGATGTGAACAAGAAATCACTTTGCCCTGATAGTAACCACAAGGGAAAGAAATGGGAATAGGATGAAGCTGATGCTATGTGTATGCTAGAGCACAGAGGCAGAAAAAACTTGGATCCTCGATGACTTCTCACCAGACAACTGATGACAAGAAGTCTGTCTTACTCCTGATGTAATCAGCTATATAAAATAAACTTCATAATTGTTTAACCAATTTAGATTGGACTTTTGTTGTTGTTACTTATGGCCAAACACATCATAACTGTTAACAGATATGTTCCTTCCAAGTGTTCTTTTATTTTGCGCAGCTTTTTAAGGAGTAGACTGGTTAGGTAGTTTCAGTCAAGGTCATACATGTACATTTGCATTCACTGTAATATATGCAAGTGATCAGTCCAGCTAATTGCTGCTACTGGGGTGGGGAGGGGAAGGAGTCAACAGGAGAAATGCGGCATGCATCCCCATACAGAGCTATCCATTTTAGCAGTGACTCTTCCCTAAAAGGACTTGTTAAGAACTACATCCTCATCACCACAGTGTACAAAAATCATTCATGAAGAGAAAATCTCATCAGTTTAAAAGCGTGCATGCTATTTCATTTTCCTGGAGGAGTCTTCCTCTCTACGTGATCTAGTTTGGATCTTACTCTTCAGGGTTCAATACCACGGCCTCTTCTCCTGGGAAGCCCTTTGTGACCCATGAAGACTAGACTGGATGCTCTTCTTGTTTCCATAGCATTCTCCATTTACCCCAGTCCCAGCTGTCTAACACAGGGCAATTTCCTTTACGTGGGTTTGTACTTGCCCCTAGCATGTAAATTCCCCTGGGGCTGGGATAATGTCCTACTCACTACTGCATACACAGCATCTAACACAACGCCTGTTCATCATAGGTACACAATAAACATGAGCAGAATGAACATAGGCCCAGAATGCTTTGAATAGAAGAAGACCTAGAGTTGCAACATAAAATAGCCATCCATTTTAGAAAATTGAATAGGAAATATTTTGGAAAAGGCAAAATTTCCAAAACAAGACTTTCTCTGAGGTGAACTTTGAGCATTTGTAATTGCATATTTTAAAAAATTTAATAAAGGCTCTAATGCAAAAATGAGATATATCTTATACTATAAGACATAAATATGTGTATATTTAAATACATGTACATATATACATATATTAATATTTTTTAAATATGTAAACTGGAGAAGAAAAACACTGGGGCCAAGAGCAGAGACAGTACCTTTAGCTACATTGTCTAGAGTTATCATCAGCTCCTTAAAGATAAATAGTGAGCATGGAGATCAGAATTCTATGTCCTCTCACATTTATTGTTCTTAAATATAGCTATTCAGTTCAGTTATTCTTAATAATTTTGTAGTGTTCATAAAAGTCCATATTAAAAAATCTCTTCAAGTGTTTTTGACATAGCTAAACCCTACTTGACTATTTTACCCTAAAGGTTCTGTTGCCCAGATGATTTATATTATGTATGAAACTTTTAATAATTATTATCTTTTAAAAATTTTAATCATTAATAATATTATTCTGGGTACATATAATTCTATAGGTCAATTACTATTTAAAAAGGAACAAGATTCAGCAAAACTATTTTATTATACCACAATTTTTGGTATCAAACAATTACAAAAACTAAAGCTTCACTAGAACTTGGAAATCTCCTTAAGCACTTTTCTAATATGGGACTTTGTTAAAAATAGAACTTGTTTTATGCCATTAGAAAATGTCAAAATTTTAATAATATAAATTGTAACAGAAGGCTTTCATTTTGCCTAATTAGAGCAAAGGAATTTATTTTGTTTTTTCAAAGTAATATTTTTTATTCATGAACACCAACACCCAAAGAGGTCATAAAAGGTGTGAAGAGATGATTTACTGGAAGAAAGAGCAGAATAGTTACACTATATCTCCAGAGTATTTACATTTAGTTTTTATTTGATATAAACTCTTATTTTCACTTATTTCTAGCTTTCTGATGATAATAAGATTTTCCAATTTTATTTCTGTTGAAAGATAATGATTTTAGCTGCATATCTCAAGACAACACCTACAGAAGTTTTAAAAGCCAGCAAAGATGCCCCTAATAAGAATTCTCAAAGTAAAATTTATTAAAAGCAAGCAGCAAAACAAACTAGGTAAACTGAATTACTTTTGCAAATTACAATTCATATCTATAAATGTTTATTGAAAGCCCATCATGGTTATAACTCAGTCTCTGTATGAGTTAGGGGTAGGAGGTTGAAAAGCTATAAAGACTTTCATCTTGCATTCTAGTGTCTGCATCTTTGGCTTGTGCAAGAAAGAACAGAATAGAAAGAAAGAGCCAGAAATATAAGAGAGATGACAGAGTTGGCAACAAAGTTAGCTTAGTAAACTCTTTGAGCCTCTATAACCACCATGAAGAGTCTTAGTACACTTTTTGAGTATGTGTGTGTGTATCAGTTGCTCAGTCATGTCTGACTCTTTGCAACTCTTTTATTGAGTATCCGTTCAATTCAGTTCAGTCACTCAATCATGTCCGATTCTTTGAGACCCCATGAACTGCAGCACGCCAGGCCTCTCTGTCCATCACCAACTCCCGGAGTTTACTCAAATTTATGTCCATCAAGTTGGTGATGCCATCCAACCATCTCATCCTCTGTCATCCCCTTCTCCTGCCTTCAATCTTTCCCAGCATCAGGGTCTTTTCCAATGAGTCAGCTCTTCGCATCAGGTGACCAAAGTGTCAGAGCTTCAGCTTCAGCATCAGTCCTCCCAATGAATATTAAGGACTGATTTCCATTAGGATTGACTGTTGGATCTCCTTGCAGTCCAAGGGACTCTCAAAAGTCTTTTTTTTTCATTAATTTATTTATTTTAATTGGAGGCTAATTAGTTTACAATATTGTGGTGGGTTTTGCCATACATTGACATAAATCAGCCATGGGTGTACATGTGTTCCCCATTCTGAACCCCCCCCTTCCCATCCCATCCCTCAGGGTCATCTCAGTGCACCAGCCCTGAGCACCCTGTCTCATGCTTTGAACCTGGACTGGTGGTCTATTTCACATGTGATAATATACATGTTTCAATGCTATTCTCTCAAATCATCAGTTCAAAAGCATCAGTTCTTCAGTGCTCAGCTTTCTCTATGGTCGAACTCTCATATCCATACATAACTACTGAACAAACCATAGCTTTGACTAGACAGACCTTTGCCGGCAAAGTAATGTTTCTGTTTTTTAATATGCTGTCTACATTGGTAATAACTTTTCTTCCAAGGAGCAAGCATCTTCTAATTTCATGGCTGCAGTCACCATCTGAAGTGATTTTGGAGCCCAAGAAAATAAACTGTCACTGCTTCCATTGTTTCCCCATCTATTTGCCATGAAGTGATAGGACCAGATGCCATGTTAGTTTTATCAATGTTGGGTTTTAAACAAACTTTTTCACTCACCTCTTTCACTTTCATCAAGATGTTCTTTAGTTCCTCTTTGCTTTCTGCCATAAGGGTGGTGTCATCTGCGTATCTGAGGTTATTGATATTTTTCCCAGCAATCTTGATTCCACCTTGTGCTTCATCCAGGCCAGCATTTCACATGATGTACTCTGCATGTAAGTTAAATAAGCAGGGTGACAATATACAGCCTTGATGTACTTCTTTCTTGATTTGGAACCAGTCCATTGTTCCCTGTCTGGTTCTAACTGTTGCTTCTTGAACTGCATGCAGATTTCTCAGGAGGCAAGTAAGGTGATCTGGTATTCCCATGTCTTGAAGAATTTCCCACAGTTTGTTGTGATCCACAAAATCAAAGGCTTTGGCATAGTCAAATAAAGCATAAGTCAATATTTATCTGGAACTCTCTTTATTGAGTATGTACCCACTTAAATCCAAGTGTGTTACTTGGGACACTTTATTCTATTATTGCATGGTTCATTGGTTGACTGAGTGATTTTTGTCAGCAATGGAGGGAGTACTTCCTCATACTAGTATTACCTAAAATACTACATATACTACAGCTTGTTGCTTTGGTATTTACTCTTAAATCATGACTGTTCTCATCTGTCATCTTAATGCTCCTCCAAAAATATATTTATGTTTTTGTTCATGATCTAGTTCTCTGTTTTTCCTCTTTACCTGAATCCCACTCTCCCATAGGTAAGTTTATTTAAGAAAACACTGCTAAGAATATTAAATATGAAATGATACACCCTGTAACTATATGTATCCCATTTTAGAAAAGAAGTCTAGAAGGGAGAGATATTTAAGAACACCCAATAGATTGTACCTACATAACCTAGTAGGAAGAAGAGATGTAAGATTACCAAGCTGAACAAGTCGAAGAGAGACAACATAAGTAATGTTCCAAGACAGCATTTGGAGCCTAAGTTGTGAATGTCTATTGTGAAATCTCACAGTGCACCATACACTCTAAAAACCTCATGGTAAGTGAAGAGAATGGAAAGCTTAGAAACCTGACATTTGAAAGGAGAAAGGTAAAAACTGGTTACAATCCAGAGATGAACTGAAAGGAAGGTAGCACTGAAAATAGTAGAAAACAGAAATAAATCAGAAATGCTGACTAATTCCCACCATTTCTATTATTTCTACAGAAATTTCTATTTCAATATCATTTCTCAGAGGGTAAAGTATCTGCCTACAATGCAGGAGACCCGGGTTCAATCCCTGGGTTGGGAAGGTCCTCTGGAGAAGGAAATGGCAACCCACTCTAGTGCTCTTGCTTGGAAAATCCCATGGATGGAGGAGCCTGGCGGGCTGCAGTTCACTGGGTCATAAAGAGTCTGACATGACTGAGTGACTTCACTTTCATTTTCTATAGAAGATGCATAAAGGAGAAGTGGATGACAAAGCAGAACAATTGCCAGCCCAGGTTTGATGCTTGATACAAGGTGCTCAGGGCTGGTGCACCGGGATGACCCAGAGAGAGGGAATCGAGAGGGAGGTGGGAGTGGGGTTCTGGAAGGGGAACACATGTATATCCATGGAAGATTCATGTCATTGTATGGCAAAACCAGCATGATAATGTAAAGAAAATTTTAAAAATTAAATTAAATTAAATTAATAAATAAATAAAAAATAGAAACTACCTTAGAAAATAAAAATGTCACCATCAAAAGTAGAAACAACAATAAAGGGAAAAGTTAAATAGTTTGGGGAGTAAAAATTATAAAGATAATTGAATGAGATTTTGAATATTTATATACAGATACATATGTGAAATGTCTGTTTAACAAACTGAATGCAGAACAATGGAGAAGAGGTTCACCTTGGAGCCCCATTGTTGAGTGGAAGTGAGTCTTGGGACCACACCTCCCTTTGCTTGCTAAGATATTAATGTCAAAACCCAATATTGATATTAAATAAATCACTAAATCTTTGCTAAAGTCTGTAATATGTAACCAGAAATAATTCTCTAAAGATGTGTGGATAAATGTGAATATGCATAATAGTGTGCTGTGAGTACTACTCTAAGCACTTTTTCCTTTTTTGATATTTCAATATCCAGCAGTGTGTAATTATATAATGTCAGCCTGTTATGTTTGAAAATAATACCCCCACAGGGGTTGGCTTATATCACAAGATCTTTGAATATGAATGTGCTTATAAAAATTTTCCTTTTGATTGTACCTGTTTTGAGGTAGTTTGTTGCTATAGGTTGTGGTAATAATAATTCACATTTTATAGCCCTTTCATCCAAGAATTTGGAGAGATGTTACTAAAAATAGGAAAGGTAAATTCAACAACTAGAAAACCTAAAATTGTGGTTCCTTATCTATTGTGGAGTATTTTGAAGGGAAGATTTCTTTTTTGGCTATTTCTGACATTTTTCTGTGATTACACAGAAGAAGATTATGCTGATATAAATGCAGAGGCAATTACAAGAAATATACAATTGCATAATGAATTAGAGTATACATAATTGAAGAAAAAATTGTATCTAGAGCAAAGAAAGGACATCAGTTAAAGATTGCCTTGAACTTTGATAAAAATGTGCTATATTTAAAAATAAAATGACATTAGTAAGCTTCTTTCTTGGGACTATAATTGGACCCATATTTGCAGAACAGTAGACTCTGCCTAGTGTGCTAGGCAAATTCACCACTTGGAATGGAATCTACAACTAATTCTTAAACATAATTCTCCAAGCTAATCCATGATGCACAAAGGCAGCCCATCTTTAATACAAAGGGTAGACCAAAGGAAAAGAAGACTTTAAAATTAACAGAGGAAAAGTATGATCTAATCTCAAGACACAAAAGTTACTGTACAAATGTTGGTCAGCATATTAATTTTCAATGAAAATAATGATTTTAGGGAATTATGGCACTTATTTCAAAGAAGAAAATATTTATAATATTAAATATCAACTTGAAAATGATAATTTTTTTTCCTCTTCTAGCCTGTCAAACTAAAACTTATCATGTCACTCCCTATGTTGATGGTTCTATTTTTATTGTTTCAAATATATATTCGAGTGGCCTCAAAGTGGTTCAAAATTGAATTCACAGGCTTTCCTGATGGCTCAGTGTTAAAGAATCTGCCACCAATGTGGGAGACACAGGTTCGATCCCTGGTCAGGGAAGATTCCACATGCTGTGGAGCAGCTAAGCCCGGGTGCCGCAGCTACAGAGCTACGCAGCCCGTGCTCTAGAGCCCAGGAGTGGCAACCACTGAGCCCACGTGTGGCAACTACTGAAGCACAAGTGCCCTAGAGCTTGCAATCTTCAACAAGAGAAGCCACTGCAATGAGAAGCCTGTGCACCACAACAAAGAGTAGCCCCCGCTCAATGCAACTAGAGAAAACCCGCTCAGCAATGAAGACCCAGCACAATAAAAATAAATAGAACTTTTTTTAAATATATTTTAAAAATTGAATTCATGTTTCCAATTCCATTACTTAATTATTCAATAAATATTTAAAGAGGCCCTAATATGAGCCAGTCACTGGATTAAGGGCTTGGGAGAAAGTCATGAGTTGGATACATACAGACTCTGCCTTCATGAACCTGACAGTCCAAAAGGGAAGACAGATCCTAAGAGGGTAAGTCCTGAAAGTGCAGTGAAAAGAAGTGCAGGAACCTGGGGAGTAGGGACAGGATGACTGTGAGGGGGTGTTCTATAAAATAAGCCTTGAAGGGTGACTAGGAGATAGGGCCAGGTAGAAGGGCAAAGCAGGGGAGGGAAGAAGAAGGCCATTCCTAAGAGAGGGACTATCATATTTAAAGGTCCTGAGACAAAATACAACATGGAAAATTCAAGACAGGCTGGGAGGTTTCAAATGCACAGTTAGCACCATGAGGCAATAGTCATATCTATTATTTTTTGGTTCACTGAATATCATCATAGTGCCCAGCACATAGTAGTCACTCAGTAAATATTTCTTGGATGAATGTGTTGATAGATAACTAGAATATTAGCAAAAATGATTCTACAGTGGTAAACAAGGATCAGTCATGCAGGCCTCACAGGGAAGTCAAGAATGTTGAATTCTACCACGGGTGTCCAACAGGGAAGAGCTTCTGTTATAGGTGCACACTAAGTGGAGTGAATATTAATCATGTGATCATTATATATAAACAGGCATCTGTTGGATTTACTGTTACTTGTAATAAAGGTAATTTTTGCAAAGTATTTTTTAAAATAGTGAATATTATCCTAAGGAAAATGGGAAATCATTGAAGGTTCTGTGCAGGATAGTAGCATATCCAGAAAGATGATTTTTCCTATTACTCAGTTCAGTTCAGCTGCTCAGTTACATCCAACCCTTTGCAATCCCATGGACTGCAGCATGCCAGGCTTCCCTGTCCATCACCAACTCCCAGAGCCTATTCAAATTTATGTCCATCAAGTCAGTGGTGCCATCCAACCATCTCATCCTCAATCATCCCCTTCTCCTCTGCCTTCAATATTTCCCAGCATCAGGGTCTTTTCCAGTGGGTCAGTTCTTCGCATCAGGTAGCCAAAGTATTGGAGCTTGAGCTTCAGCATCAGTTCTTCCAATGAATATTCAGGACTGATTTCCTTTAGGATTGACTGGTTGGATCTCCTTGCTGTCTAAGGGACTCTCAAGAGTCTTCTCCAACATCACAGTTCAAAAGTATCAATTTCTCAGGGCTCAGCTTTCTTTATGGTTGAGCTCCTACAGCCATACATGACTACTGGACAAACCATAGTTTTGACTAGATGGATCTTTGTCGGCAAGGTAATGTCTCTGCTTTTAAATACACTGTCTAGGTTTGTCATAGCTTTTCTCCCAAGGAGCAAACATCTTCTAATTTCATGGCTGTAGTCACCATCTGCAGTGATTTTGGAGCCCAAGAAAATAAAGTCTGTCACTGCTTCCATTGTTTCCCCATCTATTTGCCATGAAGAGATGGGACCACATGCCAAAATCTTCATTTTTTGAATGCTGAGTTTTAAACCAGTTTTTTCACTCTCCGCTTTCACTTTCTTCAAGAAGCCCTTTAGTTCCTCTTTGCTTTCTGCCATATCTGCATATCTGAGATTACTGCTATCTCTCCCAGCAATCTTGATTCCAGCTTGTGCTTCACCCAGTCTGGTATTTTCCCATAATGTACTCTGCATGTAAGTTAAATAAGCAAGGAGACAATATATAGTCTTGATGTATTCCTTTCTCTATTTGGAACAAGTCGATTGTTCCACGTCAGGTTCTAACTGTTGCATCTTGACCTGCATAGAGATTTCTGAGGAGGCAGGTAAAGGTGGTCTGGTTTTAACATCTCTTTCAAAATTCTTCACAGTTTGTTGTGATCCACACAGTCAAAGGCTTTAGCATAGTCAATGAAGCAGATGTTTTTTTGGAACTCTCTTGCTTTTTGGATGATCCAGTGGATGTTGGCAATTTGATCTCTGGTTCCTCTGCCTTTTCTAATACCAGCTTGAACATGTGGAAGTTCACAGTTCACATATTGTTGAAGCCTGGCTTGGAGAATTTTCAGCATTACTTTACTAGCGTGTGAGATGAGTGCAATTGTGTGGTAGTTTGAGCATTCTTTGGCATTGCTTTCTTTGGGAATGGAATGAAAACTGACCTTTTCCAGTTTTGTGGCCAATGATGAGTTTTCCAAATTTCCTGGCATATTGAGTGCGGCACTTTCACAGCATCATCTTTTAGGATTTGAAATAGCTCAGCTGGGATTCTATCACCTCCTCTAGCTTTGTTTGTAGTGATGCTTCCTAGGGCCCACTTGACTTCACACTCGAGGACTCCAGGCTCTAAGTGAGTAATTACATCATCATGGTTATCTGGGTCATTAAGATCTTTTTGGTATAGTTCTGTGTATATTTGCCATCTCTTCTTAATATCTTCTGCTTCTGTTAGGTTCATACCATTTCTTATTAATTTCATCAACTCTAAGACATCACTAAATATAAAATGTACCATCCTTTTACATATGACACTAAAAAATGCTGCTAATGAAACTATATATACTAAATCAATCATAAGATATATCTTGACTTCAGAGAAGTTAAAATGTAAACGGAAAATGTGTATATTACAGTTAATAAAATATAATGTGTGTGAATTTAAAGTGGGAAACCAAGGACATAGAATGACTAGTTAGAAGATATTTTCATGGCTACTCAGTGACTCAGGCTATTGCAGACAGATAAGATGGAAGTAGCAAAGTGGCATATAGGAGGAAAGTGAACAGAAAAGAAAGCTATTCAGCAAGTAGGACTGCAGGAACTTGCAACTGATGAATATCAGAGTGAGAATGTCAGAGGCACTGGGTGGATTGTGGTACTGTCTACTGAGTTCAGATCATTACTATGGAAACTCTGAAGAGAAATCTGGGCTAGGGATATGCATTTGTGGCTTATCAGTATACAGATGGTAAATGAAGTCATGGGAGCAAAAGCGATTTCTTTTTCCCTTGGGTAGCACTTTTTCACCAAGGGCAATAACTCCAGCTGCAGGTTAAGTTGGAGATAGCCACAATGGCAGGCAGTGAAACAAATCAAAAGCTTCTTGGAGTAGTACCAGTGGGAACAAACGAGAGCCTGACAAAGGCATCAGTCATGAAACAGAAAGAGTGTTCAGATCCTACAGATATTGTAGAGGTGAAAGGTGACTCAGTGACAAAACTGACTGCAGAGGTTGTGAAAGTAGAATTATTTATAGGTTCCTGGGTAGACTGTGGTGCCATTAACTATAATGAAGGAAAGAAGGAGGAGGTGGAGATGGGGTTTGCAGGGAAGACAATGAAATCAATTTTAGGCCCTTTGAATCACTGACTATGGCCTATGGCCTATGGAACATCCAACTGAAAATGTCTCCCAAGCAGTTTTACAGACTGCTAAACAACAACAACAACTCTACGCTGGAAACTGTGCTAAGTCACTTCAGTCATACCTGACTTTTTGTGACCCCATGGACCATAGCCACCAGGATATTCTGTCCATGGGATTCTCCAGGCAAGCATACTGGAGTGGGTTGCCATTTCCTCCTCATCCCAACCCAGAGGTCTAAATTGCGTCTTTTACATCTCCTGCATTGGCAGGCGGGTTCTTTACCACTGGCACCACCTGGAAAGCCCCAGGTGCCTTGCACATACTAGAAGCAACAGGGGGATTGTCATGGCCTTACTTATTTTTTTTCAGGGAAAAATGGTATCAATGGTCACAGTAATTAGATGGACTTGAATTCCAATAGCAACAGACTGGGAGAACTTGGGCAAGACACTTCATGTTTCTGAGCCTGATTTCCTGATCATACATTGAAGATGACGTTTAGCTTCTAAAGGTATTTTCCAAATTAAGAAAGATACAAAAATAATCAGAACAGCACTTGGCATGTGAAAAGCACTTGATAAATTGCAGCTATTTTTATTATATGTTCTGCTGTGGGACAATCTCCTCAAATGTTCATAATTGTATTCATCTTTTTTATTCTTACATCAAATATTTATTGGACCCTGCTATGTGGGATGTACTGGTACCCATCTGCTTCTACCACATCTCTCCATTTCTTATTCTAATCATTTGAGTAACTAGCTGCTATTCCTCAATTTTCCCTGTGTTTTCTATAGCCTTTGATATCTCACCTCCAATCTGGGTTGAAATATCAGCAAAGACTCACACACATGTCAGCACAGAGACACACAAGCTTCCTTCCTAAGAGGACAAATAAAAGGACATGAGGGAGACAGACATGAGGCAAGAAAAAGAGGATCCAAGTTTGAACCCCAAACTTACATTTTTGCAGAACATATGTATTAAAAAGAAGAATGATTTTTACATCAGAAAGAGTCAATTTCTCAAAATGATTTAAATCTCTTTTCCTGCTACACTTGCAAAGAAAATTGCACCACCATGCATTTGTGATTCTCTTTCTCTAACATTTTTAATTTTAATCCTTACTAGTACCTTTCTTTCTTTAGGGATTTATTCCTCTTTGTTACTATTTTATCATTAAAAGGCTTTGTCACAAAGTCATTTTGAAGCTAGTCTCCCTTACAATTTTATTTTTCTCCACTTGACTTTAACACTGATTTTAAAATTCCTACCCAGAGTTGCCTGTTGGAAACTGCCCTTGTTATAGAAGAGGTCACCGTGATTTATAATAGATCGAGATATGTATTCTTTTGTGGTTTCTAAATTTCCCTTTGCTTACTTATTTTGGAAAATTCTTCAGTCTGCTTCTGTCTGTTAACTGATCACTTCCTTAGCTAGGATTTTACTACTTTAACTTTGAAAATGTTTCCTTGTAATTATTTCATTTTTATCCTTTTCTGGTCTGGGTATGCCAGTAGAATATCAGGGAGAATATCCTAGATATCACTATCATGGTTTAAAAAGATTCCCATTCAGAGCCATCTGTTGACTCTTTGCTCATGGCAAACCACCCAGGATCCCATGTGGAAATAGAGACCTTTAATCAGTTTCTTCTCTAAAGAGCACACACTATAGAATTAAAACACAAACACAATTTTCTGTATTTAGAGGAACATTTATGAGCACATTTTTATGTAATATCAACAGGGCATTCCTTTGTTAGCTGTTTAAGAACTTGCAATCTAGTTAAAGAGAGACAGAACACCATGGAATGGTTCAGAGAAGTGAAAGTGTTAGTCACTCATTCGTGTCCAGCTCTTTGCAACCCTATGGACTATAGCCCACCAGGCTCCTCTGTCCATGGAATTCTCCAGGCAAGAATACCGGAGTGAGTTGCCATGCCCTCCTTCAGGGGATCTTCCTACCCAGGAATCTGACCTACATCTCTTATGTCTCCTGCATTGGCAGGTAGGATTTTTTATCACTAGCCCCACCTGAGAAGCCCTCAAAAGTGAATGCCTAGGGAGTATAATTTTTTTTAGCTATTTAACAAAATAAAGTAATCTTGTTTCTTTCAAAACAGGTAATAACATGGAGATTTCAGGGTGCCCAGAGATTCAGAAACCAATGTAATAGTTTGAAAGAAAATGAAAGTGTTAGTCACTCAGTCGTGTCTGACTCTTTGTGACCCCATGGGCTGTAAACCACCAGGCTCCTCTGTCCACGGAATTCTCCAGCAAAGAGTACTGGAGTGGGTTGCCTTTTCCAGGGGATCTTCCTGATCCAGGGATCAAACCTGGGTCTCCCGCATTGCAGGCAGACTCTCTACTGACTGAGCCACCAGGTAATAGTTTGAGACCCAATCTATTCTCACTTCAAACAGTATTGTATATCAGATGTTTCCACAATGGTTTCAGTTCTTTGATTATCTGGATATTTTTATTTATTTATTTATTTATTTATTTTATAAATATTTAGCAGCTAGAATCACCCTACCTCTTGAAAATAGGGAAGGAAGGGCAGACAAATAGGTTTTTGCCTTAAAGTGATAACTTCAAAACTGAAATACAGTTGACCTTTGAACAACTCAGGGGTTCGAGGAGAAGTAAAAAATCTGCATATAACTTATAGTGGGCCTCTGTATCCACAGTTCCTTCAATATAGGATTCCTCCATGACTTCATTTCTGCACTGGAATCCAAACAACTGCAGACCATCTAATATTATAGTATTTACTATTTAAAAAGTCTGCCTATTCATGGACCCAGTCATTCACAGGTCATCTCTATGTCCCTTTATAACTACCATGGAACAAAAATGTTTGAAAGTGACAACAGCCCGTCATAATTCCACTTCCCCTGATGGTTCAGACAGTAAAGAATATGCCTGCAATGCGGGAGACCTGGATCAATTCCTGGGTCGGAAAGATCCCCTGAAGAAGGGAATGGCAGCCCACTCCAGTATTCTTGCCAGGACAATTCCATGGACAGAGGAGCCTGGTGGGCTACATCCATGGGGTCACAAAGAGTTGGACACGACTGAACAACTAACACTCTCACTTTTTCACTTTCATATGATATTGTCCCATAACCAGGACCTTCTCCACTCCTTAGCAGAAATATTAAAGTGAAGCTGGCACACTTTTAGATGGTGATTTCTTATAGAAACGCTTCACACATTATATGTCCTATTTGTTTGATAATTGTCTTTTGAAAAAAAATCTTGTTTCACATAGATCTTAGTTGTTTCCCATAAGAAAGAACAAACCATTAATCATGTGGTGAATATATGGGAAAATTTGTACCATGTGTCTCCAGGGTCAAAGATATGCTGAAAAGAAGCAAAAAGGAATTCTGGAATAGCCCAAAAGGAAACAAAATAAGAAACTTCCTAGAAATTTTCAGTCTTTAAGAAAAACACAAGAGTTGAAAAGGAAACTTTATTTTCTATGAAAGAAAATGGATATAGTCTATCAAAGAGAACAATCATGACTTAGAGAAAAGTCTCAATAAGAGGAAAATTTCTCTAGAGTTTAGTTCTAGTAATTAATTTCAAGCACAAAATAAAAACTACAGTAAGAAAGATATTAGCAAAATTATAATAGATTTTGAAAATTTATAATTCATTATAATGTGATAAGAACTTAAGGATTTAATGCTAAATAGGGAAGGTGAATATATGTTGTAAAAACCTCTTACTTCATGAATCACTTGATTTCAAAAGATTGGATTTCTTCATACTCATGAGTAAAACTTGAATTTCAAAGTAGGAAAAGAAAAAAAAAACCTCATTCTAATAAAAGGGTTTCAGTAACAGACTGAGTTTTAATTTCAACTTGTCATTCACTATGTTCCTTCAGCATTTTCTTTATATATACTAATACCTGCTGTGGAAATACACTGTGATGTATATAAAGCAACCAAAACTTCCTGTTAAGTATGGTGGATTAAGCACACCTGTCTCTGCAAAGCTCTAGAGCTCTAGATTTTTAAAAAAAGAACAAGAAAAGAAAAATAATAAAAACAATTCATACACATTGAGTAGGAATCTACAAGGACAATAAAAATAAGAGAAGAATGAAAGGGACAAGATTTGACAAGATAAGTTTAATAGCTGGAAGCAAATGAGTAAAAGCTAAGTGTCAACACATCAGAGAAAGCTGAAACCTGGCTATCATCTACTTGTGCCCAAGAGCCTGGGAAGTCTCAAAAACTCACAGCACCAAGTATTTCTGAAGCTACATGTGGAGTGGGACCAAAACAAAACTATAGGCAAATCTCTCTCCTCAATCTGTGCTGAAGACTAAAGTTTACTATCTGGGGAGGATGAACCAGGCAAGTTCTGAAACTAGTGACAGAAGTCAGAGCTAAAGGCATGAGCAAGATACCAAGTTCAAAACAGGGACGCTGAGTGCGAGGCTACGCTTAGAGCCACGCCGCTCCTCAACCCCTGCTCGTCTCTTTAGAACACCGGCAGCCATTCTGACCCCAAGCCCAAGACATAATACCGAAGCTTCGTCTCTGAATTAACGGGCCCAGGAAAAGACTTAGATATGAAAATGAGAGGGAGAGAAGTTAAAACTTAAGGGATTCATCCAGCAAGTCTGATATCAAAATACCAGAGTTTTCCAGAGGGAAAAAGAAAAATGGAAGGACATAAACTGTTCTAGAACTAACACAAGAAAAAAAAATCTCAAATCCTAAATGTCACAAGTTCCAAACCGAAAGCTGGATAAAAGTAGACTGTTTTTTAAAGTACTGATAACAACAAAGACAACCTGGACTTCAAGAGCCAAAATCACAGAGGAAAGAGAAACTCATTGAGATGAGCTTACATTCACTGATGCTTTACCCCCAGAATATTTGTTGATTTGCACTGTGGGGCACTGAAGTTGAACAAAAAGGGTTGGCTTTTGTGTGTGTGTCAGTTTCCATGGTTTATGGAGACCTAAATTTAAGTTCCGTGATACCTAGGCTTCCAAAATTTGAGGATCCAATATCCTAAAGAAAAGAGGACCACAGGAAGAAATAAACCTGACATTCCTTGGAACTTCTCTGCTTAAGGTATTCGCAGATTCTTAAGATGTCCAAGATTAGAAGCCAAGAAACCAAGCAGGAATCTACAGGTTAGAAGCTGAAAATGAAGCAGTGTTCAACTGACCACAGTGTCAAGAAGACAAAAATGGGGGTTCAAAGTCTGTCAAAGATAAGAGGTCTTGGTAGATAACCTCCAGACTTTCAGCTGAGATTTACAAACAGAAATACTGTGAGAACAGACTGAAATAACTATCCACAAACATATCAAGGTGATCTATCCCTCCTCTAACTGCCTGCCAGAGGGGGGAAAATATTCTCTCTGGGAAAAAAGGATAAAATCAATCATTTTTAATTTACAATGTCTGGCATTAAGTCAAAAATTACACATGCCAGGAAGACAAAAATGACTAAAAACAAAGAGAAAGAGAAAATAGAAACACATCCCAGGTATATTAGAGTTATCAATAAGAATCTCAAAATAACTATAATAACATAGTCAAGAAAATAAATGGCAAGATGAAGAATTCCATCAAAACTGCAGTCTGTATTAAAAAGAATTAATGAAAATTCTAAAACTGAAAAAGAAAATAACAGTTTAAGAAATCAATGAGTATAATGAAAGATTTAGATAAGCAAAGAAAGAAAGGATTAAAGAATTAGAAAATGGTTCTTTAGAAAAAAAGATCTTAAACATAAGGAGACTAAAAGAATGGAAAAATCAGAGATAGCATTAGAGTGAAATGGAACACAGTAAAAAGATGTAGTGTGAAAGTGAAAGTGTTAGTTCCTCAGTCCCTCTTTGTGACCCAGGGCCATAGCCCACCACACACCTCTGTCCATGGAATTCTCCAGGCAAGAATGCTGGCATGGGTTGTCATGCCCTCTCCAGGGGATCTTCTCAACCCAGGGATCGAACCTGGGTCTCCTGCATTGAGGGCAGATTCTTTACCATCTGAGCCACCAGGGAAGCCCAACAGACATAAATGGAACTCTCAGGATGCTAGCTATGTGGCAGGCCTGAAGAACAACCAGGGAAGATTAGAGTGAGAGAAAAGAGATCTTTAAAGGGATACCTCTCACACATAATGAACATGACAGTTACCCAATGAGTTAGGATTTCAGTTTTATCAGAGAACAAGGGATGAATTAATGATATTTACATAGAAAAGAAACAAAAACATATTTTTTTAATTTCAAAGAAAATATAAGTTATATCTGAAAGGAAATGAAATAGAGTATAATACATGGTTCACTATCTGTATATAATATTTACATGATTGCAACAATGTAAACAAATATTGACAAATAAAAATGATTATATAATTTTACTGAAAGAATAAGGAAGAAGAAATATGTCTGTCTTGAAGGGGTGGGGATATAAGAGAGCTAAACCATAATCTTCCAGAGAAGAAAGTCAATAAATAATATTCAAAGAGACAAATCAAGAAATAGCAGTAAGAGCTATTTTTATATATGGTAGCAAATATAAGACTAAATAGTTTATTTAAAAATAGAGTAGTTGCCTCTGGAGAGAAGGAATTAAAAGAGGAGGAAAATAAAGCAGGGATTAGCCATTTCTTATGAGTCATAAAGTATTGTTTGATTTCCTAAGCATTTGCCAATATGACTGTAATAAGGAAAAATTACATTAAGATAAAAAGATAAAGAACCTAACAAAATGACTGATACCTGGAAGATACTCCATAAATGTTTGTTATACAAATTGTATGACCTCAGGGAATATGGTGAAAAGTAAGTAATCTACATTTGTTGAGCTCAAGATCTTCTGGAGAAGTGAAGCACTGCCTGAAACTGAATTCCTGTATATTCTGAGTGTGGCTTCTCCCCCATTTGCCAAAGTCTCTCCCAACAACTACTCAGTAAGACTGTCCCACCTCAGAGCAGAGTGGGCAGCTGCCCACATGGACTATTTGATAACACTAAATCCTCACATGACTATAGGTAATACTTCCCAGTGCCTTTTCATAGGCTTAGATTTATTCAATTCTTCCAAGCTCAGAGTCTGGCTACTGATACAATGATGAGGTCAGTTGGCTTTCTTTAGCTGATTGATAAATCATGAAGAAACTTCAAGTGCTGGCTTGAGCATGCTAAGAGGTCGAGATTGTGGTGGTAGACAAGAAATCCTCAATGTCAAAAAGTTGGAATACTGTATCACTATCCACCCCACTTACCGAAAAATAAAACAAAAAAACAAACAAAAATTGTAACACTCACATTTTACCTCCAAGTAACAATCAGATCTGCTTAGGTGATCATATATCCAAGAAATGGTACTAATAGTGTGGATATTTACAGCCTCAAATAGAACAGCAAAACCGATAAGTACCTAGAGAAACAAAGCTAGTCTGTAGTAAGAGGCTCAGTATTTGTTATTAGGATGGATGAATAGTTAGATGGATATGAAGCTAAGTTTTGACTCAGAGGAAGAAATATAATTGTAGCACACAGCTAATCTTAGATATGCAGAGTCTGAAAATACGAGAGTGAGGCTGTACCTTACATATTCCTTCTTTCACAATTTTGAGTTACCTTATACAGTCACAGACCTCAGAACTGGAAAAAAATATTAGGAGATGGTTTTGTTCTCTTATTTCTAACAGATGAAGAAACAAAATCTTCAAGAATTCAAGGTAGGAAGAAACTCTGGGAAGACAGTGATGGCAGTGGAGCAGTTTTGAATCTCCCCAAATTCTGTCATAAAAACAGAAAACAATTGTAACAGCAAAACCAAAACCCATAGACCAACATCTAAAATAGAATAGGTGATAAAATGTCCTGTTGAACCCCCAAATCAAGCAGACAGGGACAAAATATCAACAGCTCATGACCTGTGTGGAATTGGCATTTTTGTATAAGAAGGTGGAGAAGTATCTTACTGACCTGAGGACGACATTGGAAAGTGGAAAGTGTTGCAGGCTAAGACTCAAGGCTTCTTTCTAATAAAAATCAAGTCGCTCTTTTAGAGGTAAATGTTGAATTAACTGACATCACAAAAGATGGTGAGTTATTCTGATTCTCTTGTCTGCAGACTATGTGCTCAGTTGCTAGGTTGTGTCCAACTCTTTGTGACCCCATGGACTGTAGCCCACCAGGATTCTCTGTCCATGAAATTTTCCAGACAAGAATACTGGAGTGTGTTGCCATTTCCTACTCCAGAGAATATTCTCAACCCAGGGATCTCAACCCCCATCTCCTACATCAGCAGACAGATTCTTAACCACTGAGTCACCTGGGAAGCCCAGTCTACAGATTCAGTCAGTTCAGATGCTCAGTCATGTTCAACTTTTTGTGACCCCACAGACTGCAGCATGCCAGGCCTCCCTGTCCATCACCAATTCCCAGAGCTTGCTCAAACTCATGTCCACTGAATCAGCGATGCCATCCAACCACCTCATCCTCTGTCGTCCCCTTCTCCTTCTGCCTTCAGTCTTTCCCAGCATCAGGGTCTTTTCCAATGAGTCAGTTCTTCCATCAGGTGGCCAAAGCATTGAAGCTTCAGTTTAGCATCAGTCCTTCCAATGAATATTGAGGACTGATTTCCTTTAGGATTGACTGGTTGGATCTCCTTGCTGTCTACAAGACTCTCAAGAGTCTTCTCCAACACCACAGTTCAAAAGCATCAGTTCTTTGGCACTCAGCTTTCTTTATGGTCCAACTCTCACATCCATACATGACTACTAGAAAAACCGTACGTTTGATTAGATGGAATTTTGTTAGCAAAGTAATGTTTTTGCTTTTTAACGCGCTATCTAGGTTTGTCATAGCTTTTCTCCCAATTTCATGGCTGCAGTCACCATCTGCAGTGATTTTGGAGCCCCAGAAAACAAAGTTTCTCACTGCTTCCATTGTTTCCCCATCTATTTACCATGAAGTGATAGGACTGGAAGCCATGATTTTCGTTTTTTGAATGTTGAGTTTTAAGCCAACTTTTCCACTCTCCTCTTTCACTTTCATCAAAAGGCTCTTTAGTTCCTCTTCAATTTCTGCCATAACGGTGGTGTCATCTGCATATCTGAGGTCATTAGCATTTCTCCTGGCAATCTTAATTTCAGCCTGTGCTTCATCCAGCCCAGCATTTCTCATGATGTACTCTGCATACTAGTTAAATAAGCACGGTGACAATATACATCCTTGATGTACTCCTTTCCCAATTTGGAACTAATCTATTGTCCCATGTCCAGTTCCAACTATTGTTTCTTGACCTGCATACAGATCTCTCAGGAGGCAGGTAAGGTGGTCTAGTATTCCCAACTCTTGAAGAATTTTCCAGTTTGTTGTGATTCACACAGTCAAAGGCTTTGGCATCTAATCTGCAGATTAGGTCACAGAAAATTTGAATACTGAAAATTCATCAAGTTATAACAGTCCCATTAGCTGACAGCTTTTAAAAATTGGTAGGAAAATAAAGAGCAATTTGAAAGACTATTCATGTATGTGTGTGTGACCTTACCAATATCAATCTATCAATGTTTTTATATAATCTCCCCTTCAACTTATTTGTTTTGTACTCTTTGGGGCACTAAAATCAGTACACTAGAAAATCACTATATTTTGACTTTTAAATTGTTTGAAACTATGAAATTAACCTTTAAAAATACTAATGTCTTAGCTAAAGGCTCAAGTATCCTTTTAGCATTTAGCTGTTCTTATCTTGGGGATATCAAATCTGCTATTTTCCCCTCAAAATGCATGAGAAGACCCTCCAGCGTACATAGATATGGTGCCCTGAGGATGTCTCTATTTATAATGTGGGGTATCTCATGAACAATTCTGGTTCTAGGCCATAGTGCTCCAAGGCAGAACAGAGTGGTCGGTCCCAGGTGAGTTTCTTAGGTAGCCCCCTATAATGTAAATTGGGCTGCCCTCAAGGCACCCTATAAATTTATTATAAAAATCTAAAATAAAAAATACACAAAACCCCTAAAAGTTTGCCTTAATATAATGAAAACTGTTCCCCTGAACTAAATATAACTTGAAAATAGAGCGAGGAACAAGTGCCATAGGAAACAATAGCACTTCCAAAAACACTTGTATATAACTCTGAAAGAACTTTTTAAAAATCTGATTTTAAGTTGCTGAGGTGATTACAGTGTCTTCCCTGCTTTGCAATCATTATGTTAGGGGAAGCACACTGATTGAAACAGCCCACCCTGGCCAGGCACCATAGTAGCCATTTGCATCAGTTGTTTTACGACAGGAGGTCCTACTAAGGAACACAGAACTAATAAGCCACCATCAATCGGAAGAGTTCGGGAAAGGTCAAAAGGAGACACCACATGTCCGACCACCTCCCAGAATCCTTCTCTCTGGCATCCATCTTGGATGAACAAGGCATGCACCACCAGGAAGGACTCTGAGTCAGAATGATTGGCTAAGGACAACCTGGAAACTAATCCCATCACCATAAAACCCAAGACTGCAAGCCATGTGGCAGAGCTGTTCTCCTGGGTTCCCTTATCCTGCTGCTCTCCACCCAGGTGCCCTTTCCCAATAAAATCTCTTGCTTTGTCAGCACATGTGTCTCCTTGGACAATTCATTTCCGAGTGTTAGACAAGAGCCCAGTTTCAGGCCCTGGAAGGGGTCCCCCTTCCTGCAATAATTATATTGCTTTGTGGGTAGACAACAAGCATTAACTATTGTTAAGAGTTCACTGTAACAAATCCAGAATTTGTTTTAATAACCTTCTTACTTTGATGTCTCCAGAAATGTATCCTAGCAAGAACTGCTAAACAAATAGCTAAACACAAATTTTAAACTACATTTTAGCCTTTAATTATTTGCAAAGCTGCTTCTGACTGTGACAGAAGTAACAATGAGCCTTCCACCTTAAACAATTAGAAAATTTGACAGAAATCCAGGAAACAATTGTTTTTAGATGTTGAATAATAGGTGACACAAGAGTGTGGCTCCTAAGAAGAGGAAGACACTGTGAGCTCTACCAACTCCAACATTCTATCTGAAGACAGTTAATAGTCCTCAGGGAATGGAAGGGAACCCAAACTGAGCCCTATGATCCAGTTGAGTTGAAGAGACAGAAGTTGGAATTCAGAAACACCAAGATAGGGAGAATTTCTGGGGCAGAGAGCAGGGAGCTACAGAAGCAACAGAAAGCAGTAAGTAGATCAATTCTCAATTTATCTCCTACAGGGATGAAAACAATCCATGCTCCCACCAGGCAGAGCAGGAAGATGTATAATATGCTAAGCATGAGGAAGAGTCTTCAGAAGGTACTGCCTTAGCCACAGGGCCAAATGAGCCCTAGACTAAAGGCTGTTCTGGATCTGCCCAACAAAGCTTAAAACTCAGCCTCAAAGAAATTTTATTCCTAAGAATGCAATTGTATGCCAGGACAAAACCCCTATTTTTAAAGGTACTTGAAGGAATACCACAAAATCCACCTCAAAAAACAAAAGCACAATATCTATTATCCAATCAATATTCACCACACAGGATAAGAGGCAGAAATGACAAAGATAATAGAATTAGCACACATGAGGTGATGAGGTGAGGAAGATTTTTTTAATGAAACTTTTAGAGATGGAAAAATTTAGGAGCTGAAATTAAATATATAAATATAAATATAGATCCTAGATATAATTAACAGCAAATTAGGCACTATGGGGGGGCAGGGGGGGTTAAGTGGGGGGAAGGGAGTAGATTTTGAAGACCTGCAATAGAAACTACATAAAATGAAGCATAGAAAGAAAAGATTGGGAAAAGAAAATATCACTGACCTCTGGGATAATATAAACTTGTCTAATATATGTATACTCAAAATCGAGAAGAAAGCCAAGAGAGAGGCAGAGAGAAAAATCCATGAAGAAATAACAGTTTAAAAACTCCCAAATTTGGTAAATTCTAGTTATTTTTTAAATTTGTAATATCTCGGAGAAAATTCCATTCTCCAGTGATTGATAAGTCTAATACTTAACTTGGGAAGACAAAAAATTCAAAGCTAGTACTGAGAAATTCAACATAACACCTTACTTCTTGTATCAAGATAGAGAGAGGGAGAAAGAAAAAGAAAATAAATAACAGTCATAACTCGTGAACCTTAATTCTGAATTTTCTTGTTCTCATCTATCTAAATCAGGCCCTAATGATATTTAAATGAAGCTACTTGTAATTCCCATAATAGGCAAATAGAAGGGAGGTTAAAATAATTCTATTATTTCACAATGATGAAACAGATTGAATATTTCAATTATTCTACTTATTATAGTACACATAGAACAATGCTCTGTAATCTGCTTCGATATATATAGGCTCTTTACCCACACCACAGTGGGACTAATGCAGTCAATTTGGTTGAGCCTCACTCGCTGATTCAGTGTTGGAATAAAGTACTTCACAGATTAGCTTAGTCTGCAGCACTTAAAGGTCAGGATTTATTGTAATGTAAATCACAAAGCAATTTTATCTTGACAGAGATTACATACTGTTACAATATTTCTCGCTGAATCTAGTGATGCGTTTGCTTTTTCTTTGCAACTGCTGTGCAAATTGGACTGTAGCCCAGAAAAGAAAAAGAGATGGCAGGCTGCTTTGGCTTTTTAGAAACAACTTAATTCTCTTCATTTTTCAAAGTTCCACAAGGGAAAAAAAAAAACTCTGAAAATAGACATAAAACCATACATAAATACTTGTAAACCTTTACAAACCCTAAGCTCGCGTGCACATAGGTATCTGTGAATGACCATCTTTCAAATATTTTGATGTGTTTTAGGACAGAGTGTAATTGCTAATGGCTGACCTCTTATAATTCATACAAAAGGGTCTGGATATATTATCTAAATTGTCTCCATTTGAAGCAAACAAACAAAAGCAATAAGAAGCATTCATGCTTTCCACTGTCACAAACAAAAAGAAAACTAAATCCAAACAAAGCAAGGTGAACGTTAGTAGGTCCACTGCTGTCAGCATCTAGGTAACAAATACTGAAAGACAGAATGGCAACACCTTCCTAATTTTTCTGAAACTTCAACTAAAATAGAAGGGATTGAGACTAGATATCAGAGAATTAAATGAACTACTCAGAGTCTGAAGAGTACTCGTTCCTGAAATCCTCAAGACAAGATCAACTGTCTCTCTCCTAAATCGTGTATCTCAAAGAATAAACATGAATAAAATGTGCCCACAAAAGTTTAAATCAGCATGTGTATTAAATTTTACCAAGTTTTATCAATTCTTCATACATTTGTTGTTGTTATTTGGTTGCTAAGTCATGTCCAAATCTTTACAGCCCACAGACTGTAGTCTACCACGCTCTTCTGTCCATGGGATTCTCCAGGCAAGAATGCTGGAGTGGGTAGCCTTTCCTTCTCTAGGGGATTTCTCAGCCCAGAGAGCCAACCCATGTCCCCTGCACTGGCAGGCAGATTCTTTACCACTGAGCTGCCAGGGAAGCCCTATTCATACATAGTTTCCAATACTGACTAGTGGTAAGGCCCAGAACTTACCAGAAAAGTAACCAAAGCTAATTGTCAGATGAAAATACTCCATTTTGATTCCCCTCACCTGAGGAATGATTGGGTTCAGCATTTGTCTTTCCTCCAGCTCTTGCAAAGCATTTTTCCTAGAATGAAAGGTGATACATTTTAATATTGTTTATTCAAATACTGACTAGTTTATTCTTTGTCTCCTGGCTGTACCCTGTTAAGCAGGGCTTCCCACTTATCAGTCATTCTGTAATCCATTTATAATATGATTCACTTGTTTTCTTTAAATGAATTCTAAATTTGGTCTAAATAAAAGTATTTTAGTATAGAAATTTTACTTTCAAAAATACAGATTTGACGCACTAGTTTAAAAAATTCAGTGTTTGCTATGTAACTTTTGAAATGGTCTCGGGTGCCACCTGTTGTCCATGTAGCACACGCTGGGGAATATAAGCTATACAAGGAGCTGTGAAAACGAACAATAAGTGGTACAGGTTCAACTTGAGTGTGGGCAGCAAATTACACTCTTATTCATAAAATGCCAGCATCTGTGTCCACAATAACATATACAATTAGGCATAGTGAAAGAAGTAAAACTGAAAGTGTTAGTCAGTTGAGTCCGGCTCTTTGTGACCCCATGAAGTGTAGCCCACCAGGCTCCTCTGCCCATAGGATTCTCCAGGCAAGAATACTGGAGCAGGTTGTCATTCCCTTTTCCAAGGGATCTTCCCAACTCAGGAACTGAACTCTCATCTCCTGCATTGCAGGCGGATTCTTTACCGTGTAAGCCACCAGGGAAGCCCTAGGCACTTCCCATCTGAAATTTCCCTAAGTCCAAGGGGTCACTAAGAGTCAGACATGACTGAGCAACGGAACAACATGGACTGGTCAGGCATCCTCGTTTGCTTGGGACAGTCCCAGTTTCTGAGTGTTGTACTGGAGCTCCCTCTTTCATCCTCATAAAAGGTTCTGGTTTGGATGATACCCAAAAGAGTGGAAAACTGGACACCCTCAGGAAACTGGACAGTCAAATGTTTCTGATCGGCCTTACTCATATCTGCTGGGTAGCTCTTCAGTTCTTCCCTACAAAATATCTTATTTAATCTTCACAGCAAACCTGTGACTTAGGAAGTACATATAAGTTACAAATGGGAGGAAAGGCTCCAGGAGGTTAACAACCCAGGGTTCACACAGCTCTTCCAGAGCACAACTAGAATTCACACCCAGTCTCTGTTCCCTATCAAGGGATCTTCCCTAGGAAATTGGGAGGCCTAGGAGGTCTAGGAAGGAGAAAGGTGGGGTGTGGGAGGCAGAAGCATTCTGAGAAAGAGTCCACTCCTTTTCATGGTGCATTTGAAGAGGTTAGCGCAGGAAACAGCACAGCTGGTCTGCAATGTTGCCACAATCTCATGTCATAAGAATACTTCATTTTCCATTAAAACCATAAGCACTTGTTCAATTACCAGGATTATAAGCAGCAGGCCTTGTGAGTTAAATGGACTTTTGTGCTCTGCCCTGAAAAATCTAACCAGACTCTTAAACACAGCCAAATTTTCTAACTGGGTTTTCTTTTCTGATGTTGAAAAGAAAAGAATTAGAAGGAGGAAAAGGAGGCACCCCTGTGTGGAGATATGGAAAAAAAGGGGAGGACGTGTAACAAAACACTCAGCCGGCCTTTCCCCAGGACCCTCCTTTCCGCCTGTGCCTCTGTGCGCTGCCAAGCACGTCTCCCCTCCCAGCTCTTGTGGGGGAAGGCCAAAAGCTTTACATTACACCACTGGTTTACACCCTGAGAAACGTCGCATGAGCTGCAAAATACACTTTGAAGCAACTTTCTAAAAGGCACATCTATATTTACCAATGTGTTCCACATGATTAAACTGTGAAATTTGTCTCCAGTTTGGCAATACCTTAGAGAGATGTTGTGAGGTTTAGAAAGAAAATGCCTGTGAAGTGCCTTAAGTTCCATGGAAGGAAAGCACTATATACACCCAAGGTGCTGTTATATGCCTTTATGTTATATTGGTGCAACAGCAAATAAAATAACGTAAGTTATGATGTCACAATGTTGTCATGCAACATCATCCATAGTGAGAGCAAGAAAAATCTGTTTTTAAAGTGCTTCTTTTCCCCCCTCCTCTTCAGCATGTTAAAGCATATGGTATCCAAAACTAGTTCACAGTGAACTTCATTTCTGCCACTGCTGTAAATGAAGTTTCTTCTCAGGCAGATGTCAGTGCTAAAAGTTTGGTGCTCATAAATACCAAATTAACATAAAATCTATATAGCTTTTTTCCAAACGTCTTCCTTAGTTGATGTGGGCTGACTGGATAGAACACATAGTTCACTTATTTATTCCTGAATCCATAATACATTTTCCGATTCACTAATGTGAAAAACAATAATTATAACTGAACTACACGTGATATTCCCTGAGGGCTCTCTGACTGTAAATGTCATATGACAAAAGAAAGAAAACAAAACTAGAAAGGTAACAGATATTCTTGAACTGTTAATTTAGGCTTTATGGTTCCAAACTGTAAGTCACCACTTATACAAAAAAGCATTTGTAGATGGAATAAGAAATAAAGCTTGTATATTCTTTACTGCCTGATAAAACCATCAAAGGAAACTATTAATAAAGCAAACCTGAGTTTATTGCTTACCACAGTACAAGAGGCCAAAGATCCTGACAAGAATCATGATGGTGTTTCAGAAGAGGAAAGGCAAAAATGGGATACATATAAGATTTAGGGGATCTAGTTTAAGATGGATATTTTGGAGGGTTTGATTATGATTAGGCAAACTTGTGATTCTGACAGTTTGGGACTGGCAGACTAAGGGAGGGGAAAGTTTTTTTAAAAAATTAAAAGGGTTTCAAAGCACATCTTGAAGAGTAAAAATGTTGTACAATGCTGCTTTAATTTGATTTGTCTAATATTGGTATAAATGGATTCCCATGAGTTTTCTGAAACAAACAATAAAGTTATAGTCAATTTTATCTTTCTGAACAAGAATTTTCTCATAGTAAGTAAAATCATGTCAATGCAAAATATAGGCTATTATGGGTAGAGATCATTTGATTTCTCAACACATATAATTACTTATACTATTATGGAGCCCCTGGTGGCTCAGACAGTAAAGAGTCTGCCAGTAGAGTGGGAGACCTTGGGTTCAATCCCTGTGTTGGGAAGATCCTCTGGAGAAGGAAATGGCAACCCACTCCAGTATTCTTGCCTGGAGAATCCCATGGCCACGGGATCACAAAGAGTCGGATACGACTGAGCGACTTCACTTTCACTTTTCCCTTTTTTCACTATTATTTAGCTGGAAAAGCCCAGCACACCAAAAGCAGCTCCTGTTTTGAGAAAAGAACTCACTTTAAGTCACCAAAACAGACAATGGTCTCCTCTCAGATGCCACCTCCCTTCACCCTTGCTTTCATTGCTGACCAAATTCAGACTGGCTCATTCTTTCTTAAAGAAGTTATTGCTTCTTTAAGATCAGTCAGTTCTTGGTCTAGGACTCATTCCTTGATGTGACTTAACGTATCTCTATGTATATAACATAGTTCAACACTTTGAGGACAAACCTCGAGTTCTTTGGAAACACTTCATCATCATTCCCACAATAAAAATCCTAATCACATCTCTACTCTGCTTAAAGCTTTGTCAGTAAGTCTTCTCTGTCCTCTGGATGAAGTCTAAACTTCTCAGAATGCCTCTTGAACTGTATTATCCCCTGCTCCTCTCTCACTTTCCCATATGTACCTGTGCATACATGAATTTTCTATGCAAATCACATTAAACAATTAATACCTACAATTCCAGAACATGTTTGGCTCTCTCTTCCCTCACTGAAAGTTCTCTTCAGTGAAGAGCTGTGGCTTTCTGGAAAACTCACCAACACTCCTTCACTCCTCTTTCTACTGGTTAATTTCTACTCATGTTAAAGATTCACTCAGCTGAGAAATTACTTTCCCCAGGATGACTCTTGAAAATATAAGGGAAATGCTCCCCACTAATGCTCCCTTAATCTATGTGCTTATTTCCATCACCCACTCCAGTCTCAATAATATGGTTCCTAGCACACTGTGTGGTAATGGTCCATTTATTTGCTTACCCGGTCCTCTCTGTCAGTGAGCAACTTGAGGGCAAATACGACATCTTAGTGCACTGTCTGGGAAACAGAGATCACTCAAGAGTTTTTTTAATAGGGAAGGAGTGAATGCATAGACAAAACCTTATGACTATGACCGAAAAATTACAAAGATCAATAGGATTTCAAAAAAAGTCATCTGATAGATCCTAAAAAATAAAAAAGGATTAATCCTCAAAGTGTTAATTACAAATCAACAGTGAAATTTGAGAAAATTAAAGTTTGCACAAACCAAATTGATAAAACTTTTAGAACATGGGAAGGCATTCTGTTGGTGAGGCTATGAGAAGGCAGGCACTTTCATATCTCACCAGTATACCCTTTTGGAGGGGAATTTGACATTGACAATACCTAATAAAACTACATGTGCATGTACATCTCATCCCAACAATTCCACTTCTGAAATTGAGCCTAAAGTTTCATTTACAGTAGAAAAATACATATATACCTAGTTTCTCATTGCAACACTGTTTATAATGGCAAAATACTAGAAACAGCCTGCTGCTGCTGAGTCGCTTCAGTCGTGTCCGACTCTGTGCGACCCCACAGACGGCAGCCCACCAGGCTCCCCCGTCCCTGGGAGTCTCCAGGCAAGAACACCAGAGTGGGTTGCCATTGCCTTCTCCGAGAAACAACCTAAATGCACATAAATAGAATAATGATTAACAAATCATACTACATTCGAAAAGGGAGAATTATTCCAGCTAAATAAAATAAGAATAAATAAGATAATGGACTGATATGAAGTGATTTCCAGGATATTTGGTTAAGAGAAAACACCAAAATGCAAAAGAGCACTTATGGTATTTTACCATTTGTGTTAGAAAAAGAAAAGGGAAATATAAGAAGATACACATCTAAAGGATAAACCAAAAACTAATACAATTGGCCACCTACAAGGGGTGGAAACAGAATGGAAGGAAGGAAGAATAAGAACAGAATAAAATGGATTAAGGGAAATTTAAGTACATCTTATTGTACAATTCTGATTTTTAGAACAAGGACATTATTTTAAAATATAAAACACATACAAATGCATATAAAAAATTATTAAAATCAACCAGGATTTGGAGAAAACCCAAAATAAAATATAAATTGCAACAAATGAGCCTTACTGTCTTAGCAAGGAATAACATAACCCTGTTTAAGAGGACAAAGAAGAAAGGAACTAGCTTAAGCAACTTTGTGGGAAATTTTTTTTTAATTTATATTTTAAGTCTAAAGACGATAAAGAAAACTACATAAATACTATTCCCCAATTAATAAATTATTCTGAAACTAAACACATTCTAGGACTGAGTAAATAAATATATTGCAGATAACAAAATGCAGGTTATCTATTTTACTATTGGAGAAAAGATTTACAAATAATGAAAGAGGGAAGGCTAGAATGAGTCCTGTACTACTGGACTGGAATTGAAGATATCAGTATGAAATTGTGATTTTTTAATCTATTCAGAGAGAGAGAATGTTTTCTTGCTCTGTCCACTTAAAGGAATTACATCACAGAACTAATGAAGACATGCAGTCCTCAGATCTTGATTTCTAAAGATATCAATAAAATGAACCAGAACTCCTTGGAGAAATACCTAAGTCAAGGGCTGGAGCAGAGGAAGTTCAACATGGGTCTGGAATATCTCATAGAACCAGAAAGTATGGAAGTGTTCAAATAGGTGATGTTGATATATTAGTCCCTACATGAATATACAAATGTCACAAAACCTAAAAGAAATTTAAAAAAAGCAGAAAATACATGAAATTTGGAGAGAAAAAAAAAGCAACTGGTGGCAAAGGAGTGTGAAGAAAAAATGTACCTGAAATATTCAAAATAGGTACCTAAAATTAACTGATTCATTTAACTCTTGTTTATTTTTTTATTCTACTTTGTCTAGGTATCCAACTTCTCCATTCACTTTTGAAGAGTATAAGGATAAGCAATTCTTTTATATCATGCACTCTAATACATAAGTGAAGAAAACACTTCATTTGCTTAATTATTTAAACACAACTTCTCCTTGCCTATTATTGCTGTTACAAATAAAGATTAAATACCGCATGTTTAGTCACTCAGTCGTGTTGGACTCTTTACAATCCCATGGACTGCGGCCCGCTAGGCTCCTCTTGTCCATGGAATTCTCCAGGCAAGAGTACTGGAGTGGGTTGCCATGCCCTCCTCTAAGGGATCTTCCTGATCCAGGAATCAAACCAGGGTCTGCTGCATTGCAGGCAGATTCTTTACCAGCTGAGCTATCGGGGAATACTTCAATGCTATTCTCAAGAATAATTTCCAACATTAAGAAGGAAGATCCACTTTTATGTCTCATGACCTTATATTAGCAGTTGGTAAACAACTATAGACAGCATTTCTTTACCCTCCATGGATTATCCTGGAAACAGAAAAGGGAAAAATGTAATTCTGGTTGCCAATATCAACTTCAGACAAATGCTTTTATTTCACGTGAAAAGTGACCATTCTTCAGAGAGTTCCGATAGCACATATTTATGCTAATGGTGAGTGTTCTGACAATAACTCAGGTACCACCTGGGGCAGTTCTTTAAAGTTGTTTTGAATGTTCTTTAGGCCTTCTATTTTTATTTACTTTTTCACTTGTTTTTGATGTCTGTCCACTGGTGAATCCAAGATACTTGAGGACACATTATTTATCTTACAGTTCTCTTTTTTATACCTCCTATAGCATATAGTATCTGCTTGAAGGAGACAAGGTTTGAGGAAGACAGTGCAGTTTTGATATATGCTTTCTTTACAGAAGATAGATCAATATTACATACTATGAATAGAAAGGACACCAATTAATCAGAAAAAATACCTTTAATCATCTTCAAACTGTCTGTTAGAAAAATGCAAATACAAATGAGAATTTGAAAGTGATAAATATCTTTAGTCAAGTTAAATTAAACTAAACAATTTTTTTAATGGCCAAAAGTTCTTTTAGAAAAAAAACTATAGGAAATAGGAATGTAAGTATCTACTTGTTTCATCTGAACAATAATCTTATAATGTAGGGATTATTACTCCCATTCGACAGGTGAGGAAATGGAGGCTCAGAGTCATTTGCTCGGAGCAATTCACTCACAATCATGCAACTAGTAATTGGCAGAACTAGAATTCACAATTCAGTTTGATATCAAAGTAAATACTCTTTCTATTACACCACAATAAGAAACATCTCTAATAAAATCTAAAAAAGATAAAATAGTAAATGAACTTTTAATTATATTAAAACTAAAAACAGAGCATGAGAGGCAAAAACAATCTTAAATAAAAATCAACTCAAACAGCACTAGACCAGAAGGAGACCCAGGTTCTAGATCTTTTTCTCACTTTATGTCTTTCATTCTTCTAATACCTAGCTCAACAAAACCAGTTTTTAAATATTCATTGCCTCACCTACTGACTAAAAGGTACAAATAGAACACTCAAAATCAATCACCAAACTACATTATAATAAAGTTTCAACTAACCAAAACAATTAGGAGATTGTTCATTTTAATAAAATCTTTAGCTAACTAACCACGAATGAGAAAAACCTTTTCGCAGATTCAAGGTTGCCATTGGAAACCTTTCCAAAGTTATTTTGGTAAGCAGAGCAAATTTTATTGTACAGAAGCAGCACTGGAGAACTTGCTACAATGAAGATACCTAGGTTTCCCCACAAGAGACTCTTATTTGGTATGTCTGTCTGGAGTGATTCTTATTCAGATCTTAAGATGAAACTAAGAAACATTAAGTAAAGGATATAAAACATAATAAAACCTTTTTGAATTGCAAAACTCAACAGTACCTCAGTTATCATTCTCACCACTAATCATTTTTCCCAAATCTCAAAGTAGATGTTGAAAGCACAGAATCTTGAACAAGAACCTAGAAGCCCAAAATCTTGGCTTTTACCTTTGTCCTCTAAGGAAACTATATTTAAAAACTCATAACTGAGGTTAATTGCCATCTAGTAAATTGGAGTTTCAAAAATTTTATTAGATTTATGTAACATGGAATATAAAATTATATTTAGGATTATTAAAAACAATGTTCATAACACATCATACCTAAGGAATTAAGACTATGCCAATGTCATACAAATGGTGTGCACCGGACCTACTACTTCACAACTTCCTGTTTCAGTAGGTCATAGTCTTAGCGTATTCATGGTCACAACACAAAGTGCATAGTCAATAGCTATGGGTTGCTAATGGATATATTAGTAATTAGTTTATAAGTAGCAGAATTAAAATATATGTTAAACATCTGGTACCAGAATTCTTCTTAAAGAAAGAAAGAACAATCTTTGTTTAGGGAAATGTCCTGATGAGCCACTGGATTGGAAAACAAACATCAGAAAAAAAAAAAAAAGAAGAACAAAGGGAGGATTAAATTGCTGTAGATGCAAAACGTAAGACATTTGGGGAAGGAGGTCTTCCTTGAGAGTGGAGGAAGAATGGAGAAAAATAAAGGTAAGCAGTATGGCAGATGCCTAGAGTACAAGTTATGAGAAATAGCTAAAGTTTGTCAATTTCTTTAAGCACAGCAATGTTCAATGCAATTTAAAATTATCTATTTGGCTAAGATATAAACATTCAGTGAAGTCTGCTACTCTATAAACTTATATTTTTCATTTCAATCCCTTCTGAATTGTTCTATTTTTAATATATATATATATTCATAAAAATGAAATAATATTAACATTCTAAGCTCTTTGCCATTTCATTTAATCTCCAGACCAATTCTATAGAGTAGGCATTATCATTAAATCCATTTTATGGATGAGAGAGCTGAGTTCTAAAAGGCTAAACAACTTACTCAAGATCATGAAGTTACTAAATGATGAACTGGGATTCAAACCTTTGCTAGAGCAAACTGAAGTTCACAGCTAAATAGGTACATAGGGTTTCCCACATGGCTCAGTGGTAAAGAATCCACCTGCCAAGCAGGAGACATGGGCTCAGTCCCTCGGTCAGGAAGACCCCTTGGAAAAAGAAAGAGCAACCCACTCCAGTATTCTTGCCTAGGAAATCCCATGGACAGAGGAGCCTGGTAGACTACAGTCTATGGGGTCGCAAAGAGTTGGACAAGACTTAGTGACTAAACAGCAACAACAGATACATATATACCTATACACACATACATAAAATAAAAAGATATCCTGATATCTACATTTAAGCAAAATACATTTTTACAAAATAGGAATATTCAAAATATGAGTAACATTCAAAAGATTGGCAATAATGTTATATTACTATTTTTTTCAAAATATTTCAAAATCACTAAAAGTTAAAGTATACAAATTCTGGCTATTGAATTCTGACTATTCAGCATTTCTACTTTATTCTTTTATCATACAATCATCTTTGAAAAGTTTACCACTAATTAAATATTTGCTATTTAGTAATTAATCAATAACAAATAACTACTTAAATACTAATTATAGAGTATAATCTGTTCAATGATTTTAAAATACACCCAGATTTTTTTTGACACTCCTCCCTCCCAAAAGTGGATCCTAAATCCCCTTCCCTTAAGTGTGGGCTGGACTCAGTGTCTCACTTTTAATGAGTAGTATGTGGCAAAAGTGATGGCAAGTGATTAGGTCATTAAAGTCTGTAGCTTCCTCATTGCTCTCCAACTTGGACCACTTGCTCTGGGGAAAGCCTGCTACCGTGACGCAAGGCCACTCAAGCAGCCCTAAGATGAGAGGCAGATACCAAGAAACTGAGTCCTCCTGCCGACAGCCAGTGAGGACTTGAGGCCCCTATCAACAGTCAAGTGAGTGAGCCACATAAGAAGTGGACCCTCCAGCACCAGTCTAGCCTTTGGGGGACAGCAGCCCTGACTGATGTCTTGACTGCAACACTATGAAAGACCCCAAGCGAGAACCAGCTTGAACCAACTCCCAAGACCTGGGCCCACAGAAACTGTGTACGATAATAAACCTTTAAGTCACCTAAATTTGGAATGATTTGTTATACTAGCGATAGTTAACTGATACACTCACTGTGTCAGTAATTCCCAAAGTGTGGTTCCAAGACCAGCAGGGTCAGCATCTGCTGGGTCCTTGACAGAAGTGCAGATTCTCAGGCTCTACCCAGATGTACTGAAGAGGAACTCTCAAGACGCCAGGCAGCAATTTGTGTTTTAACAAACCTCCTGGGTGATTCTCGGCATCCCAGGTGGTGCGAGTGTTAAAGAACCTGACTGCCAATGCAGAAGACATAAGAGACGTGGGCTCTATCCCTGGATGGGGAAAGTCTCCTCAGGGGAGGTGGGTGCCATCACAACGCACTCCAGTATTCTTGCCTGGAGAATCCCCAAGGACAGAGGAGCCTGGTGAACTATAGTCTATAGGGTTGCAAAGAGTCAGACACAACTGAAGCCACTTAGCATGCACACACATACTAGGTGATTCTAATGTACAGTAAAATTTGGGAAGCACTATGCTAAGCCCTCAATAATTTAGCTAACAGTGAACAAACCTCAAATCTCCTTAATAACAGACCTCACTCTCCACCTCCAGAGAAACTTGTATTTATTCTTGGAGTATGGTATAATCTTTCAGCATCAGATTGCAAACAAGCTTCATTCTCATGACAAAATGTCAGCTAGGAAAGGGCAGAGAATCCTCCTATCTCCACATTGTGCCTGGCACACAATCAATGTTAAATAAATATTACTTGGCATGAATAACGAAATACACAACTATTGTTTAGTGAAGATTAAAATGAAGCCTTTCTTTTTTTTTTCTTTTCCATCTATCACCACTTGAACTCTTTTAAATTGACTTCAGCCAAGATCATATTTGTTATGGTATCCATGGAAATAAGATGTTCCTAGTATATTAAAGTAGAGATTAAAATGACTAAACCTGACTTTACAACAGACACTCACTTTGGTGGCCTGTGGAGTTGTCAAAAACAAAATGAAATTCATCAATTATCAGTATTGTACAGTATGTCCCCCAGTCCTTATTAGGGATCTTATTAGATGTGTGAACACCAAAACAGAGCTGGAGGAACCTGGCAAATGCTAACAACTGCCTGACATTTGTTCTTATCATTCCTTTCTAAAACATGTATTATTAGAATATAATTCTGACTATAGGAGTGTTTAAGAACTAACAGGTAGTGATATGAAGTCCTCCAAATCAGCCAACTTGCTCAGCTCATAACACTAATTCTGTAGCATCTTTAATTAATTAAATGAAAAAAATCCCTATCCATATGATTTGGAGTTATAAGGGGGAACAATGTTTTTTCCTAGTGGACATATCAGAGCCTTTGACATACACTAATGTGAAAATACGGACACTTTTAGAGGAGCAGCTTGTAAAGCTAACACTTTAGTAAACACCACCCTATTGTAAACCTTCAACAATTTCTTTACTTTGAAACTGTAATTTTAACTTTTAGGTAAATTGTTTGATTGTTTGATTTATAAACTATATCTCTTCTTTGAGCAAGTGTATATGTGTGTTAGTCACTCAGTTGTGTCCGACTCTGCTATCCCGTGAACTGCAGTCCTCCAGGCTCTCCTGTCCATGGAATTCTCCAGGCAAGAATACTGTTGAGTAGCCATTCCCTTTGCCAGGGGATCTTCCCAACCCAGCGATAGAACCCAGGTCTCCTGCATTCCAGGCAGATTCCTTACTGTCTGAGCCACCAGGGAAGCCCCTAGTGATATTTAAATCATTTAAATCATTAATTTCCATATTGCCTATAGACTTAACTCCATACCCATTCCTATCTCCAAAAATATTATTATATATTCATTGATATTATTATTATATACAAAGTAATTCTTTTTAGTATAAAGTACAACTTAGTTGTTAAAATCGGAGAAGGCAATGGTACCCCACTCCAGTACTCTTGCCTGAAAAATCCCATGGAAGGAGGAGCCTGGTAGGCTGCAGTCCATTGGGTCCCTAAGAGTCAGACAGGACTGAGCGACTTCACTTTCACTTTTCATTTTCCTGCATTGGAGAAGGAAATGGCAACCCACTCCAGTGTTCTTGCCTGGAGAATCCCAGGGATGGGGGAGCCTGGTGGGCTTCCATCTGTGGGGTCGCACAGAGTCAGACACGACTGAAGCGACTTAGCAGCAGCAGCAGCAGTTGTTAAAATGACATACCCAAAATCATATCAGTATTTTCCCCTTGTTATTAATTTAAATAAAAACCATATAGAAATATTTTAATAGTATAACAGCTCAAGGGAACAAGTTTATAAACTGTGATAGTCAAACCTTTTGAGAGTATAATAATCTATATAATGGTACTGATAATACTCTTAAGGCAATGATTTCCAACTACACTGTGTTCCAGCTGTTACCTGTAGCATATACATTCTAGGTTATCATCCTCATTCTCTGAGAACAAATATTCCACCCCATTCAGAGATGGGCTCTAATACCCATGTATTCTGGTGCCATAGATCAGAATTAATTGGGCCAGATTTTGATACTAGACTAATATGTCCAATCATATTCTCTTTCCAGGAAATTGTATTTAGGAATAAGAAATTCTAGTTTGTCTCTACTAGTAAATTTTGGGAACTTTGGAGATGACTCTACAGATAGAAAAGAAAAATCATTCTGCAAAGAAAACCAATCAAACATACACAACAAGGAAAGTATATATTACCTTATAAAGGTACTTCATAAGTATCTATTTGTAAAAGCATGGTATGTGTTTATTAAGGGTGGTTTATTACACATTTAGCAGAGAAGTCCCTTCAGTTTGTCACTACTTACCTGCAATGGTTATAAAGAAGTAGGTAAGTTGTGAGTCACAAAATCATACTCAGAAACTTCTGATTTAACATAAATTAAAAAATAACAAGACAAATAAAAACACTAAGAATTCTCCATTCTCCAAGGTCAAGCTTTCAAAGATCCTTTACCCACATCCAAAGCAGTAGCCCCACTTTTACAAATGGCTTCTGTGACTGAACCACGTAAGAACTCAGGCTGCTCGCTGTTTCTCTATCGGCAGATTCCATCATAGGTAATGGGGCCTTGTAAGGAAAAACTTACCTCTGTGTGTTTCTCCTTTGCTCTCACACTACTACCACACTCACAGCATTTCTGACACCAGATGCATGGGGCTTTTTCTCACACCAAACAATTCTTTGTGACACCAGCCAGGTGTCCTGCAATCAGTTAGGACACTAACTACAGTTAGTAAAGACCCCACAGGTTAAGTACTCAGTCCTACAACTCTGTCCCCAACTTTAGATGTCAATTATAAGCAGGAGGACCTCTGGTTACACACAACTTCTGTCCAACATAGTATAAACTGGAGATTCCCATGATCCCCTTCATTTGCTGAAACAGCTCACAGAACTCAGGGTAACATTTCCTTACATCTACCAGCTTATTATAAAGGTTATGATAAAGGACAGATATGAAGAGTCAGAAGAAGTGATACATGGAGCAAGATCTGGGAGGACCTTCACACAAGAACACTGGTCTCCGTGGAGTTGAGATGTACCACTTCCAGGTACTTAGATGTATTTGCCAACCAAGAATCTCCCTAAATCCTGAACTGTGGGGATTTTATTGGAATTTCACCATGTAGGCACAATGGAATCTTGCCTCTGGAGAATGAAGATTAAGACCAAAATTTCAAGCTTTTAATTATGGCTTAGTCTTTCTAGTGCTTGACTCCCACCCCAGAGTCCACTTAGAGACACCTCATGAGAACAAAACACACTCCTACCACCCAGGAATTTCAAGGCAATTCCAAGGAGCTCAGGGTAGAGTATTCTTTTCACTCAGGAAATCACAATGGGCTTAGGAGCTCTGTCAGGAACCACATTTTTTTTTAAGTTTCACAACCCCACAGATGAGTTTCCACCATAACTACCATGAACTCCCACCACGAACTACCTGTGACTGACATGACCTGTTGAGAAGCTAAAGATAAAACTTGATTAACCAAAACATATAATGTAGCTCACCTAACTTCAGAGGGAGCGGAGAGTTCACTCCTTTCAAACTCCTAAAAGTAGAATGTAATATTTATCACATTAAGACATAGTTTGCATTTGAACACCTGACAATTCACATGTCTGGATAATAAGTAGAAAACACTCCTGCTCACCTCCATAGTCTCTTCTCAAGTCAGACTTCAAATCTGACCCAAACATTTCAGTTCACACACAGCACCTCCAACACTTCTGAGTTAGCTTCTTATGATACAGGTGAATTCACTAAGGGATTCTGGCACAGATACTAGCAACCTTCCAGAAATAAGAGGAAGATGATTTGTGTAAGCAAAAGAAATAGTGAGGCCTTGCTTCTCACATATATCTGCTACTCCTAAAGTCTATCAGTTTTGCATCTTTAGATTACAAGGACCTTAAAATTATTTTAAATTTAGAAAGCAATGTATGCTCAGAAATTCCAGAGAGAATAGGAAAGAATCAAGACACTTAAAAGTACTCCTTTTCACTACCTAGAGATAGCTATTTCTTCTTATTATAAAGGACTTCAAAACATATTCAAAAGTATCTAAGTATTTGATACTAAGCACTTGATACATTATATATTGTTGGGCATTTAAGGAGATTATAGTTTTTCTGTGCTATAAATAATGATGCAACAGGAATTTGTGTACATCTATCTTTGTGTAAATCTCTTAAGTATCAGATTAGATTAATAAAAATATAAAAATTAAATTTAAAAGTGTGGGCTTTTAAGCTCTTAACACATATTGCTCAACTGTAAAATCCATGAGGTCAGGAACTTTGTCGAATTTGCTCCTGTATTTGTGTATGCTAAGTTACTTCAGTTGTGTCTGACTCTTGCAATCCCATGGACTGTATGTAGCCCACCAGGCTCCTCTGTCCACAGGATTCTTCAGGCAAGAATACTAGAGTGGGTTGACATGTCCTCGTCCAGGGGATCTTCTGGACCCAGGGATCTAACCGGCATCTCTTATGTCTCCAGCATTAGCAGGCGGGTTCTTAATCACTAGTGCCACCTGGAAAGCTATTTGCATCTCCTGGATCAGTAGAAAAGTGACTGGAACATAGGAGACCTTCACTAAGAGTGTGCTAAATGAATGACTGAATATATTGCAAAGAAACTTTCCAAAGTAAACTGTACTTTCAAATATAATTCTTCCCTCAGAAAGTTAAGTCCATCACTTGCTACCATCCTGGTCTGATTCATTATTTAGCTCATTATTTCCTTCCTGATATTCACTAAAGGAAAATGTACATTTCATGAGAGCCATTTTCTAGGAAGTAGTAAAAAAGAGAAGGATACAAATTTACTTTTACCTCTAATTCCCTCTTCTACATTTATCTGGGATCTTAGGATTCAACAATTTTTTTTGATAATTTTGCAGCAAAAAAAGAAAAACCCTCCCTAGGCTGAAAATACTTAAATTTTTCTAAACCCCAGATAGGTGATAGATGCTTATAGGTAAATGAATATGAGTGCTATAAATTATAGCAGTGTGTGTGTGTGTGTGTGTGTGTGCGCGCATGCACATGTGTGCCCACTAACGGATACAGTAATACAAATTACATTTTGACCCAGATTAAAAATTGTTTTAAAAAATTGTTCATATTTTTCAAATGAATCCACATCCAAAATGCATATATTGCTTTCCATTTGTACACAGTACTATGATGCCAGATCAGCCTTTGACAAATTATTTAGCTTGCCTGACTCACCTTTCTCTAATAATACAAACAAAGTATACATATAGTAGTTCAATATAGAGCTTCTATATCTCAACTTCTAAATTAAGACCTTTCACGGAGCTTTTAATAATACAGTTCCACCCTCCTGGAATTACAAAGTTAAAAATCATTCTTTCTTTCCCTTTCAACAGCTTTCAGTTCTCTCCTCTGTGTGCATGTAAATCCTATTAATGCTAGTGGAGGCGACGCACATGCATACGGGGTGGAATATATCTCTAAATCACACTTTAATCTTTAGCTACAATTCTGGCGCCTGTTCAAATGATACATGTGCCTCAAATACACACTGTATGTCTGTTGTTTCCTGTCTGGATATTAAAATTTATTCATGTATTTTTAGTAGCTATTACAACATTTTGGCCAACAAATTTTCTTATTATTATTATACATGTGTCGAGTTTTAACTGGGTGCTAGATGCAACTGTAAACATTCCCGATTTATTATAATATAATTAGAATGTAAATTCAATTCCTGACCAGGTTATATTTGTTTTAAAAAATGGAAATTTTCTGTTGTTTTCCACCTGGTTAAACATATGTAATAAAGAGAAAACATAAAGTAAACAAAATAAATATAAGTAACCTGGTTGCTTGTTTCTGTACTGAATCATGGTTATCCTTACATAATTAAAAAAAAATTTAATGCATGCATTTAAAACCTAGTTAAGAGATATAAAGTTTACTAAAAATACCAAAATTATTATATTAACCATACTTTTTGAAGAAAGTGGCTGACTAAATAATTTTGCATTATTTTTACGTTATCTTAACTGATGTTCTGTAAAACCACATAGCCACTTCTCAACAGAGCCCTATGCATCTCTATATTTACATTTTTTTTCTTTGCTTTTCCACTTTTTACAACGTTGCCCCAAAAGGTTAAAAAAAGATGACCCTGAAATATGAAATAAAACATAGCATAGTCAAAATTTATATAATTTGAAGTGAAGAAAAATGGTAAAATTTCTCTACAATTGATCTTTTCTTATTCTGAAGTCCTATACTAGTAGGAAAAATATTACCAATTTAAACGTAATCCAGTCTATTTGCATTTTCAAATGTGAACATTCAGTCAGTGCAAAGTTCAAAATCTCTGTCAGATCTGTTTTTCCTCCGAATTTCCCTTTCCCTTCCAGAAATAGTAGAGGGAGTATGAAGGCTTCATATGCCTAGTGATGTAGGAAAGCTCTCCTGTGATCCATGCACTTCTTTCAATTCTTTGGCTGCTGCCTAAACAGTCATTGGCTTCAACCAGTCTTCAGGCTTAAAATCTACCTTCTGGAGGAATTTCAAATTATATGGTACTCAAATGCCGTCTCAGACACTTAACTTAGCCCCATCCTTCAGGCTTTTAATCTCTTAAACAGAGGCATGTTGAATGTGGCTAAACTTCAATTTCAGCACTTCTCTAAAAACCTTCAGTTCAGTTCAGTCTGTCAGTCATGTCCAACCTTTGCAACCCCATTTACTCCAGCAGGCCAGGATTCCCTGTCTATCACCAACTCTTGGAGCTTGCGCAAACTCATCTCCATAGAGTCAGTAATGCCATCCAACCATCTCATCCTCTGTTGTCCCCTTCTCCTCCTGCCTTCCATTTTTCCCAGCATCAGGGTCTTTTCAAATGAGCCAGTTCTTCACATCAAGTGGCCAAATTATTGGAGTTTCAGCTTCGGCATCATACCTTCCAGTGAATATTCAGGACTAATCTCCTTTAGCATGGACTGATTGGATCTTCTTGCAGTCCAAGGGACTCTCAAGAGTCTTCTCCAACACCACAGTTCAAAAGCATCAATTCTTCAGTGCTCAGCTTTATGGCCCAAATCTGATATCCATACATGACTACTAGAAAAACCATAGCTTTGACTAGACAAGAGTTTTGTCAGCAATCTCTCTGGTTTTTAGTATGCTCTCTAGGTTTTAATATGCTGTCATAGATTTTCTTCCAAGGAGCGAGCGTCTTTTCAATTCATGGCTGCAGTCATTATCTGCAGTGATTTTGGAGCCCAGGAAAATAGTCTGTCACTGTTTCCATTGTTTCCCCATCTATTTGACATGAAGTGATGTGACCGAATGCCATGATTTTTGTGTTTTGAATGCTGAGTTTTAAGCCAGCTTTTTTACTCTCCTCATTGTCATCAAGAGGCTCTTTAATTCCTCTTTGCTTTCTGCCATAGGTGCTGTCATCTGCATATATGAGGTTATTGATATTCCTTCCAGCAATCTTGATTCCAGCTTGTGCTTCATCCAGTCCAGCATGTCCCATGATGTACTCTGCACAGAAGTTAAATTAGCAGGGTGACAATATATAGCCTTGACATACTCCTTTCCCAGTTTGGAACCAGTCCATTGTTTCATGTCTGGTTCTAACTGTTGCATCTTGACCTGCAGGTAAGGTGATGAGGTATTCCCGTTGCTTGAAGAATTTTCCACAGTTTGCTGTGATCCACACAGTCAAAGGATTTAGCGCAGTCAATAAGACAGAAGAATTTTTCTGGAATTCCCTTGGTTTTTCTATGATCCAATGTATGTTGGCAATTTGATCTCTGGTTCCTCTGCCTTTTCAAAATCCAGCTTGAACATCTGGAATTTCTCAGTTCACGTACTGCTGAAGCCTGACTTGGAGAATTTTGAGCATTACTTTGCTAGTGTGTGAGATGAGTACAAGCAGTAGTTTGAGCATTCTTTGGTATTGCCTTTCTTTGGGATTGGAATGAAAACTGAACTTTTCCAGTCCTGTGTCCACTGCTGAGGTTTCCAAATTTGCTGACATACTGAGTGCAGCACTTTCACAGCATCATCTTTTACGATTTGAAACAGCTTAGCTGGAATTCCATCACCTCCACTAGCTTTGTTTGTAGGGATGCTTTCTAAGGCCCATATGACTTTGCATTATAGGATGTCTGGCTCTCAGTGACTGATCACACCATCATGATTATCTAGGTCATGAATATCTTTTTTGTATAGTTCTTCTGTGTACTCTTGCCACCTATTCTTAATATCTTCTGCTTCTGTTAGATTCATACCATTTCTGTCCTTTATTGTGCCCATCTTTGCATGAAATGTTCCCTTGGTATCTCTAATTTTCTTGAAGAGATCCCTAGTCTTTCCCATTCTATTGTTTCCCTCTATTCTTTGCATTGATCACTGAGGAAGGCTTTCTTTTCTCTCCTTGCTATTCTTTGGAACTCTGCATTCAAATGGGCATATCTTTCCTTTTCTCCTTTGCTTTTTGCTTCTCTTCTTTTCACAGCTATTTGTAAGGCCTTCTCAGACAACCATTTTGCCTTTTTGCATTTCTTTTTCTTGAGGATGGTCTTGATCCCTGTCTCCTGTACAATGTCACAAACCTCCATTCATAATTCTTCAGGCACTCTGTCTATCAGATCTAATTTCTTGAATCTATTTGTCACTTCCACTGTATAATCGTAAGGGATTTGATTTAGGTCATACCTGAATGATCTAGTGGTTTTCCCTGCTTTCTTCAATTTCAGTCTGAATTTTGCAATAAGGAGTTTGTGATCTGAGCCACAGTCAACTCCCAGTCTTGTTTTTGCTGACTGTATAGAGCTTCTGCAGCTTCGGCTACAAAGAATATAATCAATCTGATTTCCGTATTGACCATCTGGTGATGTCCATGTGTAGAATCTTCTCTTGTGTTGTTGGAAGGGGTGTTTGCTATGACCAGTGTGTTCTCTTGGCAAAATTCTGTTAGCCTTTGCCCTGTTTCATTCTGTACTCCAAGGCTAAACTGCCTGTTACTCCAGGTATCTTTTGACTTCCTACTTTTGCATTCCAGTCCCCTATGATGAAAAGGACAATTTTGGGGGGCGTTAGTTATAGAAGGTCTTATAGGTCATCATAGAACTGTTCAGCTTCTTCGGCAGTAGTGGTTGAGGCATAGACTTGGATTGCTGTGATATTGAATGATTTGCCTTGGAAACGAACACTGATCATTCTGTCCTTTTGAGACTGCACCTAAGTATTGCATTTCAGACTCTTTTGTTGACTGTGAAGGCTTCTCCATTTCTTCTAAAGGATTCTAGTCCACAGTAGTAGATATAATGGCCATCTGAATTAAATTTGCCCATTCTGGTCCATTTTAGTTCACTGATTGCTAAAATGTCAATGTTCACTCTTGCCCTCTCCTATTTAACCACTTCCAATTTACCTTGAGTCATTTACCTTGAATTCATTCCAGGTTCCTATGTAATATTGTTCTTTACAGCATTCTACTTTGCTTCCATCACCAGTCACATCCACAACTGTGCATTGTTTTCACTTTGACTCAGCCTTTTCATGGTTTCTGGAGCTATTTCTCCACTCTTCTCCTGTAGCTTTCCAGGCACCTACCAACCTGGGGAGTTCATCTTTCACTGTCATACCTTTTTGCCTTTTCATACTGTTCATGGGGTTCTCAGGGCAAGAATACTGAAGTCGTTTTTTTTTTTTTTTTTTTATTTTTTTTTTTTTTTTTATTATTGTTTTTGCCATACATTGTCATGATATCACCATGGGTTTACATATGCTTCCCCTCCGGGTCCCCCCTCCCTCCTCCCTCCCCCCCGGGAAATCTCGCTGCACCAGTCCCGAGCATCAATCCTGGGCTGGCGATTGATTAGACACATGACAATTAACATGCTTCAATGCCCTTCTCCCATATCATCCCACCCTTACCCTCATCCACAAAGTCCACAAGTCTATTCTATACATCTGCGTTCCTTTTGTTGTCTGCCATGATGGGTTCTCATTACTGTCTTTCTAAATTCCATATATATGTGTTAATATACTGTATTTATGAAGTCGTTTTCTATTCCCTTCTCCAGTGGACCACTTTTTGTCAGAACTCTCCACCACAACCCATCCATCTTGGGTGGCCCTACATGGCATGACTCATAGTCTCATTGAGTTAGACAAGGCTGTGATTCAAGTGGTCAGTTTGGTTAGTTTTCTGTAATTGTGCTTTCCATTCTGTCTGTGCTCTGATGGATAAGGTAAGAGGCTTGGGGAAGCTTCCTGATGGGAGGGAATGGCTCTGGGGGAATCTGGGTCTTGTTCTGATGGGCAGAGCCATGCTCAGTAAATCTTTAATCCAATTTTCTGTTGATGGGTGGAGCTGTGTTCCCTCCCTGAGGCCAAACCATGGTAGGGGTAATGGCGACCTCTTTCAAAAGGACTTATGCTAAGGCTGTTGTATTCAGTGCCCCTGACCCCATGGCAGACCACTGTCGACCCACTCTTCTGCCAGAGACTCCTGCACACTCACAGGCAAGTCTGGTTCAGTCTCTTCTGAGGTCACTGCTCTTCTCTCCAGGGTCCTGGGACACACAGTGTTTTGTTTGTGCCCTCCAAGAGTCCATTCCCCAAGTCCTGTAGAAGTTCTGTAACCAAGTCCCACTGGCCAGTTCTCAGTCCCTTTGCCAAATCCCCAGGTTAGGAAATCTGTTGTGGACCCTAAACTTTCTTAACAGTGAGAGAATTTCTGTGGTATAATTGTTTTGAAGGTTGTGGGTCATCAAAGAGACTGGCAATGTCCTAAATCAAGTCTTAAGAAACCAAGACTAAGGGTCCTTTTTACTAGGAACCTATGTGTTTCCATCATCCTTAACCTCTGCCCACGAGGCCTCTCCCCAAGTTTAAACCCCAAGGTGGAGAGCCAGGACTTCCCTCACTGCCCTTTCACTTGCCTTTCTCTCTCTCATTCTCAGTGAAAGAATTTTCTACCTTCCCTTCCTATTACACCAGAACTGTGGCTAAAATGTAGGTTTTTTCTTTCCAATTCCATGGCATTTGCCCTTCTCTTCCCTTGTTCCTTGCTAACATAATCCTGACTTTACTCAGGTATGAGATATGTTTCAATGGAGCCTGAGCCTCTTCTCAACTTCAGAGAGCATTATTTGGATTAAGAAACCATGGTAATTCATTACACTGGCAACCTGAGGAACGATGTGTGACACAATTATGATCAAGAGATGCAAGTAGACACAGGCTGGTGCTTCTGGCAAAATGCTCAAACGTGAATGTCCTCTTCTCCCATGTAGCTCTTGCATATTGCTTATGAGGACATAAGGCCTTGAACTGCTGCAGTTGGTTATCTTATACCTAAGACAAGAGCAGCCACCATGCTAAGAATGGCACACGGAATAAGCACCAAAAAAAATCTGGCCCCTAGTAATATCGTTGAGCCATTGGGCTAAACACTCTACCTAGAACCTCAAGATTTCTTTTTATGTGAGCGAATATTTCCTCGTGGTTAAACACTTTTTGTTGGCTACTACTTAGCCAAGAGCATACTACTGGATATATTCCTTGGGATAAAAATGCCAGAAGGGCCACAGCGTGAGAAATCAGAGACTAGACAAGGAAAACTATAAGGAAATAGAGTATAAAAAAATATTACACCCATAACAAATACACTGTTGTCAAATGAGGTGAGAGATACGTAGTGTCATCTCACAAGTCTGAGTGGACTCAGCTACAAGAGTTATTGGTGAATTCAGGTTTCTACCCACGAATAATGAGTTCCAATTAGCTACCTGAACATTACTGAGGCTAGACTTAATCTAATCTGAGTGAAAAGAGTGCCCAAAGTGTTAACATCCCCTATTTGGTGGCATCTTTGATAGAGACCCAGATGTCTACAGTGCTTGAAAGGGAACTCAAGACAGTTTTTAATGACAGATTAAAAAAGAGAGAGATAACTCTGATTTATCAGATGCTGCCTTCCATTTTTTTTTGTTGTGTGCGCTTTTTTCAAAGTTATAAATACACAGTTTATGGAATCAACAAGTTCCACAAAGTTTTCATTCAGTTCAGCTCAATTCAATTCAGTCAGTCAGTCGTGTCTGACTCTTTGCGACCCCATGGACTGCAGCACGCCAGCCCTTCCTGTCCATCACCAACTCCCGGAGTTCACCCAAATTCATGTCCATTAAGTCGGTGATGCCATCCAGTCATCTCATCCTCTGTTGTCTCCTTCTCTTGCCCTCAATCTTTCCCAGCATGAGGGTCTTTTCAAATGAGTCAGCTCTTCACATCAGGTGGTCCAAGTATTGGAGTTTCAGATTCAACATCAGTCTTTCCAATGAATATTCAGGACTGATCTCCCTTAGGATGGACTGGTTGGATCTCCTTGCAGTCCAAGGGACTCTCAAGAGTCTTCTCCAACACCACACTTCAAAAGCATCAATCCTTCGGCACTCAGCTTTCTTTATAGTCCAACTCTCATATCCATACATGACCACTGGAAAAACCATAGCCTTGACTAGATGGACCTTTGTTGGCAAAGTAATGTGTCTCTGCTTTTCAATATGCTGTCTAGGCTGGTCATAACTTTCCTTCCAAGGAGCAAGTGTCTTTTAATTTCATGGCTGCAGTCACCATCTGCAGTGATTCTGGACCCCAAGAAAATAAAGTCAGCCACTGTCTCCACTGTTTCCCCATCTATTTCCTTAGAGGAAACAAAAAGCAATCTCTCTTCCCTACTATCATATCCTGCTTCCCAAAGGCAACCACACTTAACTCTTGGAGGTGAACCTTTTGAAATATGATAATTTGCTAGGGCTGCCTTAACAAAATACCATACAGTGTGCCTTAAATAAAAGAAATTTACTTTCTCACAGTTCTAGATGCTACAAGTCTTAAGAGATCTAAGTGTCAGCAGGTTTGCTTTCTGCTAAGGCATCTCTCCTTGACTTGCCCTTTCTGCATGCCATCTGTGAGGGAGACACACTTGTCCTCACATATCCTTTTCTCTGTGTCCATGCATCCCTGGTGTCTCTCTGTGCACGCCCTAGTGTTTTCTTATAAAGACATCAATCAGAGTAGACTGAGTAGGCCTACCCTAAAGGCCTCATTTTAATTTAACTACCTCTTTAAAGGCCCCCAGCTCCAAATTCTGAAGTACTAGAAATTGATGCTTCCACATATGAATTTGGTGTGTGGAGGAGGGACCAATTCAGTTCATAACAGATAACATAAACTGAAAATATTTACATCACAGTTACTGTAGAGCAGTACAGTGGTGGTCTAATCTCACCTATTCATTATCCTCACAGTAACCATGTGTGATGTGTATTATCATTATCTCCTTTTTAAAGATGACTACTAATGTACAGAGAAATCAAGTAAACTTGCTTAAGGTCATACTGCTGGAAAGTAGCTATCATTCAAACCTAGACAGGATCAATCCAAAGTTCATGTTTTTAATACTCAAGTATGCTCCATTCTTGCACTGCTACTTCTCTCTACAGAAAATAAGCATTTAGTTCTCTAAACCTATCAAATACAGATATGTGAGCACATTCTTCCCTCACCCTCTCAATATTATTATTTCATTCATTTTGGTTAGATCAATATTCAACACTTACCTTTTGTGAGTATGTATGTGACTTTATAGTTAGGCAATAAAGACATTATTTCTTTTTCTTTCTTGCATAAAATTTCATTTCCCAGGAGTTAATAGCAATCTTGTTTTTACATTTGCTTAGTTTTATGTGTAGTTATCGGGCATGCAGCAGTACAACATTGGCAGTGGCGGCGGGGCCAGGGAAGGGCACTGGCCTGCAGACCCAGCATGAGCGAAGCTCCCTGCAGAAAATATGATGACTCGACATTCAGAAAACTAAGATCATGGCATCTGGTCCCATCACTTCATGGCAAATAGATGGGGAAACAGTGGAGACAGTGACAGACTTTATTTTTTTGGGCTACAAAATCACTGCAGATGGTGACTGCAGCCATGAAATTAAAAGACGCTTGCTCCTTGGAAGGAAAGTTATGACCAACCTAGACAGCATACTAAAAAAGCCGAGACATTACTTTGCCAACAAAGTTCCATGTAGTCAAAGCTATGGTTTTTCCAGTAGTCATGTATGGATGTGAGAGTTGGGACTATAAAGCAAGCTGAGAGCCAAAGAATTGATGTTTTTGAACTGTGGTGTTGGAGAAGATTGAGAGTCCCTTGGACAGCAAAGAGATCCAACCAGTCCATCCTAAAGGAAATCAGTCCTGAATATTCTTTGGAAAGACTGATGCTAAAGGTGAAATTCTAATATTTTGGGCATCAGTGCGAAGAGCTGACTCATTTGAAAAGTCTCTGATTCTGGGAAAGATTGAAGGCAGGAGAAGAAGAAAGGGAGGACAGAGGATGAGATGATTGGATGGCATCACCAACTCAATGGACATGAGTATGAGTAAACTCCGGGAGTTGGTGATGGATAGGGAGGCCTGGCGGGCTGTGGTTCGTGGGGTCGCAAAGAGTCGGACACGACTGAGTGGCTGAACTGAGGAAATCCTCATCAGGGATTTCCCAGGTGGCACTAGTGGTAAAGAACCTGCCTGCCAGTGCAGGAGACATAGTAAGACACAGATTTAATCCCTGGGTGGAAAAGATCCCTTGGAGGAGGGCAGGCAACCCACTCCAGTATTCTTGACTAGAGAACCCCTTGGACATAGGAGCCTGGTGGGCTATGGTCTACAGGGTCACAGAGAGTCAGACAGGACTGAAGCGACTTAGCATGCACACACATGTGCAGCTATCACTAATTTAATCCCAAACTCTCTGAAAATTAAATCTCTCCTCAATTTTTTATTCACAGTAGGTATTCCAGTGATCTCATCTTGAATAATTTCTGCCAGGGCTTTCAGACTTGCTTGAATCTGGACTGGTCACTCTTTAAAGCCTAGGGCACAATTAACATCTTGGTATTTGCTTAACCCACATCACAGAGATTTTGCTTTGCTTCTTCTTCATGGATGCTAAATCTTGAAGTTTCTTATTATATGTCCTCATTTCAGAGGATTTTATCTTCCAGGAGCTTCCAAACAAGACAGATGGGGAGGTAAATTTTTTGAGAACTTGGAGATCTCCAAATGTCAATCCTATCTCACAAGAGTTTGACTCACTATGGCATATCTGGGCTTCCCTGATGGCTCAGACAGTAAAGAATTCACCTGTAATGCAGGAGACCCAAGTTTGATCCCTAGGTCAAGAAGATCCCCTGGAGAAGCAAATGGCTTACCCACTCTAGTATTCTTGCCTGGAGAATTCTATGGACAGAGGCTATAGTTGCAGGCAGTTGGATATAACTGAGAAACTTATATTTTCATGGAATATCTGTATCGAAGTCATTTTTCTTCTCCGTTTTGAATCTACTGATACACAGTCTTCAAGCTTCCAGTGTGCTAAGAAACCATTCTGATTCTTAATATTTTATGACTATCTACTCTCTCTGGAAAGTTACAGAATCTTCTTTTTGCATCCCAGTACCCTGAAATTCTGCTGTGAGGTGCCCTAATTAACAGGTGGGCTACTTGGAACTCAACCTGAAAATTCATATCCTTAAATTTTTGTAAATGTTATTATCTTGTTGGTGGTGATTATTTCCCCCTTATTCTCCCTCATGACAATCATTTCCTCTGCAGTGTCTTTCTGAAGCCTTTTTTATTCAGATGGCACAAATTTAGACTGATCTTAAGAACACCTTTTCTTTCCTCTTTATCCTTTTGCTCTACTTTGAGATTTCCTAAACGTTATCTTTCAACATATTTATTCAGTTTTTATTTTCATTTCTACCATTATATTTTTAACTTTCAGAAGCTCTTTTATATTCTATTTTTCTTCTTGTGGTGTCTTGCTTTTGCATCATGGATGTAGTATCTCTTATTTATCTAAGGTTATCCATCTTTTTCTTTCCATTTTCCCCATTTATTTTAGATTCCGTTATAAGTAGGGTTTCACAAGGCTGAGATTTAGGGGCAGGTGGTTAATTGGGGACCACCTTCAGGAACAATACCTTCAAGGGAGTGAGGAAGGCAGGACTGGGCTGACAAGGAAGCTGACCCGTGATGCAGTCACCACAGCCAAGCTTATAGTGAGTTTTAAAGCTGGAATGGCTCTTTAGAGTTGTTTCCCATTTTTGTCCCCAACTGGGGCAAGGTAACCCCACCTTTTTGACACCCTCCATCTCAAACAGACTGGATGTGGGCTGCTCTGAGAAAAGGATATAACCCTAGGCAAAGTGAAATTAGAGGGTCTTGGCATTCAGTTTGCAAATGCTTAATAATCACTTTGTTTTCAGCAAGTTACTTACAATGCTACCCGCACCCCCCACCTCCTCCTGGTACATCTTAATCCAAAGAGTTTTGTGGGATTTTTTTTTTTTTTAAACGCAGTTCAGAAACTAAACCTTAAGATTGGGGAAGGGAATTTGCCTGACTGCAACTGGAAACTTAACTGCTTTAAGAAGCTTTCAACCATTCTTTCTATTTTTAACCCCGCCTTCCGTCTCATTTCCAGAGGTAACTGGAGAAGCCAATTTCTGGACCTTCAGGATATTCTGAAACATGAAAGCTTCTGTTTTTCCCACTGTCAGCAAAGAATCTGGCTCTCTGGGTCTGCTGAGTCAGTACCATTCATTCATCTGCTTTCCAGCTTCCAGAAATTTGCTATTTCTTCCTCTTCCAGTCTGTCCTTGTGGGTATATGCCTTTTAAAAATATCCCTTTACTGTCATTTTAGGAAGCAAAAGTATATGTGTCTACTTAATCGCTTACATATTTTCTCTCTTTCTCAGATACGTATTTTAAAAATAGGTTGTATATTCTCCTGGTTCTAAAAAAAATGTCTTTTTTACCCAGCTCTGAGCTACCCAGTTACCTCTTTTGCCTCCAATTCCAAGCAGGAAATTATTTGTATTAGTCCTCTGCATGGCCTTTAAGTTTATCAGTATAAAAGGAAATATGTATATTCTCTTTTCTTTTTAGACAAAAGGTAGCTTAAGACTGTTCTGCACCTTGCAGTTTTCATTTAATATTACTTAAGGCTCTTTGCCTATCAGTATAAACCTTGCTCATTCTTTTCAACATCTGTGTAATAATCTATTTAACCAATCAACCACCTATCAAAGGGCATTTATTTCCATTTTTTGCTATATTAAACCTGTTAATAACCTCAAACATAAATAGTGTTGCATGTGCACAAGTATATCCACAGGCTAAATTCTAAGAAACTTGTTGCTGACTCAAGTAGTGCCTATCATTTATAGTGCTGATAGATATTATCCTCAGGTGGTTGTACCAGTTTTTAATCCCAGCAGTGGAAGAATGACTGGTTTATTTATTTATCCCCCCAACATATACACTTTTTAGTGTTTAACAGAGTATATTACAAAAATAACTAGGTGAAAATGGTATCTCAGAGTACTTTAACTTGGCATTTCTTTCAGTATGGGTAAAACTTTTCCTATATCTGAGTCACATTTTCATCTCAATATGCTTGAGTTACATTCAGTCCTTCATAAGAGTCAAAACTTTTCTTTGGGGAGAAAAATTGAGTGTGTAAACAGAAATTCAAAGGCATCCTTAAAAAACTATTGAGCCAAATGGATTATCATGGTATCAACAAAAAAATATCTCTTGCCACATCTAAAACACCATGTATTGGCATTTTCTAACGACAAGGGAAATTATCCAAATACTTCATCTAGAGTGAGGCATTTTTCATACAGAAGAACATGTCTAGTCAGAAGACTTACTAACTCAAATTATGAGTTCACTAGTCTTGGTCAAGAAATACGCTTGGAAAGATGGTTGGTCCGTATCTGGGATACCTTAAAATCAACTGTGGTATTGCAGAGAAAATATTGGGCTTAGAATCAGAAGGCAGAGTACAATACATTAGTCAGCTAAGGTAATCATTCTCAGCCTCAATTTCCTAATCTGAAAAATGGAGACAGTAATGTCTGCCCCACAGAATTTGTTAACTGTTCACCACTGAAAACCATTAATGTAAATTACTTCTAATCAATAAACTCAGGAAGGAGTACTGCAAATCAAGTAAAAACACCTTGAATACAAAGACAATTATTTGAACCATTAAAAAAATTAAGGAATATTAAGAAATATTTCTTAATTAATATTAACAAATAGTACCCGATGCTAAGAAAGCATGTAAAATCACAAGGCACAAAAGAGAATGTCCTCACACCCAGAAGTGAGACAAAAAGATTTACCAATTTGGTGATTTTATAACTTACCCACTTCATGATTATAAGTATCAGGTTGGTGCAAAAGTAACTTCAGTTTTGCATTCTTGAACTTTGCCATTTGATATTGGAATATATTCTTAAATGTGGTTATGTTATATATCATTTCAATGCACATTTCTTGCTTTATGTTTTTTTGCTAATGACTTATTACGTGCTGCTTATTTTATATTTATTCTAGATTATAGAAATTATGTTAGACAAAAAGCAAATCTGAGCAATTTTTTAAATTCAAGTTCAAAATGGGTTGTAAAGCAGCAGAGACAACTCACGACATCAACAACGCATTTGGCCCAGAACTGCTAACAAATGTACAGTGCAGTGGTGGTTCAAGCCGTTTTGCAAAGGAGATGAGCGCCTTGAAGATGAGAAGAACAGTGGTCAGCCACTGGAAGTTGACAACAACAAACTGAGAGCAATCATCGAAGCTGACCCTCTTACAACTACACGAGAAGCTGCCAAAGAACTCAACATCGACCATTCTATGATCATTCAGCATTTGAAGCAAATTGGAAAAGTGAAAAAGCTCAGTAAGTGGGTGACTCGTAAGCTGACCGCAAATCAAAAAATTGTCGTTTTTGAAGTGTCATCTTCTTATTCTACACAATGAACCATTTCTCGATCGGATTGTAACAAAAAGTGGATTTTATATAATAACCAGCAACAATATACACAGTGGTTGGACTGAGAAGCTCCAATGCACTTCCCAAAGCTAAACTTGCACCAAAAAAGGTCCTGCTCACTGTTTGGTGGTCTACATTACATCTGAGAAGTATGCTCAGCAAACTGATGAGATGCACCAAAAACTGCAATGCCTACACCCAGCATCAGCCGACAGAATAAGCCCAATTCTTCTCCACAGCACCTGACTGCACATAGCACAACCAGCACTTCAAAAGGTGAACAAATTTGGCTACAGAGTTTCGCCTCATCCACCATATTCAGCTGACCTCTAGCCAACCAACTAGCACTTCTTCAAGCATCTCAAAAACTTTTTGCAGTGATAATGCTTCCACAACCAGCAGGAGGCAGAAAATACTTTTCGAGAGTTCACTGAATCTCAAAGTGCTGATTTTTACAATACAGAAGTAAACAAACTTATTTAGCATTGGCAAAATGTGTTGATTGTAATGGTTCCTCTTTTGATTAATAAAAATGTAAAAATGAGCCTAGTTATAATGATTTAAAATTCATGGGTCTGAAACTACTATTACTTTTGTACCAACCTAATATTACAAGGTATAAAATAATTAATATAATAGATAAGTATATGCTAAAATGTTTCATAGGAATTATAAGGCTTTACATCAGACAAAAGCTCGTACAGTAGCAAAAAATATACACTGAATTGGAAAAATTTAGAAACATGTTTTGTGAAAAAGATTTTTCTTTTTTATGTAAGTCATTATATACATATTTTAAATACAAATTATTCACAAGACTGAACTTATATTTTCATTTTATAATTATTTTCTAAAAATGTTTTTAAACACACCTCATCTTATTTCTCCGTTTTTATATTTTAATTTTTAAATATAAAAATAAAATCATAACAAAAGAAATATTTATGAGGAATATAAAAGCACTGTTTCAAATGTATGCTTCAAAAACTAAAAACTATTATCACATAACTGTCATGTGAAATGCATGTTTTCTCAGATGATTTTTTTAGTCGCAGCAATAGGTCCCCCTAGTGGAAGCTGGAGGTATATTTTGTCCTATTTTTCTCCAAATACTATTCTAATTTGAAGTTAGATTAAGTACATTGATATTCTTCCTTGAAGAAATGCATAGGGACAGTTAGTTTAAGAGAAATGGCTGATTAAGAAGTTAGAAGGCCTGTGAATTTACTGTCAGTTGCACTACATGTAAATTTGTTCTGAACACATCCAAAATTACAAGAATCAAAACCCCCTCCCCCTAACCAGAACATTCTCAAAGCATAAGATTTCATAAATAGAGATTAACAAATTTGAATATGTAACGAGATGAAGCTTTAAAAAGTCAGACCCATAGGTTACAAGAACCAAGCTAATGCCTCCTTTTATCGGCCTATATCTATTAATGTCTACGACGCAAACGGCTCCTCAGGCACAATCACTGTTCATTGAAAACTCACAAGAACATCATCAAATTGAAGTACTTTTGTTTGTACTTTTAATTTTTAGGTGAATGGGATGATACCCTAAGTGACACAGAATGGGAGAAGTAAGTGTGTTGACTTCTTCTATGAATGAATGAGATGGAAGGAGCCAGAACCAGGTGTCCTCATTCAACTCCGTCAGTGGATGCCCAGCCACAGTCACCTTAGAACAGTATGGAACTTAGACTCCATGCTGTGCTCTTCTGAAAACTGAGTTCAAGCCAAGTCAGTCCCAAGACGAAAACAGAAACATATAAATGAAATTGTTTTCCACACCCTAGAGGTCTTGGAGCATTCAAGATCTGACAGTAAATACACAAGCCAATGACTACTGAGCAGTCCTTTTCCATCAGTGTCTCTCCGACACCCATCCTTTCCTTACAGCTCCTGCCAACTTCTCCCATACCACTCCTAAACCTCTGGCTTCCTTGAGGCTTAGGAAGCCCTAAGCATCAGCTTAATAGTGTATTCTTATGCCCAATTCATCAGAATCCTGAGCCATGTTTTAAGATATTGGGCCATACATTTAATTTCCATACTTTTTTAGAAAGTAGTAGATGGGATACTTCATTCGGCAATGAGTCTGTGCATTAATTTGGACTTCTGAAACTTCTATTTTGACACAGTAACTCATATTCCAAATCCAGCTTTTAAAATAAAAAACTTCTTGGCCCTCACCTTTTACCTTAGTCTGGATTCCTAGGACAAGTATCCTGGTTATGTAGGCCCAGCTTAACTAGGCTGTAGATTCACCACACTAAGGCAGAGCAGGAGTCCAGTCTTTTCCCTTCCCTATAGTGCCAGGAGTAGGGAACATGTATTAGAGAACGGGCTTCCCAGGTGGCGAAAGTGGGAAAGAAAAGAACCTGCCTGCCAATGCAGGAGATAGAGGAGATGCAGTTCAAGCCCTGGATCAGGAAGCTCCCCTGCAGAAGGGCATGGCAAGGTGTCCTTGCCTGGAGAATCCCCACGGACAGAGGAGCCTGGCAGCCTACAGACCACAGGGTACACAGAGTCGAACACGACTGAAGCGACTTAGTGTGTGCACGCACTGGAGAATGAGAGGCTGCTGTAGGTCTCACTTCCAGAGGTGGTTCTCAGTTAACTCAGCACTTCTCCAATCCCAAGGAAGCAAAAGGAAGGAGAGTACAGCGGTAAGAAGCAGCTATTTGTGATGGGGAGATAAGCCTTGTCTTATCCCTGGTCTCTGCTAGCCAGTTAATTTGAAAACTCTTTCAAATTAACACTGAATAACTAAAGTTGACTTTGATCTGTGTCTTCTTCCTTCCATCTGGCTTGTGATCAATTATTTCTAATAATCCTATTGTATTTGTGCTGGAGACATTTGCTATAAATCTCTCTCTTTGGAAAAAGATGAGATATAAATTATCAATAAAATAGAAACAAAGAACTCTCTAAGAAAAAAATTTGCCTTTCTTTTTTTCTCATGAATTAATCCTTTAGAAATGAAGACCCTAATTGCTGCCAGGAAATTAAGATTAGCTTTTTACACTTTTTTTTAATCTTTTGGTCATAATAACTTGAGTAGAAATATAAATTGTTACAATTGCTTATGTCAACCAAATGGAAACAGTTAACATTATTACTGTTTCGACCAAACGTAAACAGTATATGATTTATATAATTCTCTACTTTTATATACTCCAAGTTCCCTAAGAACATACTTCCTTCAAATGGACTAAACACTGGGCTTACTCATCTGCTATAAACATTTCAAAGAAACAAATGCAGGTTTAAAATTTTCCCCCAAGCAATCTCATAGCTACATGGGTCTGGCTACACCTGAGAGTCCCTTAGGGCCTTGGAGATCCCAGATGTTCCAGGACCAGACTATAGAACAAGTCACTAGGGCCCCCAGGTCAGTAATTCCAACTATAGTACCGTCTAGTTCTATAACAATTCATATTTTAATAAAATCTGCAATTCACAAAACATCTTCATAAGTATGCTGCTGCTGCTGCTGCTGCTAAGTTGCCTCAGTCGTGTCTGACTCTGTGCGCCCCCCCAGACGGCAGCCCACCAGGCTCTGCCATCCCTGGGATTCTCCAGGCAAGAACACTGGAGTGGGTTGCCAGTTCCTTCTCCAATGCATGAAAGTGAAAAGCGAAAGTGAAGTCGCTCAGTCCTGTTTGACTCTTAGGGACCCCATGGACAGCAGCCTACCAGGCTCCTCCGTCCATTGGATTTTCCAGGCAAGAGGACTGGAGTGGGGTGCCATTGCCTTCTTTGTTCACAACTATAATCTGATTTAATTTTTCCCCACACCAAAAAAGGTATTTACAACATATGTTTTCTAGTTTTCAAAAATCTTTCCTATTTTTTTTCTTTTAATATTTGCTAAGCAGTGAAACTAGCCAACTAGATTTGAACAAAGTTTTCTCTTAAAGAACATCTTTAGAATCTAAATCTTCCTGGTGTTTTTTGTTTTTTCCTTTGAAGGAGTTATTTTGTTTTTATTGCTAATGCTGAAAAACATCACATCATCTCTTAGGAGTTAGATTAGCAATAATTATCTCTCAGCAGGACTGATATAGAGAAAGTCTCCTAGAAAGTTTAGTTTTGGCTGGCTATTTCAGATTTAATTGAACATGTTTACCTTAATAGGAAATGAAAAAGAAAAATGTCAATTTTGCTTAAAGTATGGTTAAGTTTACCAGTTTGGCAAGGACTTTAAATGCCTCAATTTTCAAGACAAGCAAAATACATGTTCTCTAAGGAAAGACAGCTTCTCTAATGAAACACAATCATTAACCCGCTGTTACAATTAAGGAGGTCATCCATTATAGACCCCCTGGAGGTTTTAAAAGTCTGATCCTTTATACCTTGAGATAGTTTATAAACATCGTTGTAGGCAGATAATCTAGTGGCTATGAGCGGACCCTGGAGTCAGAACACTTAGAAGCAAATTTCAATTCCTATCACCTTAAAGGTAGCTCAGTTGGTAAAGAATCTGCCTGCAATGCAGGAGACCGGGGTTTCATCCCTGGGTCAGGGAGATCCCCTGGAGAAGGAAATGGCAAGCTACTCCAGGATTCTGGTCTGGAAAATCCCACGGACAGAGGAGCCTGGTAGGAGCCTCTCTCGGGTTGCAAAGAGTCAGACACAACTAAGCAACTAAAACTAAAGCATACCTTGAACAAGTTACTTAAGCCCTCTAAGCTTTGAGTTTTGTGTATGTAAAACAAAAGCAACTCAACAGTATCTATCCCGAGTTATTAAGATTAAAATATATAATGTATATAAATACCTATGTGTGCCTGGAACACAATAGCACTTAAGTTACTCAATTTTACTGTTTCTTTTTAATCTTTTGGCTACACCTCAAGGCATGTGGGATTTTAGTTCCCCAAGTAGGGATCAAACCCACGCCCACTATTGGCAGCACGGTCCTAACCCATGGACCACAGGGAAATCCAAGTTACTAAATTTTTAAAGACATTTCCTTTATAAAACTTAGCTGTAGAACGGATAGAATTTTCATGTGAAAAAAAAAAAACTATTTCTATAATTTCACGTAAGTGCAAAGGAAACAGGATGAAAGAAATCTTCTCTAAAGTAACAATGGATACTAGTCCCAGATAAAAGGTGACAGTATGTCCCAGATTGCCTAGACTAGTTCTGAATCACACTTGTTGTCCCAATATAAATAATAATCTCCCCTAAGCCCCTTCACTCTCAAATTACCTGGTTCAGATCATAAAATACATGGTCAATTGTGTTTGTTACTCAACTTTTCCCCGCACAGCTCGAAGTCATATTCTATACCCAAACGTGTAATACTGGGGGTTAGGTCTGTGTGAACGACATTTCCCCATTGCCAGCTGAATTTTTTTAAGCTCCACTAAAATCTGAAGTGGGGCTTCCCCGAGGGCACTAGTGGTAAAGACACTACTGCCAATGCAGGATATGTAAGAGATGGGGGTTCAATGCCTGGGTCAGGAGAATCCCCTGCAGGAGGGCATGGCAATCCACTCCAGGATTCTTGCCTGGAGAATCCCCGTGGATAGAGGGCCCTGGAGGGCGAGAGTCCAGGGGGTTGCTTCAGATACAACTGCACACATGCAGGCAAAAGGAGAACTAGAAGAAGAATGGAAGACAGGAGGAGGAAAGACTTAACATTTCCTGTTTGCCTGGAGCTCCTGTCAACATCCCCAAGGCAACAGTTCATTTCAGGAGCATCACCTGGTTCCATTTGCCAGCTTTTTCTCGCGATTTCCCAAACCAGCCTCATCAACCCCCTACTAGTGCCCTCCTCTTCAGGCATCTCTGAGTCCCTGCTCTGTAGGACCTCTCCTCCAAACTTCTAGTTTCCAGGAACTACCACCTTTACCCTCAGCTATCTCAGTGCTCCTTTTCTGAATTTTTTCAGTTCTCTAGCACCAATTTAACTTATTCCCCATATTTGTTGTTGTTTAGTCGCTAAATCGTGGCAGACTCTTCTGTGACCCTAGGACTGCAGCCCGCCACACTCTTCTTTCCATGGGATTTGCCAGGCAAGAATACTGCTGCTGCTGCTGCTGCTGCTAAGTCCTTCAATCGTGTCCGACTCTGTGCGATCCCACAGACAGCAGCCCACCAGGCTCCCCCGTCCCTGGGATTCTCCAGGCAAGAACACTGGAGTGGGTTGCCATTTCCTTCTCCAATGCATGAAAGTGAAAAGTGGAAGTGAAGTCGCTCAGTCGCAGCAACCCCATGGACTGCAGCCTACCAGGCTCCTCCATCCTTGAGATTTTCCAGGCAAGAGTACTGCAGTAGGTTGCCATTTCCTTCTGCAGGGGTTCTTTCCCGACCCAGGGATCAAACCTGCATCTCCTGCTTTACAGGCTGATTCTTTACCACTGAGCCACCAGGGAAGTCCACTCTCTATATTACACTCTGTTAAAATATCCAGTTGTGCTCTTCTTGATGTCTGAAGTCTAAATGATACTGATACTATTGAGAGGAATGGGAATGGAACTGGCAATTTTAAAACAAAAAAAGAATTTTTGCTGTTGCATTTATTTTTATATAATACCTATATAAGTTAAATTTAATTATATATTTTAAGTGATTTTTAATAACTATTTTGCCATCTTCATGTTGGTCTTCAGAACAGCAAAAATCATCTTCAGGGTACAACACATCACTAGCAATTCCCAACAGGATTTACATCCAGAGATTAGCATCAGAGAGATGGCTTAGGGAGTTGAGGAAATGAGCAACCCAACTAGATACTCCACTCATCACAGTGTTTGCTAATGCAAGGCCATTAACACTGGCATATCAACTAAATTTGAAAGTGTTCCATTAAAAGTGCTATATGAATTTCCTGCAATAAACTATTAAATAAGCATTATGCATCACATATTAAGTGCATAATAAATATATTTCTGATCTCCTCCCATCGCAACTACCTATCACCAGACCCTAATCTAGGAACCGTTGAGAGGCACATACCTTCTTAAGAAAGTAGGCTTTGTTGGCTTACATATTAAAAAAAAAAGATCTTAGCTGAAAAATCCCAAGTTATCAAAGCTTACCAGGACACCAGAGCAGCAAACACACCAGCTTAAGTTTAAAAAGAAAGTTATTTTCTTATATCATGAAATGTCATTGCATAATCAATATAACTATAATAATAAATGACTAGTACTCACCTCCACTTCCTTTGTAAAGCAAATTCACTCCTGTCTTCTTATTGCCCCTTCTACTAGTTAATTTTATAAGCCTTTTGACTCTACAGTTACTGACACTGGAAAAATCTTGAAAATAATTCATACCCTTCTGTAAGAGAAAGCTTTCACAAAGAACTGAGGTGAGCACTCTTCCCCTCAGGCACAGTTTCAAAAGAAAATGCTGGCATCCCAAGGAGAAAGTATTTATATTAAGAGGTGGATGAAACTGGATTTTATTATACAGAGTGAAGTAAGCCAGAAAGAAAAACACCAATACAGTATACTAACACATATATATGGAATTTAGAAAGATGTAACGATAACCCTGTATGCAAGACAGCAAAAGAGACACAGATGTATAGAACAGTCTTTTGGACTCTATGGGAGAGGGTGAGGGTGGGATGATATGGGAGAACGGCATTGAAACATGTAAATTATCATGTGAAATGAATGACCAGTCCAGGTTCAATGCATGAGACAGGGTGCTCGGGGCTGGTGCACTGGGATGACCCAGAGGGATGGGATGGGGAGGGAGCTGGGAGGAGGATTCTAGATGGGGAACACATGTACACCCATGGTGGATTCATGTCAACGTATGGCCAAACCAATATAATATTGTAAAGTAAAAATAAATAAATAAAGGAAGACAAAAAAAACAAAACAAAACAAAAGAATAAAGAAGAATCTCTGTACATGACAAAAAGTACCTTGCGTTATTTATTCCAATACGGTGGTAGAAGACTAACAAGCGTGGTGATATGATTGTGCTCTACTCTGCATTTTCTTTATTCTACTTCCTGGAAATCAACATATTTTGTGATTGATGACAAGGAAGGCATATTCATCAGTATGATACAATTTTTTTAATTTCACAGTCTATTTGTTGCCCTAGATACTGGTCACTCAGTCGTGTCCAACTCTTTGTGATTCCTACACTATACTACTATAAACAATTGATTTCAAATTCAAAATTAAATATGGTGAACAATTGACTTGCTTTCTAGATAATTATCTGAAATATCACCACTATTACATTATTCTTTGCTGATTTTTTTGCTAAGTTCCTAGTGAATAATTCTTTCTGTAGTATTCTAAGAGGCTCACATTTAGAGTGCCTCAAATTATTACTGTGCTTTAGATTTAAAACAGGAACCTAAACACCACTGAACCAAACTTTCTTCCTACCACCAGGAACAGGATTATTAGTGAAGGATGGGTATAAGTTCTATTTCTCCATGACCTATCTCCCATTACCAGGTGTTGCCCCCAATATACACTTCTATCGGGAAGAAGAACCCACCAATGCCTGGAAAATCTGTCTCCACTGTTTCCTGATGAATCAATGAATGTTCCTTTATACAAGTAAAACAGAGCCTTAAATGATTTCTGTGACTTACAGTTTCCTATTTTCATCACTGTGACGTTTAATTGAGTGATAATTATCTTAAGAGATCAAAATTCCAAAATTTAAATCTTTCACTTTGTCAAGAAGTTAGATGAATCAAACTGTATTCAATTAGTTTAAGATGGAAATATCCAGATTTAACTGTCATAACTTACGTTGACACCAAAAGTATTATGGAACATAATACATGAGGATAAATGAATCTATATGCACAATACTTTTTCCCTCCAAACTGAAAGACTCATGAAAAAGGAATTATGCCTATATTGAGTCATCATTTTGTACTGAAATAGCAAATGTCAAACTTGTAATGAAAAAATGTACTATTATATTAAAATCTGTATGTCAATTTTTGTTTCTGAAACCAACAGTATAAAGAGAAAAGATTTAAGAAAGATACTCTTGAGAGTTAACAGACATTTGGAATCAAAATAAAACTAAATGTACCAAATTTTAATACACTAAAAAATAAACATTTTATTAAAGAAAGTCTGAAAAACATATGCATCAAAACAAAAGTGACTATGAACACTAAATAAAAAACCTTCAAAATATGTGTACCACACGATTCAATGTTTTAAACTTTATATATAAAAGCTATACTATAAAATACAAAGCTAAACTATTAGAATACTAACAATACTATTCATATAAAGAAACTTAACAGTAGTAAAATATGAATACATAAGATGCTTATTTTTGGTCCTTTCGGAAAAACAAACTAAGATTTTTTTTTTTTAACACGGCTCCAGGCACAAAAATAGAATGAATATAAGATGACAACTGCAACATTCTTAGTGCTTATCCTTGTAATTCTTTAAATGTCACCAGTCATAATAGCAATGAATTCCTCTTGATTTACTGTGATAAGAAAGAAAATGTAAGTCAGAAATACAAATTTTTTTCAGAAAACACTTTTACTATTTCACACTAAGTATTTTTTAAATTATATATTATACAAACTTCTTAATAAACCAAGACATAGTCTTTTGCTTTTACTTCTTTGTAGCAAACTGAATACACGAAATTGAACTTCATGAATACAAAAATATATAAAATATAGTAAACATAGATTAATATTCTATATTATTAACTAGGAAAAGGACATAATAGTATGCAAGTTACAAAAAATCCATTATAATCATAGTATTTATACACACAATAAAATAGTTTTAAAAGCTTAATATGTTAAATTTCTTAGATGGTTAAGCTCTCTTGATAATCTTTATTCCACTAGTTCATTTAACAAACACTTTCTGAATAAATAAGCTTAAATATATCATACATGTAAATCAGAATTATGAAAGATGAAAATAGAAAAAATGCCAACTTGTTTTTGGAACTTTTAGAGATATAAAAGCCTCTGTTAAAAAAAAAAAAACTGAAACATAGTTAAAGGAAAAACAGTGCAAAAAAAAGCTATAAGGAATTAAGAAAAATGAGTTGCTCAGAATCTGAGAAAGAACAACCAATTCATGCATTCAATACTAAACATCTACAAGACAGTATGACAGACAGTAGACCAGAATACAAACCTGAAACCCAAAATGAAACTGCAGTACTATCTTTAACCTTTGCAGTTAAATGAATACGCTTCAGTATCTTATGACAACTATGACCCCTTTCCCTCTCTAGTTATAAAACATAATCAAAATACATTAAAATTTTGAACAATTTCATTGATATTCACCTTCATTTAAGAACCTCTGATTTAGAAAAATCTAGAATGAGGTATATAAACCAAAACAGCAAACAAGAGTATATTTTTAAGGAAAACAACGTAAGGAAAGTGGCCTTAGAATGATTTGACTAACATCATTTTAACAGCATAACAGAGCCATAGTTAAAATATTCAAAATCTGAAAAGCACGTATGTTTTCTTAAACATCTAAAACTTTTTCTCTCAATCTGTAAACTTTCAGTACTCAAATTTCAAACCAAGCATCATATAGTTCTAAAACAAAACACTGGAGCATTTCAAAAGTATTTTAAACTATTCTATAATTTCATATCTAAAACCATAATGTTTAAGTTCAAAAAAGTGAACTTAAAACCTGGCTCAGACAGTAAAGAATCCGTCTGCAATGCAGGAGACCTGGGTTCGATCCCTGAGTTGGGAAGATCCCCTGGAAAAGGACATGGCAACTCACTCTAGTATTCTTGCCTTTTGAATTCCATGGACAGAGGAACCTGGCAGGCTACAGTCCATGGGGTCACAAAGAATCAGACACAACTGAGCGACTTCATTTCACTTCACTTTGTTATCATTGAGACTTCCAGACAATTAGGAGGATTGGTGATGCCTCATGCATTTGGTTTTATAACCTTCTCTATCAATCCTATCTTATATCAAAGTTCCTTTATTTAATAATTCTAACACAATGCCTATCTTAAAATAAGCATTTGATAAAATATATATTTAATCAAATATGCCACTTCATTTTTTTGTACACTGCTGCTGCTGCTAAGCCCCTTCAGTCGTGTCCGACTCTGTGCGACCCCAGAGACGGCAGCCCACCAGGCTCCTCTGTCCCTGGGATTCTCCAGGCAAGAACACTGGAGTGGGTTGCCATTTCCTTCTCCAATGCATGAAAGTGAAAGTGAAGTCACTCAGTCCTGTCCGACTCTTAGCAACCCCATGGACTGCAGCCTACCAGGCTCCTCCATCCATGGGGTTCTCCAGGCAAGAGTACTGGAATGGGGTGCCATTGCCTTCTCCGTTGTACACTACCTTTCCAAACAAAATTTTCATCAATCATTTTATAGGGTAAATCTTATTACATGCTATTAAAATTAAAAAATTTCAGGGAAATTAAGTAGATTAATTACCTTAGAGACTATCTGGCTTCAGAGGGGAAATAACAAATTTTAACATCTGAAGTGCCAGTTGAATATTTTACTAACACATTGTTTCCTATAATAATATGTAATTAAAAAAAACTCTATAAGCATAGAAAACTAATTAATATTTTACTTTATAGCATAAGAGGCAATATAGTATTACGGTTAAAAGCATATTCTTTGTCATTATGGAGATTTGAGTTTAAATCTGACTCTGCTGTGTTGTAATAACCTTGAACAGGTTATTAAACTCTCAGAGCTTTAGTTTTCCCATCTATACAGTCATCTATCCTAAACATAAATAGGTAAAACAATGTATTTACTTCACAAAAACTATTATGAAAATTAAGTGACATAATCCACAAGGTAACATTATAAGCACAGAATATAAAATATTTTAAGTACTAAATATATTAACATTTAATATTTAACTAAATGTTAAAGAGTGTGCCTGCAAAGTGGGAGACCCAGGTTTGATCCCTAGCTTGGAAAGATCACCTGGAGAAGGAAATGGCAACCCACTCCAGTATTCTTGCCTGGAAAAATACCATTGATGGAGAAGGCTGGCGGGCTACAGTCCAAGAGGTCACAAAGAGTTGGACATGACTGAGCAACTTCGCTTTACTTCAAATGTTAACATTCATAATTATTTAGAACATGGTCCACTTTTGGTTTTTTAATGTTGCTACTGTTTTTCAAAAAGATTTACTGTGTTTTAGTTTATATATCTTGGGAGGGAGTCTTTCTATACCACTACCACAGTTTTATTTAGAGAAGCAATCCTGTACCTAGTACAGGTAAAAGAAACTGTTTGTTAACTCTGGTCTTTTGACACATAAGCAGCAGGAGTATGAAACAGACATACCAAGATTCTCTCTATCATCTCTCTACCACTGAAGAGAGTACTTTACACAAAGGAACTCATTTAAAGCTAACTTAGAGTAATAATCAACAGTTAGGGAAGACACAAACATTTTTTAACTATGAAAGCAGCAGATTATAAATCCAAATATTAGAGTTAGAGCTTAAGAAGTCATTTAAATTTTCTCAAGTTTCAATCATCTCTGTTTTAAAATATAATTATGTTGATTCTCTTCAGAGAGCTAGTACTAAAAATAGAAAAGTTGTATGCATGCATGCTAAGTCGCTTCAGTAGTGTCCAACTCTTTGTGACTCTATAGACCATAGCCCACCAGGTTCCTCTGACCATGGGATTCTCAAGGCAAGAATACTGAAGTGGGTTGCCATCCCCTCCTCCAGAGGATCTTCCTGATCCAAGGATCAAACCAAAGGCTCCTGCATTGCAGGCAGACTCTTTACCGCTGAGGAACCCAGAAAGCCCCAGAAAAGTTGTATAATGCTCAGTAGTAGTCACATAAATATAATGGGAAAGCATAATAATGCACAATTCTAACAGACAATCTACAAACCTGAGTTGATAAACAGTTGCTACTGTCTTACCTCCTTATTGAAGCATGCCAGTATTTCCAAGGTTATATAAATATATGTATATACATACATCTATTCATGTAAAAATGAATAGTTGGTACTATAGCAACATATATCTACTGTAACACACACTCCTGCTCACTACTTAAGTCAACAAACATCACAGTACTTATCATGTTCAAGAAAATGCAGGAGAATATAAACATGAAAAAGAAAAAAAAAATGGAAAACAAGTTTACATTTAATGCTAGGCATGTTCAATTATCTTCATTTCATACTCATAACCGCCTTGAAAGGTATTAAAGTTGCATTTGTCTAAACAGAAAACTGAGACTCAGAAAACGTTAAAAACCTTCACAAAAAAAATTACAGAACTACTAAGTAAGTGGTAGAGATTCAATTCAAATCCAGGCCTATATGATTCCAAAGCCTCAGGCTTTTCGCACTGTATGATTCCATACTGCTCTTTAGTGGCTCACAATATAATTGGAAAGACACATATGTTTATAACTAACAGAAGGCAGTGTATAAAAGGTCAAAAAAGATTGTTTCTCTAAATGGGCCCTCAATGTAAATCTCATCATTTACAAACAGAGATCAATGAGGGAGGCTTTGGGGAGTTTAAGATGAACCTGAGATAACGACTAACATTTTAGCTGACAGAAACTGGCAATTAGATTAAAGAACAGCATGATGAAAGGCATAGCATAAAAGGACAGAATGGAGTATATTCTGTCAAAGTATGTATACTATACATACAGTGGGAAATAAAATGAGATAGCTGTTGTAGGACAGATCGCATAAAAGGCTTTGGACTCTATGCCACAGGCACTAGAAAATCCTCAATGTCTGAATATAAAAATGACATCACCAAACTTTTATTTTAGGGAAAGAATGATATTAGAATAAATTAGGATGAAAACAGAGGCTTAGAAGCATAGAGGGCAATTAGGAGGCGACAAGAGACTCTTAAGTCAGTGAGAACAGGGAAAACATCAGCCTCTTATGGGCAGCCCAGGTCAGCACACAGAACTGTGTACCAGCAGGCATTCAAGGAAATAATGAACAAAGTTAAGATATTATGAAATTCTGACAAAGAAATTAGGGCCTGAACTAGGACAGCAGCAGTAAATAAAGCAATAAAACTTCAAAATATTTGAAGGGTAGACTCAAACTTAGACGTGCATAAAGGTTGAGGAAGTATTAAAGGCTGAAATTACTGAGTGGCTGAAATTTTGGAGATACTTCACCCTCAAAGAAAAATAAAGTACTTTTTTAAAGTGTGGAACCTCATATTATAACCTGTACAGTTGGTTTTAAAGGTCTGCTTCATTCCAAACCAAGTATGTGTAATATTTATGCAAAAAGCCCATTACAGGATGAACAACATTTACACTAAATAACGGGATAGTTTGCAAAGGGACTTGAAAATCATTTGGTTTAAAAAAAATTACTTATGTGTACAAGTAGGAATATTTGGAATATATGTTTTACTCAAAACTTACTTTCTCCATCACCATCTTTATCAAATTCTTCTATCATAGCCCGAAGTTCTTCATCACTCATGTTTTCACCCAATTCTCTGGCAACACGTCGCAAATTCCTCAAGCTTATTTTACCAGAATCATCATCATCAAATAGTTTAAATGCCTTCAGTATTTCTTCATGTGGATCTCTTTCCAATATCCAGTCTGTCACTATAGTTAAAAAGAGATGAAAAGTAAACCTTCACAGTCACAAAGGCATTCATTTGTGAAATCAACTAATTATTAGAGAATTAACGCTGTGAAACTGTCAACAATTAGTTTGGCAATAAAAATGCCAAACCAAAGTACAAAATCCCTGAGATAAACCTAAAATCAGAAAAGCCAAATTCATATTTTAGAATTTAATCTTCATATTATCAATAATTTATCCTATGTGATGGTTTCCCAGGTGGCTCAACGGTAAAGAATCTGCCTGACAAGCAGTAGACATGGGTTCAAAGCCTGAGCCAGGAAGATCCTCAGTGAAAGAAATGGCAATCCACTCCAGTATGCTTGCCTGGGAAATCCTGTAGACAAAGGAGCCTAGCACATTAAAGTCCAGGGGTTCACAAAAGAATCGGACACGACTTGCGACTAACAACAATATCCTATTCTAAGAGTAAGTGTAATTATGTTATACAGAAGCAAATTCTTGAGAACTGTATTTAGACCATATTTATTTAAAGTCTACTATTAAGAACTGTACTAGGTTCCACTGACATCAAGCACACAAGTCTAGGAGTTTGTAACCTAGTTGCAGAGATGACATATCAACAAAACAATCAAAACCAATTAAAAACTGTTTGCTGGCTAAACTTAATAGTAATACTGACTGTTCTTCAAATTAAACACAACTTAAGAACAAACAAATTTTCCTAACAAATTTACAAAATTAACTGCCACCAGTGATAAAGACACAATCTCAGACAGTATATAAAAATTCCACTGATATCTTCATAACACAAAAGAACCCCTTGGTTTCTCAAAGAAAGTGAAGTCGCTCAGTCGTGTCCGACTCTATGATCCCATGGACTGTAGTCTTAACATATTTCTCTGTCCATGGGATTTTCCAGGCAAGAGTACTGGAGTGGGTTGCCATTTCCTTCTTTCCTGACACAGGAAGTTTCTCAAAAGAAGTTACTAAAAGGGTAGAATCTGATTGTAGTAAGAATAAAAAAGTCTGGAAGATCTCTCTAAAGTCAAATCCATTCTGTTCAGCAAGATAATAACTATCAGACAGCTAAATTAAAATTAAATGTGAGTAATCTTAGGCCTCAGTAGTAACAATTATTTAATATACTAAATTTAATATGTGATAAGAGTAAGCTTAATATTTTCATAAAACCAGTCTTTAATCAATAGCCACAATAACAAAACTTTTTAAATCTGTGGTATAAAATTTAAGTTACTAGATAAAATCCTGAAAATATCAAGGTAAATATCTTTGAAGTAATTCTACATGTTAATCTAACCCTACACCAAGAGGTATTTATAACTTTCACTGTGCCATTAAAAATAACTCTGTCCTGTTGAGTTTTACAGAATCACCAAAAATGTGCAAAGGCTTATAGACAGAAAACACTGGAATATTTAATGCACCCAAAAGAAAAATAGAATTCAAGTCCCCCACAAACTGTTGCTGTGCTGCTGTCTGCATCATATCTGGTTGAAGGAGCTTTAGAATAAGCACCTATCCAAGCTAATGTTAAATCATCTACACATATATTCGATCATTTTTGAGTTTTTCCTCTACAATAATTTTCTTTTATCCATTAATTTTATACAAAAGTCTTCCAAGTAACTAATTGAAGTATATTACTATAAGTATGCAAATCATCAAAGCTCATAAATATTCAGTTAAAAAGGAGTTGGCATATATACAGCCATAACACCAAAATAAAATACCACACTTAACTTTATGGCTCATACTCAACTTATTTTGAATTTAGTCCCAACAAAAAAGCAGGACAAGGAAAAAAAAAAGTGTCAAGAAATTTTCTTCACCAATTAAATAATTTACATGACAGGTGAACCAAAAAAGCAGCTTGCTGAAAATATTAATGTACTTAAAGAAGCAACAGGGTGATCTGGGAAACAGATGGGGTTCCAAGACGTATAAATTCCTATCCCAGTGGTGCTTTAATTGTGTTAGTTACTTCAGACTTAAGTGTCTATATAATCTTTTATCAATACTTTGCCTTAGAATGCAACTTTTCTTTGGAAGTATAAATGTCCATCATTCTGGACAGCTAAAACATTTTAACTTTATGATGACTCTCCTCCATGCCTTCATGTTCTATTCTTGTTCTACAAAGTAGAATTATAACGTATTTTTTTTCAATGAAAATAAATCAACAGAAAGGCACTAAAGGTGGGTTCGATCTATTTCACAAATTTCTGTCCATGTAACTCAGAAACCTGTATGCAGATCAGGAAGCAACAATTAGAACTGGACATGGAACAACAGACTGGTTCCAAATAGGAAAAGGAGTACATCAAGGCTGTATATTGTCACTCTGTTTATTTAACCTATATGCAGAGTACATCATGAGAAATGCTGGGCTGGAAGAAGCATAAGCTGGAATCAAGATTGCCGGGAGAAACATCAATAACCTCAGATATGAAGATGACACCACCCTTATGGCAGAAAGCGAAGAAGAACTAAAGAGCCTCTTGATGAAAGTTAAAGAGGAGAGTGAAAAAGTTGGCTTAAAGCTCAACATTCAGAAAACTAAGATCATGGAATCTGGTCCCATCACTTCACGGCAAATAGATGGGGAAACAGTGGAAACAGTGGCTGACTTGATTTTTCCGGGCTCCAAAATCACTGCAGATGGCGACTGCAGCCATGAAATTAAAAGACGCTTACTCCTTGGAAGGAAAGTTATAACCAACCTAGACAGCACATTGAAAAGCAGAGACATCACTTTGTCAACAAAGGTCCATCTAGTCAAGGCTATGGTTTTTCCAGTAGTCATGTATGGATATGAGAGTTGGACTATAAAGAAAGCTGAGAGCTGAAGAATTGATGCTTTTGAATTGTGGTGTTGGAGAAGACTCTTGAGAGTCCCTTGGACTGCAAGGAGATCCAACCAGTTGGTCCTAAGGGAGATCAGTCCTGAATATTCATTGGAAGGACAGATGCTGAAGTTGAAACTCCAATACTCTGGCCACCTGATGCTAGGAGCTGACACATTTGAAAAGACACTGATTCTGGGAAAGATTGAAGGCAGGAGAAGGGGACGACAGAGGATGAGATGGTTGGATGGCATCAGAGACTCGATGGACATGGGTTTGGGTGAACTCCGAGAGTTGGTGATGGACATGGAGGCCTGGCGTGCTGCAGTTCATGGGGTCACAAAAAGTCAGACATGACTGAGCAACTGAACTGAACTGAACTATATTTTCAAATGACTTAATTATACTTCAGAAATGTACTCACTCAAGACAGTTAGACCTCATACATTGTAAAAACCACTTAAGGGTCCTTCACCCGTGCCCGCCAGAGTCTATGAGTGTGGACTGACCAGAGTTTGTGAATTCAACACTCCGAGCCCGTTCAGATGGCCCTGATCCCAGCTTTCTATACTTCAAAAGCACTAAGAACAGTGTCCCTGCATCAGTTTTTATTATAGCCAATCAACTTTCATGCCCAGAACACGGATCATACCCAAAGTGCCCTTAGCCCCAATAATCACAAAGTCCACATCTATAATAAGAACGGGGGCCAGTGGGTGAAAGTTCAGGAACTCAAGAAGCACAATGAACACATCACAGGTCCCAACTGGGCTCCCAAGAGTGACCGCACCATCACCTGTGGGGCCCACCACAATGCCTACGTCTGCAGTCAGAAAGATGGGGTCTGGAAGCTAACCCTGGTGATCCTGAGAATTAACTATGCAGCCTCTTTCATGGAGTGATAACAATTTGCCATGAGCAGCAGGGCATGACTCATCTCTGTTTGGTACTTTGAGTCTGAAAATGACTGGTGAGTGAGCAAGCACGTTAAAAAGCCCCTCCACTCCACGGTCCTCAGCTTGGATTGGCATCCCAACAACTTCTTGCTGGCAATGGGATCCTTTGACTTCAAATGAAGAGTGCTTTCTACCTACATTAAAGAAGTGGATGAGAAGCCAGCCAGTATGCCCTGGGGCAGCAAAATGCCTTTCAGTCAGCTGATGTCAGAATATGGAGACAGGGCGCACAGGGTCAGCTTCTCGGCCAGCGGCAGCCGCCTGGCCTGGGTCAGCCACAACAGCACCGTGTCCACCGTCAACGCCTCAAAAAGCATGCAGGTCTCAACTCTGAAGATGGAGTTCCTGCCCCTCCTGAGTGTGTCGTTTCTCTCAGAGAATAGCACTGGGGCTGCTGGCCATGACTGCTGTCCCACGCTCTTAAACTATAATGATTGCAGCTGCTTAACCTTCGTCTCCAAGCTGGACATCCCCAAACAGAGCATCCAACACAACATGGACACACAGGCCAAGACCAAGGACTGCAACACAGCCCTGGAGATGCTGCACCAGAACAGCATCACTCAAGTCTCTATTTATGAGGTAGACAAGCAAGACTGTTGCAAATTTAGCACTAATGACATCAACAGAGCCACAGTCATTTGGGATTTCAAGACCTTAGAATCTTCCAGCCAGGGCCTTCGGATAATGTGAAGATGAGAGGACCTCCAAACTCAGCATGAGGATGGACAGACTGTGGGGGTCAGCTCCACCACTGGCATGTGGAGGAGGGCCACTGTCAGGAAACACTGAAAATACATGTGGCACAAACCTTGTTGTGTGTTTTGTTTGAGTATAACTGGTGAAAGTGTTGGCTTTTTAAAAGCAGCAGAGATTGAGTTTTGTTGTATGGGTTTTTTTGTTTTGCGATTTCATTCCATTCTTGACCAAAGTTTCTCTTTGAGTAGTTTGTCATGGAAAATTATCAAGACTAATTTAAAGGAAGGGGTGGGGAGGTAGATAATTGTCCGCTAAAAAAAATAAAAACACTGATCATGTTTAAAAAATCACTTAATACAGCAAATTAGAAAACACCACAATAAAACTTTAAACCCAAGCAGTCATATCCTAGAATACTGAGGTTACTAACTTTTTTACTCTGAACTATATCCCTTTTCTATTCACTCTCACCACCCTCAGCACAAAAAGTCTATTACGGTTGTCCCTCAGTTTCTATGGTATCCATGGGAAACTGGTTCCAGGACTCTCCTCAGATTTCAAAATCTGAACAGAGAGCATTTGCGTATAATCTATGCACATACCCCTATATAGTTTAAATCATCTCTGGATTACTTACAATATCTAATACAATGGAAATGCTATGTAAATAGTTGTAAGCATTGATGTAGTGAAGTGAAGGGAAAGTTGCATCCAACTCTTTGCCACCCCATGGGCTATATATACAGTCCATGGAATTCTCCAGGCCAGGAAACCGGAGTGGGTAGCCTTTCTCTTCTCCAGGGATCTTTGCTACCCAGGGATAGAACCCATGTCTCCCACATTGCAGGTGGATGCTTTACCAGCTGAGCCATAAGGGAAGCCCAAGAATACTGGAGTGGGTAGCCTATCCCTTCTCCAGCAGATCTTCCCAACCCAGGAATCATTGCAGGAGGATTCTTTACCAACTGAGTTATCAGGAAAGCCCAAATATGATGTAAATGCTATGCAAAAATCGCCAAGCATTCGGCAAATTTAAGTTTAGCTCTTTGGAACGTTATGGAATTTTTTTTTCCTAATATTTTCAACCCACAGTTGGTTGAATCCATGGATGTGGAACCCGGGGATAGAGAGGGCTAACTGTATCTTCTGTTGACAATCTCTCTTCCCTCCAACAGAATCTTTAACAATCCCTAAATTATAATATAATCTCCAACATAGAAAATATATATATTATACACAATATAATCTCAATAATCTCTCTAAAAACATATCTCCTCTTTAAAAAACTGGCAAAGATGCTCTGCTGACTAAAGGCCAAACTCTATGTCACATAAGACTTTACCTAGCTGGCCCAGTCCTAGCTTTCCTATTCTCTAGAGCAGGGAGCTGGGCTTCCATGACAGCTCAGTTGGTGAAGAATCTGCCTGCAATGCAGGAGATCCCAGCTCAATTCCTGGGTCTATTCTGATTCAGAGTAATTTGTCCCAAAGTGGGTTCAATCCCTGGGGTGGGAAGATCCCCTGGAGGAGGGCATGTGGGTTGCCTGGAGAATCCCTATGGACAGAGGAGCATGGTGGACTATAGTCTGTGGGGTCATAAGGAGTCAGACAAGACTGAGCAACTAAGCACAGCACATAAAACATATATTCAAATGTGGTCAGTCATTATTTTAAAATAATAAAAAAAAAGAGAGAGGGAAAACATAACTACTTAACTACTTCCAAACAGTAATAAAATTTTATCTGACAGCTGATATCCTTAATAAGTGGCCTAAGGATAGCTAAAGTATGTGCTGAGCCTGTGAAAAGGTTGATATTTGAAAGTCAGGGTGAAGTTTATTCATGAACATTTATTCTAGAATGAACCCAGTATTTCTGCTCTATTAATAACATAGAAGAGATGGAGGATCAGGAAACGTAGAGATGGCATAGGACTCTGGCTTCAACTGCTAATAAAATCAAAATTTTAAAACTGTATCCACTTAAGATGAAATAATGTGTTCTATAAAATTATTAGAGGCAATTATATAGTGGTTAAAATAACCTACAACCAGGTGGCACAACTGGTAAAGAATTCTCCTGCTAATGCAGGAGACTCAAGAGACACCAGTTCAATCCCTGAGTTGGGAAGATCCCCTGAAGGAGGAAACGGCACCCCACTCCAGTGTTCTTGCCAAGAGACACCCTTGGACAGAGGAGTCTAGCAGGTTACAGTACATGGGGTCACAAAGAGTTAGACATGACTGAGCACCAGCATACACAGAAAAAGGTAATGAGAAAAATATAAATACATGTAATAGAATACTTTTTATGCTTCAACAATATACATATATAAGATTTTCGAGCCATTAAAATGACTAATTTCTCAAGTAAAAACAAACACTTAATTGGCTCAGCTGGTAAAGAATCTGCCTGCAATGCGGGAGACCTGGGTTCGATCCCTGGGTTGGAAACATTCCCTGGAGAAGGAAAAGGCTACCTCCTCCAGTATTCTGGCCTGGAGAGTTCCAGGGTCGCAAAGAGTCAGACACAACTGAGAGACTTTCACTTTGAATTGAATTTACTATATACTAAGGCCCTTTTGTTAAACAATGCATATATTTTTAACTTATTTATTCCTAAGAACCCTATGAGACAGTACAACCATTCACACTTTACAGCTGAAAATGAGACAGAGAAGTAAAATGACCAAGTTCACAGCTAGTAGGTGGCAAAAAGGATTTAAACCCAGGCAATCTGACTCCAAAATGTCCATGCTAAACCACTACATCGCACAAAATTTACTTGAATTATAGCTCTTTCCTAGTAGTATCATTCCTACTGTATCCTGAACCTTGTTCCTATAAACAATCTAAGTTGAAACTTTTACTAAAATCATAAACCCCAAAAGCTTCAATACTGGGAAAATAAAGATGGTACTCTTCCTCTTCTCAAGTAAATTCTACAAATTAAAGAAAAAAAAGAATATGCTCTCCAAAGGGATAAGCTGCCTCTCCAAATAATCATCTGTTAGTTCATAAATTGGAGATCTTCTCTTTGGTGCTTTTTTTGTCTTCTAGATTTTTTTCCTTTAATTTCCCTCTTCCTTGCTTTGGGTTCAAATTTTCAGATCTGAAAAAAATTACTAATGATATGAATCTATTTTTTCCACGTGTACTAATTGCTATTCCTTTTCTTTCTCATATTACTTCTTATTTTTCTTGTATATGTCTCTGTGTAGCTGAGTTTTCCTAGATTCTTAGAATATCAAAAACTAACTAAATAATATGCTTAGGAGACTTCCCGGGTGGTCCCGTAGTTAAGAATCTCCCTTGCAATGCTGGGGACATGGGTTCGATCAGGGAACTAAGATCCCATAGGCCGCAGAGCATAAAGCCCACATACTGCAACTACTAAGCGCAAGTGACACAAGAGTGTCTGTGCTCTATAATGAAAACCCAATATGCCACAACTAAGATCCAACACAACCAAATAAATAAATTAAATATTTTTAAAGATGAACAAAGGATTTGAATAGACATTAAAAAAAATAATATGCTTAGATTATCACCCAGCTGGTTGTTCTAAAATGTTTTCTGCTTCCAGTCTGGCAACTGCCACCCTTACTACAATCTTCTCCCCACCAGTAACTTTAAAGAGATGACTTTATTCATTGAGCTCAAGGTCATCTACAGTATGCAGCCCCTCACGCTTTGTCAACCTGAAGGCATGTACTTCATATATGGCTAAAGATACTATATCTTTAGATATGGTAGATTGGTAGATACAGCTACCAATTTCCTCTTCTTCCACTTTGCCAACAAAAATCACATACTCTGATGGTTTTGAGAAATATTTTCCAAACAAAAATACACCCAATCTTATCTTTTCCTCTAAGAAAATAATTTCTTGACCGCTCTTAGTTTTATCACATAATATAGGTACACATTTCGTAGAAAGACATCTTCCCATAACAAGCAACACAACAGTTGCTTGGTTAAATCTTCAGAACAAAACAAAAGACAAAATAATAAATCCCATTTACAGTGAAGCAACAATTTTCTTTGAAAATTAGCAAAAAAATAAAGACCACCCCAAAAAAGAACCCCAAAATAACATATACATTATATAGCAATGTTTAATGACAAAATTCCATAACCCAGAAATTTTAAAAATATTGATAGTATCCAGATAATTTCCTAACAACTGCTGATTACAAAGACTTTTGTAAAACAGTCTTTACAAAATTGTAAAAATACACACCAACTTCATTGAAATCCTCAAAGGTTATTTTCCCAGTGGCTTCTCTGTCATAATCTTTAAGAATCTTCAGTACATCAGCTTTTTTTACGTCAAACCCCAAGGCTCTCATTGCCACCTTTTGGATTAAAAGGGAAAAGCAAATTATAAAAAATTTTTTACAAAACAAGTGAATTCCAATTCTTAAATTCTTAAAAAATGACTACATATCAATAAAGCATATTCTTTCGCATGTTTTATGTCTCTAAAATAACAGTGATAGTTTTTCTTCATTACTAAAATTAAACAGCATTTATTTTCATTTTTATGTATCCCTTTTTTAATACGACAAACTAATCAATGAGTGTTTATAGAATATATTGTACAATGTACTGACTTTACTGCACAGATAATTTTAATAAGTTATTTTTTCTCAAAGGATTAACAACCAAATAAAAAAAGGCATAGCATAAATACTAAAAAGTTATACAACAGAAGAGATTAAAAAATTAAAATAAGAATTACTTAATATGATTAGTTATCAAGTAAGTAGTTATCAAGTTATCAAGTAAGTAGTCAAGATCTTGAGCTTAGAGAAAGAAAAGATCTGATTAATAGTAACAAAGAAGAAGGGATGTTATTATTTAAAGAAGTCTTATTTGGAGAGATCCAAGTTGGATGAAGTAGAGTAGAAGGGCATTTAGAAAAGAATGACTAGTACTAAAACACACAAAGAAATATACAATAGGCTTGAACACAGTCAACAGAGCACTTTACTTTACCTGAATGGGGAAAGATCAGGTGGAAAAAAAGCAGTTAGCAAATGAGAAAAGTAGGTGGTAGTAAAAGTGTGGAAGGCTTTCATTGGAAATGAAAAAAATCTGAACTCTGTCTACTGTACAATGAGGAGCCACTAAGGGTTTATCAGCAATGAATAACATGATGAAAGAATTTTAGAAAGATGAATCTAATAACAGTGTACAAGAAATGGAGAAACCATGTAGAAGTTCCAGATATAAAAGAAGATCGCAAACCAAGATAATAAGAATGGCCAAAAATAGAAAACATATTATAAAGGAAGTGAAGTGAAGTGAAAGTCGCTCAGTTATGTCCCACTCTTTTCGACCCCATAGACTATACAGTCCATGGCATTCTCTAGGCCAGAATACTAGAGTGAGTAGTCTTTCCCTTCTCCAGGGGATCTTCCCAACCCAGGGATCGAACCCAGGTTTCCAGCATTGCAGGTAGATTCTTTACCAGCTGAGCCACAAGGGAAGCCCATTATAAAGGAAGAACTGATCAAAGCTGGGTAACTAAAACAGAGAGAAAAGTAAGCTAAAAAGCCACAAGGATACTACCTCACTCATTATGCTGCGTTTAAGATCCAAACTATCTTAAACACCGATTTCCCCTTGATTCTTTATAGAAAATTCTAAATCTTAAAACTGGTATTTTCCCCCATTAGCACTGCATCAACATCAGACATCACTTATGTCATCTGAATAAGAGAAAATAGGTTGAGACTGTTACTAACATGTTTAAATTAAAAAACAAATAACACTCCCTCAATCTGAGAAGTCATAAAAAAAGTAAAAAAACACCCAATGGGAAGAGGAATATGGTTAGAACTGTTTAAATCCTACAGTTTCAAATATTTAAATTATGTGAATGAAAAATATGGCCCTCTATAGGAATATATTTTTACATTTAAAATATTATTCATTTTACCATGTGAAAAGGAGTTTCTAAAAAGATAGGAGTACTACTCAACTTGATTATAGCACTTAGTAAATGTTTAAAATAGTTTACATTTCCAAAACCAGTTCAATTAAAATATTTAGAAATACGTTTTCAATCAGCGGACAAAAAAATGCAAAAGATTTTGATAGAAAAAATATATTTTAAGTGTATTACCTTTAATTCATGATAATCTATTGCTTCATCTTTGTCTGTGTCAAATAGTTCAAAAGCATCTTTAATTTCTTGTTTCTGTTCTTCAGAGAGTTCTCTTCTTTTTTTCCTCTTTGTTTTGTCTACAAGCTCATTTCTATGAAATGATAAGAAAAAAGTCTATTTAGTCCACTTTAATATTATTCATATGTTTCTAAAATAATAAAATTCCAAAAACGCAACAAAAAAATTAGCCAATGAATGTTTTAAATTTCTAAAAAGTATTTTGTAAAAACATAAAGAAATTTCCTTATGTGAGTCAAAGCCCTGCTCATTCCATTGTCGAAGCTGCTTTAAGTTTGTACCTCCCTAAAACTGAAAAGTTTTAGTTTTAAAAGGTTATTAAAAGAAATGAAGACCTAGCTTTTCCTTCTTCCTAGCTTTGTATTTATTCCCACTAATATTTCTGCAGAAGAAACAAGAACTGTGAATAAGAAACAGTTGTCAGAAACCCCAACAAAAAACCAAAGCACCCATACTTATTCTCATCATTCTACAATAGACTGTTTTAAAAAAAAGAATTCAATTCACAATTGTTGATCTCTATATATTAGGTTTACTTTTATAGCGCTTAGAATTATCAAAATTATTGCAAAAAAAGTCTAATTCATCAACTAACTTACAAATTATTTTGGAACTGTTTAGACTGTTTAATATTTTTAGACTACACATTTTAAACTGTTTGGCACTTTTTTTGTAATTTCTCCCATTGATATTAACAAATCAGCCAAAATAATGAACGTAAGCATACCACGAACATCAAACACCAAAAAAGTACTTAAGATTTGTAGTATTTAGAGTCAATTGTCTTGTAAATCTCAGCATGTACATCTAGACAGTTTCTCACAAACTCTGAAAAAACTTAGAGTAAAAACAGTACTTTACTCTAAAAACTAGAAATGTCTTCCTTAAGAGGTGCCAATATAAGTGTTCCAAATTTTCAAATGGCGCTACAACACTTGTACAAGTTTTGAAACAAGAATTCTATAAACTCTAAAAATGTAAAAACCAGTTGACTTTTCTTTCATTCTCTGAAATCCTTTAAAAAGGCAAGAGATGGCTAGAAAATGACCAAATGAGGTTATGATAAAGCTCTTTCTTTCACAAGAGACCTGAATTCACACAAGCTTAGAAACTCCGGGGGGTTATTCTCTTCTCAAGATTCTGACCGGACAAAAGTTCACAACCCACCGACAGCAGACCTCACTCGAGGATACCACGATTATCCCTCTTCAGAACTCGTTTCCTTTTTACTGAAGCATAACTACATAAACACTTTTAAGGTAAAACTTCTCTCTGGGGTTGGGAGAGGGAGCAACAGTGAGTGGGTTAGAGGCTGGAAATGAATGAAAGGTAAAACGAGAAAATTTAGGAAATCTAAGAAATTACCAACTAAAATCACTTAAAAGGGGCCTCTGATTATACCCTTTTACAGGGCCCCAGGAGAAAGAGAGGTTTTGCGTCATTTCCAAAATTTATGGGTAAATATGTTAGCAGGGGGCTTCCCAGGTGGCTCAGTGGGTAAAGAATATGCCTGCAATGCAGGAGACGCAGGTTTGGAAAATCCCCTGGAGGAGGGCAGAGCAACTCTCTCCAGTACTCTTGCCACACCCAGAGGAGCCTGGCGGGCTACAGCCCATAAAGTCGAAAAGAGTCTGACACGACTGAAACGACTGAGCACGCACGTTAGCAGGAGGTCGGCTGAGGTGGGAGCCGTGGACAAGGCACTGAACCAAGGGATGCTCCAAGGCCTGGTTTCCCGGTTTCTCGCATAAACACCGCGCACTGAAACCTCGCGGTATTTCCCTGCCTCCTCAAGACTACCACAGCCCGGCTTCTTGGCGGTCTAAAGCCAGTGCCCTGACAGAAATGACTGCCTCAGCTAAAGTGGGGAGCTCACCAGGGCCCCCCACGGGAGGGGTGTGGGCCCGGGAAAGTTGACCAAGGATCCCGTCCCTCGTCCAAAACTGCATTCCCTCCTCGCTTCGGCCCCCAGCTGCTTCCCTTCCACACACAACCGCCCTGGGGCCCGCTGCGAGGTGTGGAGTGCATTTGCCGCCTCCTCATTACCGACCTCAGAGCTAAACTCATTTTCTCTTCGGACTGAGACGTTCCTCTCGAGAACGACCTTAAGCCCCTACCCAAAGCAGCAAGACTTCCACAAGCCGTTCGACAGACGCCAACGACCCTCAGCGGTCTCAAAAACCTCCCACAAAGCAAGACACTTCTGAACTGGATTGGTTGAAATCGCTAACGTCCTGCCCATTGAGGCGAAAGCGTCGCTGGTCCTCTGCTCTCATTGGGCATGTTTCACGTCAATCAAAGAGCTCTCCCTGCTGGCATCCCCTGCTACGCCTCCCGTCGTTTAGATTGGCCTGTTGCCTTGCCCCCGCCTAATCCTGTGCAAAGCTGAGTGTTCGCTGGACTCAGGTGGGAGGTGGCTGAGCTCTGCCTCGGACGGAAAGCTTGTGCCCTGAGGCCCAGTGTCCGGAGACCCGACGGAAACGGAAGGGATGAGGGAAGGGATGAGATATGCCGCAGGCTGAAAGGAGGGAGCCCCTTTCGAACGGCGTCTGCGAAACTTGACTCTACAGTATTGTACATTTTTGAGTACATTTTTGGTTTGAGTACGTGGGGAGTTTGTTTAAAACGCGCATTTAAATAACATTCTAATTTCTAGTAGATGTGAACCTGCTTTTTTTTTCCCACACAAACTACAAATGATTCTGAAGCAGATAACTGAATAATCACTGGGTTGGATTATTAGGCTATTTACGGTTGAAGCCGTACCTGAAGGGCCATTTGCTCCCCTGTTTCGCCTTTGAACGGGTTTGTTCCTTTTTGTCCTTTATTTTCGAGTGCTGTAAGCTGCTTATACTCATGATGCTATCTTCACTACCAAAAGAAGTCTCTTAAAGCTCACTTGAACATTTAATATCTTTACCTGTTCATCTCTCCTACTAATCTTAAAAGGCTTATATTCTTCATTTAACACTATTCCTAATGCCTAAGACAATGTCTGATGCCTCTGCTTAGTAAATATTTGTTGCCTTGAATAGAATATTGCTGTGAAAAGTCACAAAGTACTGAGCTAAACTGCAAATCTCAAAAAGGAATGAAATAGCTAGAGAGTAGGTGTCCAGTAACAGAAGAGGGAAAGTATTAATATATAAAACTGTGGTATAAATACAAAGAGATACATGTACACGTTTAGAGAAGGAAGAGAACACAGAAGGCATAAGAAAGACTTCTTGAAGGAGATAGCGTATATGTTAAGCCTAGAAAGATGAGCTAAATTTGGGTAAGTAAAAATGGTAAAAATATCTACTTCTGCTTTATTGACTATGCCAAAGCCTTTGACTGTGTGGATCACAGCAAACTGGAAAATTCTGAAAGAGATGGGAATACCAGACCACTTCACCTGCCTCCTGAGAAATCTGTATGCAGGTCAAGAAGCAACAGTTAGAACTGCACATGAAATAACAGACTGGTTCCAAATCAGGAAAGGAGTATGTCAAGGCTGTATATTGTCACCTGACTTATTTAACTTATATGCAGAGTACATCATGAGAAATGCTGGGTTGGATGAAACACAAGCTGGAATCAAGATTGTGGGAAGACATATCAATAACCTCAAATACACAGATGACACCACACTTAGGGCAGAAAGCGAGGAAAAACTAAAGTGCCTCTTGATGTAAGTAAAAGAGGAAAGTGAAAAACTTGGCTTAAGACTCAACATTCAGTAAACTAAGATCCTGGCATCTGGTTCTAACACTTTGTGGCAAATAAATGAGGAAACAATGGAAACAGTGACAGACTTTGTTTCTTTGGGCTCCAAAATCACTGCAGATGGTGACTGCAGCCATGAAATTAAAAGGTGCTTTCTCTTTGGAGGGAAAGTTATTAAGAAGCAGAGACATTACTTTGCCAACAAAGGTCCGTCTAGTCAAAGCTATGGTTTTTCCAGTAGTCATATATGGATATGAGAGTTGGACTATAAAGAAAGCTGAGCACTGAAGAATTGGTGCTTTTGAACTGTGATGTTGAAGAAGACTCCTGAGAGTCCCTTGGACAGCAAGAAGATCCAACCAGTCCATCCTAAAGGAAATCAGTCCTGAATATTCATTGGAAGGACTGATGCTGAAGCTGAAACTCCAATACTCTGGCCACCTGATGCAAAGAACTGACTCACTGGAAAAGACGCTGATGCTGGGAAAGATTGAAGGCAAGAGGAGAAAGGGATGACAGAATGAAATAGTTGGATGGCATCACCGACTCAATGGACATGAGTTTGAGTAAACTCCAGGAGTTGGTGAAGGACAGGAAGGCCTGGTGTGCTGCAGTCCATGAGGTCACAAAGAGTTGGACCCAACTGAGCTACTGAACTGAGAGCTGGTATAGTAGCTCAGACAGTAAAGCATCCGCCTGTAATGCAGGAGACCTGAGTTGGATCCCTTGGTGAGGAAGATCCCCTGTAGTAACAAATGACAACCCACTCCAGTATTCTTGCTTGGAGATTTCTATGGACAGAGGAGCCTTGTGGGCCACAGTCCATGGGTGTCACAAAAAGTCAGAAACACTGAGCGACTAACACACATGCTGAGATGGTATAATGGAGTAAAGCTAAGAATTAATAGCTACAGGATAGTCCCCCAAAAAATAACAGAAGTAAAAAACTCTAAATTTTAAAGTATAAATCACCTTTGAGTCTAAAAGCACAGTAAAATTGCAATTACATACTAATGACAATGGAATACTCTATTAAAATAGTAAGATATAGACCAAGCTATAGAATGAAGTTATTTTACTATTAAACAAGAATAAAAGTAAGCCAACATTGATTTGAATATTTTAGAAATGAACAAAATTAAGTAATTGAAATTAGGAAGAAGAAATTACTAAAGATAAAACAACAAAAGAAAATAGGTTTTTAGAAGAAAATTGTTAAAGTAATAATTGATAAATGGTCTTATAATCAAATAATAAACTGGTTTTGGGCAATAGTAATAAAATGGACAGACTTAGGGAATTGTACCAGGAAAGGGAATATTACCACTAATAAAGTTGACAGTTTAAAAGAGAATTTCAAAAATTATTAAAATACTTTATACAACTTCATTCAGCCAATAAATATTAATACTAAAATGAAATAGTCACTTTTCAGGGAAAACAAAAATAAGGACTCAAAAAAGATAGAAAACTGAAACTATAGACAAGACTTTAAAATTATGCAAAGCTCTGTATCACAAAACAAAAAGGCATCCAGCCTACTCAGATTTAAGGGTGAGTTTTAAAAATTCTTGAAGAGCTTATTCTTGTGCTTTAAATCCAAAGCATAATGGAGAGCTTCTTAGCTTAATTTTTGAAGAGAGCCAACCCTTAGCATCTTGAAAGTGTTTAAAGTCAGTGAATGCATGCTCCATGATGAGCCAGAAGTGAAGTTGCTCAGTCTTGTGCGACTCTGCGATTCCATGGACTGTAGCTTACCAGGCTCCTCCATCCAGGGAATTTTCCAGGCAAGAGTACTGGAGTGGGTTGCCGTTTCCTTCTCCAGGGGATCAAACCCAGGTCTCCCACATTGCAGGCAGAAGCTTTACCCTCTGAGCCACCAGGGAAGCCCATGATGAACCAGAGCAGAGCCAAAAGTAAATAAACTGGTTTAGGAAGATTAGTAGCATTAGTTATTTGTTGAGCCTTCCTCCTGAAACCTTAATGAAACAATCATTAAGAAATTAATTTCTAATACTGAAGTGACTTGGAGAAGTACCATCTACAGAAAGATATTTCAAAAAGATATCTGAAATATCAAAAGAGTGGAAGCTGTTAACAAATGACACAGATCAATAAAGTGGCATCTCAGAATTTGCAAGAGGTGACTAATGGTTCAGAGAGAGTTGATCTGCCTGGCAGAGTCCCAGAGAGATGCTAGGTTTAGAGTTACAAAGTAGAGGGTGGAAATGATAAGAGGGCTATATAAAATTTAAGTTTAAAAACTCTAGGTAACCACTGCACTTCAGTTTCTCCAAGTTCCCCTCCTCATTATTCTCTCTTCACCTCTGTTTAGAACCCCACTCTTAAAAAGTGAATGAAAAAATCAAAAACCATTAGAGATATGAAGAAAATCAGTGGCATGAAGGATGAAACTAAGGAAACAGCTGTCTAGGAAGACTGAGCTTAGGAACCAAAAGAAATTCATGATAATATCATGTCATTGTTTGGCAAAACTAATAAAAAAAATAAAAAGAAATTCATGATAATAATATTAAGCTTTCTAAGAGTCAAGAAAATATTGTATTGGAGAATGGGATACTTTGAAAAAGAAACATCCTGACAGAAAAGATTTAAATATGATTACAGAAATTAAAATTTTAATACATTAGTGAGATGATTTAATTGAGGAAATATTTCAGAACACAGAGCATTCAGGCAAAAACATAGACAAATTGAAAGGAAAAAAACATGGAGGATTAATTTAGTAGGTCCATCATATGACTAATAGGAATTCCAGAAAGAAACAGTAACAACTGGAGAAGAGACAGAAAACTATCAAAGTAATAAATAATTGAAGAAAAATTTCAAGGAACTGACGAGTAGTAGCACAGGTTTTTAGATTGATATACATTCCTAGTGCTTAACAAAATAAATGGTAAAAGAGACCACATCTAGCTACATCAACAAGATATTTCATACCATCAAAAAGATGAAGGCCTAAAAGCTTTCAGAGACAAGAATCTGATCTTTTATAAAAGAATAATAATTGAATTAGCATTAGATTTCTTATCAGAAGCATTAGACAGACCGCAATGCCATCAAAATTGTAAGGGGAAATTATTTTGAATTTAGAATTCTATTCCCTGTCAAGACAAAAATCAAATGTGAGAATATAATAAGGATATCAGTAAATTCAATCATCATCTATGCTGAGAGGTGTACTCCATAAAAATGAGTGAAATTAAAAAATAAGATAGATGTAAAAGACAAGAATTGTAACTTAATGTGGGAAATAGAATGGCTAGCCAAAAATGTCCATGCCCTAATTCCTGAAATTTGTGAATGTTATATTACATGGCAAAAGGAATTTTGCAGGTGTAATTAACATTACCAACCTTAAGATAGGACTGTTATCCAGTAATCTTAATCTAATTACATTATCCCTAAAAATTAGGGAACTTTCTCCCTGTTGAAGGAGAAGAGATCAGAGAGATGTGCAATATGAGAAGGACTCGATCCACCATTGCTGGCTTTAAAATGAAGAAATGATGTCATGAATCAAGGAATGTGAGCAGTTTATAGAAGCTGAGACAACCTCCAGCCATCAACCAGCAAGGAAACAGAGATTCAGTCCTACAAAAGCATGGAACTAAATCCTGGCAGTGACCTGATTAACCAGATTCATCCTCTGAGACTCCAGAAAGAAGTATGTCACTTCTAACATACTGATTTAGGCCTTGTGAGACCCTAAGCAGGTAACTCAGATGAACCACACTGTGCTAGACTTTAGACCCATAAATTAGAGACATAATGAATGAGTGGTTGTTGATTTAAGTCACTGACTTTGTAGTAATCTTTTATGGCAGTAAAAGAAAACTAATACATTTCATAACTCAATGAAAAGAGAAGAGGCAAGATACAAAAGGCTTAGAAAGCAATTAACCTAAAATAGACACCTAGAATGTTTTCAAGAAGAAAAATTGAATGGATTGCAAGCAATAGTATGTGTGTGTGTGTGTGTGTGTGTGTGTGTGTGTGTGTGTGTGTGTGTAAAAGATCAGTATGATATTAAAACCAATAAAGATCTAAAAATATAAAGATTAAAAAATTAAACGGCAGACTTCCGGGGCAGTGCAGTGGTTAAGACTTCACACGTCCCCTGCTGGTGGCTTGGGCTCTATCTATCCCTGATCAGGGAACTAAGGCAAACAATGAAGGGCAAGGGGGTAATATTTTTCATAATATAACTGAAAACGGTTTATAATCTGACCTTGACCTGTTCCAAACCAGAAGTTTATTTTCTTGTTCTCCCAAGTACTGCTTTCAAGTATATTTTACCCAGTCTCCCCTTCCTGTTGCTCTCTGTCTGCCGGGGTCCAGCCCCGGCGGGGTCCGGGGGTCTTGAGGGATGAGTGGCGTCGGCGGAAGAACTGAGCTGAGTCGATGCGTGGTGATGAAGCAGTCTCTCTTTATTGCTGTTAGTTTTGTAAGGTGATGGAGAAGTCTGTCACTTTATTTTTGTTAGCTTACAGTTTTATAGCCAAAGAACATCCCCATTACATCACAGCTGTTTTATGCAAACTTTTGTTTTCTGCCTACCATCAACAACTTTAACATTAAGTTCATTTTCCTTGCAAAAGGTCGGATTTCTACATAATCAGACTTAACAATAGTTTGTTTACCATTTGAATGTCTCTAGCATACCTTTATTTAGCATAATGTGGGCATATATACACTGTCTTACAAGACAGCCTTTTCAGCAAAGATAAAAATCTTGCAACTTATCCAGGAAACATAGGGCTAGAATCTATCTCAAAGAGAGGGGGTTGTAAAAACTCACTTTCCATATCCAAGAGGGAAGAAGGCTGTAAATGGTTACTTTACTTTAAGAATGTATGCATTTCTTTTGTCCCCGGGAAAGGTGTGCCTCTCCACTCATCTCTGAGTATTCAGGGATTGACACGGGAAGCCTCCTGCCAAATGTTCCCTGACAAGGTGCAACTACGTAGAAGCTAGAAAGAGCGGCTTAAGCTTGAAACTTTTTTATTCTATTAACCTATTTTGGTTTTTACAAGGAAAGAGAAAAGAAGACAAAGAGACAGTTTAGCAGCGCTGCTTTAACAATGAAACCCTATTAACCTTACAACTACTAAAAGGAATTCCTATTTCTACACTACCCTAAAGCAATCAGTGTCTCCAACTATGCTGGCCACAGTTATGAGCATTCCTAGGTCCCATTCCAGTCTGGTTTTTTCAAGGAAGGGAGCCTCTTCCATGGAGTGGTCAGGGGAGTGGGATGTGGAAAGGCGACCCAAGTATGAGCCCTTCTGGTGGTGGCTTTGTCATGACCCCCAGAGAACTCTTGGTAAACTCCCCAGTAACTAGTAGGAGGTATAGTAATCTATTTAAATGTCCCTTATACCTCCTTTGTCCTCGGGAAAGGGAATCTGCCTTCCTGGATCCTCTGAGGGAAATAAGGTCTGAGGGAATTATCTCAGGATGAATTTTTTCTAACTGGGACTGACCTGAGATGAGCTAAAACATAAACAGATGAGCATAAACAGAACTTCCCAAGAAAACTACCAGGAGGGGCCTTGCCTTGGGATGCCCCGAAGGAAAATCCGCATTGCAGTTTCCTTCTCAGTCTCGTGACTTTGTCATCCGAGTGAGGGGGCATCCTGATGGCTCCCGGCATCTGTCTAGGGCATCTCTTAGGGCTTGCTTTTCATTGTTGATTATAAGACTAAGTCCCTATGATTATGATTTCCTTGCTGGTATTAAAAAGTCAAATCTATGGCAAAACTATAGTCCATTACTTTTCCTTAGTAGTTAGATAAGTTGTGATGGAACACTTGAGTAGCCTTGTAGAAGAGATAAAGATGGGTTCATACCACCATGGTTCATTGGTTTGTGATGGAGAACTATGAATACATCTACATACATTTCCAGAGTAAACACCACATAGATGATTTTCTTGTCCCAAGGAGGGAAATGTCATTTTACCACAAGGTACCAGGAGTCTGGTCTTCCCAGGTGGTGCTAGTGGTAAAGAACCTGCCTGCCAGTGCAGGAGACATAAGAGATGCAGGTTTGATACCTGGTCAGAAGATCCCCTGGAGAAGAGCACGGCAATCCACTCCAGTATTCTTGCCTGGAGAATCCCATGGACAGAGGAACCAGGTGGGCTACGGTCCATAGGGTTGCAAAGAGTCAGACACTACTGAAGCGACTTAGCACACACGCATGCATCATCAGTCTGATATAATGGCCTAAATTAACAATACCAATTGCAATATTATCAGATATCAAATATCTGCTAATGTAATTAATACGAAGTAGCCAACCCAACCTCTTTCATCTTTTAGCCTAGAATGTTTAACTTGAATTTTATTACATTGTAATATCTAATTTTCCATTCTATAGGAAATATAAGAGAAAAAGAAACCTCTTTTTAAAAAAGGGGTGGGGCTAGTCCAGAAAAAGCATTCTATAGGGTAATTGGCCATTCTCTTCAATAAGTTAGTGCATGAAAAAAGGGCCTGACCTAGTTCAAGGGGTCTTAAAAGATACTACAATCAGATAGAATGCCTTGTCCTCAATTAAATACTGATTTGGACCAAGCAGTTATAAAAGGCATTATGGAGACAACCAAGGAAATTTGAATATGGGCAGGGAATTAAATGAAATAAACAAATTATTATTTTGTCCATCTAATAATATTCTATCCATCTATGAAAATGTTCCCTTATTTAGAGATGCAAACTATTCAGAGGTGAAATGTTTAAAATGTTTATAATTTTCTTTAAAATAGCACACCAAAAATCTGTTTTAAAATTTTTTTCAATACAATGATTAATTCTATGAAGAAACTAAGACAGGAAAATGAGATAAGAGGTGAGTTCCCTGCTCAGAGGTTGAGTACCACAGATCTGGGAAGGCTCTGAGAAAGTGATTTTCGATCTGACATATAAAATGATGGCCAGCTGTGTTACAGATCCTCCAAGTACAGAAAAGAAGCTAGGATTAGGTGTAACAGAGAGTAGGAAACATCTGTGAGGGTAAAGGTGTGACAAGAGGAAGTCAAGAGAGTCTTCAAACCACAATCTAGTTGTGACACTTGGGAAGGGACAGCACGCGGGAAGGAAAATCAGGTTGGAAGAGCTTTAGAGTGAAATGTAGTTTTGAGATAATCTGGGGCCAGTGAAGAGCCCCAAAGTAAGAAATGCCCTTTTGAGGAGTCCTATGGTAGGCAGAAGTAGCCTAACACTAGCTAGCTCTGATATCAATGCTATACCCACTAGCTAGGTGCAGCTCAGGGTAAGTGTGGTCTCAGTGTGAGTGGATCTGAAGGTATGACAGCTGGAAGGTGTTCCTGTGCTCCTCACAGCAGGATTATGTTTTTTAACTTACTTTTAAAAGTTCTTTTAAAGGATTCTTTCATTACTGTCATGCCAGAGTTGCAAAGGTCTGGAGGGAGAGTGTATCAAAAAGTGGAACTGGCAAAGGTCCTAAGATAGGAACAAGGTTGGCATATTCAACGGGGAAAAACAAATAATTCAATAAGTTTGAAGCATGATGAGAGTGGCAGAGTTGTACAGGAAGGCAGATTGATAAAAGAGTCCTAATCACATAGGAACCTAATAGACTATGATAAGGAGATGAATTTTATTTCAAGTGTAATGGAAACCCATCAGCATATTTCAAGCAGTGAATTATTATGATCTGATTTAGGTCTTAGAGCCAAACTTCCTGAAACAATCTATATTTACAGCATCCATTTCCTCATATCTCATTTTCTCCCAGCCCACAGCAAATCTAGCTTACATCCTCACCTCGCTACTGGAAGAGCTTTTACTAGGTCACCAAAGATTTCTTAATTGCTAGGTTCAATTGCTTCTTTTCAATTCCCATCCTGGTTGTCCCCTGGGTTGCATCTGCACACTGACCACTCACTCCTTAAAACTGCTCTCATGGCTGTTTTTTACTACTCCTTCTTTGACAACTTTTCTTCACCCACTCTCTAAATGTTTTATTTTTTGCAGAATTATATCCTTAATTTTTCCATGCTATTCTGGGCCCTCTCATCTCCTAAATTCCAACAATCACCTAAAATTTCTCAGAAATGTTCCTCTAGCCCTCTACTCTCAGTTTTCAAACCTAGATTCCCATTTGTGTGTTAGCATGTCCATCTTAATGGAAAATAATATACCAAAACAACAGTCATTTTCTCCTAAAAGACTTCTTATGTATGCTCTACCTTGCATAATGGCCTCCCAGTCACCTAGTTCATGTAACTCATTGGAATAAATTTATCTCCTCACTATTGTCAAAGTATAATTTTTAAAACTTAAAGGCATGACTATTGTACAAATGTAAAGTGCATATATTTCTTTCATCAGGAAATCAGCAAGATGATAAAGCTGGTTCACAAAAACACTAGAGAAACTGAATATACATGGACAGTTGCAAAAGGTGTGCTGAAATAAATTTGCTCAGTTATGATGTCCTGCTGGTTAATGTTTTTACAGGTCAAAATAAACTGTAGCCTTTTGAGTTATACTCTCTACCAGACAAAAATCACTCGCAAAAATCTATGAGTTAGCATTTTGCTCCACTTTAGCCCTGCGTGTATGTGTGCTAAGTCACTTCAGTCATGTCCTACTCTTTGAGACACTATGAACAAACTGTGGCCTGCTAGGCTCCTCTGTCCAAGGGAGTCTCCAGGCAAGAATACTGGAGTGGGTTGCCATGCCCTCCTCCAGGGGATCTTTCTGACACAGGCATCTAACCAGCATCTCTTATGTCTTCTGCATTGGCAGGCAAGTTCTTTACCACTAGTGCCGCCAATGTCAACCCACTCCAGTGTTCTTGCCTGTAGAATCCCTGGGAATGGGGAGCCTGGTGGGCTGCCTTCTATGGGGTCTCACAGAGTCGGACACGACTGAAGCGACTTGGCGGCAGCAGCGCCCCCTGGGAAGCCTACTCATACAGTCAGTTAATTCACTACAAAGACACCAATATCATTTAATGAGGAGAAGAAGATCTTGCAATGAATAGTACTGCAGCGACCAAATGTCACACAAAAGAGAAATTAACCTGATTCCTATCTCTTGGCATAGACAAGAATTGATGTGAAATGAGTCTTAGACTTACAAGTGAAAGAAAATGTTTTAAAGCTTCTAAAAGAAAATATAGGAGAATATCTCCATGATTTTAGGGCAGATACGATTTCTTAAACAGGACTTAAAATGTATTAATCATAAAATTAAAAATTGACAAGTTAGATAGCATCAGAAGTTCACATTTCCCTCATCAAAGACACCATTAGGAAAATGAAGAGGCAATCCACAAACTGGGAGAAGATATTTACAGTATATACATCTGAGAAAGCATTAGAAATCAATTATAAAAATGCTGAAAATCAAATAGAAACATTGCATAAAATATTTGAACAGGCACTTTGCAAAAGTACATATCTAAGTGACTAATAAGCCTATAAAGAGGTGTTCAACAGTATTAGTTCTTAGGAAAATACAAGTTAAAACCACAATGGATATCATCACTCATGCACCAAAATGACTAAAATTTTAAAATACTAAAGTTTTTTGAAAGACTAACAGTATCAAATGCTGGCAAGGATGTGGGCCAGCTCTTAAACATTGCTTCTATGATTAAAATAAAACAACCACTTGTAAAATTGTCTCAATTAATGACAAGCTCACTTAAGCTTATGACACAGCAATTTCATTTCTAGGTATATACCCAGGAAAAGTAGTATGTCTCACTAGAAAAATTTTTGTAAGAATGTTTATTGAGACTTTATTCATAACAGCTCCAAGCTAGAAACAAACCAAATTTCCATTAACAGGTTAAAGGACAAACAAATTGAGGTATATTCATACAATGGAATATTACCAGTGATAAAAGAAAAAAATAATAACTGAAAAAAAGAAAGAACTATTCATAGAGTCAACAAAAAGATGGATACTCATGGGTACTATTTTAAGTGAAATAAGACACAAAAATGTGGGAGTAAATTTGTAGCACAGTTCCATTTGTATAAAGTTCAACAACAGGCAGAACTAATCAATGTTTACCAAAATCACAACAGCATTATTTTTGGGTAGGTGGGGATGGGATAGTAGCTGGTGATATGTACTGAAAGGAAGCACAAAGGAACTTAATGGAGTAATGGAAGTATTCTATATCTCAATCTACATGGTGGCTGCAAGAGTGTATGCATGTACAAAAATCTTCTAACTGCATACTTAAGATTAATGCATGCTTTATGCATTTTACTAGGTATGTTTTCCATTTAAAAACATTAGTTTTTCACAGGGTCTTTGGATGCAGTTTTTGTAGAATTAGGAAATACAGATTGTAGAGGGTTAAAGAATGATGAGATGGTGATTAACTTCACTTTGAAGAAATTCAGCTATGAAGAGGAGAAGACTGAGGAATTAATCAAGATATCAGCAAGTGTTAAAAATTTCTTTAGAACAGGGAACACTTTATCAGAGGAGAAGCCAATTGAGAGGTACAGGTCAAAAATGGGAGTGAAGCAGGAGAAGAGAAAGTTGATAAGATATGTATCTGTTAGAGTCAAAAGTGGAGGATTATCTACATAAAGAGAAGGAAGATGGAGTGAAAAAGGAGAGATAGGGTAAAGATACTCAGAGACTGTGAGGTAGAAGATAACTTGAGAACTTTCACAGTACTTGTTCTCAAACTTGTAAGTACAATAGGAAGTTGGGATATCCACTAAAAGTCAGGATATGGGATGAAAAGATGACAGAAGGTAGAGTGAAAGGTTTGATGAAGCTGGTTAGCTCCTTTATTAGCTGTGAAGGGCTAGTTTTTTACTTTCCCTGTGATGGGGATCACATTTACTTTACAAAGTTGCTTTGAAGAGTAAATAAATTAATGAATCTAAAGTATCCATTAAGACAATCAGTAAATGTTAGTTTCTCCTTTAAGAAAAAAAAGGACCAGAGTTGCATAAAATTATTATTCATGAGTAGTTTGACAAACAAATTGAATAATCTGGAGTCAAGGTAAAAGATGCAGCAGGGGACAAGGAACCTAGCCCCCAGAAGTTCCTTAACACTGTGAAGGCTGGTGCAAATGTACAAATATTTCCAAGTTACAAGTCAAGCTGTGTATGTGTGTTAGTTGCTCAGTTGTGTCCAACTCTTTTCGACCCCATGGACTTTGTAGCCTGCCAGGTTCCTCTGTCCATGGAATTCTCCAGGCTAGAATACTGTCATTTCCTCCTCCCAGGGATCTTCCCAACCCAGGGATTGAACCCAGGTCTCCTGCATTGCAGATAGACAGATTCTTTACCATCTGAGCCACCAGGGAAGCCCATAAATCAGGCTGGCAAGCTGTTAAATAAAATATGTTCTATCATCCTACTTTGACAAACATGGCTTCATGGTGACCTGAAGTCCAGGTTCAAAGCTGAAATTCTGATTCTTTAGTTTTTCATACTGAATCCTGGTAATGGGGGAAGACTCAGATAGACTCAGTCTTATCTTTCTTCCAACTCCGCCCCACACAGTGGAGGGCCTCTAGTGTACATGTGTAGATACTCCAGCCTGCAACCCAAGCTTCATTCTCACCTTTGGCAAATAACAGACATTTGGCCACCCATGAGTTTAGGGTTGTACACTCCAATGGTATGATTCTTGCCGTGCAAAAATCCCAGAGGCAAACTCAGAGCCATTTAGACAAGGGCCCTGATGCTGGGAAGGATTGGGGGCAGGAGGAGAAGGGGACGACAGAGGATGAGATGGCTGGATGGCATCACCGACTCGATAGACATGGGCCTGGGTGGACTCCGGGAGTTGGTGATGGGCAGGGAGGCCTGGCGTGCTGCAGTTCATGGGGTCGCAAAGAGTCGGACACGACTGAGTGACTGAACTGAACTGAACTGAAGTATCTGGAACTTGTACACAAAGTGGGTATGTGGGCAATGGGTGTTGTAGGGGAGGAAAATAATTTCCCCTCTACCCCTTTGAGTTCTTGCCTGACAGCCCTGTAATAAAGGGCTGTTAAGAGAAAACAAACAAGAGAAAAACAAACAGAAGTTTATTAACATGTTTATCCCGTATATACCTGTGAGATATCCAAGGAAAAATGAATAATTCTAAAAAGTGGCTTAGAGCTCCAGCTTATATAAAATATTCAACAAAGATCTGTACATTTGCAGAGAAGTTATAGGATAAAGGAAAACAATTTTAGGCTTTCAAGGGCAGAAAACTGGGAAGGTGAGTATATGAGAAGAAACTAATAAAATAAGGTTTGCAGATTCCCCCAGCGCCATCTCTGGGTTAATAAAGGTCTGTCTGTAACGAAGGGAGGGTTCATGTCCTATTAAGGGGTGAGTCAAGAGAGCTTTTCCTCCATCTGCTGCTTCTTAATTGCCTTTGACTCAAAAAACTTTTGTCAGAGGCATGTTTTAAGGTAACGTATTCTGCTGCTCCTCAGATGGGTATATCTTAGGCCTCTGAGATGCCTCACCTCATATGAAGTACAGCCTAAGAAGGGCCAGAGTGGGTTCCAAAGTGTGGGACCCTGAGAGGGACCTCTTGTGCCCAGAGCTAAGGCCAGTATAGCTAGTCATACTGAAGTCTAGGATTATTCACACTTCATGCTTCCAGCACTGAATACATGTAATATCTCTAATCACATTAACTAGAAAGAACAAAAAAACCTTAAGATTAAAATATGTTGAAATTTTTAATAAGAAAGGAATAGAACATATACTTTCTACTGGAAAACTAAGTCATCTAGCCTTTTGAGTTATTGTGATGGATTGAAAGTTTCCCTATGAAGCCTTGTATAAAACTGAAAATGATTTATTAATGTCAGAGCTACTCTTCAAATCAGATTATTTAGTCTGCAGCAGTGGTCTGGTAACCAGCTTTGGGGAGCTTTAGCTAAATAAAAGGAAATTTCATGGCTTCTTTGTCTGGCTTTACATTTCTTCAAACCAGATAAATTATATTTCAATACCCATGCTTGTAAATTCATAGGATGTCTTTGAACCCAAATGGTGCTCTTATCAAAACAGTTAGAAACAAAGGATTCTGCATTTTGGGGGGATGAATTCTCGTTAGTAATGAGGCACTAAACATGCTACTGAATACAATATAGAGAAGATTAATAGACTTATTTTTAGCTACCACCTACATTCTATAGGCAGACAGCATCAAGAGCAGGAGGGAAATAATGGTTCTTTTAGTTTAATAAATCATAATGTTCCTGCAAAATTCTTCTCTTTCCTCCCAAAATTGGGGCATCTAATTATGTAAAATGATTACTGTGGCAACAGTTAAGATATTTAGAGAGAGAAAACAGAGAAAGAGAAGGAAAAGAGGAGGAAGTGTGAGAGAGCAGGGGATTAGGATATTAAACAGAAAAATGATTAAAAGAAAAAAAGTATTTTGACTGAAAAGTAAACTGTGGTAACTGGTAACTAGAAGAGAAATGAAACATTGAAATAATTATGTTTAGGTTTGAATAAGTCAATAGCTGAATATCAAAGTAAAGACAAATTTTCTGATTGTAGATAAAAGAACCAGAAGAGTAGCTTAGATGAGGAAATAGCAATATATTTATATTTCCATATAAACCCTGCAAGTCAGATTTGACAGAATGTAAAATACTATATGAAATAAGATCAAAAGTTATATGTTATATAGTATATTATGTATTATTAAATATAACATTTAATATGGTTTTATATTATATTCTCCAGCTCAGAATACTGGGGTAGGTAGCTATTCTCTTCTCCAGGGGATCTTCCCAACCCAGGAAGGGAACCCAGGTCTCCCACACTGCAGGTGGATTCTTTACCAGCTGAGCCACAAGGGAAGCTCAAGAATACTGGGGTAGGTAGCTATTCCCTTCTCCAGGGGATCTTCCCAACCCAGGAAGAGAACCCAGGTCTCCCACACTGCAGGTGGATTCTTTACCAGCTGAGCCGCAAGGGAAGCCCAAGAATACTGGAGTGGGTAGCCTATCCCTTCTCCAGCAGATCTTCCCGACCCAGGAATCAAACCAGGGTCTCCTGCATTGCAGGCAGATTCTTTACCAGCTGAGCTACCAGGGATTTGATATGTTTTTATATTAGAACCTAAAATATATGGAAGACAGCTTGCATAAAAAGAACTATAAATAGCTTTAAAACATATAATTTGCTCAGCTTCTCGAAAAATAAGTTAAACGCACAAATAAATTACACTGAAATAACAATTTTCACCTACTAGAAATGTCTAAGCTTGGTCTTGTTTTTGCTGCTGTTTAGGCACTAAGTCGCATCTGCCTCTTTTGTGACCCCATGAAATGTAGCCCACTAGGCTCCTCTGTCCCTAGGATTTCCCAGGCAAGAATACTGGAGCAAGTTGCCATTTCCTTCCCCAGGGGACCTTTTTGACCCAGAGATTGAACCCACACCTCCTGCAGCAGCAGGCAGATTCTTTACCCCTGAGCCATATGGGAAACCCAAGTTTGGCATTACAAACTTAACTATGGAGAATTAGCAGAAAAGATTTGAAACAAACTCTTTGCAGAGCCTTGGAGATCATATGTATCAATATTATAAGTGTGCATATGATTTAAACTAAGATTTATACTTCTCAGAAATTATGTTGTAAATATAACTGCAAAAAGTGGGGCTTCCCAGGTGGCTCAGTGGTAAAGAACCCACCTATCAATGCAGGAGACCCGGGTTCCATCCCTGGATCAGGGAGATCCCCTGGATAAAGAAATGACTATTCCAGTATTCTTGCCTGGGAAATCCCATGGACAGAGGAGCCTGGAGGGCTACAATCCATGGCAAAAAGAGTCGGACACAACTAATGAATAAACAGCAGCAACAGTGCATAAAATATGTGTATAACTATTCACTGCCATTTAGAAAAAAGATTGGGAAGGCACTCAATGTTCACGAACAGAAGGTAGTTAAGTATATTTATTTACATCTGTAGAATGGAATTATTATAGTCCTGTTTAAAAAGATAAGGCAGATCTGTACATACTAATATCTAATCTGCTTGAAATATATCCTTAAGCAAAAATAAGTACAAACTAGTGTATATAAATACCCTCTCATTTGAGTTAAAATAATATTAACAATAAGAATGAAGAGAGATTAAGGCCACTCCACAATGTCAATGTTCTCCAGCCAAAGACTACCAGAAATAACTGTAGTTGAACAAGTGAGTTTATTTATTTATATTTGCTGCAAGCGCGGTGAGAGAACTGTGAGGTGTCTCAGAAAAAGAGTGTGAGAAAGGACTTGTCTCTGATTGGGTAATTTGACAAGGGAGTCCAAAGAAGCAGGGTCAACTATGTGACTGCTGGGCGTCTGAACAAATTTCATCCATTGCGAGGACAGCTGATGGGAGGAAAAAGAGGCAATTGAACTGTCTCAGATCCCCATTCGGCCTTTGCTGGCATGGGTGGGGATGAAGCCATAGTTTGTTCAGTGGTAAATTAGTTGCTTTCAAAAAGCTTTCTGTCTCGCTAGGCTACCCTTTACTGGTAATTTGGTTCAAGGGATAAGGCTTTGGTTGGACCTTTGTCAGAGCCCATTGTCATTTTCAAGTTGTCTGCTTCTCCGGTATTCATTCTAAGATGATATGCGTTAAACAAAGAAATCCAAGGAACTCACCGTGTTGTTTGCTCTCTGGGTCCTGAAGTCCTTAGCTGTTCTGATCTATTTTTATCTACCAGAATCTTCATATATTTGTGTTATATATTATGCCCAGAGTCTTTTGTTGTTGTTTTTGCTTTTGTAATTGGAAAAGTACAGCTACTCCATCCTCCTGGAAGTGGAAGTCTCCTGGATGTATTTTTGCACTATTTGAATTGTTTCACTCAAAGCATGAATCATCTATTCAAATGAATAAATACCTACATAAGTACATGCCTTGCTTTTTTAGAACTGATAATGGTGACTGCAGCCATGAAATTAAAAGATGCCTAGTCCTTGGAAGAAAAGCTATGACAAACCTAGACAGCATATTAAAAAGCAGAGACATCACTTTACTGACAAAGGTCCACATAGTCAAAGCTACGGTTTTTCCAGTAGTCAAGTATGGATATGAGAGTTGGACCATAAAGAAGGCTGAGCACCGAAAAATTGATGCCTTTGTACGGCGGTGTTGGAGAAGACTCTTGAGAGTCCCTTGGACTGCAAGGAGATCCAACCAGTCCATCGTAAAGGAGATCAACCCTGAATGTTCATTGGAAGAACTGATGCTGAAGTTGAAGCTCCAATACTTTGGCCACCCGATGCGAAGAGCAGACTCATTGGAAAAGACCCTGATGCTGGGAAAGATTGAAAGCTGGGGGAGAAGGAGACGACAGAGGATGAGTTGGTTGGATGGCATCACCAATTCAATGGACATGAGTTTGAGCACGCTCTGGGAGATAATGAAGGACAGGGAGGCCTGCAGTTCATGGGGTTGCAGAGTCGGACACAACCCGAGCGACTGAACAATAACAATTGCTGAATATCTTTGAACAAAATAATGGAGAACAGTAGGACAGAAAGTAGATGAAGTGTGTAAAACTGGCTTGGTTGAGTGGTCAACGAAAGCCTCTCCAGAGCACTTGAGCTGAGATCAAAAGCCAGTCTAGTGAAAGCTGAAAAAGAGAAGAGGAGGGTAAATGCAAAAGTACTGAAGTAGGAATAAGCTTGGTATAACCTAGGAATAGAGAGAATTCTAATATAAGTGGAGTACTAGAGCTGGCTAGTATTGTCTTACTTATTGACATAATGAAAAGAATTAATGACTATTCACATTGGAACTACATTTGTTTATCAGTTGAAAATGATAAACCCTTGTATCTGGGTAAACATACAAGGGTTTGGCAAAAATCAATGAGAGAATGTTGCAAGAACTAATATGCTATATGGAATTTTTAATAAAGAATATTGTCTTTATTGTGCAACATATTCCTTTTATCATTAAAATGTATTCTAAAATGTAAGAGTCTTCATATAAACACATGTGTGGGTTTATGATGCCTCAGATAAAAAGTGAAGGCTAGGAATAAATTTGAGTCATCAGCATTTAAATTGTAGTTAAAGTTATATAACTAGATAAATCAACTAGAAGAAGCAGTGTGTTTAAAGAAAATAATAAAGTTCAAGATGAAATCCTAAGCGTGTGAATAGAATGGTCAATGTAAGAAAGAAAACCAGGAGAAACTGGAAACCAAATAGGAGGAAGTGGTCAGCTCAGTTGAACTTCGCAATATTGGTAACTTCAGCAGGAGCACATTGGTGGAAGGTTGTTGCTGGAAGCCAGATTGTATTAATTTAAAACAGGCATAGCATTTCTATTGTTGATCAAGATTTATGCAAAATGTATTTTGAAATTTTCTTCCAAGTAAGAGAACTATAAGATAGAAAACTACTTAAATGCTTAGGTTTACCTGATAATTACAGAAAGAACTTCTTCCTTTAAATCTATTAGGAAACCATCCCTTCTTGTTTGTGCTTCCCCTCCCCATCATCACTAAGAATCTTCCCACGAGACCACTCTTTCTCACTCATCCCTTAGAAAACTGTATAAATATTTAAGTACTTACAAATGAGATGATGTGATGCCTACAGTTGGCTTCAAAATAATCCAGTATGTGTGTGGGGTAGGAGAGTAGGGATTTGCTGAGGGTGTGGAGGAAACAAAATTGGCCAGATGTTGAAAATTCTTGAGGATAATCAGCTCAGGGTTTGATTACACTACTATTTTTCTACATCTGTATATGACTGAGATTTTCCAGAATAAAAAGATTTTTTAAGTGTCGGGGAAGAACGAGATAGTCTTGACCACTAAAAAACTTGCACACACTTAGAACTTCCCTGATGGTCCAGTGGTTAAGATTCCACACTTCCAAAGCAAATGAGGCACACCTTTGATTCCTGGTCAGGGAGCTAAGATCCTACATGCTGCAGAACATTAAAAAAAAAAAAAAAAAAAAAAGGCCTTACACACAACCTAAGAAGGGTCTTATTCAAAAGAGTTAAAACTCAGAGGGTAAGGGGAGGAGATTGTGCACCCACAGAGGGAGAGATGGCCCGTGGGTGTTTGGGGGAAGCCAGATTGTAGCGTGATTCAGGTATAGTAGGAATATTCATGGAATGTTTATTTCTGTGGTGCTGTCTTATAGGTGTTTTCTCATTTACTGATCATATATCCTATGAGGTCATACATACGCACAAAAAAAAAAATGCTAGGACATGGTGCTTTTCTTGAGTCACAAAGCTGGTAACTTTTGGGCTAGTAATCTCACTGGAAAAGCCAGAGTTTCAAAGTAATGGGCTAAGGGAGAGATGACCAGAGATCAGCCACCAGCCAAATAAGACCTACAGAAGGCGTGTTTAAAATGGTTGGTTTTGCCCCTAACATTTAAACCAGGAACCAGAAAACGAAGAACCGAAACTTTCAATTTCCAATTTGTCTTAAAGAATGGAAGATTTATCATTACAGATGTTTCACCTCCCTCACAGTCAAGGCACTGCTGCCCTCCTTGTGTGGGACTTGAGCTTTCTCCTTTTTGCCAGAGACCCCTTCACCCATTTTATTGTAAACGAACTGCTTCACGTTGTGCATCATGGCCCAAGTATTTGAGTTCATTTATATACTAATTACATTCAACCTGGAGTGTTATGACACACTAGTGTGGCTCTGATCAGTGAGAAAGGAATAGAGGCATAGAAACTCAATATGATTTTTCCACCACATGTTGAGAACTACAGTCCAAACCACTCCTCTAGCAATCAATTCCACTCTCTGTGCCTATTGTAATGTTTCTTGCAGAGTTTTCTTCTGCTATAAATGTTAATTGCCAGGTGAATGAATGGTATAATAATAAATGCTTGAGAATTCAGAGGAGGGCCCAATTATTTCTGCATTCATTAAGGCAAAGAATTCTAAAGTTGTGCTGAAATTTTATGAGAAGCAAAAACATTTCAGATGGAAGAAAAATCAAAGGAAAAATGCAGGAATTTAGGAAAGTACAAAATATGTGGAAGGACTAGGAAAGTAGACTAAGTATATTTAAAGCTGACACTCGATCCCAGTAACTCTCTTATTCCATCAGGATCAGATGGAATCACAGAAATGTTAAAACTAGAAAGGAACTTACAGCTCATCTATACCCAAAACGCTTCTTCCCACAGATAACAAACAAAATGTTTAAAAGCCACGTGATTTGCTTAATGTCACATAGCTAATTGGTGAAGGAATTAAAATTAGATTTTCCAATTTCTCATATTCTTCCTCCTTATCAGTCTTCTTGACTTCCTCTTGACTTCAATGTGGCTTGTTTACATTATATGCAAGGAGAAGAAAATGTGAGCTGAGTTCTGGTTATATTGCTTTCAATAACCTCAAGGAACAGTTGCCCTTTTCCTTTCATCACTCATTTCTACTTCAAAGTCTTTTTTATTTATTATTATTATTATTGGTTGCACTGGGTCTTTGTTCTTGCACTTGGGCTTTCTCTAGTTGCAGCGAGTGGGGCTACTCTGTAGCTGGAGATGCATGGGTTTCTCATTGTGCTGGCTTCTCTTGTTGCAGAGCACGGGCTCTAGGGCATATGGGCTTCAGGAGTTGCTGCACATAAACTCAATAGTTGTGGCTCACCAGCTTAGTAGCTCCAAGGCATGTGGGTTCTTCCCAGATCAGGGAAGCTGACGTTTAGAAGCTTCCCTGGTGGCTCAGACGGTAAAGAATCTACCCACAATGCTGAAGACCGGAGTTCAATCCTTGGGTTGGGAAGATCCCCTGGAGAAGGGAATGGCAACCCATTCCAGTATTCTTGCCTGGAGAATTCCATGGACAGAGGAGCCTGACAGGCTTCAGTCCGTGGGGTCACAAAGAGTCGGACATGACTAAGCAACTAACACTTTCTTTCAAGAAGGTGGAAGAGGATGAGATGGTTGGATGGCATCACTATTTCAATGGACATGAATTTGGTCAAACTCCAGGAGATGGTGAGGGACAGGCAGGCCTGGCATGCTGCAGTACATGTGGTCAAAAATGGTCAGACACGACTTAGCAACTGAACAACAGAGTGGACATTCACATATGCTGGCCCTCAATCTAAGGCTCAACCTTTATAATAATAAGGGTCAGAATCTGAAAATAGTAATCAGTCTCAATATTGCTCAAAAGGGACTGATAGGCTGCCTCTGATTTTTACTGTGAGTTGGCGATACCTGGTTTGCATCTTGGAATTTGAGACAGGCAATATAGCATGGTGTTAGGTTTGAATCTGGGCTCTAGCATTTATTAGCTAAAGTGATGAGGACAATGTACTTAACATCTCCAAGCATTAAACTACATATATATAAAATAGTGATAGGAATAGTTTCTACCACTCTCACTGAGTTGGTGAGAATTGAGTACCTTGGTTTGGGTTTCCCTCAGAGCAAACTCTGAGACAAGAATTTTAAATAGTTTATTTGGGAGATGATCCCAGGAAACACAGTGAGGGTGATAAAGTGAGACAGGGAAGGAAATCTTCCTGGGGATCCTCCAGCAAAGGGCTAGGAAGCTCAGAAAGGTAATTATCCACAATCTGTTTTCCCTACTGGATGAGGGTTGTCCCTTCTGGCTGACCCTGAGGACAGGTCAGGCCCACTCCAGGGGCGGACAAAGCCCCCACAGAGAAAGATCCAAGGCTTAAAGTAAGAAGCTTTGAGTTTTTCCAGGAATTGTCAACCAAGGTTACGGGCGACCTGGAGGGAGCTGAGAGGATATGAGCAGGGCATTGACAGCATCTTCTATAGTGAGAGAGTACGTTTGTCGTGGTAGCATTTGGAACATAGCCAGCACTAACAAATGAAATTAGCTACTTAAAATACAAAATACTAAGATGACAGAGGGAAAGTCTTCCCAATTAAAAAGAAGAGACACTGTTATCAAGGAGATGAGATGAATGCACTCAAAACAAAACCTAGAAGTCATCCTTCACACCGCCTTCTTCTCATCCCACCAACTGAATCACTGTAACAGTTTCCTCTCTCTCTTCTCTATCAACACTCCTTAAAGTAGGCTCTTCACATTTCTTGCTTGAATTATCAGATAACCTTCTAACTGGCCTTCCTGTTAATTTCACTTTCTTGCCTCACTCAACCCATTCATTCAGGACTATCAGAATGCTTTTTCTAAAATCCAACTCAGATGGAATTACCCTCTATTCACTACTTCAAATAATTCAACAGTTCACCACTTATTTGGGGGTGAAAACACACCCCAAAGCTTAGGATCATGATTTAGTCCTGCTTACTTCTCCAATCCCATTTCCCTGGTGCCTCACTCTTAACTCTTAAATTCCAGGTATAAGAAATCTTCCTTGGTTCCTCATATATGCCACACTATCTCATAATTCAGGGCCATTTTTCATGCTCTTCACCACCATTCTTCATTTAGAAAACAACTAGTTTTTATTCAGGAATTCAAGTTGATACCACTTTTTATGAAAAACTATCCCTGATATTTACCCTTCCTTCTTGATCTAGATCAGTGATCAAGTAGCATCTGTATATCTCTTAAAACTTACCACTTGTATTACAAATGTCTGTTTACTTTCTAACTTACTAATTAGACCAATTTCCTCATAATCAGATACTGAGCATTTGCATTCTTAATAGGTACCCAAGGTTATTTTTATTCCTACTGAAGTCTAAGAATCATTTTATTATATCAAGAGCATTCTAAGCAGAAAACTTGTTTCTCTATAATTTTAGTGCATGTTATAGCATCTTGCTTGTAGCTGATATTCAATAAGTAACTACTGGATTAATAAATACTACTGTTTACATCTTGAGTATTTCTGTTCTCAGAGAGATTTCATCAGGTTGCCACCTATGGTAATAACACTCATTAATTAAACAATAAATTCATTATTCCTTGTAGCAATGATGTTCAGTTCAGTTTAGTCGCTCGGTCGTGTCCAGCTTTTTGAGACTCCATGAATCACAGCACGCCAGGCTTCCCTGTCCATCACCAACTCCCGGAGTCCACCCAAACCCATGTCCATCAAGTTGGTGATGCCATCCAGCCATCTCATCATCTGTCATCCCCTTTTCTTCCTGCCCCCAATCCTTCCCAGCATCAGGGTCTTTTTCAGTGAGTCAACTCTTCACATGAGGTGGCCAAAGTATTGGAGTTTTAGCTTCAACATCAGTCCTTCTAATGAACACCCAGGACTGATTTCCTTTAGGATGGACTGGTTGGATCTCCTTGCAGTCCAAGGAACTCTCAAGAGTCTTCTCCAATACCACAATTCAAAAGCATCAGTTCTTCTGAGCTCAGCTTTCTTCACTGTCCAACTCTCACATCCATACATGACTACTGGAAAAACCATAGCCTTAACTAGATGGACCTTTGTAGGCAAAGTAATGTCTCTGCTTTTCAATATGCTGTCTAGGTTGGTCATAACTTTTCTTCCAAGGAGTAAGTGTCTTTTAATTTCATGGCTTCAGTCACCATTTGCAGTGATTTTGGAGCCCCCTAAAATAAAGTCTGACACTGTTTCCCCATATATTTGCCATGAAGTTATGGGCCTGGATGCCATGATCTTAGTTTTCTGAATGTTGAGCTTTAAGCCAACTTTTTCACTCTCCTCTTTCACTTTCATCAAGAGGCTCTTTAGTTCCTCTTCACTTTCTGCCATAAGGGTGGTGTCGTTGGCATATCTGAGGTTATTGATATTTCTCCTGGCAATCTTGATTCCAGCTTGTGCTTCATCCAGCCCAGCATTTCTCATGAGGTACTCTGCATGTAAGTTAAATAAGCAGAGTGACAATATACAGCCTTGACGTACTCCTTTTCCTATTTGGAACCAGTCTGTTGTTCCATGTCCAGTTCTAACTATTGCTTCCTGACCTGCATACAGGTTTCTCAAGAGACAGGCCAGGTGGTCTAGTATTCCCATCTCTTTCAGAATTTTTCACAGTTTATTGTGATCCACACAGTCAAAGGCTTTGGCATAGTCAATAAAGCAGAAATTTCTGGAACTCTCTTGCTTTTTCAATAATCCAGCGGATGTTGGCAATTTGATCTCTGGTTCCTCTGCATTTTCTAAAACCAGCTTGAACATCTGGAAGTTCTTGCTTCATGTATTGCTGAAGCCTGGCTTGGAGAATTTTGAGCATTACTTTACTAGCGTGTGAGATGAGTGCAGTTGTGTGGTTATTTTGAGTATTCTTTGGCATTGCCTTTCTTTGGGATAGGAATGAAAACTGACCTTTTCCAGTCCTGTGGCCATTGCTGAGTTTTCCAAATTTGTTGGCATATTGAGTGCAGCACTTTCACAGCATCATCTTTTAGGATTTGAAATAGCTCAACTGGAATTCCATACCTCCACTAGCTTTGTTCATAGTGATGGTTCCTAAGGCCCACTTGATTTCACATTCCAGGATGTCTGGCTCTAGGTGAGTGATCACACCATCATGATTATCTGAGCCGAGAAGATCTTTTTTGTACATTTCTTCTGTGTATTCTTGCTACCTCTTATTAATATCTTCTGCTTCTGTTATAAATTGGGATTCTCATTGATGATCTGCCTGTCCTCCAGTTAAGTGGCTATTAATTTTTGACCAGCTGTTTCACTCTTTCACCCTTGATTGCCTTTAACCTTTTCTATGGACAGTATTTAGTCGTACTGGTTTTGTTAATGGCATCTAGAAGAATAGTTATCAAACTAGGATATATTATAAAGACCTGTAGAGCTTGTTAAAAATAGATGTGGCCTCAATCTCATAGATTCTAGCTCAGTAATATTTGAGAGAGGAGGGGAAATTTTCTCTATTTTTGATAAGATCTTGAAGAAAAAATTATCCCCTATAATATATGATAGTGAAAGTTGCTCAGTCGTGTCCGACTCTTTGCAACCCCATGGACTATACAGTCTATGGAATTCTCTAGGCCAGAATACTGGAGTAAGTAGCCTTTCCCTTCTCCATGGGATCTTCCCAACCCAGAAATTAAACCCAGGTCTCCCTCATTGCAGGCAGATTCTTTACCAGTTGAGCCACAAGGGAAGCCCAAGAATACTGGAGTGGGTAGCCTATCCCTTCTCCAGCAGATCTTCCTATAATAAATAGATTTACATATTACATAGACAGAGAAAAGACTGATTCAGTTTCTCAAACTGATCGATGCTTAAGTTTCATTTCTTCTAGTTAAAAAGTGTGACCTGTTTCAACTAAGGTCATTAACACACCTTGCAAATAGGTCTTGAATTAGCAGTGCTACAATATTTTGCCTTGATTGACTTGCCTGGTAACTTAATGTACTTAAAGAAAACACATGTCTAAATATTTTCTTTCACTTTTGATAGATATAAATGTAGACTACATACTTAATCTACCAGGATCCTTTGCATTAAACATTAAACAGCTCCTTGACGGCAAAATTGGAAATGTAGCAAAGGATTAGGAATGTGGTCATCTAGTTTTGGTTTGTCTGTGCTCCCTCCCATGCTTCCTTCCTACATGCAGCCTTCTTACTAGATGCATGAATCAAATCTTACTCCAAACCTTGAGTCTGCACTTATTTTCCACAAAAACCACAACAAGATCTGTAGTTACCTGAACTCTGACAATAACTGTGTGTGTGTGTATGTGTGTGTGTGTGTGCACGCGCGCGTCAGGGGCAGTGGGCGAGCACAGGATGAGAATGAGAAAACACAGTAATACTCCTTCCTTCTCCTCCTATTTTTTTGCTTTTTCCAGTACCATCAATCATCATTATATATATGTATACATATATATTATTGATATATAGTTGATTTATAATGTGTTAATTTCTGTTGCTCAACAAAGTGATTCAGTTATACATGTACATATACATATATGGCTTCCCCGGTGGTAAAGAACCGGTAGCTAGTAGTCACCACTAGCTTCCCTAGTGGTAAAGAACTCACCTGCTAATCAAGGAGACGACAGAGATGCAAGTTTGCTCCCTGGGTTGGGAAGATCCCCTGGAGGAGGGCATGGCAACCCACTCCAGTATTCCTGCCTGGAGAATCCCATGGACAGAAGAGCCTACAGTCCATAGGGTCCCAAAGAGTCGGACATGACTGAAGCGACTTAGTACATGCATATACATATATACATTCTTTTTCATATTCTTTCCATCACAGGATGTTGAATATAGTTCCCTGTGCTATACGGTAGGAACTTGTTTATCCATGTATACGTATTAAACTTCTTACTTTAAACACTGCCCAGGGGTCATATGACAATCTGTGCCCCTGAACAGATTTTTGGAGTAGAAGGTTTCATCATTTCACATAAGGATCATAAATGGAGCCTTTGATCATATATGTCCCTCGGTCTAGTTTCTGTGTCTCTCCTTCAGATTTTTGTATCTACTCCCCGAAGACGCCATGAAAAGACATCCTTTCTCTTGTTTGCCCCAGCTGGATCGACTGTGTCAAGACACTTTCATGACCGAGGATGAGAAGGCTCTACCAAGTTCAGTGTAAACATATGGTTCCCAAAGTGTAAAGTCTGCTTTATAAGTAGAATCAGAATACTCAGAAATTTTTATTTGAAAATTCCTGTTTGAAGAAATCTGGATACATGATGGTCTGAAAATATAAGAGGAACCTGGAAAATCCCTATCACAGCTAGATGGAGTCAGAGTATCTTCAGGAGCTATTGTCTTTCATGCTGGTATTAGAAATGAAATGGTTCTATAGTACAACAGAGTAATTCTCTTTTACACAAGACTATAAAAATTCATACCAATGCAGAAATGAATGATAATATCTGTGAATTTTCTGTTTACCTCTAAATAAAATTTTGCTGGTCTTTTACATATAATTTTTATGTTTAAATGTCAAAGTTTTGGGGTTGGAGAGTTTTATAGAAATATACTTCTCCTTTTATTATCAAAACAAATGATGGAATGATATTTTACTTAATGGAATATTCTTTTGTGGAGAATTTGCTATTTAATACAAGCAAAGGATCCTGGTATAAGAGCCTAGCTTTAAACCATACTTTAGAGGATACTGCTATTATAATTGTATGTAATGTGTACCTATTTATTACATATAGTTCCTTTCTAAAATTTGGTATGAACTATTCATTTGATCATTAATTTGATTTTATGATTTGGTTTAACATTTGGTTTGTGGCTTGCTTAACCAGTGGAACATTGTTTTTTACTAATATTTTCTTCAAATTATGAAAACATTTTTGCTTGTTCTGATTAATACTTTACAGAGCTTAATAGGGAATATAACCTGAAAAATGTGACTAATCTAAAACATCAATTAAAAAATAAATATTAATAATTTCTTTCTAAAATCAAGGTTTGGGAGGGAAGTTCAAGAGGGAGAAGACGTATGTATACTTATGGCTGATTCATGTTGATGTAAGGCGGAAACCGACACAGCATTGTAAAGCAATTATCATTCAATTAAAAATAAATAAATAAAAATTTTAAAGTGAAGGTTTTTTTGGTTTCTTTTTAAATTACACTTAACATTAAGAGAGTATTATGTAAACTTTCAGGAGAAAAACTGTTTCATTGACTTTCTTCGATTAAACCACTAGATGGCAATATCTTTGTTTCTTTATAAATCCACTAGACAATGGCTCTTGAAAAAAACATTCAGTTATCATATTTTTTAAAGCTCAAACCTCAGCTACCAAATTGCAATTCCTCAATTTTAAACAAAGAAAACTACAGAGGAAAAAACTGAAGTCCAGTTAAAGATACTGTATTGTATTTCAGGTAGTAAACTAACATCCTTCCAACCAGAGGTTTCACTGAGTCATTGAGGTGAAAATCCACTTTGAAGCACACAAACTTCTGAGATTCTGTGCCTGTAAGGATACTCTATACAGAAAGACACAGCTGAAACAGTATTCTTGAATCTGTTTTCTTTTCTTACAACTGATTTTTCTTTTTTTTTTTGCTTTCTCATCTAATTCCACTGTTTCTAAAATTTCTCTTTCCCCTTTATGCATTAAAAAAACCCAGGTTCAAATGTATTTTTTTTTTTATTTTAAAGAGAACAGACTTTATTGCCCAGCAATTAAAATCATTCGAAGATGTATTTTTCTCCATAATTTATTGTGAGATGAACGTTTAATAAAATTTTAATTTTTATCATTTGCTTTAATGCACGTCTTCTTGAACAACTCTTCTTCATTTTTCCTTTGAAAACGTTGTATGCCACACCTTTGAGATAATGAAGAGTTTTTAAGCACCACTGCTAAGGACTTGAACATTCATCTGCAGGTACTTATCTTGTTACATGCGCAGTGGTCCTCCTGGTGTTTTCATGGCCATCCTCTGTGACAGGTTTTTGGAAAACATTTATCACAATGATATTCATCTTCAACTCATAGGCTCTGCTGCACAAAATGCGACTGAGCAGAAGGCACGGAAGCGAGCTCGAGGCAGCGACACCTGGGCGGGGGAGGGGAAGGTGGCCTCCAGGGATGACTTGGAGGCCGAGGCCGCGGCGACCTACGGACTCTGGCACGGGGTCGGGTTCCCGGGAGAAATGAAAAGATCTAACTCCGCGGGGACTTCCCACCTCGAAGACTCAAATGTATTTTTTAATGGCTGAGTAATATTCCATTGTGTATACGTACCACAGCTTTCTTAACCATTCGTCTGCTGATGGACATCTAGGTTGCTTCCATGTCCTGGCTATTGTAAACAATGCAGCGATGAACATTGGGGTACACGTGTCTCTTTCAATTCTGGTTTCCTCAGTGTGTAAAATTTAAAAAACATAAAATAAATAAAATACAGACAAGGGTGGAAGGAAGGGTTTGAAAGCAAATCACCTTTGTGGAGGAGATCCCTTTACCACAGAAAAGTTTACATACTGCATGGAAAAACTATAGTCACTATACCCAAAATGTTCTTTTTACCTGAAGATCACTACAACTAATTTTTGTGCAATTTAGGTTTCCATATTTAGTAACTTGAGTTTCTTTTTCAACTGGAGCTCCTGAAATACAAAAATCAAAACATTAGGTATTTAATTGCTAAAGTACTATGTTCAAAAAGAAAAAATATATTTTTCACTTTTATGTATATATAATATAAAATGAAAACACGTGAAAGATTTTATTCAGCTCATTAGTAATGAGAGAATCAGTTTAAAAGAAAATTTCAAAAACATACATACATACACACATAGTAAGGAATGCTGAAAAGAATCTGCTAATAGATGCAAAACTGGTTAATAACCAATAGGGCAATAAAATTTGATGTTTGTGCTAATCTTTCCTATAAGGCAGAAATCAGTTTTATATCTGTAACACAAAATCAATTAATTTGCATTGCTATGTACAAGAATTATTGCTTTACTAGTAGTTTTGTACAACTTAATTTCTACAATATTGAGATATAAAACAGCCTCTTCAGTAGAAAGTCCATCAAAGATACATAATCTTATGTAATCAGATAATCCCCAGGAAGTCTGCTAAACTCAGTGATCTCTTTTGCCCATTTCTAAGTCGTAGACAATTTTTCCTCACATGACAATTTTTTAAAATAACGTTGTTGGGATGAGCAATATACTTGCACTATATTGTGTTGTTCCATGTGCTGTAATATTAGGGCAAACCACAAGGAGGCACTTTTTGCACTTGATTTACCGCACAGATGGTGACCAGGACCAACGATTAAAAATCAAGGGCACTGACATGAAAAAAAGTGATAGTGAAAGTCACTCAGTTGTGTCCGACTCTTTGCGACCCCATGGACTATACCGTCCATGGAATTCTCCAGGCCAGAAAACTGGAGTGGGTAGCCTTTCCCTTCTTCGGGGATCTTCCCAACCCAGGGATAGAACCCAGGCCTCCTGCATTGCAGGCAGATTCTTTACCAGCTGAGCCACAAAGAAAGCCCCACTGTCATAAAGTTTTGTAATAAACAGACAAATGAATTTCCTTAGCTCTGAAAGCAGATGTCAGAGGAGGTAAGCAAAGAATTGTCCCTAAAGTAAAAGAGACTAGAAATTACTTGTCTCTGACTTGGCTCACTGTTTGAGTGTAATGCGGTGCCACATAATATTCTCCGATTCTGGAGATGGGTCACAGTTTCTCCAGAAGTTAGATCTGGAAAAAAAGAAAAAGAATACGGTACATTTTATGAACCAAAAAGATCAAGATTTGCACGCACAAACGCCTACAAGGGCAGGGCATTTAAGTAAAATGAGAAAAGCAGGCTGAATGAGTACAACACGTAGTAGAGGAACTGTGACAAACTGGGAAGCTCGCGACCCATCTAAAGACGGAGATTGCTATTTGGGCCCAACTATATGAAAATATGGGCTTTCCAGGTGGCACCAGCGGTTAAAAAAAAAAAAAATCCCTGCCAATGCAGGAGACACAGGAGATGCGGGTTCAATCCCCTGCTCAGGAAGATACTCCAGCGGAGGTCATGGCAGTTCACTCCAGGATTCTTGCCTATAGAATCCCACGGACAAAGGAGCCTGGCAGGCTACAGTCCATGGGGTCGCACAGAGTCAGAGGCAACTGGAGTTACTTAGCACACATGCATGCATGAAAATACAGAAAACCAAAGGCCAGGTTTTCAGATTTTTCAAGAGAAACAAGAAAAACATGTTATTTGAATTCTCCTGATTTTTTTTTTAATGCTGGCCAGTTAACCAAAATATAAATAAAATGAAATAAACATCATATGTCTTCCCTTCCTTCCATAAAACTTGCCTGTGAGAATTTTCTAGAATCCTTATCTCATGTGAAGCCTGTTGAAGGAGCACGTTCTGAGAAGTTAGAGTGTGATTACAGAAGTAGTGGCAAGAATTGCGCAGCAGAGATGGACAGGTCAACAATAAGTATGTGGAGACTACACACTTAGGAGCCCATTGGGAATTACTGGAAATGGAGGATCTTCTGGGGAGTTAGACTTTACATAACTTGTGAAAAACTAGACCATCAAGGGCCACTTTTATCATTTATTGTCCTTCTTACCCCTCCCACCCCAGGTTGTGCTGAGCTCACTGAAGGGAATCAGTAAATATTATCTCATTGAGTTTTCATTCAAATAACAAATCAAGCAGAAGGATCAAAATAACAACCTTAATTTTTTGTCAGCTCTTTTATAACTTAGACACTGTGTATATGTGTCTCTGAGTATTCTTAATTTCTTAAAATCAGTGGGGAAGAAAAGGTGTGAAAGAATAAACAAACGGTAAGATTCCAAAATGGAGCTGGGAATATATTGTCACCACAGGCCTCTTTACCCCTTAAGGATTTCACGAAACTGGTCACAGCCCCTGTAAGAACATATACAAAAGCCACCATGCCACCACAGCCTATGGCTCCACCCAGAGACACCTGACCTTAACTGAAAATATCAGATTCTTTTTCTCAGGACTTCTGAGTACTGGTACTGAGTCAATGAGTCAGAAGATGCTAAATGCTCCAACTGAAAGGTCAGGGCAAGATGTGACTAAGGACCACAAATCAAAGTCAAGTACAAGGTAATTTATGAGGGAGCAGAGATGCCACAAGTAAACCCAGAAGCGCAGAGAAAAACAGAGTCCATAACACTCAGAGGGATATGAAAGGAAATTGTTGAGTTTGTAACAGTCTCTTTTCCACTTTCCAGGTGTATTTTATTCTTCATTACCCAATTGTATTTTATTCTTCAAATGTTTTTAAAATGGTCAGTTTCATCCCTTTGATAAATCCCCTTTATTGATGCTGATTTGAGTGTGTGTTTGCCACTCGCAACCACACAATTCTCTGTCTACTAGCTGCGGCAGTGTCAGATGCGGGGAACTCGTCCTTGGCAGAATGGAGAGACCTCATTAGTGAGACCTGAGAACACGGTTGGTCTCCATGGTGATTCTTACAGTTGATTCTCGAGTACTTTTTATCGTTTTGACTCTGAGGGTTCAAGTGCTGCTAAAAGACATAAAATAGAACCTCAGGGTCAAACTGAATCTTCCTTGGCATTTCCTCTATGATTCTCTCAACATCATATGTTTCTATTAAAAATATCACCATGACTGCTAGGCTTACATTTAAAGACTGTAATTTTTGCAGTTTTGACCATAAGAAATAACATTTGGATATTTAAAAATTAGTTCATTTGATTGTCTACTTAATGGCCAGATATTTTTAAAAGCTTGAGATAATCTAAGTAGTTCAATGGAAACAAACTGTCTAAAAGATGTATTTCTCCTTGATTCATAGATCAGTGATTCAATCCCTTTGTGCCCCCTTTTCCCATTATGTCTCATTTTCCCCAACACCTTACCAGAATCTCTACGTAGTTTGATAATATAGAACATACTACCAATATTCTCTATTTGCGTATTCATTTGTCTGTTCCCATAGTATTTAGTTCAGTACTATCTTTCATGTAATGTTAAATGTAAGAATTGAATTGAATTCTAGAAATGAATTATAAAATGATATTTATAATTATATTTGCATTTATTTTTATATTATAAATCTATTATTGGAATTAATTGTAAAACATAGGATTTGTTTTGTTTTGGCCGAGCTGGGTCTTCTTTGTGGTGCGGGGGCTCTTCCTTTTTGTGGAGCACAGGCTATCAACCTTGCAGGCTCAGTAGTCGCAGTGTATGGATTCTCTAGTTGCAGCATGGCCTTAGTTGCTCCAGGGCATGTGGGATCTCAGTTCTCCAAACAGGGACTGGACCCATGACCCCTGCATCAGAAGGCAGATTCCTAACCACTGAACCACCAGGGTAGCCCTCAAAACATAGATTTTTATTTTATTTTTTTATCTTTATTCAAGTCTTACTGGCAGGTAGCTTTGTAATCATAGCTAATTATACCAACTATGTGGACAATAATGTTGTGGATAATTAAACTTCATTATTATTATTTTGCTATGAACTTAGTATAGCAATAAGAACAAATAGACTCTGTAGCTTCTTTATCTCTAATGATAAGCTTCACTGTACATTAGTTTTTACCATTGGTAAGAAAATATTAAATGACACTGAACTAGAGAGGATCTATTAAAACCAGTCTTTTAGGGAAATTATTCTATTGGTAACACTCAAAGTAAAAGAGGGAGATGACGGGAACTACGTAGGAGGTTCCTGCAGTAATCCATGTGTTAGATGATAGAGCTTTGAAATAGATGGAAAGCAGAAGGGATGAAAAATAAGAGACCAGCTTGAAAAACATCATGAAGATGACGATATTTTTGATAGGAAAGAATCAGGATAACTGAATGTTTGATTCTGAGTACCTATGAGAGAAGTGGGGAAATCAAGAGAGATGGTTTTGTGGCAAGATTTCCTAAGTTAGAGTGATGATACAATTCTTCTCATGATCAGTGAAAACTTTGTTATCATCTATTTTATTGGCACCATAAATGTTATTTTATCAATATTACACCTAAGAACCCAATCATTTAGAACAATCAGATTTGCCCACATTGACTAATTTCAACCTAGAGCAAAAATTGGCCTGAAGTAGGCATCTTGTGTTTTTTTTTTCCCTCAGTTATTCATCAGATAAATATATTTTTGAGCACCTACTTTGAACACGTTTGCACTATTCAAAAAATGACAAAGGGGCAGATGGGACAGGAATTCTGTGAGCGGAGGGAGAGTGGGAAGAATTCAAAGGGGTAAGGGAGTAGATTGGTAGCATCTTATAAAAGTACACAAGCCATCACTAGGACTTAATTTTCATTTGAAACATGAGGGGAAAAAAATCATGAAAGGCTTGGGGCAGAGGAGTGATGTGATTCACCTTAAGAATTTTAAAATGCCACTTTGGACACTTGGTGAGAAAACATCCTGAGGAGACACGCAGGAGAAGAGAGACCAGTTGGAAGTTGTTATTGCAAAAAGAAAAAAAAAATGTTGTTATTGCAATAATTCAGATGAGGTTTGATGGAAGCTGAGACAAGGGTGACAGTGGTAGAAAGGAGGAGAAGTATTCAAACTCTGAATTTGAATTAGATTTTGAAGGTAGAATTAATAGGATTTGTTAAAAGTGGAATGTATCAGTTAGGAATTAGGAATTGTATTAAGCAATTAGGAACAGAAATCTACCCAGAGTGTTTGTTTTTTTAATGTAAATTAATTCTAGAAGTAGGCCATCCAATGATGGTATAACCTGGACATTTTATGCAACCTTTCCAGAAGTCTTACAAAACATTTTTACTTATAACTCCTTAGGTAGAGCTTAGTCACAAAACTGCTTAATTACGAGGCATGTCTGGGAAATGAGGTCTCTCAGGTAAGAATATTGTTGCTCCCTGCCAAAAACGTCTGGGATGCTGATACTAAGGAAATAGGAAGAATGGATATTGGACATATCTAGCACCTTTGACACATGGGTGACATAAACTGAGAGGTCAAGGGGGACCAGAAGGAAAGTGCTTTTACCCCTCATATGGCATGGACCCCTTTAGCCTTTAGGGAAGCTTATGAACCACCCTCTGAGAACAGTATTTTAAGTGTATGAAATGAAATACATAGATTACATGGGAAGCTAATTTTTTAAAATATTACTATCAAAATATTAGAAAATATGTGAAATGCATGCTACTTCATAATTGCTCCTATAAAATTCAAAGTAATGAGAAGCAGTAAAGATATTCTGAAATTTCGGCAACAACTGTATTATGATATAAAAATGTTATCATTACTCGTGACATTGTCACGGATACTACTAACACTATTGTGTTTGATTGCCTATGATCATAAAAAAGGGAAATGTTACATTTCAGGTATAGGTTCATGGTGTGATAGGTGTAAATTTTTCCCCATCCAAGTTGATAGTGTCTGTCACCCGTTGAACCTTCATGAACCCAAAGTTAAGGACCCCTTTCCAAGAGGACTTCAGCCTGTGCAACTGAAAAGATATAAGATGCTGTTACTGAGGTTTGAGAGAGAAGAAATCCAAAGTCCATTTTTGGACACTTTAAATTTGAGATGTCTACTTTACTATTAGAATTAGATTCAGTTAAAGTAGTAGAAAAATTCTGACTATCCGTGGCTTACATAACAAAAACACATGAAAGTCTGAGACAGGCAGCCCAGAGTTGGCACGATGGCCCGGCAACGTCAGTAAGCCAGGATTGTTTCATCTTGTTGCTCTACCGTGTGTTTTTTCATTCCTAAGTTTACTCTATGGTCCAAGATGGCTTTTGGACTTGAATTCTTGAACAGAATTCTGGCAAAGAATAAATAGTTGTTGAATGAATACATAGTAAAGGCACAAATATAGTTGTCATCATCTCAGATGTAACAGCTCAAGTTTTAAGAGGAGGTAATATTTTTAAGGAAAAAAAATTATTATGTATGTGTGTGTGTGTAGACACACGTATATGTATGTATAAAAGCATATATATTTGAGATTTTTCTTTAAAAATATAATTTTTATATAAAAGTTTATGTGTGTGTATATACACATTCACATACAACACACACACACGCACACACGTGTAGGAGGGCCTGCGTTTAGAAGGCCTCTACACTCAGTTTGATACTCTGCTTTTGCCATCTTGAAATTCTCCATAATTTCTGAATGAAATTCATTTTCATTTTTCACTGGGGCCCCATAAATAAAGTAGCTGGTCTTGCGAACAGACTTTTTGTTCTGGTGATTCAAAACCTCAGCTGGGATTGTACTTTGCTGGAGAAAATAAAAACATGAGAAATCTTGGGTAAATGGGTCTAGGATATAAATGATAAATCACAAGTTGCAACTCCCACGTAAAATGGGAGTTATTTGTTATTAGTTTCCAACAAATAACACCTGTGCGAAGACACACATAGAAAATTAGTCAAGATAGCCAAATACATATCTGGATAAGCATGTACTGCGACTTGGTTGACTATAGAGGAATACTGCTTTATTATATTGACAAGCCATAATACAGGACAAAGAAATTCAACTTCCTTGCTTGTCAGACAAGCCTCTTAAGTGGAATTCCAAGTTTTGAGACTATACAGTCTTTAATGGATGATACCAAAAAATAAAGTTTAAGAAAAAACAATAAACTTGGCAGTGAGAAAAAGAGGCTGGTGGCAGATAAGGTGAAAAAAAATTTTCTTGAGTTACTATATCACCAGAAATGCAGCTGGTTGTAGTCTGCATTCACCGGCTATGCTTTTCTCACTCAAGCATAGGCCATCTGCTAACCAGCCAAGGTGACTGTCACTGTCCCCAGGATAAAGGAAACCAGCTCGGCTAACTGCTGTGGGCATTTCGCCTAATTTAAGAGAAGAAGAGGATCATCGCTACAGTCTTTCTAAATTCCATATATATGCGTTAATATACTGTACTAGTGTTTTTCTTTCTGACTTACTTCACTCTGTATAATTGGGCTCTGTGGGAGAAGGCGAGGGTGAGATGATTTGAAAGAATAGCATTGAAACATGTATATTACCATATGTGAAACAGATCTCCAGTCCAGGTTCAATGCATGAGACAGGGTGCTCAGGGCTGGTGCACTGGGATGACCCTGAGGGATGGGATGGGGAGGGAGGTGGGAGGGGGGTTCAGGATGGGGAACACATGTACACCCATGGGTGATTCATGTCAATGTATGGCAAATTGTAAAGTAATTAGCCTCCCATTAAAATAAACAAATTAACAAGAAAAAGAAAGAAAGAAAAGAAGAGGAGACTGACCAAATCGTCGTTTGTCACAATTGGATTTTTTTTTTAATTTAAAAATATGTTGATTATTCCAATTCAAAAGACCCTGGATATCTCAGAAAGATATCATGGAAAGAAAATAGGAGTTAACAGATCTATTGCTTAAAGTTACCTAAACTGACATTCAAAATAGTGCAGTAATGTTCCTAGCAGTGGTTCTTAACCAGTCCTCAGAGCATCAGAATCACCTTGGGAACTTTTCAGCACTCAGATAGCCAGAGTTTTTAAATTGGAGCCCTTCAGTTATACTCTCTTAATTGGCTTGTTCCAGGCATTCATACTTTTTCACATTCCTACATGATTTAAATATATGTTATATTATATTTAAACATAATATTTTATTATATTATATAATATATATTACACTATATTATAGGCTGAGAATTGTGATTCCCCTCACCTTTAAATAGAGATATTAAGGTATTTTCCTATCTCCCAAATATCTCTGGATTTTTTTTCTTTTTCTTTTTTAAATTATAGGGCAGGTCTATAATGGTCTGACTTAAACTTTAGAATTAATGATAGACTTGCAATTCACCTTCGGTTGAGTCCTGGGATTCCCTGAGAAAGACAGGCATCCATTTGCAGAACAGCTGCAGGAATCAGTATGTTTCGAGCTGATTCACACTTTAAAGAAGGCTTATGCAGCATAGCATACTCCAGAGTGAAGAACAGCAGAATTTTACTTTACAATGGGCAACGAGCTTCCATGCAGCGCTGGGAAGGCCACGAACTGATGAGATAAAAGTTCAGAGCTGGACCCCTTGGGAAATAAAGCTTTTTGGGTGGTGGTTTTCTGAATAGCCTAATGATTCTTCCTTTAAGGTCTGAAACCTAAAACTATTTGGGATGCAAATAATTCTCAAGTGTGTTACAGATTCATTATTTTTCCCAAGAAGTTTACTGAGTATAATTTAATCCTTTTTAATACAGATTCTTAATTATCAACTACTATGGTGTAATCAGTCAAGAAATTATAAGGATGCCATGGGGCAACTAAGCCTATGTGCCAGAGCTAGTGTCCGTGCCCTGCATTGAAGATCTCACAGGAGGCAAAAAGATCTCCTGTACACAACTAAGACCCAATGTGGCCAAATAAATAAAGAGGGTGATGGGAGGTTTCCAAATACCATAGTTAACTTTTGCAAAAAAAAAAAATATATATATATATAAAGGAAGGTGGAGATGGTGAGGTGAGGCAGGGCTATCCGAGGTGAATAGAACCTGGCTTCCAAACCTGAAGGTCCAGAGAATCATTCTTTTTATAAGCTGTTCCCTGGTAGCTCAGCTGGTAAAGAATCCACCTGCAGTGCATGAGACCTGGGCTCGACTGCTGGGTTGGGAAGATCCCCTGAGAAGGGAACAGCTACCCACTCTAGTATTCTGCCCTGGAGAATTCCATGGATTGTGTAGTCTATGGGGTCACAAAGAGTCCGGCATAACTGAGCGACTTTCACTAGATCACTAGAAAAGATAAACTGAGGTATATTAAAAATGTTAAGAATTTACTTGAGCAAAAATCAATTTGAATTAGGCAGCTTCCAATCTAGCAGATAGAAAAGAGGTCCAGGAAACTATACAGAAGGAAGACTTTCATAGCTTTAAGAGAGCAGGAAGTTATACTAGGCAAAAAAGCAGATGGTTATGGCAAGGTTAGTTTTTTTAGGGGACGGTGGTGGGATCTACCAGGTAGTTTACCTAACTAGTGGTGAACAAGCAATTCCTGACTGACTGAACACTCCATTTCTGGTAGTGCTGAAACTGGAAGTAAATTGTCTTGGTTTGGTGATACGGGGCTTAGAACAAGCAGCTCCATTTGCCTCCTGCTGTCTTGCTTTTACCACAGCCCAGAGCCATGATCACATAAGATTAAATTCATAAAATACTTACTGTGGGAGGGATAGTATAAGGATGCCAAGTCTGTAACTCTAACTTTCTCACACTGGAAATGTTGGTGCTAACCTAGCTAATCTTCACGCTCCAATGGAAGCTGAATCAAAATGAGAAGCTAATTTATAGATTTATCTTAAGAAATCTCTGTCTCTGAGGTGCCTGTCTTCTCTATGTCTAGGGAATATAAAGTTGTGGTTAAGAGTGTGGACTCTGGGGCCAAACTGCTTGGGTATTAATCCTGTTTCATTTATTTGTGAAGTTTTTGTCTCAGCTTCCTCATCTAACACTAAAGAGTGGAAGGTCGAAAGTTTGTAAGTTAGCAATAGTACTTACTTATAGTATTTTGTTGTAAGGAGCAAATAATGACAGCAAAACAGAGTTGGGCATATGATAAATTCTGTTAAAAAAATAAAATAAATGCTATATAAGCAGGCAAATATGGGGTATGTCTTATTAAAGGATAATTTTTAAAAACAATTAAAGTCAAGCTCTGATATGGAAATAAAATAAACATGTATCAAAGATTCTGTGACTGTGGTTTTTGTTCTGGAGACTGTGAGACTGTAGTTTTTGCTTCTTCTGTTTCTCCCCTCTGATGGGTGAGGATAAGAGGCTTGTGCAAGCTTCCCAATGGGAAGGATTGGCTGTAGGGAAACTGGATCTTGCTCTGGTGGGCAGGAACTTGCTCAGTATATCTTTAATCCAGTTGTTTATTGATGGGTGGGGCTGTGCTCCCTCCCTATTGGTTGTTTGGCTTGAGGCAACCCAGCCCTGGAGTCTATAGGCTATTCTAGGGCTAATGGTGACCTCCAAGAAACATATGCCAACCCAGGACACCTGGCTGCCAGTGCTTCTGCCCCTGTGGCAAGTCACTGCCAACCCATGCCTCCAAAACTCAGAGGCAGATCTGGCTCGGTCTCCTACCGGGTCACTGCTCCTTTCCCCTGGGTCCTGGTGCACACAAGGTTTTGTCTGTGGCCCCTCAAGAGTCTCTGTTTCTCCCAGTCCTGTGGAAGTTCTGTAATCAAATCCCACTGCCTTCAAAGTCAGATTCCCTGGAGATTTCCAGTCCCTTTGCTGGATCACCAGGTTGGGAAGTCTGATGCAGGGCCTAGAACCTCCTCAACAGTGGGAGAACTTCTTTGGTATTATTGCTCTCCCGTTTGTGGGTCGTCCATGCGGCCAACATGGGATTTGATTTTAACATGATTACGTCCCTCCTACCATCTTGTTGTGGCTCCTCCTTTGTTCTTGGACATGGGGTATCTTTTTTTGGTGGGTTCCAACCTCCTCCTGTTGATGGTAGTTCAACAGCTAGTTGAGATGTTGGTGTTCTGGAGGAGAACATGGGCACACATTCTTCTCCTCCACTACCTGACCCAGGCCTCACAAAGATCACAGCCTTGTCATGACGAAAAGACCTCAACGAAGCTAAGAGCCATGCCATGCAGGGCCACCCAAGATGGACTGGATGTGGTGGGGGCTTCTGACAAAGATGGTCCACTGGAGAAGGGAATGGCAAATCACTCCAGTATTCTTTTTTTTTTTTTAATTAATTTATTTTTTTTACTTGTTTTTGCCATACAATGTCATGATATCACCATGGGTTTACATATGCTTCCCCTCCGGAACCCCCCTCCCTCCTCCCTCCCCCCCGGGAAATCTCGCTGCACCAGTCCCGAGCATCAATCCTGGGCTGGCGATTGATTAGACACATGACAATTAACATGCTTCAATGCCCTTCTCCCATAACATCCCACCCTTACCCTCATCCACAAAGTCCACGAGTCTATTCTATACATCTGCGTTCCTTTTGTTGTCTCCCATGTTGGGTTCTCGTTACTGTCTTTCTAAATTCCATATATATGCGTTAATACACTGTATTGTTGTTTTTGCTTCTGGCTTACTTCACTCTGGATAATGGGCTCCAGTTTCGTCCATCTGAGTAGAATTGCTTCAAATGAATTTTTTTTTTAATGCTGAGTAATATTCCATTGTGTATATGTACCACAGCTTTCTTATCCATTCATCAGTTGATGGGCCATGAATAGTATGAAAAGACAAAAATATAGGACACAGAAAGATGAGCCCCTCAGGTCAGTAGGTGTACAGTATGCTAAAAGTCTGATGCTGTAAAGAACAATATTGCATAGGAACCTGGAATGTTAGGTTCATGAATCAAGGCAATTTGGGGGTGGTAAAGGATATGGCAAGAGTGAACACTGACATTTTATGAATCAATGAACTGAAATGGATAGGAATGGGCAAATTTAATTCAGATGACTGTTATAGCTATTACTGTGAGGAAGAATTCCTTAGAAGAAATGGAATAGTCAATAAAAGAGTCCAAAATGCAGTACCTGGGTGCAATCTCAAAATGATGGAATAATTTCAGCTCATTTCCAAGGCAAATCATTCAACATCACAGTAATGCACGTCTGTGCCCCAACCACTAATGCTGAAGAAGCTGAAGTTGAACAGTTCTATGAAGACCACAAGACCCTCTAGAATTAACACCAAAAAACCATGTCCTTTTCATCATAGGAGATGGAATACAAAAGTAGGAAGTTAAGAGATACCTGGAGTAACAGGCAAGTTTGGCCTTGGAGTGCAAAATGAAGCAGGGGAAGGGCTAACAGAGTTTTGTCAAGAGAACACACTGGTCATAGAAGACATCCTCTTCCAACAACACAAGAGAAAACTACACATGGACATCACTGGATGATCAAAATGGAAATCAGATTTTTTATATTTTCTGTAGTCAAAGATTGTTGTTGTTCAATTGCTAAGTCATGTCCAACTCTTTGCGACCCCATGGGCTACAGCACGCCAGGCTTCCCTGTTCTTCACCATCTGGAGTTTCCTCAAACTCATGTCCATTGAGTCGGTGATGCCATCTCATCCTCTGTCATCCCCTTCTCCTCCTGCCCTCAATCTTTTCCAGCAACAGGATCTTTTCCAATAAGTCAGCTCTTCGTATCAGGTGGCCAAACTATTGGAACTTCAGCTTTAGCATCATCCCTTCCAATGAATATTCAGGACTGATTTCCTTTAGGATTAACTGGTCTGATCTCCAGTTGCAAAGAGTCAGACATGACATAGTGACTGAACAACAACAACCGAAGATTCTATTTAACTTGTTCTTAATGAGAGAACCAGGAAAATGGCATAACTGACTCAAAGGCAAAGTTAAAGAATGGAGATATTTATAAATCAGTAATATGAAACGAATTTGCAGAGGGAGTGAGAGGGTCCCTACTGTCCTTCCACCAGAAAAAAATTTATGTGCATTCCTAGACAAGAATTTTATACATGGTGATTGACTCTTCCAAGGTTAGGATACCACACCCAAGCAACTCTCTGAGCCAAGTTTTATAGACAGTACCTATAAATTTGGGGAAATCCCTCATTCTTGAAATCTCCAAAATATTGGAATATTCCTGGATTGCCAGGAAGGAAAGTTTCCTTACCACTTGTCAGTCTGGAACTGTCTTGGCCCTTTTAACTTTCTGTAGCAAAAATACCATAGATTAGGTGGGCTATAGACAACAGAAATTTATTGGTTACAGTTCTGAAGACTGGGAAGTACAAGATCAAGGCAGATTCCATTTCTGGTAAAGATCTGCTTCCTAACTCATAGCTGGTTACCTTTTCATTGTTTCCTTACATGGCAGAGGGGCAAGGGAACTCTCTGAAACCTCTTTTATAGGGGCACTAACTCCATTTATGCAGGCTGCTCATGATCTAATCATCTCCCAAAGGTACCACCTCCAAATACCAGCACATTCGATTTCTACCTGAATTTTGGCAGGGGTGGTGGGGGGTGGGGTGGGGACACAAATATTCAGCGTAAATCAGTGACTCTGTAAGTCAGGGACAGGCCAGCTTTGCTAAAAGTACTCCATAGGCACCAACTTTCCATTTCTTTAATTTTGAGTTCTTTTGGTATTCATATATATTAGGATGACATTAAATTTGTAAATAGCTAGTATAGAAATATTTATGATATGGAGTCTTGCTTGTCAAAAACTAGGAAGGGTATGAAATTTTGCCCCATTCACAAGCTGACAAGTTAGCCTGTTACCATTTTATGTATGCTGGCAGAAGATATGAAACTTCTGAATCAGAGACAAAAGATTCATTACTCACTGCCATGGCAGTAGCTACAATATTATAATTTTCTTACACTGGTTCCCTCAGCACCAGATGTGAAGAGAGCCAGGTAACTTCTGTACACACAGTGAATTGTTTCACTGTTAGCTTAGGGATCCAAAGTCTTTATATTGGCCGGTAAGAAAACCTTCCCTGTGCTGTAGAGGAGATATCATCTCATTTTTCAAAGCTGTTTGCTATATAAGCACCATTGAAAAATTTGTCTATCTGGCTTTGATAGCAGGGTGATGCTGGCCTTGTAGATTGAATTCAGAAGTGTTTCTTCCTCTGCACTTTCTTGAGACTTTGTTGCACTTTCATTTGAGAAGAAAATATGTTCACTTTTCTCTAAATGTGTGGGAGAAATCACCTGTTAAGCCATCTGGTTCTGGACTTCTGTTTTGGGGGAGTTTATTATTACTGATTCAATTTCACTACTGGTGGTGGGTCTGTTCCTATTTTCTGTTTCTTCCTGGTTCAGTACGGGGGAGATTGTACATTTCTTCTATGTTTTTCATTTTGTTACTGTATAGCTGTTCATAGCTATGTCTCATGATCTTTTATGTTTCTATACTATCAGTTATAATTTCTCTTTCTTCATTTGTGATTTTATTGATTAGGGCCCGCTCTCTTTTCTTCCGGATGAGTCTGACTAAAGATTTGTCAGTTTTGTTTACCTTTTCAAAAAACTAGATCTTTGATCTTTCCTATTTTTTTAGTCTTTATTTCATCTATTTCTGCTCTGTCCTTTATGATTTATTTCCATCTAATAACTTTGAATTTTGTTTATTCTCCTCTTTTAGTTCCTTTAGGTATAATGTTAAGTCATTTGAGATTTTTCCTGTTTTCTAAGGTAGGTTTGCATGGCTATAAACTTCCCTCTTGAAACTGCTTTTTCATTTATCTCCAAGTATTGTTTGAGAAGAGTTGACTCATTTGAAAAGACCCTGATGCTGGGAAAGTTTGAGGGCAGGAAGAGAAGGGGACAACAGAGGATGAGATGGTTGGATGGCATCACCGACCCAATGGACATGAGTTTGGGTAAACTCCGGGAGTTGGTGATGGACAGAGAAGCCTGGTATGCTGCAGTCCATGGGGTCGCAAAGAGCTGGACACGACTGAGAGACTGAACTGAACTGAACTGAACTGAACTGATAGTTTGATTTCCTCAGTAGTCCATTGGTTGTTTAGTAGCATATTTTTTAGCCTCCACATGTGTGTATTTTTTTTTTTTGCAGTCTCTCTTTTTTTAAATAGCTGATTCCTAGTCTCACAGAACTGTGGTTGGAAAAGGGTGCATGATATTTCAGTTTTCTTAAACTTACTCTGACTTGTTTCATGGCCTGGCAGATGATCTATCCTGGAGCATGCTCCATATACACTTGAAAAGAATCCATGCTGCTGCTTTTGGGTGGAATGTTCTGTAACACCTAAGCCCTTCTTGCCAACATGTATGTCACCATGGTAGGATGAGTTCCCCAAAATGGCTGCTGTGCGTGTCTGTCCCAACTTGACCGCCAGTTGCCTCATGCCTCGCCAGGAAGCTCTCCAAGATCAGCATGTAGGTCTGAGTCAGGATCCTTTTCAAATGACTGCTTCTGCTTTGGGTCCTGAAGCCTGTGAGATCTTGAACACAGTCTCTAGGAGTGGAGTCTATTTCCCACAGCCCTCTGGGTCTCCCAAAAGTGAGCCGTACTGGCCTTCAAAGCCAAACATTCTGAGGGCTTGTCTTCCTGGTGCAAGAGCCAGGGGCTGAGGAGTCCAGTGTTGGGCTCAGACTCCTTATTCTTTATTCTGCAATTGTAATTACTCTCCCCTTATAGAATTGCCCACTGTGGGGCATATATCTGCCCCTATTATACCACATATCTGCCCCTCTTACCTGTCTCATTGTGGCTCCTTCTTTACATATTTAGTTGTAGAAGATCATTTATGCTAGTTTACTGGCCCTTCTCATCAACAGTTGCTCTGTCGATAATCTAGTTGCAATTTTGGTGTGCCCCTGGGAAGGGGGTTCAGGGTCTACCTAACCCGACTTGGCCATTCCCTGAAAGCTCATTTTTCTTTTTAGCACTGAATAATATGCCATTGTCTAGATGTACCATGGTTTATCACCTACTGAAGGACATCTTGTTTGCTCCCAAGATTTGGCAATTATGAATAAAGCTGCTATAAACATACATATGCGGATTTTTTGTGGCTGTAAATCCTTAATTCAGTTGGGTAAATATGGCAGAATTAGATTGTTTACTAAGAATATACCTCGTAAGAACGTGCCAGCATTCTTTTTCTGAAGTGGCTGTATCATTTTGTGTTTTCACCGGCAATGAACGAGTCCCTGTTGTTCCACATTCTCATTACCATCTGCTGTTGTCAGTATCCTGGATTTTGGCCACTCTAATAGGTCTGTAGTGATATCTTATTTTTGTCCACATTTCCCTGATGACATATGATATAAAGCATCTTTTCACATGCTTATTTACCATCTGTATATCTTCTTTGGTGAAGACCATATATTTTTATGTTAATTTTATATGCTGCTACTCTGTTAAATTCTCTTACTACTGTAAGTGGGTTTTTTTCCCCCATTGATTTTCATTTATTCTTTAAATTTTCCATAACATGCTGGCTCTTGATGTATATACTTAAACTCAAGTAAAAGACTACAATTCCATGTGGGAAAGTGCTAAGGCAGGGAGACTCAGCAATTGTGCACTGCATTGTAGGGTAATCTCCCAGGAATCTTTCTTTGGGTACTCCAGATTCAGTATCATTTAGGTCTTTTCTTAGGGGAGTCAAATTTTTAAGAAAAGGCCTTAAAAATCTACTCCTAGACAGTATAATATTGATTGCCAGTATTCTTTAAGCTAGGCTAGAGAAGTCTGGGTATGTGAACTTTTAGTAAATAAACTTCACTGTATGCATAGCTTTGCTGAATCCCTCTTTTTAGTATAGGACCCTGACTTAACAATGTCTAGTTTATTTCGAGGAGAGCTTCTATTTTATCCTCCTCACATAATAATCCTCTAGCCAGGAGCAGATCCATTTTTCAGGGGCTGAAAATCATAACATTTGGAGGCTTTGAAACAGAGAATAAAAAATATCTTAGTTTTACAAATTAAAACAAATGAAAAAATGGCCATTTGAACACATTTCTTGAGGCCCTCCCAGGGCCTTGGAAGGGACCCATACCAGTCCTATAGCATGAAACTAAAGATTACTTACTTTCATGATAAATCTAAATTATCCTCCAATCTTCCTTGTAGTGGGGAAGAAGAAAGTGCTTAGTAGTATAGAATTAGGGGGAATTTGATGGTCAAAGTCACAAACTAAAATTGAAGCAAAAAGGTTTTCACTCATAGTCCTAGAGGTACCTGCTACTATCAACTTCTAAGCCTTTTTAAGAGGAATGTAAATTGGTACAGCCACCATGGAGAACAGTATGGAGGTTCCTTAAAAAACTAAAATAGAACTACCACATGACCCAGCAATCCCACTACTGGGCACACACCCAGAGAAAACTATACTTAAAAAAGACATGCACTCCAATGTTCATTGCTATACATTTATACTGTAAATGCTATTCATTTACAATAGCCAGGGCATGGAAACAACCTAAATGTCTGTCAACAAAGGAATGGATAAAGACAATGTGGTACATATTCACAATGGAATACTACTCAGTCATACAAAGGAACAAAATATAGAGATGTGGATGGACCTAGAGACTGTCATTCTTTGTTGAAATGGTATATATGCCCTCAAACCTATCCAATCCTCTGGGTTTTTATTTATATATAAAGACCTCCATGTACATATAAAAATATCAATATCAAATAGAATTTGTATGCTTTCTCCTATTACTCTCTCTTGTATGTTTAATTCTCAGGCCCTGCCTCAGAATCTAAGAGGGTAGAGAAAAGGTCTTTCCTGCCATATATTAGTTTATCTTTTTCTTGTTGACTTGCAGGCATTCTTTATATTTGCTTTAAATTTTTTTCTGTTACACAACTTAATGAATATTTTAACATTTCTCTTTTTAGAAATTAAGGAAACAATTCCATTCACCATCAAAACAAAAAGAATAAAATACTTAGGAGTATTTCTACCTAAAGAAACAAAAGACTTGTATATAGAAAACTATAAAACACTGATGAAAGAAATCAAAGAGGACACAAATAGATGGAGAAATATACCGTGTTCTTGGATTGGAAGAATCAATATAGTGAAAATGAGTATGCTACCCAAAGCAATCTATAGATTCAATGCAATTCTTATCAAGCTACCAGAGGTCTTTTTCAGAAAATTAGAACAAATAATTTCACAATTTGTATGGAAATACAAAAAACCTCGTATAGCCAAAGCAATCTTGAGAAAGAAGAATGGAACTGGAGGAATCAACCTACCTGACTAGGCTATACTACAAATCCATAGTCATTAAGACAGTATGGTACTGGCACAAAGACAGAAATATAGATCAATGGAACAAAATAGAAAGCCCAGAGATAAATCCATGCATCTATGGACACCTTATCTTTGACAAAGGAGGCAAGAATATACAATGGAGAAAAGACAACCTCTTTAACAAGTGATGCTGGGAAAACTGGACAGCCACTTGTAAAAGAATGAAACTAGATCACTTTCTAACACCATACACAAAAATTAACTCAAAATGGATCAAAGATCTAATCATAAGACCAGAAACTATAAAACTCCTAGAGGATAACATAGGCAAAATACTCTCTGACATAAACCAAAGCGGGATCCTCTATGACCCACCTCCCAGAATATTGGAAATAAAAGCATGAATAAACAAATGGGACCTAATTAAAATTAAAAGCTTCTACACAACAAAGGAAACTATAAGCAAGGTGAAAAGACAGCCTTCAGAATGGGAGAAAATAATAGCCAATGAAGCAACGGACAAACAATCTCAAAAATATACAAGCAACTCCTACAGCTCCATTCTAGAAAAATAAACAACCCAATCAAAAAGTGGGCCAAAGAACTTAACAGACATTTCTCCAAAGACATAAAAATGGCTAACAAACACATGAAAAGATGCTCAACACCACTCATTATCAGAGAAATGCAAATCAAAACCACAATGAGGTACCACTTTACACCAGTCAGAATGGCTGCAATCCAAAAATCTACAAGTAATAAATGCTGGAGAGGATGTGGAGAAAAGGGAACCCTCTTACACTGTTGGTGGGAATGCAAACTAATACAGTCACTATGGAAAACAGTGTGGAGATTCCTTAAAAAACTGCAAATAGACCTGCCATATGACCCAGCAATCCCACTGCTGGGCATACACACCGAAGAAACCAGAATTGAAAGAGACACGTGTACCCCAGTGTTCATCACCGCATTGTTTACAATAGCCAGGACATGGAAGCAACCTAGATGCCCATCAACTGAGGAATGGATAAGAAAGCTGTGGTACATATACACAATGGAATACTACTCAGCATTAAAAAAAAAAATTCATTTGAATCAGTTCTACTCAGGTGGACGGAACTGGAGCCTATTATCCAGAGTGAAGTAAGCCAGAAGGAAAAACAATACAGTATACTAATGCATATATATGGAATTTAGAAAGATGGTAACGAGAACCCTGTATGTGAGACAGCAAAAGGAACGCGGATGTATAGAACAGACTCGTGGACTCTGTGGAAGAGGGCAAGGGTGGGATGATATGGGAGAATGGCATTGAAACATGTTAATTAACATATGTGAAATCAATCGCCAGCCCAGGATTGATGCTCAGGGCTGGTGCACCAAGATATCCGGGGTGGGGGGGTGGGGGAGGAGGGAGGGGGGATCTGGAGGGGGAGCATATGTAAACCCAGGGCGGTTTCATGTCATTGTATGGCAAAACCAACACAATAAAGTCAAGAAAATTAAAAATAAATACATAAATAAAGTGTCCATACTATCCAAAACAAAACAACAACAAAAAATAAAATACAGGAAAATAAATAAATAAATTTCTTTTTAACTTTCATTATGATATCTGAGTTATAAGACATTTTAAATTGTAATATAGTTTATCTTGTGTTTCTTATAGACAAGATCTTCCCTGTTCTAATGGCTTAAACACAATTAAAATTTTCTTTTAATACACATATGATTCTGCTTTAGATGTTAAATCCATCTGGAATTTATTCTTATGATGATGAGTTTATCTTTATGATCAACATTTTTATGATGACATTTTCTTCCCACATCAACTGAAATATATATTTAATAGTCCATCTTTTATCCATTTATTTGAAAGACCATATTTATGAACTAGTAAGGCTTCTATCTGCTTTGACCCAGTTGCTTCATTTATTCTGGGGCTATTGGTAATTCTCCTTCGCTATTCCTCAGTAGCATATTGGACACCTTCAGACCTGGAGGACTCATCTTTCTGTGTCTTATCTTTTTCACGTTTTATACAGTTCATGAAGTTCTCATGACAAGTATACTGGAGTGGTTTGCCATTCCCTCCTCGTTTTGTCAGAACTCTCTGCTATGACCCATCTGTCTCGGGTGGCCCTTCACGGCATGGCTCATAGCTTCACTGAGTTACACAAGCCCCTTCACCACGACAAGGCAGCTGGGAAAGACTGAGGGTAAAAGGAGAAGAAGGCATCAGAGGATAAGATGGCTGGATGGCATCATGGATGCAATGAACATGAACCTGGGCAAACTTCTGGAGATAGGGAAGGACAGGGGGGCCTGGGGTGCTGCAGTCCATGGGTCACAAAGAGTCAGACACGACCAGGTGGCTGAACAACAACAAGATTAAATAGGTATTATTCAGTGTCTAGGTTCTAATATTCTTGCCCAGGAATTTGACATCTTTTTTATTTCAAGTTTTTCAAAATTGTGCTTCATACAGAAAATAACCTTGTAAGATACTAAACTGAAATTTGCTAACATTTATAAAAATAACAACCACAGATTGAAATAAAATGTTCACTTTAATAGTTCTCACACAAATGTTTAGCTACAGTTATCTGAAAATTATAAGAGAACAATTTGTGCATGTCACATGTTACTATCCATATAAGAACAACTACACATAATCATTTATTCAACTATATCAGGACAACACACAAGGTTTTGTTTGCTCTAGACTTCTCAGTCAAAAGGAAACACCAAATAAGGAAACTGAATGTCTAAAAATTAAGTTATTAACAAAATAAACAATAAAAATTATTTCTAAATGTCTTATATTTTGACAACTTTGAATTATACTTACATACTATTATTTCTCTAAACCAAAAATTACAACAAGGGTCACTGTCAGGGTGAAAATACATATTTTTAAAGCTTTTTTTAAAATATGCTATTAAGCTTTAACATCACTTGATTTATTCTTGGCACATGTGGCATTTTGAAAAGTAAAAATAACTTTGCCAATTTTATGTTATTGTGCAGGTATAAGAGAAAGAGCACAGTTTGGGAGGCAGAGACCTGTGTTCAGTTATCAGCTTTGTTTCCAAGTTGTGTTGTTAGGCTGGTCAATTACTTCTTGGCACGAGGGCCAGGATTAAATTAAATAATGCCTATTTTAAAAGGCATAGCATGGGCATTAAATGAATGATACTTCCTTTCCCTAATTTACTCACACTGAAGCAAAAGCAAAATATCACAGTCTTATGTTCTGGTACAATTTGAAAAACCTAGGGAAAAAAAATGGGAAATTTAAAAATAAAATCAGTGTATTTTTGAAAAATTGAACTTTTAAGAAATAAAGAAAGCCTTTATCAGGTTTAAATATTCCCCAATAAAACTTAGTGCCTACTATACCCTGATTAAAAAAAAAATTCCTAAAATATGATAAAATGGTCAATGATTAAGGACTTTTGGTTTCTTTTGTGCTATTGATATAAAAATAATGGCTATATTTAAGGCTCATTAAGTGATAGTCTGTAGTTGCCCTGAACCAAATCTATAGTCTTGTTGTCACACTATTAAAACAGACCTACCTCCTTGAATGACTATCACAGAGAAATTCCCACGATATTCTTCATTTCAACCACCATGGCCTCCTTACTGATTTTAAGTAAGGGGTCATTTGGTGGCATGTGGCCATATAGCTTGCCTGCCTTAAGGATGATTCCTATATACATAACCACAGACCCATCTTTTTCATGCTAAATGTTTGGTGCTTAGAAGATCTAAGGCTCCTGAAAACTAAATCGTCACAACGGAATAGACTACTCTGGACAGCAATGCTTCCATTCCTATTCTTAGCACCGAAGATGCAGAAACAACCCGATTCTTGCTTCCTATCCTCACCACCTAACAAATCATCTTTCCAAACCTGACTCAAAAACTCCTCCTCCAGGAAACTTTCCCTAACCAAACTAAACACTCCTCCGTTTTATGTCCCTGACACTCTTGCGTAATTTGTATAAACTTCAACCTGCATATACTTCTGTTCATGTTTTGTCTTCTACTTCCAGCTAGGATACAGTCTCTGACTTTGTAAGCTTCCACAGTGTTTAGCACAATGAATGCATGTATGTATGCGACTGTGTGTATGTATGTGGTGTGTGTGTATGCATGTGTGTGTTGAATGAATAAAAGACTAAGAACCTGAGTGGGGTGTAGGGTAGGAAAAGTTTCATAATTTTTCAGAAATCAAAATTGCTGGACCTTCCTAATACTAAAACTTCTGATTTCCGAAGCTATCTGAGTTTGGTGTTAGATATGTCAATAATAAAAAGGCAGTGAAAAAAATATTTATGAAATATTCCAAAAGGCTTTTCAACAAATCACTAAGAGCACCAAAATAAAACTTCTTACTAAATACTGGGATAATCTTTCCTATAATTTTATAAATGGAAATTTCTTTTCATTCAAGAATAGAAATTGTGAATAGGTGTTGTGAATCAGGATAAAAAAGGCAACTCATTCTAAGTTAGTATCTAACACACATTTTGCAATTAATCTGAAAACCCTTCTGTGGTACATATGTATGCTTTGTTAAGAAAAAGTGGTTTATTTTAGGATGTTGCTTGGTACTATAAAATAAGATATATATACTGAAGCTGCTATTTAACAAGGAAAATTTTGTTTATAATAGCTGTTACTATTAAAATAGGATATAATTTAAAAATTATTCTTAATGTGTATATTTTCAAATTTGCCTGACAGTGTCCTTTTGAAAAATCTGACAATTTGTAGTTAGATTACAGACATTTGAGTTTCATTTCCACAAGTGAAAATATTACACTTACATAATAACAAACAACAATATATTGTAGCTTTTTTACTGAAGCACTCTGCAATTAATATTTAAAGCTTTGCAATAAAATAAAAATCATTGTACTTTTTGTAAGTAAAATTACACAACACATAATGTACACTATAATTACATTATGAACAAATAAAATGAAGCATAAAAATTCTGTACCATAACAATGGATTGTTTTAGCCGTCATTCTAAATGTTAGCTTATTTGTTATGTTTTGAGTTTTAATGTATCTTAAACCCAAGAACCTTTATTTTGAAACAATATACTAAAAATATCAAGCCTGGAGTTTAAATGTAAAACTCTCTTATGCTCTTTTTTTCCAGATCATCTAGGAAATAAGAGAAATGACACACAGATAATTCTATTACTGCAAAATGCCTCCTCGCTTCCCCATACCTCTGTATCATTTCTAGGGCAAATGATACAGGACAATGGCAAATTACAACTTTGGCAAATTATAAGTTCATTTAAGTGGTTTCTTATTTGGAAAAAAGAAAAAAAAACTAAGAAGTTCCTTTTTTGGCTTATTCATTCTCAATCTTTTTTTTTTTCTCTCTCTAATATATAACAGTACTATAAAAGCACTTCTTAAAATGCTCACTGTTTCAATAACACAAAATGAATTGGAATAATTTATAGAACTAATCAAAGTAGATACTAGGGTGAGGTCCTAGAATTTGTTACACGTAGGGCTAAACTTGCAAGAGATCGCATGGCAAAAGTAGAGACTTTATGGCATATCCCAGCTTTTGAAATATAGTTAGAAGCCAATCGAAAAAGCCTTTCAGCACCAAAGGTATTGAAGTGCCCAGGAAGTACTTTCTCTACCAGACCTCTGTCCACTAACTCTATCAGACGTTCACAGGTTCCAACATAGTCACTTATCCGGCTATATGGGAGCCAGTCAATTAGTGATCCATCATACACGACGTCCCCACTGAAGAGAATCTTTCGGTCTTTGTCATGCAAGCAAATACTGCCCCTGGAATGCCCAGGCATGTGCATGACAGTGAGCTGTCTGTCACCAAGGTTGATCACGTCCCCTAAAAATGAAAACAGAATTGACAGATAAACATGGTATATATTTGACTTCAATCACTTAACAAAGAGCAGAACACAACAGTTTCAGAGATGTTGGGAAAATGATACTTATTTTACTTTTATTTATTTATTTATTTTTGATTTATATATTTTTATTTGGAAATGTTTGTATCAGTACAGTGAAACTAAATTTTAGACACTGATGTCATTAGCTTGGATATCGTTATTTATTATAAAAGAGAAACATGGAAATTATTTACATGATGAAAGATTTCAGAACTTCAGTGGCATGGGTGGCTTCATGTGATGCCATTTTAACAGTGACTTATTTCAGTCAATATATTTTCCAAGAATGTCACCATCTCTAAATAAGAAATAATCCTTGTCGTCTAGAACTACTTTGGTGCCTCCATATTCTGGGAGAAGAACTTTATCTCCAACTTTCACACTAACTGGTTGAATCTCTCCACCCTTTCCTTTAGAGCCTGATCTAACAGCTACCACCGTTGCTTGCAATACTTTTCCTTGTGATTTTTCTGGAAGCATAATGCCTCCTTTGGTTACAGTTTCGGCGGCACTTCTTTCAACTAATACTCGGTCAAAGAGGGGAAGAAACTTTCTAAATGCCTGTCATGCCATGACTCCGGCTGCTGCAGTTCATACTCTGCTCTCATGCCACAGGCAAAAGGAGAGACCTGCTGTCGGACCCTCTGGACACTTGAACGCGAAAAAAAAAACCTCTTATTTTACTTTTATTGTAAAAGTAGCCTAGTAATAAAAGATGATTTAAAATAACTTGCCTACATTTCATTTCTGCTGTTTATCGGACCAGTGTTTGCCAAAGTAAACAGTGGAACACAATTTCTGCTGGCTGTTATAATACATAAAAGAAAAGATTCAGTGGTCAAATAATTTGGAAAACTCCCTTCAGTGAAAATTAAGCAGCTTTCTTTTCTGCAAGATATGCTAATGTACATTTAACATGCTAATGTACGTTGTGGATATACACAAATGAGATATGGCTGTACAGTTTCACAAATTTATTTGAGCAAAAAATTCATTTTCAGAATATCCATTATACTAATATCCTGGTGACACAATTCATGAATGATGCTCTAGTGAAGGGTGTGGTATTTTTGCCCTTTGTTTTATCACTTTGTGGAAATTAAGGTCTGAGGAATCTGTACAAATGATGATGCTCTGGCTACTGCTATTGCTGTAATAAAATGTATTTAGTCTCAGACCCAGGAACTTCAAGTCTTCTGTCAGAATCCACTAAACCGCCACAGCCTAACTTACTAGCCTACAAATAGGGTAAAATCTCAAATTCCTCCCAGTTATTTGATAGAGCGGACGAAACTGAGCTATATGAATACAAAATTGCTCTTTTATTGGATTTAAATCAGTACAAACTTAGGTAAATCATAATAAATGAAAAGATTCATATTGTTATCTCTAGTGCAAACATATACATATACAGAAAAAATCAAAGAAATACAGCTAAAATTAATAGTGAAAAATGGCATAATAATCAGGAATCATTAAATATAAGACAACAGAAGAAAAATAAAGGCATAAACAAGAAATGAGACATAGAAAACAAATGACAAATGGCAGACCTAAATACAACTGTGTCAGTACTTATATTAAATATGAAAGGGATAAACACTCTAATCAAAGGCAAAGATTGTCAGACTAGATTAAAAAGTACTAGATATGTACTAGTACTAGTACTAGATATGTACTCAGTCTACAAGAGAAAAACTATAAAATCAAAGCCAAAAATAGGATGATAAGTCATACCTTATAAATATGAATAACAAGAACTAGAGTGGTTATATCGTCAGACAAAGTGGATTTTTATATAAAGAATACTACTAGAGAAAAGAGGTATATTTTATGAGTACAAAATTAGGTCAATACCTCGTGAAAAAAATTCTAAATGCACATGTACCTAAAACAGAGATTAAAAATTCATACAATAGGAACTGAGAATTAAAATAAGAATGAACAATCAATAACTGTGCTTAGAAATTTGAATAGTTTGAATAATTCATAATATAAGCAGATAGAAAATCAGTACAGATACAGAAGACTTGAACAACACCATCAGCCAACTTGACCTAGCTGACATACATAAAATAACTCATGCCAAAAGAGCAAAGTACACATTCCTTTCAATTGCACACACAAGAGATGTTTTATTATATCTGCACATTGAAAACTACAGAAACACTTTAAAGAGAAATTAAAGAGAACGTAAGCAAAAGGAGAAATATGCCATATCCACTGACTGGAAGACTTGAAACTGTTAAGATAGTAATTAAATTCAGTTTTTCCTATATCTGCACTGTCTAATATGTACTTTCTGAGATAATACAAAGGTTTTGTATCAACACTAGGCAGGATGGTAGCCACTAGCTATATGTGGCTAATGGCACAAGAAATAAAGCTAGTGTAACTAAGAAACTAAATTTTTAACTTTAATCAATCTTAACTAATTTAAATTTGCATTAGATAGCTACATGTATTAGATAGCTACATTCAGAGAAGAACTATACAAAGAAGATCTTCATGACCCAGATAACCATGATGGTGTGATCACTCACCTGGAACCAGACATCCTGGAATGCAAAGTCAAGTGGGCCAGAGGAAGCATCACTACGGACAAAGCTAGTAGAGGTGATGGAATTCTAGCTGAGCTACTTCAAATCCTAAAAGATGACACTGTGAAAGTGCTGCACTCAAAATGCCAGGAAATTTGGAAAACTCAGCAGTGGCTACAGGACTGGAAAAGGTCAGTTTTCATTCCAATCCCAAAGAAAAGCAATGCCAAAGAATGCTCAAACTACCACACAATTGCACTCATCTCACCTGTTGGCAAAACAATGCTCAAAATTCTCCAAGCCAGGCTTCGACAATATGTGAATCAAGAACTTCCAGATGTTCAAGCTGGATTTAGAGAAGCTAGAGGAACAATCAAATTGCCAACACTTGTTGGATCATTGAAAAAGCAAGAGAGTTCCGGAAAAACATCTACTCCTGCTTTATTGACTATACCAAAGCCTTTGACTGTATGGATCACAACAAACTGTGGAAAATTCTTCAAGAGATGGGAATACCAGACCACCTTACCTGCCTCCTGGGAAAGCTGTATGCAGGTCAAGAAGCAACAGTTAGAACCGGACATGGAACAACAGACTGGTTCCAAGTTGGGAAAGGAGTACGTCAAGGCTGTACATTGTCACTCTGCTTATTTAACTTATATGCAGAGTACATCATGCAGAATGCTGGGTTGGATGAAGCACAAGCTGGAATCAAGATTGCCAGGAGAAATATCAATAACCTAGATGCGCAGATGACACCACCGTTTTGGCAAAAAGTGAAGAAGAACTAAAGATCCTCTTGATGAAAGTGAAAGAGGAGAGTGAAAAAGTTGGCTTAAAACTCAACATTCAAAAACTAAGATCATGGCATCCAGTCACATCACTTCATTGCAAATAGATGGGGAAACAATAAAAACAGTAGAGACTTTTATTTTCTTGGGCTCCAAAATCACTGCAAATGGTGACTGCAGCCATGATGCTTGCTCCTTGGAAGAAAACCTATGACCAACATAGACAACACATTAAAAAGTAGAGACATTACTATGCCAACAAAGGTCCGTCTAGTTAAAGCTATGGTTTTTCCAGTAGTCATGTATGGATGTGACAGTTGGACTGTAAAAAGAGCTTAGTGCCGAAGAACTGATGCTTTTGATGGGTGATTTTGGAGAAGACACTTGAGAGTCCCTTGGACTGCTCGAAGGTCAAACCAGTCAATCCTAAAGGAAATCAGTCCTGAATATTCATTGGAAGGACTGATGCCGATGCTGAAGCTCCAATACTTTAGCCACCTGACGCAAAGAACTGACTCATTGGAAAAGACCCTGATGCTGGGAAAGATTGAAGGCAGGAGAAGGGGACGACAGAGGATGAGATGGTTGGATGGCATCACTGACTCAATGGACATGAGTTTCAGTAAGCTCTGGGAGTTGGTGATAGACAGGGAAGCCTGGCATGCTGCAGTTCATAGTGTCACAGAGTCGGACATGACTGAGCAACTGAACTGAACTGAACTTCTCACAACAGTAACAAAAATTAACTCAAAATTGATCGTAATCCTAAATGTGAGAGCTTCTAAAAAAAAAAAAAGAAAGAAAATCTTTGTCATTTGGGCTAGTCATAGAGCTCTTAGAATGATACAAAAAGCATATAACATAAGGAAAAATGATATATTGGACTTCATCCAAGGTAAAAACTTTCTTGCTTAAAAAGATACCATTAAGGATTTCTCCGGTTGTGCAATGGATAAGAATCTGCCTGCCAAGGCAGGCGACAGAAGTGTTAGTAGCTCAGTCTTGTCCAGCTCTTTGTGATCCCATGGACTATAACCTGCCACCCTCCCCTGTCCATGGGATTTTTCAGGCAAGAATACCAGAGTGGGTAGCCTTTCCCTTCTACTGGGAATCTTCCCGACCCAGGGATTGAACCTGGGTCTCCTGTATTGCAGGCGGATTGTCGACCATCTGCGTAGTTCAATTCCTGGTCTGGGAAGATTCCACAGTTTGCAGAGCAACTAAGCTCATGCACCACAGGGCCCGCTAGCCATAACTACTGAGCCTGTGTGCCACAACTGTGGAAGTCCAGCCTAGAGCCACACACGGCAACTACTGAAGCCTGCTTATCTACACAGGCTTGTGCTCCATAGCAAGTCAGCACAATGAGAAGCCTGTGCACCACAACAGAGTAGCCCTTGCTCATCGCAAGTAGAGAAAGCTTGTGCACAGCAATGAAGGCCTAGTGCAACCAAAAAAATACAGGGGGAAAAAAATCTGCTTACTCAAAAAAAAAAAAAGGGTACTATTAAGAAAATGAATAGGCAGGACATACACTGGGAGTAAACTTGCAAAATGTGTATCTGATAAAGGACTTGAATTAAGAATATAAAGAACTCTTACAACCCAATTAGAAGAAAACAAAATTTCAATTTTTAAAAAAGAGAAAAGATTTTGATAAGATCTTTCAACAAAGAAGATATCTGAATAGCAAATAAGTGCCTGAAAAGATGTTCAACATAATTAGTCATACTGGAGTGGGGGAGTGGGTTGCCACTTCCTTCTCCAGGAGATCTTCCGGACCCAAGGATTGAACCCAGGTCTCTTGCACTGAAGGCAGACACTTTGCCATCTGAGCCACCAGGGAAGTCTCAATTAGTCATTAGCGAAAAGGAAATTAAAACTTCAATGAAATACCATTACATACTCATTAGAATGCCTAAAATCAAAAGAACTGACAAAACCAACTGCTGACAGAGATGTGGAGAAACTGCAACTTACACACTGTACTTGGGAATGTAAAATGGCATAGCACTTTGGGAAACAGTTTGGCACCTTCTTAAACTTAACATACATTTACCATGTGTGTGTGTGCTGTATGCCACATTCAGCATACAACCCAGAAATTCATTTCTAGCTTTCTACCTAGGAAATAACAGCATGCATCAACAAACTTTCATACTGCATTATTCATAACAATTCCAAACTAGAAAGTTCAAATTTCCTTCAACAGGTGAATATCTAAAATATGTTATATTGATAAATGAATAATTTTTCAGCAACAGAAAGGAATTATTAATAGATAAAACAACATGGGTGAATCTCCAAAAACAGCATGTCAAATGAAAGAAGACACAAGAGATTATATGTTGATTATGCTTGCACAAAGTTTTCAGAAAAACAAAGCTATAATGGCACAAACAAGTCAGTAGGCCCTGGTGGGAGCAGAGGTTGCTCTGGTCTTGTTTTGAATCCCAGTAATTATTCATACTTTATGATGGAATCAGATACTCCCAAATTTCCCCACATTCCAGTCATAAGACACCAGACTCCTTCACAGAATAACTGTTCAGATTTAAGGTGCTTCTGGGGATCACAAACCACTGCCATTTCCTGTATGACTGACCAGTAAGGTAAATGATATTATAGCTAAGTTGATTTAATAATAGAACTGTTGCAGACAGACTGTTTAATAAACAGAAAGAAGAAGAATGAGGGCAGTTTGATGCTAAAAATGAAGCTGTAGAGAACTACCAACAGAGGGATAGTCTTACGGATTTTTTTATATTCAAGGCCAGGTGATATTCAAAATACTTAGCAGTAGATAAGACATAAACACCCACCTATCAAAATGGACACCTACTGTAAACAACTGATAAGGCCACAGTGATGGAATATTATTACTATTAGGTCTGCCATTACCATATGGCTTTATAAATACCTCCCCTATGCTTATAATGCTAACACATATAATTTCATCAAGACCTTTCTTAAAAGAACCAAAATTGTCTATGAAATGTATAAATATATAAATTTATGTAAAAAAAAATATATATATCACATGCTATTCTTCCAAGCCTTCACCCTAACCCAGCTGTCACCACATTCCAACCACACTAACTTTTCTTGGCTTTTCAAATATCCTTTCCCATCTTGGCATTCCCCATTTTAAATTTTTATTTCACTTTTAATTAAAGAACTAAATTACATATTTCAAATAAAACACTTCAGGAGGGCTTAAAATGTAAGAAAACATTCTTTGCCCCATTCTGGCTCTATCTCCAATCCTGCTCCCCACAGGCAACCACATTTAACAATTTTAGCAACTTCTGGTAGTTGCCTCTACTAGATATGTTGTTGGTTGTTCAATCTCTCAGTCGTGTCCAACTCTTTGTGACCCCATGGACTGCAGCATGCCAGGCTTCCCTGTCCTTTACTTTCTCTCTGTGTTTGCTCAAATTCATGTCTATTGAGTCGGTGATGCATCCAACCATCTCGTCCTTTGTCGTCCCCTTCTCCTGCCTTCAATCTTTCCCAGCATCAGGGTCTTTTCCAGTAAGTGGGCTCTTCCCATCAGGTGGTCAAAGTACTCGAGCCAAAGCATTATTGACAGATGACTACTAGGTATAATCATCTGTAAATAATGTTTATACCTCATACTCTACTGATTTCATTCATGTATTATCATTTCTTGGTTTTTAATTTTAGATGTTATTCACTGACTTCCACTAGGAAACAAGGATTTTTAGTAGCTCTTTCTACTCCTCTCCACCTACCATCACACACATTTCTCATCCTCCGACGCCTCAAAAGAATGATTCAACTGCTTAGATCTGGAATCCTCTATGCCTGAGGTTCTACTGTTGTCAGTGTCATCCTTTGCCATTATCCTGATGCTTCCTTTCAACTTTGTCTTGAAATAGATCTCCTATATCCTGTATTCCATGTCTTCCTCTTGGTTTACTCCCTTATTTTGAAGGGAGTAAATAGGATAAAGATACATCTTAAAAAGTGAAGTTGCTCAGTCATGTCCAACTCTTTGCAACCCTATGGACCGTATCCCCCAGGCTCCTGCGTCCATGGGATTTTCCAGGCAATAATACTGGAGTGGGTTGCCATTTCCTTTTCCAGGGGATCTTCCCGACTCAGGGACTGAACTTGGGTCTCCTGCATTGCAGGCAGACTCTTTACTGTCTGAGCCACCAGAGACTATAAGATGTATCTTAGTAGCTTCCTAAATAACAGCACATGGGAAATAACTTTTTGAAAGCTTGACTGATACTGGAATGGATGTCAGAATTCTAAGTTGGAAATTGGCTTTATTCAAATAAGTCACAGCTCTTCTTTTTTAGCTCTAAAGCCATCATGATTAGTATAGATGACCTTTTTTGTTTCAATTTGTAAGTCTGTAGACTCTTCTTTGATCCCAGCATTCTGAAATTTTATAAGAATGTGCCATGGGTTGAATATGTTTTCATCTATGGGCTCTTTCAATCTGGACATGTACATCCCTTAATCATGGATCATTTTCTCTATTATTCTTTTCCTCTACTTTCTCTATTTGCTCTATCTGTGCTCTTATTATTCCAATGTCATATTTTTCACACTGGTTCTTTACTGGTTTTCTCCTAGTTTTTCATTTTGCCTATCTGCTCCTTTGGTACGTTTTCAACTTCATCTTCCAGGTCTTCCACTAAATAATTTCTGACATTTTAAATTCCAAGGGTTCTTTTTGGAGTGTGAATATGGTTCTGCCTGTTGCTTATTTTTATGGCATCCTATTGTCTCTCAGATATCTTGAATGCAATAGCTTCTGTTATCCCCTGATAATATTAATGATTGTCCTCTCTTCTCAAGTTGCTTTATGTTCTTTTAGTATTTTACTTCATGTGAGAGGGTTTTCTCAGATTTGTTTTCATAATGCCTGATTGTCTGTTTAAGAGTTGGAGGACAGTGAAAAAAATGTTTGAAGCATATACATGGCACCTGGGGAAGCAGACTTCATTGCAGACAGCTCAAGCCACTTAGGAATCAGCATCTTAATCTTTACTCCAGGGCTGGGCAGATTTCCAGATTAAGATTCTTCCAATTTCCTACCTGTGGGTATGGGGACTAAAGGCCTGGCTCTCATTCTTCTGAGAAACTAGTAGAACATATGTGTTATCTGTTCATTTTCTGTACTTTTATATACATTCACATATACATATCCCTCCTATTTTCCCTCTGAACCCTTGAGCTCATTAGTACTCGGCATCCCTCAATCAAGAAACCCTTTTGCTTCCTTCTCCCCAGAGGACAACTAACTCTGGGGAGAGGGGCATTCACTTAGGGAGAAGAATTCCAGAGTTCCAGCTGCTTCTTAAGTGGCTTTCCATCAATTCTACTTATTTTAGTTTTCTTCACCTTGCCCCTGCTAAGGTACTGGCTACTGATAATTCTTGAGCCTATTAATCTCCTGCAGAACAAGGTGGACTGGCTCTCAATTTTCTATTGCTGGCATAGGATAAAACTGCTAACTCAGTCATCACAGGATTGGCAAGATCCCCTGGAGAAGGAAATGGCAACCCACTCCAGTAATCTTGGGGGAAATCCCAGAGAAGCCTGGCAGGCCACAGTCCATGGGGTCACAAAGAGTTGGACACGACTTTGCAACTAAACAACAATGCAAAACAGAACCTCAGTCAATGTGGATTTATACATAAAACAGACAAACCACAGTCCATTTGCTGCAATCTTAGTGAGATTTTGTGAGGGAGTTGAATTAAATGTGTTCGTTCAACCTGCTGCCTCTCTGGAATCTATTTTTTGTTTTTAATCTCCCCAAATGATCTAGGTTTACCTAAATCAACTGTTTGTAATATCTTGATGACTCTGGGAAAATCATTTAAACATGAATAACAGGAGCCAAAATGCCTGCCTGTTGTGAAAAACAGACAGAATGATGTGTGCCCATTCAAGAAGAACGTGCTGTACCTATCTAGGGTTTATTGCTGTCTTCTTATAGGAAGATATGGTTTCACCATTAGTAGGGAGAGTGGCTTTTTTCATCAAAAATGATGCAGTGGATGATGACCTCACCTTGCTCTCCTCATCCCTCATACACAAGTCAGCTTTTGGGTTAGTGACACAGTGCAGACTCATGCTTCTCCATGACAGGTGATCACCAATATACTAAATGATGTGTAGCAAGCTAATGAATACAGTCTCCTTATTTTCTAACTGAAACAATGAAGACTATGCTGTTAGGTATGTGCTGTTCATGTGTGTGTGTGTAACTGTATATGAATTTTTTTCTGCATATGAATTTTTATATAAATATTTTATATCTCCTTCCATGCACCTGGATTATGATAACATTAAGTTAGCAGGCCACACCATTCAAAAGAGACAGGAAATTAACATTCCTGAGAAAAGAGGATATTGGATTCTACTTGAGAGGATGAGACATACAGCTCCTAATGAAAAACAACTTTTAACACAGTAGTATCACCTTCCAAGAGTTTAGTGAATATTAAGCTTCTTTTTCACACTTTCAAAGGCTTAAAGCACCACACAGGTAGGTTGCAGGTCCCCTGCAACTCCAAAGGCCTATAATTCTAGCACTGACTGAGATTTAAGAAATCTGATTTCTAGTCCAGGCTCTTTCCCTAATAGGCTATATGATTTCAGGCATAATATTCAAGCATGTGTGGACTCTTCATCTATAAACAATATTTCTTATCACTCTTTCATCATTGATATCCTGACACAGGAGCCAAAGTAAATAAATTAAAAGTCATTTATTCTTTTTAAACAACTCAAACATATTTTAAATACTGATGAAAAACTTTTCTTTTTTGTAGGGGTCTGAATTAATTTAGTCTGAATACCCATAAACTGCATGGAAATCCTACTTCTAAGAGTATTAATTTCATCAAGAAATACAGTAATTAAAAGCACATTTAATGTAAATTTAAATTTAGTTTTCTTTCACCTCAAAGAGTCAGGTAATGTAAGGCTCCCATCTAAACTACTTTTTTTTTAATCTTCAGATTTAAAATTTTAAGGAATAGGCTTTTTAAAGTGGTGTGTAAGGTACAGAATCTTGCTATTTTTTATGTCAAGTGATCAAGATCTCATCTGTAAGATAAACTCATTTCCATAAAGTACTTCATTATTTGTCATACCGGTTGGTCATAAAGTGAGACTTATTGTACTGCAGCAACTGGATTTTTTTTTGCCTCAGAACAGTTCAATAAATTAAATTGGCAAATAAAAGAGTTTCAAGATAGAAACGGAAGGGGGTTTCATATCCTATTCAGAATTACCATAAAAATATATTTTGGGGGTAGGCTTAACGGTGTGATCGACACGCTTTGATCTATTATACCTGGGTTGGAATCCTAGCTTTTGTCTCTATCTTGCTCTGTGGCCCCTAGGCAAGCCATTTAATCGAAGCCATTTAAGTAGCCCCACTTCAAACGTGTTGGGAGGATAAAATGGTATCAACAGTAGCATTCTAAAAAGAACAAAGAAATTAATATACAAATATCACTGCTGTGACCAACTGGCTCAATCATTTAAGTGCCTGTGTGGGGTTGGAAGGGTTGGAACCCTACACTATTTCATTCCATTAATTTCTTTATGAATCCCATTCTGTTTTTTGCAGAGCCAGAGACCCAAGGTTATCCATGCATTAGTCCACATACTTCACCATTATGGGAACAGCCTCTTTATTAATCTTTCTCAGGCCTGGCTTTCAGCCAGAACAGAGAGCTGTCATAACGTTAAGACTCAGGCACATTCTACTTCTGAGGTTCACTATCAATCAAGCTTTTTTTTCACTTGTGAGGCAGCATCAGGAGCGGAAACCTATCTGGAAGCTAAAGATGCGTGAGCAGATTAGAATCACTGCTCTCTAATGGTTTTCTAAGCCGACAGGTGGGCACCGTTCCGTCCTGAGCCGACGGAGTTAGCAGTTCTCAAAAAGCACAGAGCCAACGACGCGCACTCTCTCTACGAAGCGTCATTCCTTAGAAGTCTCTTCGATAGGAAAGTGCCTGCAAATGACAGACACGTCTGCGGGGGAAAGAATGGGAATCCTAGTGACCAGTCTCTGGCGGCGTGACTGCACACCGCAGACCTTCCAGAGGAAGCTGACCAGGGGGTGGGGCCGGCTTTCAGTCGAGTACTCGGCAGCGGTACCCGGTGTCTGGTCTCTGGTAGGAAACCTTTCAGCGATGGTGGAATGAGGAGGCTTTTTGGCCCCGGGTGGGGGGGGGGGAGGGAGAAACTGAAGCAAATGTTTATACGATGTGACAAAACAAACCAAGCCCAGACCCTACCCCCTCAACCTCACAGCCAAGCAGGTCTGCAACAAGCATCCCTCGGAACCGTCTCTCCCCCAATCCCTTCCCTTAAAATGAGAGCGCGAGCGCCCGAGAAGGGATGAGGGGGTGCGCATTACCGTCCTGCAGGACGAGGGTGGGCTGCACCGCCTGCACTCGGAACTGCCTGGCCCTCCAGCCGGGGCTCGGCGCCCGCACCACCTCGCTGTCGGACAGCCAGGTCACGGTCTCGAAGTTGTCCCCGCGGGCCAGCGCCTCGGCCTCGGCGTGGTGCACCGCCACCCGGTCGAACTGGTAGAGGCCGCCCGAGTGGTCGAAGTGCACGTGGGTGGCCACGGCCAGCAGCGGCCGGCACGCCGCGTCGTCTCTGGCCGCGCGGTCCCGCAGCAGCCCGGAGGCGTACAGGTACTCGGGGAGGCTGCGCAGCCCCAGGCCGGTGTCGATCACCACGTCCTGCTCGGAGCCCCGCACCAGCCAGATGTTGGCGCGGTTGCCCGACTCGTAGAAGCGCTCCTGAATCCAGAAGATGCCGTCGCCCAGGGACTTGTGGGCGTACCACTCGAGCGCCGACATGCTGCGCGGGGAATGGCGGCCCGGGCCGAGCGGGGCGTTGCGCGCGCGCGCGCGCGTGTGAGGGGAGCGTGTGCCTGCCCGCGCGCGGTGCGGACGCGGGCGCTGCGGCGGTGTGGAGCCGTCTGCCAGCAGCCGGGGCCGAGGCGCAGAGCCGGGAGGGGGCGGGCGGGAGATGCGGCTGCGGGGGGGGGTGTGCGTGAGGAGAACTAGGCGAGGAGGAAGGACGCGTCCGCCCGCACCCTCACGCCGGGTCCGCGGAGTGCAGACCCGCTCTCCCCGCGCCGGGGCGCCGGAACTGTCGCAGCCGTGACTGGCCGCAGCCCCAGGAACGTTCACGCACGGGCCAATGCAGTAGTCGGGACACCCACAAAGTGACACGCTTCCTCACCTCAGGGGGGTCGGACCGCAGAGCCCTCAGAGCGAGGCGGGGGTGGGGCGGGACGACGCCAGGCCGCCCACCCGCCGCGCGCCGCGAAGCGCATGTCCAGCCGGCGCGGAAAGAGTCGGGCCGAGGCTGGGGGAAGGGTGCGTAAGGAGGGGAGCGGGGCTGGAAGGCTACGGCGCCCGCCGAGGGCTAAAAAGCTCCGGGCCCGGGGGGCGGGGCCGCGCTCGGGAGTGGGCGGGGACAACTGGCGGGGATCCGAGGCCGCGTGGAGGGAGGAGCTCGCCTTCTCCAGAGGTGGGACCTGCCGGCCCCGGAGCGCCGGAACCTTCGGTCTGCACCCCTTGGTTGCCGGCCGGCACTTCAGCTGCACGCTTTCCTCGAGCCTCGAGACTTAGCGAGCAGGTAACTGAGGGCTTGGGAGGAGTTGGGGGTGTGTGTGGGGGGGGTAGTTAAAGGGGCACGTGGAGAAGGTGGGAGGAATTCAGCCGCGGAGATTAATTAAAGCGCCTCTGGGTGGAGGGGTGTTGGAAGATAGCTTTTAGCTCCCCTTCTCTTAATCCCTTCACACTCTTGAAAAACAGTTGTTTCCACAGTTTTACCTAGTCTACACTTTTTAGGACTGTTTGCGGTGAGTTAGAAGGGAATGGATGCTCTTACCGATGGTCAGTTTTCAGTGCGGATGGTGTGATGGGCTCAAACGCGAGTCATTGCCGCAGACTTGCAGCTAAGGACAGAGTATTCAGTATGTTTTCTTAACTGTTAGCACTTTATCTTGTATCCCGGGGAGGGATGTTGTTGCTAAGGTTTTTCTTCTCTTCTGAAAGAATTATATATTCGTTCCCCTGCCTTCCCTTGTTTTTGGTGAGTTTGTACGCTCTTGGAAGAGAGCAGAGAAAGTTGGTAGAGAAAGACCCAACTAAAGAGAGGTGGAAGCAGCTGCACCTTGAGAAGACAAGAAAAGTGGCTAATGACATGGGTGTGGCCCCACCAGCCGCAGAGATCACCCCCACTAATAACACCAGGTTTCTCCTGTCCCCATCCGGCATCCTCTCTCTGTTGAAAACCCATTTAGACTACAGTAATTCCCTTGAGAACTTGACTAACCTCCCTGCTCAGCCAGGAAAAATTATGAACACTCATGAGACAGCATTATGAAAGATAATTATGAAAACACTCACTGTGGCAGCTACTAATAAGCCTTCATAGAGGGAGAGGTGTATTCTCCTCCCCTACAGTTAAGTCTTGGATGAGGATGTAGCCTCTCTGAATATTTGCCTAACCTAGTTAGAGTTTATCGAGACATTCAGTTCTGCAAGCTAAGTGATGTGTAAAAATACAGATTTTTTTTTAAATGATCACAATCTGGATTCTCAAGGAATTTGAAGGAGGATAATATTTGCACACAAATGTTGGCAATATAAAGCAAATGAGATATGTCCCCAGAGGAAGTAAAAACTAGGTTCTATGAGAATATGCACGGAAGGAACTCTTTTGGAGTAGCAATTTGAGCTGCACTTAAAAGACCACTGTTTGTTAGCATGATCTCAGCAGGGACATACAGACTGCTCTGTCATTTTATTTTTCCTCTAGTCAAAGGGAGGGGAATTGGAGTGATATCTTTACTAGGCTATGAGCTCAGCAATAATTCTCCCAATTTTTACTGGACTTTTGCCAGGCTCTGGTTAGAAAAGGTGAATGAGTCTTCAAAGAGGCCTTCATGCTTACAGATCCTTCTGTTTGTACACTTTCCTCTATATATCCTTTCCTAGTTCTCAGCTTGGCTTTTTCCTTCTCTATGTCAGGTTTGTGTTCAAATATTACAAGATACAGGAGAACTTCTTCATCCAGCCTTTCTATAATAACACCCCTGTTTCTTGCTTTTTTTTTTTATCATAGCACTGATCACTACTGGACACTTTCTATAAAGTACATTTTTTTCCCCTTTTCCCATAATAGACTGTGAGCACTATGAAAGCAGGGATTTTGATTTGTTCACTATTATATTCCAATTATGTAGAAGATGGTCTGACACAGAGGGTACTTAATAAATACTTGAAGAGTGGATAATTGAAGAAATTACTGAGGAGATAGACAAGAACTGACAATTACAACATGATTTTTTAAAGGGCAATAAAAGCAGTGTTCCTGCTATATCACTTCAGTTATGACCAACTCTGCGACCCATGGACCATAGACCCTGTGGACATAGGCTCCTCTGTCTATGGGATTCTCCAGGCAAGAACACTGGAGTGGGTTGCCATGCCCTCCTCCAGGGGATCATCCCGGCCCAGGGATCGAACCCACAACTCTTATGTCTCCTTCATTGGCAGGCAGGTTCTTTGCCACTAGCGCCACCTTGGACGCCCCCAAAGCAGTGTAGTACTTGGGACACAAGAAAGAGATACGGGGAAGAAAATGGTAGAAGAGAAGTAGTATTTGCATAGTATTTTCAGTGATGATGGGGATTGGTCAGGTGGATGTGGCATTCCCGGCAGAAGGAATGCAACATGCGACAGCTGGAATAGCAGATTTGGGAGTGGTTAGAGTTGGGGTGGGAGGGTGGTGCAGGATGCAAGAGGCAGAAGGTTAGATCCCAAAGCTCTGTTACTTAAGGAGAGTGATACATTAAGGTTTGTGTTCAAGAGAGATGACTGGAGAATGGATTGAAAGGGTGAATCTAGCCACTAGAGGGGCTTCCCAGGTGGAAAAGTGGTAAAAAAAATAAATCTGCCTGCCAATGCAGAGAGTTGTGGCTTCAATCCCTGGGCCAGGAAGATTCCTCTAGAGGAGGAAATGGTAACCCACTTCAGTAGCTGGAGGGCTACAGTCCATGGGGTCACGAAGAGTCAGACATGACTAAGCGATTGAGCGTGCACATGCGGCCATGAGGTTTACTTGTTCTGTATTAGGCAAGAGATGGTAAAGCCCTGAACTAAGGCAGAATTAGAAAAAGGCAAACTTGTATGAAGGGACACAGAGCTGATTGTCTTCTATGGTTAGATGAGGGGATCGAGGGAGATGGAGACGTCAGCATGACTGTTAGTTTCTAATTAGGGCAATTTAGGTGTCATTCACCAGGAAAGATACTGTGACCTGGCTTTCAGTGCCTCTCCTGTCTTCCATGTCTGCTTGTATCTGGATATTATTCACACAGGTAATATGTGCAAGAAAATTAACTATGTGAGACATGGAGGACAGCACAGTTCAATTCAGTCGCTCAGTCATGTCTGACTTTTTTGCGACCCCGTGAACTGTAGCACACCAGGCCTCTCTCTCCATCACCAACTCCCGGAGTCCACCCAAACCCCTGTCCATTGAGTCGGTGATGCCATCCAACCATCTCATCCTCTGTCGTCACCTTCTCCTTCTGCCCTCAATCTTTCCCAGCATCAGGGTCTTTTCCAATGAGTCAGCTTTTTGCATAAGGTGGCCAAAGTATTAGAGTTTCAACTTCAATATCAGTCCTTCCAGTGAACACCCAGGACTGATCTCCTTTAGGATGGACTGGTTGGACTGATTACCTTGCAGTCCAAGGGACTCGCAGGAGTCTTCTCCAACACTCCAGTTCAAAAGCATCAATTCTTTGGTGCTCAACTTTCTTCATAGTCCAACTCTAACATCCATACATAACCACTGGAAAAACCATAGCCTTAACTAGATGGACCTTTGTTGACAAAGTGATGTCTCTGCTTTTTAATATGCCGTCTAAGTCGGCCATACAGAGAAGGCAATGGCAACCCACTCCAGTACTCTTGCCTGGAAAATCTCATGGACAGAGGAGCCTGGTAGGCTGCAGTCCACGGGGTCGAGAAGAGTCAGACACAACTGAGCGACTTCACTTTCACTTTTCACTTTGATGCACTGGAGAAGGAAATGGCAACCCACTCCAGTGTTCTTGCCTGGAGAATCCCAGGGACGGCAGAGCCTAGTGGGCTGCCGTCTATGGGGTCGCACAGAGGCGGACACGATTGAAGTGAGTTAGCAGCAGCAGCAGGTTGGTCATAACTTTCCTTCCAAGGGGTAAGCGTCTTTTAATTTTATGACTGCAGTCACTATCTGCAGTGATTTTGGAGCCTGGAAAAATCAAGTCAGCCACTATTTCCACTGTTTCCCCATCTATTTGCCATGAAGTGATGGGACCGGATGCCATGATCTTAGTTTTCTGAATGTTGAGCTTTAAGCCAACTGTTCACTCTCCTCTTTCACTTCCATCAAGAGGCTCTTTAGTTTTTCTTCACTTTCTGCCATAAGGGTGGTGTCATCTGCATATCTGAAGTTACTGATATTTCTCCCAGCAATCTTGATTCCACCTTGTGTTTCATCCAGCCCAGTGTTTCTCATGATGTACTCTGCATAGAAGTTAAATAAGCAGGATGACAATATACGGCTTTGACGTACTCCTTTTCCTATTTGGAACCAGTCTGTTGTTCCATGTCCAGTTCTAACTGTTGCTCCCTGACCTGCATACAGGTTTCTCAAGAGGCAGGTCAGGTGGTCTGGTATTCCCATCTCTTGAAGAATTCTCCACAGTTTGTTGTGATCCACACAGTCAAAGGCTTTGGCATAGTCAATAAAGCAGAAATAGATGTTTTCCTGGAACTCTCTTGCTTTTTCGATGATCCAGCGGACAGTTAAGCCACAATTATAACTCATAAAATGTTAGAGTGAGAAGGAGTTTGAGAGATGAGCTCAATCTCTGTCACAAGGTTGTTTCTGTCATTAATTAGAGTAGGCTTTCGCATGTCAGCTCTTGGATGCTTGAACTGCACCCGTGAAACTCTCTCAGAACAATTTTGAATACGAATTTTCAAGAGGCATCCCCAAGAGGAAGGTTAGTACATCTGGTTTTACATTTTTTAATCCAATCTATTTTGCCATTACAATTTCAGTTCATTGTAAAGATTAAAGATATTGCTGGGGTTTGAAAGGTCTTCAGCTAACCTCACAGTGTGCTACAGGCAGCATAATATAAATATAGGGACAATGGAATGGTAATCTGAACTTTTAACCCAGTCCTGACTTTGTTAGGAATTACCTCTCTTTAGGCACTCCATTGACCTTTCAGTGCCTCTCTTTCGTATATCATGGGAATTTCAGTCTGGTGCCATGGTTCTTAATTTAGGTTACATGTTGGAGTCTTCTGGGATGCTTTAGAAAGTCCTACTGCCTAAATCCTACCTCTGCAGATTCTGGGGTGATGTTTCATTGTTCTGGGGTGATGTTTGAGGGTTTTTTTTTCTTTTCTTTATGTTGTTGTTTTTTTCACTCTCCTGATGATTCGGGTGTACAGCCAGGTCCCAAACTAGTTCCAGAAGATAACAAACAAAAACAAAAATTCTTAATAGTTGGCTGAATAAACTGAATTTATGTGGGTAAATTTAATCATCAAATCACCATTAGTTCAGTTCGGTGGCTTAGTTGAGTCTGACTCTTTGCAACCCTGTGGACTGCAGCATACCAGGCTTCCCTGTCCTTTACAAACTCCTGGAGTTTACTCAAACTATTGAGTCGGTGATGCCATTCAACCGTCTCATCCTCTGTCGTCCCCTTCTTCCACCTTCAGTCTTTCCCAGCATCAGGGTCCTTTCCAATGAGTCATTTCTTCGCATCAGATGGCCAAAGTATTGGGGTTTCAGCTTCAGCATCAGTCCTTCCAATGAATATTCAGGACTGATTTCCTTTGGGATGGACTGGTTGGATCTCCTTGCAGTCCAAAGGACTCTCAAGAGTCTTCTCCAACAGTTCAAATGCATCAATTCTTCAGTGCTCAGCTTTCTTTATAGTACAGTTCTCACATCCATGCATGACTACTGGAAAAACCGTAGTCTTAACTAGACAGACCTTTTGGCAGAGTTAGTTCTCTGTTTTTTACTATGCTGTCTAGGTTGGTCATAACTTTCCTTCCAAGGAGTGTCTTTTAATTTCATGTCTGCAGTCACCATCTGCATTGATTTTGGAGCCTCCAAAAATAAAATCTGATACTGTTTCTGCTGTTTCTCCATCTATTTGCTGTGACATGATGGGGAAAATGCCATGATCTTAGTTTTCTGAATGTTGAGTTTTAAGCCAACTTTTTCACTCTCCTCTTTCACTTTCATCAAGAGGCTCTTTAGTTCTTCTTCAATTTCTGCCATAAGGGTGATGTTGTCTGCATATCTGAGGTTATTGATATTTCTGCCAGCAATGTTGATTCCAGTTTGTACTTCCTCTAGCCCAGCGTTTCTCATGATATACTCTGCACATAAGTTAAATAAGTAGGGTGACAATATATAACCTTGACGTACTCCTTTTCCTATTTGGAACCAGTCTGTTGTTCCATGTCTAGTTCTGACTGTTGCTTCCTGACCTGCATAAGATTTCTCAAGAGCCAGGTCATGTGGTCTGGTATTCCCATCTCTTTCAGAATTTTGCAGTTTGTTGTGATCTATACAGTCAAAGGCTTTGGCATAGTTAACAAAGCAGAAATAGATTTTTTTCTGGAACTCTATTGCTTTTTCGATGATCCAACGGACATTGGCAATTTGATCTCTGGTCTTCTGGCTTTTCTAAATTCAGCTTGAGTATCTGGAAGTTCTTGGTTCACGAATTGTTGAAGCCTGGCTTGAAGAATTTTGAGCATTACTTTACTAGCATGTGAGATGAGTGCAATTGTGTGGTAGTTTGAATATTCTTTGGCATTGCCTTTCTTTGGGATTGGAATGTAAACTGACCTTTTCCAGTTCTGTGGCCACTGCTGAGGTTTCCAAATTTGTTGGCATATTGAGTGCAGCACTTTCACAGCATTATCTTTTAGGATTTGAAATAGCTCAAATGGAATTCCATCGCCTCCACTAGCTTGTTCATAGTGATGCTTCCTAAGGCCCTCTTGACTTGCATTCCAGGATGTCTGGCTCTAGCTGAGTGATCACCCCATTCTGGTTATCTGGGTCATAAAGATCTTTTTTGTATAGTTCTTCTGTGGATTCTTGCTACTTCTGCTTCTGTTAGGTTCATACCATTTCTGTCCTTTATTGTGCCCATCTTTGCATGAAATATTCCCTTGGTATCTCTAATTTTCTTGAAGAGATCTCTGGTCTTTCCCATTCTATTGTTTTCCTCTGTTTCTTTGTATTGATCACTGAGGAAGCCTTTCTTTCCTTGCTGTTCCTTGAAACTCTGCATTCAGATGGCTCTATTTTTCCTTTTTTCCTTTGCCTTTCACTTCTCTTGTTTTCTCAACTATTTGTAAGGCCTCCTCAGACAACCATTTTGCCTTTTTGCATTTCTTTTTCTTGGGGATGGCCTTGATCACTGCTTCCTGTACAATGTCCCAAACCTCTGTCCATAGTTCTTCAAATCTCTGTCCATAGTTCTTCAGGGACTCTAGCAGATCTATTTGAATCTATTTGTCACTTCCACTGTATAATCATAAGGATTTGATTTAGGTCATACTTGAATGGTCTAGTGGTTTTCCCTACTTTCTTCAATTTAAGTCTGAATTTGGCAGTAAGGAGTTCATGATCTGAGCCACAGTCAGCTCCCGGTCTTGTTTTTGCTGACAGCATAGAGTTTCTCCATCTTTGGCTGCAAAGAATATAATCAATCTGATTTTGGTGTTGACCATGTGGTGATGTCCATGTGTAGAGTATTTTCTTGAGTTGTTGGAAGAGGATGTTTGCTATGACCAATGCATTCTCTATTAGCCTTTGCCGCATATCATTTTGTACTCCAATGCCAAATTTGCCCATTACTCCAGGTATCTCTTGATTTCCTGCTTTTGCATTCCAATCCAAATCAACTGTAAGTAAATAAATAAGGAAACAACACTGATTATAAAACTGTTGCTGTATACAGAGTATTCTGCTAAACAGGGGGAGATATAAGATTTCTGGTGTTAATACATTTGAAGAAACAAAAAAAATGGAAGTGAAATTCCTTTGGAGAAGATTCTTTTCCCAAAAGAGGCATTGTCTGTATTTCTTCCAGAGTTGAAGAAAGCAGCAACGTATATTACCTCAGTTTTTAAAAATCCATGTATTTTTAACAGAGGAATCTTTCCAAAAGCAAGTTGGGATGAACTGACAGTTGTGATGTTGAGCAAGTTAAACTGGATCTTAAGATGAAAAGGGATGCAGCCAGACAAGGAGGAAGTGGTTTCAAGTGAAGAGAGTACTAGTCAAGAAATGATTACAGGCCAGTGAGTCAGGAGGATCGTGCAACCATCATAAAAGGGCTCTCAATACTTGGAATAGTGAGTTTGGACTTAATTATCTAGCCAGGAGGGGAAAGAAGAGAAGCATTTAATCAGAACTGTGCTTTAGAATGAATAAAATAAAATTCATTTTATTTTATTAAAATGAATAAAATAAGCAGGAAGAATCGGCGATGCTACAAAATCTGCAGCCATCAAGTGAGGTGGAAAGGAGCCGAAGTGAATTATGGTAGAGAAAACGGAAAGGAAGGGACCTACTGCAGACAATTAGATGATTGATTCCAGTGGAGGGGTGAAACGGAATGAGAAATCAATCCTGACTGACTCCAAATCTTCAGATATTGGTGACTTGGGAAATAGCATACTATGGATAGAAATAGGAACATTCTGTATGAAAACTGAACTATTACTATAGAGAAATGATCTCAATATTTTAAGATTGTTGTTGTTTAGTCTCTGAGTTGTGTCCAGTTGTTTTGCAACGCTATGGACAATAGCCTGCCAGGCTCCTCTGTCTTTGGGATTTCCCAGGCAAGAATACTGGAGTATTCTGGGTTGCCGTTTCTTTCTCTCAGGGAATCTTCCCAACCCAGAGATCAAACCCCCGTCTCCTGCACTGGCAAGTAGATTCTTACCATGGAGCTGCCAGGGAAGCCCTAAGTTTAAGATACTGTTCAAATATTCTTTTGGTAGTAAGAAAATAGGATGAAATTCAGAACAAAGGTTAGTGGTAGAGGTAATTGTGTGGAGGACGTTATCAAACCCTCCACACAAGGAAAAAGGGGGTGCTTTTTATCTTTGAAAAGAGGGGCTGCTTTTTCCAAAGATAAGGAGCAGAACTACAGATTGAACCTTAAGGAAATCCATATTTAGGAGGTTTTAAGAAGAGAGGTAACCAAAAAATAGTCATGAGTTAGAAGAACCTGCGATCGTACTGGCGCCTGGAGAAGAGACAGTTTCATAAGGATGGAGGCAATAATGAGTGGTATGCCTTGGAGATACCAGTCCCATCACTTCGTGGCAGATCGGGGGGAAAACTGGAAACAGTAACAGATTTTATTTTCTTGGGCTCCAAAATCACTGTGGACAGTAACTACAGCCATGAAATTAAAAAACGCTTGTTCCTTGGAAGGAAAGCTATGACCAACCTAGACAGCATATTAAAAAGCTGAGACATCACTTTGCCAACAAAAGCCAATATAGTCAAAGCTATGGTTTTTCCAGTAGTCATGTATGTGAGAGTAGAACCATAAGGAAGGCTGTGCGCCAAAGAATTGATGTGTTCAAACTATGGTGCTGGAGAAGACTCGAGAGTCCCTTGGACTGCAAGGAGATCCAACCAGTCAATCCTAAAGGAAATCAACCCTGAATATTCACTGGAAGGACTGATGCTGAAGCTCCAATACTTTGGCCACCTGATATGAAGAGCTGACTCATTGGAAAAGACCCTGATGCTGGGAAAGACTGAGGGCAGGAGGAGAAGGGGACGACAGAGGATAATATAGTTGGGTGACATCACTGACTCAACAATGGACATGAGTTTGAGCAAGCTCTGGGAGATAGTGAAGGACAGGGAAGCCTGGCGTGCTGCAGTCCATGGGGTCACAAAGAGCCGGACACGACTGAGCGACTGAACAACAGCATGCTTTTGAAGTCCAAGAGCATGAAAATAGGAAAAGTCCAGTGGATTTTGCCACTGAGGACTGTTAGGGACCTTTGCATTTCAGCATCTGCCTGAGTATTGCTGCCATCACAATAAGATAAAAGCCAAACCTTTTACCATAGCTCACACAGGGCTCCACAAGATCTGGTCTTAATCAGCCTTTCCTTGCTTCTCACCTGCATGAGCTTCTTGCTCCTCAGACACTGCATCTTATGCCTTCCTCTCCTGCCCTTGTTCTGCCTTCTGTCCACGGCCATCTTCACCTCATTCCTCCACCTTAAAGCTCTCAGTCCCTCTACAGCACACCACTCCGGTTTATTGTCCACAGAAAGACCACACTTGTGTGAAAAAGTTACACTACACCTCTTCATTATTCTTTACCCCTTTACCATGACTTTTTTTTCTTCAGAGCTGTATTGATTCTTATGGCTGCCATAAACTGGGTGACTTAAAAACAACAGAAATTTTTTTCTCTCATTTTTAGAGCCAGAAATCTGAAATCAATGTATTAGCAGTGTTTGTGCCCTCTGGGGACTCTGAGGGAGAATCTGTTCAGTGCCTCTGTTCCCCTTCTGGTGGTTCCTGGCACTCCTCGGTGTTCCTGGGTTGTTGCTACAGCAGTCCAGTCTGTGCTCCCAACTTCACGCAGTGTTTCTCCTGTGTGCCTCTCTCTGCCCAAGCACCCCGTTACAACAACACCAGTCTCTAGGAAAGGGCTCACCCTTATCTTGTATGAAAGTGAAGTGAAAGTGAAAGTCGCTCAGTCATGTCCGACTCTTTGCAACCCCATGGATTATACAGTCCATGAAATTCTCCAGGCCAGAAAACTGGACTGGGTAGCCTTTCCTTTCTCCAGGGGCTCTTCCCAATGCAGGGATTGAACCCAGATCTCCTGCATTCCGGGTGGATTCTTTACCAGCTGAGCCACAAGGGAAGCCCAAGAATACTGGAGTGGGTAGCCTGTCCTTCTCCAGCGGATCTTCCCAACCCATGAATAGAACCCCGGTCTCCGGCATTGCAGGCGGATTCTTTACCAACTGAGCTACCAGGGAAGCCCAATCTCATGAAAAGTGAAGTGCTCAGTCGTGTCTGACTCTTTGCGACCCTATGGACTGTAGCCTACACCAGGCTCCTCTGTCCATGGGATTCTCTAGGCAAGAATACTGGAGTGGGTTGCCATTTCCTTCTCCAGGGGATCTTCCAGACTCAGGGATCGAACCCAGGGCTCCAGCATTGCAGGCAGACGCTTTACTCTCTGAGCCACCAGGGAAGCCCTATAATCTCATATGACCTCGTGTTAGTTTGATTACATCTCCAAAGACTTTTATTTACAAACAAGGAAGGTCATATTCACAGATAAGGGGGTTGGGGGAGGACATAATTCAACCTACTACATACTTATGGTTGTTCATCCACCAAAATATAAGCCCCGAAGGCAGAGACTTGGTTTTGTTCAGTGCTCTCTGAATGCCTAGAATGCTCAATATTAATTGGATGAAATTGGCCCACATGAAGTAGAGGATGATTTGGATAATGAGAAAATGGGGAAAGCTGGTTAAAAAAAAAACTCTTCATTCAAGAAGCTTAGCAGGATGAAGAAGAAACCACAGAAATGGCTTAATCAACTTAAAGGATTTCAAGGGATTCAAACATTGAAGCTTAGGCCACAGTTGATGAGTCTGTTTTGCTAAGAGACTGTTACCAGAGCTCAGCCATTGCCTCTCAGTTCTGCAGGAGAAGAGAATGAATTCAGCAGCTTCTCCACATACAGGAGAACTGACTCATGATAACCAAACTAGAAAGAAATGGATTTCTAGGCCAGAATGCCGTGTAACTATTAAGGGTGTCTCAAGAGTTAGGATTGATTTTACTGCCAAGGGCAGTACATTCACTAACGATAATCAAGTTTATACACCCAAAGGTTTCTTAATAAATGTGAAACTTCAGAGTCAGCAGAATTTGATAGTTCTCAGGAGATACTCCATCAAGTAACGATAGCTGATAATACTCTTTTTAAGTGGGTTTTCTCAGAGTGAAGGTGTGAGCTCTTCTTGTTCAGTTACTCAGTCACGTCCAACTCTTTGCAATACCATGGACTGCAGCTTGCTAGGCTTCCCTATCCTTCACCATCTCCTGGAATTTGCTCAGACTCTTGTCCACTGAGTCGGTGATGCCATCCAACTATCTCATCCCTTCTCCTCCCGCCTTCATTGTTTCCCAGCATCAGGGTGTTTTCCAGTAAGTTGGCACTTCGCATCCAGTGGCCAAAGTATTGGAGCTTCAGCTTCAGGATCAATCTTTCCAGTGTTCAGCAGTTTTCATACTTGGGAGACCTGCTTTCTATAGGTTCAGCTTATGTTTTAGTGACTCAGCAGTTGAAACAAGGCCATTTGTATGTTTTCCCTCTCTTAGTGTGGACAAGTAGAATGAGCTTGGTTATTAAAATAAGTATCTTTTCTATATGAATTGTATTTCATGGTAACTAAGTAGTAGATGAGGGGAATTGATTACTGGTGGGATTCAAGTTAAGAAAGAAATGATAAAATTTGTTTATCACCATGTTATAATCTGTAGTGAACTTGTGAATCTAGCATATGATCATCAGTACCTGGACTTTTTAAAATCATTAAGTGAAAACTGATTTCACATTACAGTTGACTCCAAACAACACAAATGTGAATTACATGGGTCCACTTATCTTTGGACTTTTTTTTTTCAACTTTTTACTGGACAAAAACAGACTGACAGGATGTGACCCCAGTGACCAGAGAACATCACTGAAAGAGACTTCATATGCATCATATGATGCAATAGGAAAAACAGCATCTCTTTTGAGTATTTTTGTGAAAAATCAAACCCAAATTTGAGTAAACCTCTAGTCCATCTGTGTATAGACAATACAGGGAGTAGAAGAATGTGTTAAACCACATCTCGTGTATGCAATCACTGAAATCCACAGTATGGGAAATTGTCCACCCCTCCTACTCTCAAAGTGTGGTCTACAAATCAGGAACATTGCTATCTTCAGAAAGCTATCTTCAGAGGCCTGCTATCTCAGGCCTCTTCCTTGGCCAGCTGGTTCAGGTCCTGCCTTTTTAACAAGATTTCTGAGTAATCTGCAATGCCTTAGGTTGGAGTTGGAGAAGCATTGTAGAGGATAGGGACCTGGTTTCTTCAATACATAGGTGGTTAGGGAGAAGAGGAAGGCAACTTTTACAGTGGTATGGAGGACCTGTCCTTGCTTTCTTGGACTTAGAGTTGAATGATACTTGGGATCACCATCGGGGGAAAGATTTAAAGAATGTGCATTACAATCTTCACTGCAGTCCAGTGAATTGTAGTGAGAGGGCCCTAGTGTAGGAATCCTGTTTTCGTACTCCAGTTGACTGAACAACACAAGTTTGACTTACATGGGTCTTTTTAATATGTGGATTTTTTTTTTCAGTGGAAACTATAACACTACACAAACTGAGGTTAGTTGAATTTGAGAATAGAGAACCATGGATTCAGAGGGTTGACTGTAAAATTATACACGAATTTTTAACTGCATGGGGTGCTCAGTGCCCCTAACCCCATGTTTTTCAAGCATCAACTATATAGAGTAATCATGTTTCAGATGACTCAGAAATTCATTATAGGACTTCAGAATGATATTGTTCTCTAATAATGATAACTTTATCCCTAAAGTTACAGAGTACAGGTTTATCTTTAACAGTTTTCTCTGCTTGGACAGACCTGTTCAAAGTCTTATGAGTCCACTCCCATTTCTAAAAGGAAGACTTTGGACTCGATCTCAAGGATTCTTTCTGGCACTCAGATTTTGGGATAAACAAATCATATAAACCTTTTAAGTATGTGTGACTGCTGATAGTCTTCAAATTGATTTGGAAAGCAAGGTGTTGCCTGTTCATCATTACAGCCCCTGCTGATGCACATCTTTAACGCATATCTGAGATCCCACTGCAGAACCACAGCGGGGTGGAGAGAACTGCACCAGCTGACCGCACAGTGGTTGGGGGAGCATCGCAAAGGAGCCCCAGGGTCAGCCCTCCACCCACGGTCTGGGTGAGGTCGTTGAGACTGTCATCACCATACCTTGCAAGCATGACTAAGTAGGACATGTTGAGGAATCAGTTTATTCTGCATTTGTTTCTTTACAAGTTTTGCTTTCCAGAAGTGCTCTAAATGAGCCATGCTACTGAAGGGGTGGAGTATATTTTGCTTTTAAATGTTGGTTTCATTTTTCTTGCATTCCCGTGAAACCTAAATATTAATAGTGTCTTAATTTGTCTGCTTTTTCTGGTATAACTAGTTCCAATGGCTGGGAATAAAGGAAGAGGACGTGCTGCTTATACCTTTAACATTGAAGCAGTTGGATTTAGCAGAGGTGAAAAGTTACCTGATGTCGTATTGAAACCACCCCCACTATTTCCTGTAAGTACATTAACAGCGAAATTCTCACAGAATGTTTTTGATGTTTCAGGGAGAATCTAAATACTGTATAAGACTTGAATATATGATATCCTAAACTATAAGAAAATAAAAGAGATGGTCACTTACCTTTAATTTAAATATTTCCACTGTTCTTTTCTGAAACATTTCTAATTTTCAGACTGCTTTCTTAAAATGCAAAAAACTACATATATATATTTTCCATAAATAAATTCAATATTTTGTGACCAAGAATTTTCAATTCTTGTGTCTTATAATGCCTTTATTGATATATTTCAATATTAAAATAATATTTTTAAAAATAAAGTTAGATTTTATAGTGGTCCTCACTTCCCATTTTGCCAGACCTTCACTTAATGACTTTATTCTCATCTTTTATCTATGGAATTTAATTTTGCTCCGTAGTATACCACTTGGCCTTTTTTCCCCACTCAATTTTTTGTTTCTTATTTCCTTATTAAAGTAAATTTTAATTTTGTTACTGTTTTTCAAAATATAAACATTTCTACTACATTTAGTGTTGCTTTTAAATTTAATTATGCTGCAAACTTAATTGGTGTAATTTTTAATCAAATGCTTGACTTTATATTTAGTTTAAAACTTAAGCTTACATTTCCAGATGCAAATGTGCTGTGGTACAAAATATGAAAAAGTCATAAATAACCAGATACTCCTTCCAGGAATCTTTTCCCTCTTTCAAAAGGATACATCCTTTGTTGAAAGATTTATATAAGTAGAGGATGCTGAACAGATGTTCTTGGGATCAGGATGTCTCACATGGGGAGTGTCTACTTTTTTACTCTTGATATTTTGCCTTTCTGTTATTCAGTGCAGCCTAAAAACAAAGGTAAATATCTTAAGTGTAGACATAATGTCACTTTATATTGATTTCCTTTTAAAACAAGCTTTTCTTCATGTGTGAGATTACTTCTAAAGCTTGGGAATATTAGTACACACTGTTGTTTTCTGCATGGAATAAAATTTATTACTGGCTGAAAGGCTCTGTCTGACCTGGCTTTCTGATGTCTCTCTGACCCTTTTCCCACCACTGTCCTCGTTCCTTAGCCGTGGTGGTGTCCTTTTTCCCTCAGGCATTTTCCTCTGTTAGTTTCCCTCGCTGGAGCCATCAGTCTCCCCATTTCTTTGCCTGCATGGCTTCATACTCCTATCCAGGTCTCTGCTCGAATATGACTCTCCCGAGAAGTCATGCGTGCCGACTGAATAGACCAGCCATTTGCAGTCGCCATGGACTGTCAGTTACTCTTTCCTCTTCCTGGCTTCAGTCCTTCCACCACTTATCACTATATGAAATTGTGTACTACCTCATTTGTTTACTTATTTTTCTCTCCTAGAATGTAAATTCCACACAGGCAGAAGGTTGGACTAGTTCATCATGTTGTCTCCTGTTGTATTATAAGTATATATGCATGCATAATACATACGTGTATATACTTGTCATTCTTAACAATTGAAGACAGAGGTTCAGATTTCTGCTTTGCCACTTTTGTGTTATATAGACGTACAGATTATTCACTTCTCAGCTTCCTCACTATAAAAGGGGAATTATTGACACTTTAGATGAATTCATGGATTCTGAATATCGAGAACACCCAGGTTGTGGTAACCACTTGTTAAATAGTGGCTGCTACTCCTTTTTTGTTGTTTTTTATGCTTCTGCTCCTACTAATACCATCATGGCTAATAGGAAACCACCGTAATAGGAGACTAAAGCAGCTGCTTTGATCTGAGTGCTTTGATTTTTAAAATACAGACTGTTGGTGTGGTCAGTAGAAAAATCAGACAGGTAGGAAAATTAAGTATCTTTTCTACTTATACAAGTAAGAGCAAAATAGGAGATGGGTGAAAAGGTTTAATAGATAATAAAAGCTCAAAATATTTTAAGTTGATGGTAAAACTTAATGCCTATAAATGTGTTTTTTCAATAAAACTGACATTTTTTCAGAACATAGACAAAAGGGATATTAAAATATTTCATTTGTTTTTTAAAAATTGCCTCTTAATGTAAACAGGATATAGACTATAAACCAGTGCCACTAAAAACAGGAGAGAGTGAAGATTATGTGCTTGCCTTGAAACAAGAGTTAAGAGAAACTGTGAAAAGAATGCCTTATTTTGTAGAAACACCTGAAGAAAAACAAGGTGCGTATTGGACTCTGATTATGTGATTCACTGTCTACAGATACAATAGCATTTCACCATAAGATATATGATCTTTAATGCTGATTGATTTGATTTAGTCAGAAATTATCAACTACCTTGAAAAAACATATTTTAGTTGATCTAACAAAATATATTTTTAACTTTTTGATATTTTATTTTGAAGATTACCTTTCAAAATAAAAGTGTTATATGTTCAGTGACATGTATAAAAGCAGAAATATTAAGAAAGTGAAAATCACCCTGGGACTTCCCTGGTGGTCCAGTGGTTAAGGCTCAGCGCTTTCAATGCAGGAGGTGTGGGTTTGACGACACCTTGGTCAGGGGACTAGGATCCCACATGCTGTGCAGTGTGGAAAAAAAAAAGAAATCACCTTCATTCCTATGTCTAGAGAACTACTGCTGATATTGTATATTCCAAATTTTTCTTCTATGTGTATATCCTCTATAAAATTGGATTCATGTTACTTTCTATCTTCCATTTTTCTCAATAGTATATTATTAGCATTGTCACATATTCCTTTTTTTTTAAATTAATCTTTATTGGAGTACAGTTGGTGTACAGTGTTGTGTTAGGTTCTGCTGTACAGCAAAGTGAATCAGTTATACGTTTACATATATCCACTCGTTCAGATTCTGGCCCCGTATAGGTCATTACAGAGTGCTGAGTAAAGTTCCCTTTGCTATGCAGTAGGTTCTTATTTACCTATTTTATTCACATAGTCTTAGAAAATATGATTTTGATGACTATGTGGTATTCTGTTGTATGTCTATAACATTATTCATTGTAACTAGTTCCTTGCTGTTAGATTTAAGATTGTTTTTAGTTTTGCTGCTCTTATTTATGTATAATGCTGTGATTATTATCCTTATACATAAATCTTTAAGCAGGTCTCTGATTATTTAATATTTTGGTTAAAATTTTTGAAAGCCTTGACTATATTTTGGCTCACCATTTATATCAGATATAAAATGTGCAAGATGTATTCATTCATTATGCCAAGGACAGAGAGGAGATACTGTAGTTGGAGAAGGCTTGACAATCTCTGACTGAAAGTGAGAGGTGGTTTTAGAGGAAGGGAACACATTCCTGAGTAGTTATTGAGCAGAGGAGAACTATATTGATTTTCAGTTTCTGCCCTTGAATGTTGAAATTAGAGAGATCGATACCATCCTTGAGTTCTCCAAACAGCATCATTCAAACATGAGAAATTCCTATAGTGTCATCTCATTCCATTAGCATTAAAAATGCATACCCTTTCTCTAAAAGACTTAGAATTGGATAAGAATCAAAAAGGAAGTCTTATATAGTGATACTACATGTGCCTGTAATTGTAAGAAGCATTTTAGACAGGTTTATTTAATTTTTCAAAACAAAGCTGCTTGAAGTTGTGTAGTAAATGATTAGATATTTACCTTAAAAGTTCTGGAGGGGAAGCATATGTAAACTCATGGTGGTTTCATGTCATTGTATGACAAAACCAACACAATAAAGTAAAGGAAAAAAAAGTACTGAATTTTTTTACTCTCATGATTATGTCACATGTTTTTATCTGTTTGAGTTTAAAAATGAAATAAAATCTAATTTTAAAGATTTAAATAAGTAAGATTAAATGAACTAATAAATATCCATTTTTACTGAAAAAAATAACAGTGTAGGGTATACTTTAGCCTTTGTAAAATTAGTCTCTAGGCTGTGGGGCCTACATACTTACCTACTTGTAACTGTTATTAAAGTACATATCTAATTTAAAAGTACATTATACTATGAAGACATTTATTTGAGTCATTTAGACCAGGAGCATAATTTTGTTCCTGATTTCTGGAAGCAGCTGTCTTATACCTGGGTCAAAAGGCTCTGTATCTTTTATAATTGTTTAATAAAGTGTTTAAAAATATAGGGAATCATTTGCTACTGTTTCAGAAGAAAACTCTTGCATAGAATTTTCCAAATTGATACAAGTATATTCTCTTTGAATATACTCATGAATATACTCATGTTTACCTCTCTTTCCTGATGTAATGTTTTATTAAAAAAAAACAAACAAACTGTGGTTGATATAGTATATACATATATGGTCTTCCCTGGTGGCTCAGCGGTAAAGAATCTTCCTGCCAATGCAGAAGACCTGGGTTCCATCCCTGGGTTGGGAAAATCTCCTGGAGAAGGAAATGGCAGCCTTTCCAGTATATTTGCCTGGCGAATGCCATGGACAGAGGAGCCTGGTGGACTAGAGTCCATGGCTTGCAAAAGAGTTGGATGTGACTTAGTGACTAAACAACAACGATATATACATATATATGTGATACAGATTTGTATAATGTATACTGTAGATACACATTATATGTGTGTATATACACACACAAATAGTGTGTATGTATACGCACCATGAGTGGGAAAGAACTGACCAGACAGAACAGAAGCACACAACTGCCACAGGAAGCCATAGTCTAGGGAGGGTTCCATCACCGTATCTTCACTGCCCTGTCCCCATCACTGACTTCCTGTGCGCTCTAGGACAGAGAGACTTATGGACTAACAGTGTAAAGAACTAAATCTCTAGAGACTGGGACAGATAGGGTAGGAAATCTCTTGCTGATATTCAAGTGCCTGGTGGCTCAGGGCATTGAGATTTTTCACAAAGAACCAAGGGCACAGAATAAACATATTTCATGTTGTTATGTCTTCCAGGTTTGCTTATAGTGTTCTAAGGTAGAATTATAGAAGTGACTGGTATTTTCTCTACAGTGAAATGTATTATTTTTATAGTAAAGAGAAAAAAAGCAATGCATATTATTTTAATGAGTTTTAGCTCCAAAGGTACATAGAGAACATCTGGTCCAGGGGTTCCCAGCACAGGTCCCTGAACCACTGGGGTCCCCCGAGCTAGAAACAGGAGTGACAGTGGTGATGGTTCTGTAAGCCATTTTCAGAACTTCAGAAACTTAGTGGAAATCATGCCTCTACCTACATTATGACCACGAGGTCTCTTATTGAATGCATGGAGTTTGTTTGGTTTAACTATACGGCCATGGTCCATGAGACCTTATTGTAATTTTTTAGTATCTTTTTTGGAGCACTTCTTACTATATGTAACGATTGATATTCATAGCTTATCTTTTCTTAGAGATCTTCCAAGGAACAAAGAGAACTTACTTTAAAACAGAAGAAAAGTTATTTTGTCTTAGCATTACCTGTATTGGCCCATTGGCCCCTTTCCTAAATCTAAAGTACATTTTGGAATTTCATTGATCTTACTTTTCTTGCATCTTGAAACATTTTTCTGTTTCATCATCATAGATATTATTTCATCATTTTTCATCAATTAGCCTCCACTATGCTAGAAAAGACTAAAATATAAAAAATGGAAGAATGATGAAATTGCATAGAAGCATCATGCAATACCAAAATAAATCTGTTACATCATCCTTTAATTTTCTTATTGTGTTGGCCAAAGTATAACATTAATTTTTAAGATGATATAGAATAATTCTGGAGAGACTCCTGTCTGTATAGTTGTTTTGGTTTTGTTTAGCTTTCATAGAATACGATTTAGAATTCAGAAATTTTCATTTTCTACTCATAACTGCAGAGAAGAAAATTGGCAGAGGAAGATATTTCAGTTACTAGACAAATCAGAAGAGGAATGCAAAGAGACAGAAAGGAGCCCCTTAAATGCTAACAATGCTGGTGGAATTGATGGTATAAGCAAAGTCTCACACTGAGTCTTCAGATGACAGTATCCTAGATGAATTTTCTCAAACTTATGATTCAATCAGTAAACATAAAACAGTGTCTTTCTAAGAATGAAAAGGAAATATGGTGTTCTCATACAGTTAATCTTTGAAATGGACCTCATCACATAATATTTTGTGGTAGGAACATGGAAAATTCCATCTGCTAAAATGACCTGTGACCCTGTTTTTTTCTTTTATGTTGATTTTTATGGACCAAATATTTCTAACTAGACAGCTGAAAGCAAAGGCAAAGATGACTGAAAGGAAATAGATTATGTAGAAGTGAAACAATTCACTGGATTGATCATACTAGTTGGTAATGATATATTTAATAATGAAAATGAAAATGGCTGGGCCATCCTCTCTTCAACCGAAGTGTGAGCCATAAAAGTTTTTTAAAGCATTACTTTTTGATGGTGCAAGTACAAGAAGAATTGGACATAATGATAAGCTGCTGCTGCTGCTAAACCTCTTCAGTCGTGTCCAACTCTTTGCAACCTCACAAACTATAGCTTGCCAGGCTCCCCCGTCCCTGGGATTCTCCAGGCAAGAACACTGGAGTGGGTTGCCATTTCCTTCTCCAATGCATGAAAGTAAAAAGTGAAAGTGAAGTCACCCAGTCGTGTCCGACTCTTCGCGACCCCATGGACTGCAGCCTACCAGGCTCCTCCATCCATGGGATTCTCCAGGCAAGAGTACTGGAGCGGGTTGCCATTGCCTTCTCCGAATGATAAGCTAGATCCTGTTAATAGAAATGTATTCATAATCTAGAATCACTTGGGTGGTATAGGTGTAAGAAAAGCCAGAAGTAATATGTTAGAATTTATTAAAGATGTATTTGAAATCTGGAATCAGGATATATGAAATACTTATATTTAAGGTTTGCATGTGACAAACTCAGAATGCACAATTGGTGCACACTTAGCTGTAGTCAAAGGAAGTTGCCCATTTGGGGTAAATATACCTTCAGAACCAAGAAAATAGTGGAATATAAGTTTCAGTTTACTTAATTCTTATTAAAATTCCCAGTAATTACTTTTCTTTCTTTTTAAATAACAGCTTTATTGAAATAGTGAAGGAAAGTGTTAATCACTCAGTCGTGTCTGACTCTTTGTGACCCCATGGACTGTAGCCCGTAACCCGCCAGGCTCTGCTGTCCATGGGATTCTCCAAGCAAGAATATCCTGGAGTGGGTTGTCATTCCCTTCTCCAGGAGATCTTCCCGACCCAGGGACTGAACCTGGGTTTCTCACATTGCAGGCAGAGTCTTTACCATCTGTGCCACCAGGGAAGCCTTATTGAGATAAAAATCCAGGTATATAAAATTTACTTTTTACAGTATACAGTTCAGTCCCTTTGAGTGTACTCACAAAATTGTGCCACCAACAGTACCATCTAATTTATAGAGTTGGTTCATCATCCTGAAAAGAGACTCCCATACCCTTTAGTATCAATCCCTGTTGTCCCCTCCCTGCCTCAGCCCATGGCCCCCTGTAGTCTGCTTTGTCTATTTTAGACATTTTGTATAAATGGAATCCTAATGTGTATTCTTTTGTGACTGTTTTCTTTCACTTAGCGTAATGGTCTCAGGGTTCATACATAGTAAAGCGTGGATCAGTGTTTCGTTCCTTTTTATGGTTGAATAATATTCCATCATATGTATATACCATTTGGGTCACTTCTGCAGTGGGGTTTTCATGAATAATGCTACTATAAACATTCATGTATGTGTTTTGGGGTAGATATGTCACTTTTGTTGTATATCGAGGGTCAGATGGTAAGTTTTTATTTTACATTTTGAGGAACTACCAACTACTTTCCAAAGTGGTTGCACCATTTTGTATTACCAACAATGTATGAGGGTTCCAGTTTCTCCACAGCCTTGTTCAGTTCAGTTCAGTCACTCAGCTGTGTCTGACTCTTCGTGACCCCATGGACTGCAGCAGGCCTCCCTGTCCATCACCAACTCCTGGACTTTATGCAAATGCATGTCCATTGAGCCGGTAATGCCATCCAACCACCTCATCCTCTGTCTCCTCCTGCCCTTAGATTTTCACAGCATCAGGGTCTTTTCCAGTGAGTTGGCCCTTTACATCAGGTGGCCAAAGTATTGGAGCTTCAGCTTCAGCATCAGTCCTTCCAGTGAATATTCAGCATTGATTTCCTTTAGGATTGACTGGTTTGATCTCCAACCTTGCCTCCTCCTATCCTTTTTCCCACTGTCTTCCCCAGTGGGTTGTGTAAAGTGTCTCCCTGAGAAGACTAACTGAATGTGTATAATAAGTCTTTGCTTACTTTATTAGAGGTAAGCAAACAGCCCTCCATCCTCACTTAGTTACTTAATACCTCCCAGTTATACAAGGTTTAAAGACTGGAAGCTAGAGGCCAGTGTCACAAGAAGAAAAGAGAAGATACATAGCCCCCCGCCCCCCAGCTTTTTGTGTAAGTGGCTTCCTGACTTGCCTTTGGGCTTTTGTGAAAATTCTCAGAGATGAATCAGATTATCTGATACTGAGAACTTTAATTAGGGTTTCGGTCTCTGCTCACCCCCAGCCATTTACTCTCGGGTGCTTCTTGCCACTTCCCTAGACATGTGTTACTCTGTTCAGTAGGTGTCCAGAAACACATTGTGTACAAATGTAGGAAACTCCCTGTATTGGAGATAAAAGATGTTACCTGGTGTTTTCAATTATTTTAAAATTCTTTTCTTTTTTTCCTAGATATTGAAAGATACAGTAAAAGATACATGAAGGTGTACAAAGAAGAGTGGATACCAGGTAACCGTAAAACTGAAAATGTTGAAATAACCTTCAAAGGTTGTCTCCCTACAGTGTCTTTTTAGGACTAATTTTCCATTTTCACTATAGGAAAATAGAGCCTGGCTCTCTTCCTGTAATTAATTAGCAACATATATCTTTTGAAAACTAAGATGAAAAGATTTTTATATTGTAACAAGGAACAGTTGAAGTGATATTGTAGAAGCTCTTAGGATGCTTTTTTTTTTTTAATAAAATAGGGCTGGTCAAACTCACTGGATTTTCCATTTTCATTTGATACACTCACAATTTTAATCTTTAATACTAATAATACTTACTTCTGTGTTCCTGAGTGATTTTATAGCTTTTTGAGGAGGAAACAAGTCTAGTTTTAAGAATGTTTTCAGCCAAGCGTGTGTATCTTCCTTTCTTTCCAGCAGGCATAGACTCTTTTTGGTTGTTAATGTGCCTTTTCAATAGAACCATAGCTAAGAGAGCTTTTTTTTTTTCCCCAACATTCACAGAATTGCCTTGGGCAGAGGCAAGGTGTACAGGGCTGCAGAGATCTCATCTACTTCATTTTGTAGAAAATTAACAGTTGCTATAGAAACACAGTGACCTGTCAAGGCAACTTGGAATATTCTAGTAAAACCCAGGTTTCCTCATTTCAGTACACTTCCCTTTGACATCTCTGTCCTCGGTGTGATATGGAAACTTCCTGCATGCAGAAGCTTGAGGTGCATTTGCAGCACTGGTTGCCTTCCTGAGCTGCAGCGTCCCTTTTCAGCGCCAATTGTCGGTGGTGTCTACTTATATCTCTCTGGAAACGATCCTCTTAGGTCTCTCATTTCTTCTGCATGAATATTTGTCTCTAAATGAGTCTCTTCAAGTACTTTGTCATGATCACCTATGGATCATTTATGAAAACAAACATATTAGGTTGGTGCAAAAGTAATTGTGGTTTTTGTATTGTTGAACTTTGTTGTTTGATATTGGAATACATTCTTTAAAAAAGGTAGTTATCTTATACTTCATTTTAATGCTCATTTCTTGCTTTATGTGTCTTTCTTTTTGGCTAAAGACAAATTACTTGCTGTTTATGTTTGTTTTAGACTAGGGAAATGCTGTTAGACAAAAAGCAAATTCAAGTGATTTTTTATTTGAGTTCAAAATGGGTCGTAAAGCAAGGGAGACAACTCTCAACATCAACACCACCTTTGATGGGTGGAGCTGCTAATGAACATACAGGGCAGTGATGGTTCAAAAAGTTTTGCAAAGGAGATGAGAGCCTTGAAGATGAGGAGTGTAGTGACCGGCTGAGAGCCATCATCAAAGCTGATCACCTTACATCTGCACAAGAAGTTGCCAAAGAACTCGACATCAACCTTTCTGTGGTCGTTCAGCATTTGAAGCAAACTGGAAAGGTGAAAGGCTTGATAAGTGGGTGCCTCATGAGCTGACCGAAAATCAAAAAAACCGTCATTTTGATGTGTCGTCTTAGTCTATGCAACAGTGAATCATTTCTCGATCGGATAGTGACGTGCAACGAAGTGTGGATTTTATATGTCAACTAGCAATGACCAGTGCAATGGTTAGACCGAGAAGAAGCTCTAGAGTACTTCCCAAAACCAAATTTGCACCAAAAAAAGGTCGTGGTCACTGTTTGGTGGTCTGATGCCCACTGTCAGATCCACTCCAGCTCTCTGAATCCCGGCAAAACAATGAGATCTGAGAAGTATGCTCAGCAGAGCCATGAGATGCACCGAAAACTGCAGTGCCTGCAGCCAGCACTGGTCAACAGAAAGGGCCCAGTTCTTCTGCACAGCAGCGCCCATCCGCACGTCACGCAGCCAGTGCTTCAAAAGTGAATGAATGGGACTACAAAATTTTACATTATCTCCATGTGCACCTGACTGCTCACTAACTGACTACCACATCCTCAAGCGTCATGACAAGTTTTTGCAGGGAAAATGGTTGCACAAGCAGCTGGAGGCAGAAAATGATTTCTGAGAGTTGCTCAAATTCTAAAGCAAGGATTTTTACGCTATAGGAATAAACAAACTCATTGGCAAAAATGTGTTGATTGTAATGGTTCCTATTTTGATTAATAAAGATGTTTTTAAGCCTAGTTATAATGATTTAAAATTCACAGTCTGAACCTGCAATTACTTTTATACCAACCTAACATTTAAAGCAAAATTTATTAATTCAGGAAAAATAGCTTGAGATATGAGTATTTTCTACAAACAGTACTGAGTTTTTTATTAGTAGGCAGCATTTTTTAAATCTATTTTCATGTTGCTTCAGTTTTCTGATTGTCTCTAAGCTTCAAAAAGAAAAACAAGTGACAAATTAAAGGAATTATTTAGCTAATGCAGGCAAAATGATTAATTGGAAGGAATTTACTTTTCCATAGCTATTTGTATTTTTAATTTTAATGTGTTCCTATAATTATTGTTTAGTTTTGCATATATTAGGATTATGGTCATATTTTAACTTTGAAAAAATTTGTTTCATTATGTAAGAAATACATATCAGCTACAGAACATGTACAAAATACAGAGTAATTGAATACTAAATAACATTTAAGGAAAACAACTATAATCCCAACACAAGGAATTCTTGTAATATTTTGTTCCCAACCTAGAGTTTTCTCTGCACAAATATATATCTATTGAAGCATTTACATGTTAGATTCATTTTGTAAATGGAATTATATATATATATTGTTTTAGAAACTTTTTTAACTTACAGCATATCATGAATAACTTGTCATGCCCATAAATATTTTTCTACATTTTTTCATTATGAAAATTCCTGTACTTGAAATTAATTATATAAATATTATATAACTTAAAAGAATATTATAGAAATTTTATAACTATTTCAAAGGTATTTTAATGATTTTTTTTCTTTGTAGGAGAGAATACTATTATAGTTTAATCCCCAACTAAATCTATACAGATATTAAATTTTATTTCCATTGCATGAACCTCCGTCATGTTCTTTAAATAGTTATACCTAGTGCCAGTAATTCCTAGAGGAAGCAGCCATTTTTATTTCTCCTTTTGTATACACAGATTGGAGAAGACTCCCTAGAGAGTTGATGCCAAGGAAAAAATGCAAAAAAGGTACATTAACTAATGTAATAATAATCCAGATAGGAAAAGGTTATTGCTTAACTTCTGTCTATATGAAATTGTCAATATAAAGTTAACTTAATGTTCTGAATGCTTTTTCTGAAAGTATTTTTTATATTTTGATTATTTTATTAGTGTGTTTTGCTGTTGATTTTTTGTTTTGTTTGTTTTTCCCTTAATTAGGAATTTTGATATGCTAGGAAAGGCTTTTCAATTATGTAGACATTCTCATTTGTATATTTGAAATTTTTTAAATGATTATAGTGACTATAAGTTTTTAACTACATTTGGATCAGGTAGGATAGAACTTTATGGTGTACATAAAATGCCGAAGTGAAAGTTGCTGTTGTGTTGTTCTTTCATATTTCCACCAAATAAAAAGCTATCGAGCATCTACTATTGCCAGACACTATGCTAAGAGGGGTAAGCCAGTGAGCAAAAGAGGAGTGATCCTTGCCCTCACAGAGCTTACAGTCAGATGGAGTAAGGCATTCAGCATAGCACACTGTCTTCACTGGGAGGTCAGGGAAGGGTTTGTTGAGGAGACGCAGTTGAACTCCAGACTGAATGACGAGTCCGAGCTTGCTGTGATGAGGTCATGGGAGAGACGCTGGAGAAATCGGGTTTGTTAATGTGTTTTTCTTGTTGAGTTTTAAGAGTTCTTTGTGTATTTTGGATACTAATCTGTAGGGAAAACATTCCTGCTGTTTGTTCTCCTTTCCTCTCATACCGCTTCCACATTCAGCACTTCCGACACTAGATACATGGAGTAATTCTTTCCTGAATATCAAACAATTCTCTGCAACACCAACTGCGTGTCTTCTCATTTAATTCAGTTCTGACACTAATTGGAGTTAGCACTGATCCCACTAAGGGCTCAGTCCCAGGAGACGACTCCTCACTACAGATGTCAATCACAACTGTAGTATGTCCCCAGGTTTCCCACAAGTTCTATCTACGTTGGCTGCCAATTGGAGGTTCCCATGGCCCTCCCTGGTGGGATTTGATTTACCTGAACAGCTCATGGAACATGGTGATATATTTACTTATATTTACCAGTTTACTATAATAAAGATTATGATAAAGACCCAGATGAACAGTCACGTGAAAAGAGGCATAAGGTCAAGTCTGGAAGGTCACCCATGCATGTCTGTGGAATTGGGATGTGTCACCTTCCAGTTCACGAATATGTTCACCAATCCAGAAACTCCTGGAACCTCATACTTTGGGGATTTTAATGGAGGCTTCATCACATAGGCCTGATCAGGCATTAACTCATTCTCCAGCCCCTTTCCCCTTTTCCAAAGATTCTGATCATGGCTTGATGTATCTGGTAGCCAGCCGCATCCTGAAGCCACCCAGCATCCCACTGAGTCACCTCCTTAGAACGAAAGAGAAGCCTGTGCTCAGTTGCTTCAGTCATGTCCAACTCTTTGCGACTCCATGCGTGGCTCCTCTGTCCATGGGATTTTCCCTGCAAGATTACTGGAATGGGTTGCCATGCCCTTCTCCAGGGGATCTTCCCAACCCAGGAATCAAACCCATGTCTCCTGCATTGGCAGGTGGATTCTTTTACCTGCTGAGCCATCAAGGAAACTCTAAAAGACACTCCTATTGTCCAGTAAATTCCGAGGGATTTAGATTCTTGTTAGAACAACAACAACAAATTACTTTTATCACTTAGGAAGTTTTAAAGGTTTTAGCAATTCTATGCCAGGAACCAGATGCTGAGATCAATGTATATTTGCTATTTCACACAGTCCTTTTTCAAATATGTCTTTCACAAACATTTTCTCCCATTCCATAGCTTGTCTTCTTATTCTCTTGACACTGTCTTTTACACAGAAGTTTTGAGTCTTAATGTAGTCCAGGTTATCTGTTCCTTTTTTCCTGGATTATGCTGTTGGTTGTGCATCTTAGAAATCATCACCAAGCTCAAGGTCACCTAAATTTTCTCTTATGTTGTCTTTTAAGAGGTTTCATAATTTTATGTTTTACATTTAGGACTGTGATCCACTGTGAGTTAATTTTTGTGAAGGGTGTAAAGTCTGTGTAAATTTATTTTTTTGCGCATAGAAGTCCAGTTGCATTTTTCTGTATTTATGTGGGTCTCTTTCTGGGCTCTCTATTCTGTTTCATTGATTGATGTATTTATTTCACCTGTACCCCAGTCTTGATTACAATACTTTATAGTATGTTTTTAAAATCAGGAAGGACCATCCTCTCATTTTGCTATTTTTCTTCAGTATTGTGTTGGCTGTTCCCAGCCTTTTGCCTTCCATATATATAGTAGAGTCAGTTTGCTGATATCTGTAGAATAACTTGGTAGGATTTTGATTGAGGTTGCATTGAACTTATAGATGAAATTGGGAAGAAAAGACATCTTGAAGATATTAGCTCTTCTTACCAATGAATATGGCATATGTCTCCATTTGTTTAGTTCTCTGATATCATTATTCAAAGTTTTATAGTTTTTCTCATATAGGTCATATGTATATTTTTTTGTTAGATTTATACCTAAGTATTTCATTTTGGGAAGTACTAATATAAATAACACTATGCTTTTCATTTCAAATTCCACCAATTCATTGTTCATATATAGGAAATCTATTGAATTTTGTGTATTAACTTTGTATGCTATAATCCTGCTTTAATTGCTTATTAGTTCCCAGAGTTTTTTAGCCCATTCTTTCAGATTTTCTACATATTGTCAATGAACAAAGAAAGTTTTATTTCTTCCTTCCCAATCCACATACCTTTTCTGTCCTTTTCCTATCTTAGTGTATTAGCTAGGACTTCTAGTACAATGTTGAAAAGCAGTAATGAGAGGGAACTTTTTTGCCTTGTTCCTGATCTTAATGGGAGAATGTCAAAAAAATTTTTTTATTACTAATGATGTCCAGTTTTCATCACTAAATATAATGTAACCATGTTCTATAATATCCGTTTAGCAGATTTATGTGTGATGAAATGAATAATTTGAAAAAAATCCCTGACAAAAAGACTTCTTGATGTAAGTTACATTCCTAGCTTAATACATGTTGAGAGCTTGTTCATATGTGATATGATATTTTACATACTACAATTCAGATTAAACAGTCTTTGCCCTCAAATGAAGCAGAGAAAGTTACCCATCGTTAAATCTAGCTATTTCTCTTTTTAAATAACTTTCATTTGAGCAAAACCTTACTAATATATATGTTCAGGAGTTTCAAACTTTGAGACTCCCCAAGGGGCAATTTGGTATAACACAGTAAATTGTAAATTCCATCAGTTATGGGTCATGCACCACAATCTAAAAATTTCTTCTGTAGATTAAATGTTAGTTGTTAACAAAATTACATCTTTCTGAGCCATATTTTCCTGTTACTAAGTAATCTCTAAGTATTTAGCTTGATTTTGGGAAAGGATGGTAATACTTTGTGATCACAATGGGATAATTTTGTAACATAACATAATTTTTGTAACATGTCAGTTTTGGTAACTGACTCGCAAGATCTATATGTGAAACAATTCTCTATACCCTGCAGTTTCACAATACCCTCAAAATGCAGTATTTTTGATATAGCTTAAAAAGTACATATCCCATAGCCATTAAAGGACTTCCCGAGTGGCTCAGACAGTAAAGCACCTGTCTGTGATGCAGGTGACCTGGGTTCGACCCCTGGGTCGGGACAGTCCCCTGGAGAAGGAAATGGCAACCCACTCCAGTATTCTTAAACCTGCAGAATCCCATGGACAGAGGAGCTTGGCAGGCTGCAGTCCATGGAGTCACAAAGAGTTGGACATGACTGAACGACTAACACACACACACACACACACACACACAGAGCCATTAAAACTTATTACTGCTTTGAGTTTCAGATTCATATGATTGGTATGTTCCATTTAACTATTTTATTCTTCATTTCAAAGATACTGCTATGTTTTCCTAAATATAACCTCTTTCCCATCTCTTCAACCACTGGCAAATGCATGTTTATTCTGCACTTGTTTGCTTTTTAATTGAGGTATACTTGATTTTGTTGTTTTTCAGTCACTCAGTCATGTCCGACTCTTTGCAACCCCATGGACTGCAGCACACCAGGCTTGCCTGTCCTTCACCATCTCCCTGAGTTTGCTCAAACGCATGTCCATTGAGTTGGTGATGCCATCCAACCATCTCATCCTCTGTATCCCTCTTCTCCTCTTGCCTTCAGCCTTTCCCAGCATTAGGGTCTTTTTCAGTGAGTTGGCTCTTTGCATCAGGTGGCCAAAGTACTGGAGTGTCAGCTTCAGTATCAGTCCTTCCAATGAACATTCAGGGTTTGTTTCCTTTAGGATTGATTGGTTTGAGAGTTCCCAGTCCAGGGAACTCTCAAGAGTCTTTGCTAACATCGCAGTTCAAAAGCATTGATTCTTCGGTGCCCAGCTTTTTTTATGGTCCACTTCTCACATCCATACATGACTGCTGGAAAAAAACATAGCTTTGACTATATGGATCTTTGTTGGCAAAGTAATGTCTCTTTTTTCAATGGGTTGTCTAGGTTTGTCATAACTTCTCTTCAAAGGAGCAAGTGTTTTTAATTTCATGGCTGTAGTCACTTTCTGCAGTGATTTTGGAGCCCAAGAAAATAAGGTCTGTCACTGTTTGCATTGTTTTCCCATCTATTTGCCTTGAAGTGATGGGATCAGATGCCATGATCTTCTTTTTTTGAATGTTGAGTTTTAAGCCAGCTTTTTCACTCTCCTCTTTCACTTTCATCAAGAGGCTCTTTAGTTCTTCTTCACTTTCTGCTGTAAAGGTGGTGTCATCTGCATATCTGAGCTTATTGATATTTCTCCCCACCGTCCTGATTCCAGCTTGTGCTTCATCTAACCCAGCATTTCTCTTGATATGAGGACTTCCCTTGTATCACAGCTGGTAAAGAATCGTCCTATAATGTGGAAGACCTGGATTGGGAAGATCCTCTGGACAAGGGAAGGGATACCCACTCCAGTATTCTGGCGTAGAGAATTCCATGGACAGCAGTCCATGGGTCACAGAGTTAGACACGAGTGATTTTCACTCTCACTTTGCATATAAGTTAAATAAGTCAGGTGACGATATACAGCCTTAATGTGCTCCTTTCCCAATTTTGAAATAGTCCATTGTTCCAAGTCTGGTTCTAACTGTTGCTTCTTGGCCTGCATACAGATTTCTCAGGAGGCAGGTCAGGTGGTGTGGTATTCCCATCTGTTTCAGAATTTTCCACAGTTTGTTGTGATCCACACAGTGAAAGGCTTTAGTGTAGACAATGAGGCAGAAGCACGTGCTTTTCTGGAATTCTCTTGCTTTTTCTGTGATCCAACAGATGTTGGAAATTGGATCTCTTGTTCTTCCTTTTCTAAATCCAGCTTGTACATCTGGAAGTTCTAGGTTCATGTACTGTTGAAGCCTACCTTGAAGAATTTTGAGCATTACTTTGCTAGTGTGTGAAATGAGTGCAATTGTGTGGTAGTTTGAGCATTCTTTGGTATTGCCCTTCTTTGGGACTGGAATGAAAACTGACTTTTTCCAGTCTTGTAGCCACTGCTGAGTTTTCCAAATTGCGAGCATATTGAATGCAGTACTTTACAGCATCATCTTTTAGGATTTGAAATAGCTCAGCGGGAATTCCATCACCCCCACTAGCTTTGTGCATAGTGAAGCTTCCTAAGGCCCACTTGACTTCACACTCTAGGATGTCTGGCTCTAGGTGAGTGATCACACCATCGTGATTATCCGGGTCATGAAGATCTTTTTTGTGCAGTGCTCCTGTGTATTCTTGCCACCTCTTCTAAATACATTCTGCTTCTACCATTGTTGCAGTTTGGGGCCTGATGTCATAAAATGCCAGTTCAAATTTTTAGTAAAATACCTGGTTGTGAAACAGACCAAGAAGAGCATAGCCTTTAGCAGGTAGCTGCTGCTGTGTGTCACTACTCCGCACCGTTACCAGGCGACAGGTCTTGCCCAGCTGTTGCTCGGTGCCTCAGTGGGCCCTGTCCACAAGCAGCCAGCTCTCAATGAGGGACCACTGGGGAGGTGATTCAGTCAAGGATTGGTGATGTGGTGGTCATCACGCGGAGGGTGAGGTCAAAGGCAGATTTAGGCCTTCTCCTGGAGGCCCTTCAGCTTACAGCTTGCCAAGTCTTGGGCCAGCAGGTGAGCTGGAGGGCCCAGGGAACAGACTGGGGACTGCCTTCTGCAGGGCTCCAGAGCCCTCACTGAGGCCCTCCACTAGCTGTGGTTCAGGCCTTCGGTGAGCCTTTCCCCCCTACCTGTCTGCAACCTAATAGCAGAGGCCGTCTGTCTGGGTCACGGTCCATGAGACCTGGTCCCCCACTTTGGGCGGCCTGAGGAGACTGAGGGCCAGTTGAGTTGGACGACAGCTGGGCAGGATGTGGGAACCTGGCCCTGAAGGAGCCACCAACTCCTGAGGTTTGCCTCCTCTTAGCCAGGACTGGGACCTTGGAGGGTGAAAGTTGTGTCTTGGGACTTTGCCCTTTCTTGTCAGGACAGAGAATAACATTCATCTGGTGGAGATTCTCAGGAACATCATTACCTGATCATGACCCGACAGAGAAGTCTGCAACTACTAACCACACCCATCCCTCACCTTTTGCTTTTAAAAGGACTTGCTATAAGCTTTCAGTAATTTGGGGGTTGCTGGGGCATGAGCTGCCCATCTCCTTGTATGAATCTGTAATAAACTTTCTCTGTTCCAAACTCTAATATTTAGTATTGATGGGCTTCACTGTGCATCAGGCACATGGGCTTGAGATTTCTGTAACAGTTGCAGTCTCAGAAAATATCCTATTAAGTGATTATCAATTGTTCCTTATCATGGAAAATTGCTAATATGTGCTGATTTATTTTGTTCATTCTTTAAGTTAATTCAGCCTGCAAATTATGTGTCTGGTGTGGCATACCACCCTGCTAGATGGCATATTAAAAGGCGAAGACATTTAATACACAATTGCTGTTATACAAAAATGTGTTACCAGTGGTTTTACTTCAGCAGGCCCCAAATCCAAAAAGGCCAAGGATACAGGCAAAGGCCCTGCACTCACAAATACTGCGGATGTATTGAAAAAAATCGAGGTAAGGTTTTCTTCTCACTATAAGAATAGACTGAAAAAAAGTCATACCTCTTTTTGTGTTCTGCAGCCTTTCCACCTTCTCTCTCTTTTAAATGACTTGTGAATTTGGCAGAGTCAAGCCCAGCACACAGGGTAGCTAGCAAGGTTTGAACAATGTTGGCTGGGTGCTATGGGGGCTCCATCCTATTCTCTACTACCCACCTGTCAGCTTGCTGTACCTTCTGTCACCTGCCTCTTTTCCCCTCTGTTCCTCTGTTCCTCTTGAATTATGCATGGGAAAGAAATATAATGTATATCTCTAAAAACCTCTTATTTTTTCTTATTGGTGTATGTGTATTTAATGCTTTTATTCTGTCTTATATATAAAAGATTCTATTGAGGGAAAAATCCTTTCTTATGGCACTTATTTTTATTGCCTTTTAAAAAATATTTGAAAAATAAAAATGTAAAATTCTAAAAATTAATAAACTGAAAATATGCCCTCTGATCCCTGCCCCTAGCCATCCATCCAAGTTCCCTATTAGAGTCAACCATTGTTACCAGTTTCTTATATATCCTTCCAGAAACATTTTATACATAGAAAATACTATTTTTTCTTTTTAATAACAAAAAGTAACATATTGCACTCTTTTGCCTTTTTATCTTATTACTTAAAATATATTGGCTTCTGTATCAGTCTACAAAAGAGTTCCATCATTTTTTTGTTTCTTTTTTTGGGGGGTATACTGTATTTATAGACATTTCAAAAAATCTGTAAATACTATTTTGTTTGCTTGTAATTTTCCAAAGGGATTTCCAGTTGGTAAAAATTACACACTTTATATTATAGTAATAACTCATAAAAGGTAACATGGGTCAGTAGCCCCATTATGAAGATAAATCATCTTATATCTGTTACCTTTATTTTATTTTTTCTAGCTAAGTGGGGTAGGGTGACAGGAAAGGTGGAATTTGAGTTTTTATTAAAAATTGAGATTATCTGATGTAGTCTTTCATTGCCTTTGCTTTCCTTAAATTCATATTTGAATGGATTTTAAAAAATATTTAAGAGCCAAATGGAATAAAGTTGTAATTATGCCAAATACAAAGTATGTTTTCTCTATGTAATCTACCGAGCAAATATCTTACAATAACATGCAGTGTTTACATATTTATGAATTAGTGTTCTGATTACTGATTAACAATAATAATGTTTTAGCTAAACTGATCTTATGCCTCAATTATGAGTATTACTATATAAAACTATTGCTGTTCCCCACCTCCTAGAAAACTTGTGAAATTCTGTCACTTATACAAATTAAATATAGGACAGACTAGTGAATGGATAATAGCAGTAATGGAAACAGGTGACTTTTATCAAATGGAAAAAAAATATTGGTAGTCATAACAGGAATATAAACATGTAATCTTAAAATTAAATCTGTGTCTTAGGAGAAAGTGGCATAGTGATTTTAACAAGGTTAAGTGGTGCCATCACATAATCAAAGCTTTTCTAACTGTATCTCTTCTTTGCCTCCATTCTTAGGGGTGCTAATAAGTGCTAATATTGACTCAGATTTGAGTTTTATTTTCTCTTTTTTTCAACCTGCCAGATACATTATGAAACAAAAATCCTTGGATATAGGATGTAAATAACAAGAAAGAACAGAGATAAAAACATAGATCTCACGTTTTACAGCAGAAAGGAACACAGCATTGTAAAGCAATTATCCTCCAATTAAAAATAAATTTAAAAAAATGAAATTAAAAAAACTCAGGTGATCTGCAAATAGGATAATTCACCACCTCAAGATGACTTGATATTATTTCAAACAGTTCCACTTAGAAGCTAAAACATAGATATTTTGAAATGTTATCATTGTATTCTCTTTTTTCCTTTCATGAAGGAGAAGGAAAACAAAATAACATTCTGAAAGTTCTTCTCCATAAGCTGAATCAAAATATTTTAGAAGGATGTAGGATAGTAATCATAAAAGTAAAGCATTATGCAGTAGAGCTGAAATCAAAGCATTATCCAAAACCGAGTTATGAAATAACAAAGTCAAAGATACCAATGTAATGACAAGCCAATGAGTACCTCCTTTCTTGAGGTAGCTCATAGTGTCCTAGGTGAGGGCCTGGAGGTGTTAATAAGGGAGGGTTAGAATTAGGTGATAGGTAACTGTTCTTTTGAGGTTGAGCAGGAAAGTCAGAGTCTGGTGGTTTCCATTTCAATTATGAAGCTCATTTATACCAGGAATTGGAAAAGAGAGGTGATGGTGAAAAATCAGATGAGGAAAATGAAGAGAAAGAAGGAAGCAAAGAGAAAAGTAAAGAGGGCGATGATGATGAGGAAGACGATGCTGCAGAACAAGAGGAATATGATGAAGAAGAGCAAGAAGAGGTAATGGTCTATTCTGTGAAAGTAACAAAGTTCCTAAACTTAAGGATGATCTAATAAGGAATCAGTTATGTGTTTTATAATTAAAATATTAAATAAATCCCAAGTTTATGGGAACCAGGGGTATAATCATTGGCATCAAGTCTTTGGTACTAGCATTATAGCATTGAAATTATAGTCATACCAAATGGAATGTAGGAGGTAAGAGTAACTTGATAGACAGCTTTGACCGTGGAAGTCCATAAGTTAAGGAAATGGTTCAGTTTAGTTTGAAATTTATCTTCTTACCACTTTAAGTCAGCAATAAGGTATAAATTACGGGTTTAGTCATATTCTGAGGGGGAATCCCAGAAATACCATCAGGTTTTACATCCCAAAGTACATGTGGATGCTATCAGAGAACGTTCATAATCCAACCTCAAGTATGACTGAGTCAGAACTCCGTGTTTTAGATTTGGGATTTCTAACTTTAGAAACAAGGTGCATTTCAGAATGCTGGAGTCAGTCAAGCAGGGTGAGTTTGTTGCTCACGGCCTCTTTGGGACTTTGTGGATGTAGTAACCCCAGGCTGAGAGTTTCTTCTGTTGATACATTCCAGTGACCACTGTCTTCACTCCATTTCAGCTTCTCACACCACACTGATGAATATTTCTTTCACCTGAACTGCTCTACCTAAGAAATCTTTATTATATGCTACAATTACTTTGCCTTAAATTTTGGTTTTAATGAAATTTATATTGGTGTGCAGGAAGGGGTACAGATACATTTTTATCTGCTTCCAAGTGGCTAGCCAATTGCTTGCCTCATGTACTAAATAATTTTCTTTATGCATTGATTTGAAATTCTCCTTTATCAGCTCTTAGATTCCTTTATCTGCTTAGATGTATTTCTGGACCCTGTTCCATTGATCTATGTCTGAATCATCACTAAGACATTCCAATTAATAGAAACTTCTCATTATTCATTAATATTTTAGGAGACTGTTACTCTTTTTTGACATTTTCCTGAATATTCTTTGGCTTCTGAAATGCTCTGTTTATAAAGTCTAGACTTGAGTTGAGCTGTATTGAAATTAAGATGTGTCCTAACAAGAACAACAAACACTAGAATTCTAGTAATTTCAGAATTCTATATTGGGTCTTAATAGAGTACTAAATACCACCAGTGGGTTCATATAACTGTATTTCATTTTTTAAAAACCAACTTTATAGTTTAATAAATAAATGATATATATTTTTAAGGGTGAGGCTAGGTGAGTCTGGGTATAAGCAAGCTCAAAGCCAGTCCATAATTAAAGTTATTCTTTTTGCTCTTTCTAGCAGTTAACCAATGAAAAATTACTGCTAGTTAACTCATTGATATATATATTGAGGATGTGATAAGCATTTTGTTCAGAAGAGTAAAATGAAGCGAATTATCTATTTAACACCTACATGTAAAATTGAGAAAATATGGACTTTTTCTTCAGCCTTTTGAATGTTGTAATTAAAGAAAAAAGCAGGGGCTTCTTTTTTCTTGACGCCAAGAATCCTTTACACCATTAGTTTGAACAGGTTCTGACTCTGTTCCAGTCTATGCATCAAGATTACTGATCTCACAGTTACCAGATGTGAGTCACTGAACATGGAGGTGCTCATGTCTAAACCCAAGCAGCATATGCTCAGTTTCAAATGCAGCGTCTCATTTCCACCTGTGTGCACAAACCGACTAACTTACAGTTAAACACAAGTGTCCTCACCAAGGTCTCATCTACAAGGGGGCCTCACTTGAACCATGCCACCCCTCCCCCATACATTACCCCCACAATTCAGCCAGGTTTCCAGACTGTTGGATTTCTTAGCAACCAGAGAAACCAGGACAACTTCCTAGATATGATAAGGCTCTGAGCTGGAAACAGGAAATTAAAATGTTTAGGGAGGACAAAGTAATGAAATACATATCTGGATAATACAAGTTACCTTTCTTAACAATATTTAAATAAATTTATATATAGTATCCCAACATGCAGATCCTAAAAAAGATGATATCCAGGAGACTTTTTTTTGAGAATAGTGTCTATTACTTAATTACTGTCATAATCCCTGCTATAGATAATAGAGATATGGAGATTAATTTGGCAGAGGGTGAAGTAGAAAAGAATAGCTTGTGCTTTGCCAGGCAAAGGGGCCACAGCAGGCTAACACCCTCAGAACAGTATCTTGGAGGTTAATTTTTATGGCAGATTTCAATCATGTTCAAAAACTAGTGACTAGGAATAAAAACACCTACAGATTCATCACTCAGCTTTAACTATGATCAATTCATAGCCAGCCTTTCTGCCGCTCTTTAATCTACCCAGTCCTAGGCATTGTATCATTTCATCCATAAATATTTCAATCAATTCAGTCGCTCAGTCGTATCCAACTCTTTGAGACCCCATGGGCTGCATTTCCTCCCGCCTTCAATCTTTCCCAACATCAGGGTCATTTCCGGTCAGTCAGTTCTTTGCATCAGGTGGCCTAAGCATTGGGAATTTCAGCTTCAATATTTCAGTATCTCAGTATGTACTCAGAAATAAGGGCTCTTTATCACAGTAACATTATCACAGCTAACAGAATAAAATATTTCTTTAATATCATCAAGTATTAAACCAGTATTCAAATTGTTTTGATTGGAAAAAATTTTTTGCTTGTTCCAGTTGGAATCCAGTGACAATCCATACACTGCAGTTGGTTAATAACTCCCTTAAATTTCTTTTAATCTGTATCCAAAATGGATTTTTAAATTTTTGATAGAAAGCAGAAATATCTTGAGTCATTTACATGGATAGTAGTCTTACTCACACAGAAGAATTGGAATGTTCCCAGGGGATTAAGCTCTCTTAAAAGAAACTGAGCCACCCTAGAGAGAATGTAATGTGTCATCTTCTATGTTTGATTCAGTATCTTGAGGTCTTTTTTTTTTTTTTTTGGATAGAAGCAAAAATCTCTGCTTATGCTCAGCTATTGTAACTGGAAACCTTAGTTCTGATGTAGTCAAATGAATGTTAGTGTAAATTGGCTTCATTTCTCGAGTGTTCGTACACTTGTTTGGAGTAACAAGTGTAGAGTGGTTAAACTAGCTAAACCACGCAGCACCCCTTCTCCGAGGTATAACGAATGAGGTGTGTCCTGGTAACGTGCAGTGGGCATCCGTGTATGTTCTCTCAGCGAGTTGGTGCCTGCGACTAGCAGGGCATGGTGGTCTTGAGGAAGAAAGGGCACAGGTAGGTGTGTGAAAGCTAATGTTTTAAGCATTGAAATAACAGACTTCTTTTAGGCCTGGCATAGTTTCTAGTTACCTAACTTTGGTACTTATAAACTTATGTTTAAAGGGACAGCCCACATTATGTACTTTAATGTTACTACTCATACTTTTAAAGTTTACTGAGGAGTGTATCATTTCACTTAGGAAAATGACTACATTAATTCCTACTTTGAAGATGGAGATGATTTTGGTGCAGACAGTGACGACAACATGGATGAAGCAACCTACTAGCTATGGAATTTCTCAAAAAAATATTTTTATGATACAGCTTCTGAACATTTGGACAGACTTATTTTCTATTTTATTTCTGATAAGGAAATGAGTAAGTACTTTATTTTTGTTACTGTTTTGTTGGAAAAATACTTGTTACTAAAATATTCAGAACCACTTTGAGTTTACAAACTAGTTACCTTACTAGTTAATCTCTGACACTGACATTCCTTCTCAACACCTCTGTCATCTAATGTATTCAAGTGGATTTTTTATGTTTTGGATTAGAATGTGCCTAAAGAGGTTCTGCATCTTTAAGAGTTTTTGCATCTTTTAATCTGTGTATTCATACTTAAACAAATTATTCTTATTTAACTGCTGATCTTTTCTAAAACTGCTACTAGTCATCATAATGGATTTCTATCATCTGAAAGTTGGTTTAATACTGCACATGGAGCACTTTAGAAACAAAGAAACTTGAAAATAATTTTATTTTTTACTTTTACATGGTATGTTCTTTGCTACTATGACTACATAAACCTACCTGAGCTCTTACACATGCATATTTTATGAGATTAAAAGTTTTGTGATTGGAAATACACGCACAGGGAGAAATGCCAATCTGAGCTAATTTCATAATTTACATCTCAAAGCAATACAAAGACCTGGGATAAATACATACCTGAATTTGGGGCTAACTTCATACCATCCTATAGATCAATTAATCATCCCACTGTAACAAGTTTGTTATCTTTGAGTCATTGGTTAATGAAAAATTAGACTAAGGTATTCAATTTTGTACTTGATGAAAATGTGAAGTAAGTTCAAGTTGTATAAATCTCATTGCAGAATGTAATCTTTGAGGTGTAGTGGCCTCTGTTACGTTTCATAGGACTCAAACTATCCAATTGATTTAACAATGCAGAATGAAACTCAGGTCACTTTGAAATTAAGATTAATCTTTTTTGATTCATTTAAAAACTAGCTCCCCTTTTTGTATTGGGGTAGGAGAAAGGATATCTAAAAACTTAAGCTTCCATTGACTCACATATGCCAAAGATTTTCAAGGAGATTCTTATTATGTATTTTTTAAATGATTTATTAACATTACTCACCAAAAGAAATAAATTTTTCCCTCTTGGGAAGATACCACCCATTGCCCTCTGACCTGAGAATCAGAGCCCTGGATTCTGTTTCTACCTTTACTATTAAACTCAGCCTTGAAATTGAGCTTGGTTAGGTTTTCTGTGCCTTAGTTTCTTCACTTGTAAACAATTTTCTATAAAACCTGCTTAAATTCCAACCAAAGTTTACCATATTTGTTCATTCTCTCACCTTGTGGAAATGATCATTCTTAAATTTGATTCTCACCCACTAAAAAAATTGTAACTGGCAAAGTGATTGAAAACAGTTTTGAGAGACAGACTTATTTTCCTCACAAAATACATTGAAATCTGATTTTCCCATCTTATTTTCTCATGGAAAAAATATGTATTGTCTTGTGCCATTTTGTAATATGGCTTTCTCAGGAAAAAAAAGACCACTTTCAATTGTAATATTTCCTCAGATAACTCACTATGGGTGTGAGGGCCATTATTCAGTATAGTGTTGATCCTATGTGGGTTTCTTAATCCACATAGAAATCCTATGTGATTTCTTAAAGGAGTTTATGAAAAATTTTAAAGATTATAAACAGAAAACATGAATGAAACACTCTAAAGTAGCAATCTACTTAAGAGTAGAATTCTCACTTTTCCGTTATAATGGGCAATAGTCGTTTAGGATTGGCAAGTTACATGTTTCTTATTCTCTAAACTCCTTAGTACTACAGCCAAATACTATTTAATTTATACAAATCTTACCTTATTGCTCTGTTTACTTCCTTTTTTATGAATCTGAAGATAACATGTAAATCAGGCAAATACACCAAAGATAAGGAATCTTTTTTCCTGGCTTTCAGTTTGTTGCCACCATGTTAGTCCTACGGATGATAAAGCATCTACTATGGGCAAGGATTTGTTGGGGAGGCCCAGCCATGTCTATTAAGTGCATTGTCTTCCTCCTTTGGAAGATCCTTTTGTTAAGTGTAAAGTAGACTAATTGTGAGAAGAGGCAGGAAGTATTTGCAGGTTGCTTTAACAGTGGCAATCTTATTTTTCTGGCTTAAAATCTTAAGAAGACTGTGAAATTATTCTGTAAGAAGGTAAACTTTAGTGCAGAGATTCACCTCATACTTGATGGTGAAGTGTCTTTAAAATTTCTATATATATAAGATACAAAACTGTTTTGTTGCTCTAATGCTTATTTTTCTGTATTTGTTTACACATTAAATTCCTGCAAAAAAAAATTGTGTCCTTTTGTTTTATATTAAGATGTTTTATTTTGACCCTACTGAAATATGTTTGAGAAAACTAATTTGTTAATACTTATTTTACCTGGTACAGTAACTGTATATTTATTGAGCAGGATGCCAGTATCAGATGTTCCTAAACAAACCACCATCAACAGTAAAAATCTAAGTGATTAAAAGCTATAAGAACAAAGAGTTTTGGATATTGAGAGAATGCTGACACTCACTGGACCTTGTTAACCTTTCCTTCCCCACTACTTTCAGATGTACAGTATCATGGCTTTTCTTTAATATGGTTAAAGGCGCTGAAGTTAGTAACTCTTTATAAGAAAAATTATAAATACAATTTTAAGATGCTTTTAAAAATGAAGAAACCAAGGTTTACACCACAGATTCTCCATTAAATAACTCCAAATAACTGATTTTGTTACTAGTATTTTTAAAAATTAGTAGAGATGAAAAGTTTGTTTCGTAATAAAATTTAGATGTAAATAGAGCATATTGTTCTATGCCTCATAAGGCCTTTTTCACTGCAAATAACATTCATCTGAAATTTATTTTCATTTCCTTTCACTTATGTACTATAAGTCATCTAGTGTATTTTGTTTCAATATCAGGGAGAATCTGAATTGGTAAATCTTTGGCAATTCAGTCTATCTGACATAGTATCTCTTTTATCAAATAGAGGAGAAGAAAAGACTTGCTTTATTCAATTAAATTAACCAGCTTCCATTTTTTGATTGAATAATAAAATAGAAACTTTATTACATTTTGTCTTTTAAAATATGAAAAATAAGGGGCAGAAAGTTTTAAAACCCAGTTTTACAGATGTACATGCTAACATAATATTCTACAGTTCCATGCTGTATTTGTATAAAATACATTATACAAAAGTTTTATATAATTTGCATACAGAAAATAATTAAAGCATTCAGATTTCTGTGATCTAACAGTGCAATATGCACATACTTGGAAGAAAAATACTGATTTCCTGAGCAAAGTAATTCAAAATAAGAATGATTCCCATCATAATGTACCGTTTAAATACAGCCTTCCCAAAATTCCACCTTTACTCTGTAACACTCTGACTGGATCCTGTGTCATGGTATATCTAAAACCTAATTGTATGCTTCATATTCCAAGTAGGTAATTTTAGTAGAACTAATGACTAACTAGTGGTTCGTTTAAAGAACTCTTCAGGCCATTGAACAAGTAAGGTTCAGAAAAAGACAAGCTTTAAAAAACAAGTTTTCACAGAAGTTACCATTACTGTCTTCTAATTCCTAATGACTCTATAACTGATCTTAATATATCTTTTAAGGACACAAAGCCTATAGTTTTCTAGGAATAGGATGGCAAACATTATTTAAATACCATCCATTGTTTGAAACAAGCTTAACCATTTGTACCCAAACTTAAACAACTGTCCTTTTTAAAAAAAAAATAAGCAGGTTTTTCTTAAACACTTAAGAACAACTCCAACTTTTTCAGTGGACCAAACACAGCGATTCACAGTTGTCACTTTTACATCTATGTGTATATACGTGTGTGTTTATCTTCTAATGTAAGGTCTCAACGTAGATTCAAATAAGGGTTTCAACACAAAAGCCACAATATCAAATAACTTTTCTTGTTTTATTAAGTTTTACAAAGTAATCTGCATTTACTACAAATTTTGTAGTACTATTTAGTACTTTTTAAAAGTTAAAATTATTTTATCTATTAAATGCTTAGGAAATTTTTTTTTACAAATGACAAGGATTAAAATCTAGAATTCTATATATATAACATATAGAATTCTCTATATATATAATGTATATATAGAATTATATGTAATTCAAACTATATTCAATCAAGTAAAAAATATATAATTCAAACATAAGGACAAAGGAAACTGCCTGACTGTGTCATAAGGATATGTTATACTTCCTTCAAGGAATAGGACACTCTGCAAGACAGAAAATGTTTTTAACCAACATAGTACACCGACTTTTTAAAATGTTAATGATTTTGGAAATCAGACTTCTCATCGTCAATTTCCAAGTATCACAAGCAAAAAGGAATCCTTGACTCTCTGAAATTTCATCAGTTTGATGTAAACAAAGTTCTTCAAAGGCCATCTAGCCCATTCTATCCTAAAATCTTTATTTTCTTCCCTAAAACTTGATTTTCAGCAGGCTTAATACAATGTAAACTGACCAAGTTAACACTGAGCATAAATTAGAAAGATGCCCAAGGCACATTAAAATAATTTTTTAAATCTCAAACTAATAAAGTCACTCAAAAAATCAATTTGCTCCAGACTTCCATATTAACACTTTTTGGTAATTGTCTAAGGCCCTGATATACGGAAGGGCTTTAATGTCTGACTTCTTTGTCCTGTCTTTCTCTGATACATTGTTCCTGAAAGTACATTAAGCCTCATTAAGCAAATATATATTTATTTATTTATTTATTTTGTTCACCTCATTTTGTATCAAGACTGAAATCTGAAATATAAAACTGGTCAAAAAGCTTAAACATTAAAAGTTAGGAAATAATGCCCAGAAAATGAGGTGTTATGTATCCTAAGGTACATACTTTTATTATACACAAAACAGGCAAGCCAGACTCCACCAAATCTTGCTTCTACTGAATTATTTTGATAACATTTTAAAAACGCATACTTTTAAAAATTAAATGATGGGATCAATATGCAAATGCTTATTTAGCCAGAGTCTGTCTGATCCACAGCAGATCTTAAAACGTGGCCCCATAAACCCCTTCCCTCTGACCAAACCATGCACCTGTGGCCTCTGTTCCCGTGTGATGCTCTAGTTCAGGGAAAAAGGATCTAAGTTGAACATTTTCTCTCTGAAAAACTCTAGAGGCTAAGGGATCAGTAAAGCAATATGTCTGTTAATGCTGATGCTAACAGTGTCTTTACCCCTGCTTTTCTGCAACAGACCTCAGCGACGGACTGAAAATGTTTTCATCCCATTAACTTGTGCTTGATAGTGAAGGTGGAGGCTAACTTTATACAGCCTGTGTTATGAATCCTATTGGACTATCTGAAACAATGCTTAATTCTAAAAATTATATAAGGCATTAAATGTAATTAAGGCATGTTACTACATGTAATACAGCAACAACTTATCACAGTATGTAAGGAAGTATTTCCTAAATGATGGTAATCTGTTCATGTGTAACACTTTCATCAAAGAACAACAAAAGTGCTTTCAAATACCAGAGGCAAATACAATTACTTAAAAACAGAAGCAGTGGCAACATTCTTTAAAAGATAAAGATAACTTTTACATCCTGACATAATCCAGTGTTCTAGTGACCAAATGGCAACTTCCCAACAGTAACACATTATTTGGGGGATTTAATAATAATAATAATATATCTCACCCTCTGTTACAGACATTATAGATAACTTTCCCATTTCTGTTCTATTTATGCTTTCATAGCATATGAACTAAATGTTTTTTAAAATTTCAAAATAGAATTTTAAGTGCTATCAAATAATTTTAGAATCAGACTTTCTTGCAACTGAACATCTTGATGGTTCACAGTATTAAAATTTTTGTCAGCTGCAGACATCTGATGCTATCATTATTTGCTTAATAAATTTATTACTAATAACCTCAAAACAAAAATACTTAAAAAATTTAAACCAGTCTTGACTAAGAAAAATGATGCATTTTTCAAGAACTTCCTAGACACATATTCAAATTCATTTCTGCTTTAAGCACTGATACAACAAATATACAGATTCACTGCTTTCAATATCAACAACTAGCAACTGTAGGGATTTTATCCTCAACCCATTTGTAAGTGGCTCCGAATAACAAAATGTGAAAGACAAAGCATCTTCAGTCTAAATTCTGCCTTTAAAGTGGTTACTGACTGTAACTGATCCACCACATCCCAAATGCACATGTGACTGGTAACACTGTAATTGTGAACTGACTGCTATGTTTTGTGTTGAGCAGCAGGTAACTGAGAATCTTGACTATATAGTTTAGGATCATCTTGTGGACCAAAGGGTATTCCTTTAGTTGGAGCAATTCCATTTTCCATTTCTCTCTGCTGTGATGGGGGTGTGACTCCTGAATGCAAATGTGAAGAACCCACTGTTGAATGGTGACTGACGTCCACCTTAGCTAAAATTTCATAATACAGCAAGTAAAACACTGGTGTTATTATGCCTACTATCAGCATTATCACTACAGCTGTCCACCACCCTATTCCCCAGTCTGCTCCATAGTAAGGATCCTTACGTTGAATGTTTTTGTTATCAGGTTCAAAATGGACCTGTTGTGCTGTCAAGGCAGACACCACCTCATTAAGGTTCTCTCTTTTGGTGTCTGTACATTTTACTATTTGTTCGATGTCTCGGTCTACTTCTTTTAGAAAGCTACCAGCTGACTCAGTGGAAGAGAGAGAGTCATTTGCTGAGAAAACTTCCTGTTGTTCTGGAAGGTACTGAACAGTAGAAGGACGTGAAGCCTGTCTTCCTTTTGGAGGATAAAGTGTTTCAGTCAATGAACTAAACTTTTTTACTGGAATTTTGATAGACCTAAGGGCAAAAAAGTCTTGGTCACTGATGAGATTGTTAACCCTCTTGATATCTGCTACCTGTAAGGGAAAAAAAAAGCAACATTCAACTAAATTCTGAATCAAAATAAAAGTAGTAACAATTCATTCATCCCAGTTACTTTTAGAGGGGGAAAAAAATGAGCTTAATATTAGAAGTACTGAGTTATCACATCCAGAGAGATTTTATTTGTGGGTAAGTTCTACACCACTCTCCATCTTAAGAAATCACCAATTACATTCTACCATCACCCCATATATTGTTAACACTAATACTAGTTATTTAAATAGATTCTAGGATCTTTTGCTATTTCTCTTTGTACCTCATGTACAAGTATACTTCTGCTGCTTGTAAACAATTTGTAAAGGAAGGATTACAGACTTAAGTTCTTATGTGGCAGTTAGAGTCTAGGCAAATGTCAACTTAACTCCATAAAAGTACCATGTTTTATCAAAACTAAGATGCCATCCATTCTTAGGATGTCCCATTATTTATGTATCATAAAGGTAAAAAATCTCCACCAAATATTGAAGATGCCACCATTCTAGTTTTAAAGATGTTAAAATATTTTATTTTTAAAAATACACATCAGAATTAATAAAATGATAATTTGTCTCCTTCACTTGTTTTCTGAAGCCATTTCACCCCAAACTTCTTGCTGTAAATGCATTATTCAACTCCTCCCAACATCAGTCATTTTTATAGGCTTTCCTTGTATATTTTATATAGTCCTCAACCTGTCTATATATCCTATCCACCTACCAACAATGGTGAGAGTAAGGGAAAATATTTCTCAAGCTACCAATTACTATGCCAAATTCTCTAACTACCTTTAAGTTACTAGTCCATCAGAGCTGTAAACTAAGCCCTAATCGTTTATAACTTGATTGATGTCAGAGAAGTTAAAGTGAATCTAGGATAAAACTTAGATTTCTGACATGGCCAACAATGGGTAATCACATCACTCATTAAGATACAGAACACTGTAGAGGGATAAGAGACAATGAACAGATTTCACACATTGACTTTCAGGTGCCTAAAATATGAAAGCGGAGGATGTCCAAAAGGCAGTTAGAGATGAACGTCTGAAATGAAGAATGGTCCCAGCTAAAGAGACAGATTTGTGGATTACCAGCAGAAATGATCATTGAAGTCACAAGAGTAGATAGATTTGCTAGAAAAAGTTAACATAGGAAAGATCCCTGAAGAATGCCAACATTTGACGTGTGTGCTGAGTAAGAGAAAGCCACAAAGGAGACTGAGAAACAGTAGCCAGAAAAGCACTATATGGTAGTGGTTAAAAGCATAGGCGACCTGGATTTGAAGCATGACCTCGACACTTTCTAGCTTTATGATTTGGGGCAGCTTGTTTAACCTCTCTGCAAATCAGTTTCACATAATGTAAAATGACTGTAATACTACTACCTACCACATACGGTTACTGTGAAGATTAATGTATTAAAATGTCCAAAGAACATCTACAGTAGTGAAACACATATATTATGCAAGTGTTAGCTGTTATTAAACTTAAATAGTAGGAAAATTAGAAACCTGCAAAATCCAGGTTGTCAGAGGGTTTTTAAGAGGCAGTGTGACCTGGATTAATTGCATATTACTGATCCAGTGTGACAGGAAATGAGAAAAAGTGAATTCCTTTGACATGTACGTGTGGAAGGAAAAGAGAGAGGAGATGACAGTGTAATGTTAAAGGATGCTCCATCATTTTACTACCTTAGGAATCTTTACAAATGAGTATTCACTGACAACCTGAAAGCCTGACCCTATTCTTTTTAAATGCTCTTTTGTTTGGTATTGTATATCCCAACTAATAACTACTCAGCAATCTTTCTGAACCATGCTTCCAAGTCTAGCCTCTACCTCTCTAACTATCCCTATAATGTTTTCTGTTATGCTACTTCCTTGGTTACATTTAGGATTCCAACCCTGAACTTTTTGTTCCTCTCATCACTGTTTTATAACAGGCATATTTTAATAATTCCTAACGCTGAATATTTATAAGCAGAAAATGGCACTAATTTCCATAATTTTTAAATGATAAATCCTTTTCGTAAGACTAACCTTTTTCTCCCCTACTAGTTGAGTTCTGTCAAACAGCGCACTGTGGAGCTCCCTGACTCCGCTTTATCAGTTCTCCCATTACTATGGCCAGTGCCATCTTCTCTGTTAAGCTAACTGCCTTCCATCACTACGTTTAATTAAGGAAACAGCAGACACGTCCTGTGACTGCCCGCAATACACTTTCTGTCAGCTTCTTCTCTATCCTTGCTATAAGTACTTTAGCCCACACACTTACATTCGCTGGATATTCCTCTCTTGGATTCCCTCTAATTCACCGCAGGTTCTCACTGCCCTGCCACCCCCATTTTGCAGCACTCTTGTTAAAACCTTAAAATGACATTCTCTCACTATAGATCTAACTTGTCCTCAGTTATCTCAAAGTACTTTATCCTGGTCTGTGTCACTTATTTCTGAAACATCTAATAAGCTTCCTCTGTTGTCTATTTTATTTCCTCCTCAATATCTTTTCTACTTCACTGTCTTAGGTCTGAAATACTTTGTCCTTTTCAAAACCTCACTGATTAAAAATATAAACTATTTTTAAATCATTCAGATGGCATTTCAAATTTCTCTTTTTCTAAGAAAACTTTCTAGGCTCTAGAAAACTACTCTCTTTCTCTAATAAAACTTCTAGACCACACTCTTTTCTTGGATCTTCATCTTGATATTTTTAGCCTTGCTGCAATCTTTAAAGTCTTGATTACTTTCCATTACAACCTTCTAAGGTTTATTTCTCCGTGGTCTTATTTCCCTACAGAATACACATTAACAATTTTGTCTGTATTAAAGAATGAAATCAGATCATTTTCTGATTTAACAATAAATAATGTTACCATACGTGAACAAATCACAAAAAACCCCAAACCCAGCTCTTCTTACTCCATCAAGAAATACATTTCAATAAAATATTTTATTAAATGTTTAAAATGTATAATATTTGTTTTGATTAATCATGAATAACTGCAGTACTTATTCATAAAAAATAACACATAGAACCTCATGGTCATAGGAAACTTTATAAAATTAAATTTAAATACATATATAAATTTATCAATATATGTGTGTTTCTACTGCAGGGAACTGTGACAGGTAATCAATAAAAGGTTTTCAAGCATAAATATATTTTACACTATGAAAGCTTTTGAGGGGGAGAATGAAAATATTAATCAAGGAGAAAAAGGAATATATAAAATTTCATGCTACTAAAGAGAGAGCTCATATATATTTTAAATGAATGATTTTAGATAGCAAATCCTGGTGGTATTTAGAATTCCATGCATACATTTAAAGAATATTCTAATAGTCTTATTTTTAAATATCAATACTGACAACATTCTGGAAATTAAATTCTTTGTAACAATTTTAAGTCAAGATGTATTTAAGATGTTCACTTTAAAATGTGCAAGGTGTTACATAATACATTTCAAAATTCTTTTGGGAGCATAAGAATGAAAACTTTGATAACAAAGGATTTAAATGTGTTTACATGAAAACAGATTCCATGCTATGGATGCAAGATGGACATGACATGGATATAAAGTGAATTTAAACAGAGTTTAATACCCAGTAAAATAAAAAATATACCTTTCCTCTATAAATCCCTCTTATGAGAATCTATCTCACAGAAACAAAGGTATTAGTAGTGACAACATTCACTGCCCAATGCAAAACATGGAGGAAGTCCTGACTACTCATGAATAAGAAAACAATTTAATAATTGTGGTATATCCATACTATGGAACATCGTAAGCTATGTAACATAGTGAGTTAGACCTACATGGCTATGAGGGATGTCCATGATATACTAAGAAATGAAAAAGTCAGAGGCAACTTTCACAGTAACATGGATAATATAAACCAATTTTAAAAACATCACCATGTACATAACATCTCCCCCCAGAGAAGGTATGGAAAGAAATACACCAGTGGATGTTATCTTAGGAAATTGGGACAGGAAAAACATTTTCCTCATACATTTCTACATTCTTTTACAACTTGAATAAGGAGAAAAATAAATCATTTCATTGTTTTCGATCTGAAAACAGAATCATGATTTAGAAATAAACAGAATTCAAGTGTTCACTTAAAACTTAAGAAGTTAACATACACCAACAGGATAAGAGATTTCTGTGGAAAGAGGAAAAAAAGTGGGGGATGAAAGAACAAAGACGAAAGGGTGCAGACTTTACTTCAACTTGTACTATGAACAAATAATGTATTTGGGGCTGCAGTATGCAAAATCAGATTAAAACTTACCGTACAACAGTATTGAAGGGCTATTGCATTTAAAGTGTCTCCTTCCTGTATATCTTTTGTTAACACTATAATGTCATCAAGTCTGTCTTTTGATGTACTTCTTCGGATTTTTTCTTTTCCTCGGGATCGAAGCTCATATACTTCAGCATCTTCCTCCAACATATCACTGTCTGTACAATTTCCAAATGCATGTACTTGAGCACTTGAATGAATTCCTGGAAGAGGAAAACTACGATTCGGATGCCTCCCTGCCATGTCCAAATCTGGTGAGGAAAGAAGGCAGAGAAAACTTTGGAATGTAGCTGATCCATGTGACTGATTTACATGAATTCAAGACACTCTATATTTTGTTTTTTAAAGAATGGTTTGAGTTATTTAAAAATGTAGGTTCAAGTTTTGTAGCTGTTGAAGAACAATGAGCATATCTGGCAATGGAGACAGTGGGATGGGAGGAAGAGGTAATCCATTCTTTTAGAGCATATGTCACAAAACAGTGATGCTTACATTTTAATAAGGGCAAATTGCTATATTTTTTAGGCCAAAAAATTAACTTTCCCCATTCTGAGTATGTAAAGAAAATATAAGAAATAATTTTAAGATCATACATCTTAAAAATGTGTGATCATATATATAATTTATAAATCTGATGGAATCAAAGTGTATATATATAGTTTTTACATATATACACACAACACTTTTATAAACCCCAAACTTTCTGAGTTGTCCTTAGTTTTAAGTTCCATGAGATTGAACTATCTTTTGGACTCCCCTCCCACTTCCCTGGATCAGGCTGATTTCAATATTTATATTTAGTACAATATGTGCCATCTACACAGGTCATGATTTTGCTCTCAACCAGGGATTTTTCTTCCCTGGCAGCTTTTCATCAAACTTTTAGCTTACCAAAGCCCCCATGAAACTCAATTTATGATCCACAGAGATTGTGAACAGGTTTTTAAGGCACTTTCATTTATACTTCATAAAAGACATTTTAAGACTGAGTTGAGAGCTGACTTGAGTGTACTCACTCACAGTTCCCCTTCATCAAGCTGACCTATTCTCATTAAAAAAGAGTAAGTGGGAGAAGTTCTCCAACAGGAGGGGCATTCGGTGCTACGTGTTCCCAATGGTTGACTTTGACACAGGGTGCCACAATGTTTGGCAAAGTTGTCTGCGGCATCAACCACTCCTGTGAACCAACTGCTTTCTTGAGTCATCCACGTGGAGGGCTAGGGGCACATCACCATCTTTACCTACCCTGCACTGCTTCCTGCGTGGTGAGGAGCTCATGTATGACTACAAGTTGACTGACGGTGCCAGCAACAAGATGCCCTGTAACTATGGTACCTAGTGCTGCTGAAGCTGTGGCTACCTGCCACAACCCCTGTTGCCAACTTGGCCCTAGCCTGGGGACTTCCAGAGCATCTCACCCCACCATCATGTTCAGGGTGGATGCGGGCTTCCAGGTGGCAAGGGCTCTGCCTCCCCACCTCCAGGCCACCCAGCAATTACTCCCTTCCTGCCCTGGGGCCCCAGAATATAGACATTGCACAAAGGCTTCTAAATCCCTTCTTACCTATGCTAGGACAGTGGGCTCCCAGGTGGCAACCAGACCCTCCCCCACCGAAGTCTAGCAATGTTAAAAACAAAAAACAAGAACATAAAAAACCAATTCCGCACTCACAGTTTTAGCTTCATATTAATTATTCACATAAGGAAAGATAGATTATTTTCAATAATTGTGAAAGAGAGAAGTAGTAAAAGGAATTGGGAAGGTAAAATATTTAGGGCTTAATGATGTGGCTCAGATAGGAAGAAAAGAAATTAGTTAAAGGTCACACCAAGATTTCTGATTTGCATCCCTGAGTAAATGTTGGTGCCACTCTCTAAGATTTGGAACACTGGAAGAGCTTGGGGTGAGGGTGGGTGACTTTGATTATAAATTCCTTTAGGACAACCAAAAAGAATGTCAAATAGTCAAGTGGACTATGCAGTCAAATTCAGAATGGTCTGGGTGACTTAATTTCATGACTCGTCTGCACATAGGTGGAAACTGAAGCTGTATAGATGAGATTACCTAGAGAGAGAGCGAAGAATAAGAAAAGTGGGTCCAAGGCTGACCCTTGGACAACTGCTACGTTTAGTATCTAGATGAAGGAAGATCAGCCTGCAAAGATGGAAAAGAAGTAATCAGAGGAGGAGGAAATCATGAAAATGCTGTGCAATCAAAGCCAAGACTACATGATTTCCCAAAGGCAGTTGTGAATACTATGGTCAAGCACCAGATGGAAAAGAAAAAAAATCAGAAAAGACCAACTCCAAAGGTCTGAATTTGTAATATACACAATAGATCATATACTATGTTGGGACATACTTAGAAAATTTTGGAAACTATTTCATATCGTTGAATCCAACCCCAGAAAACTAGTTTCTGACCCTGCTCTATGCAGCACCATAATGCTTTAAAAATTCAAAAGTTTCTACTCAATAAGTAACTAATGGCTACATATTAAGTCGATAATTTCACCTGTTCCCTCAAGAGCTACATTATTTACTACCATAAACTGGAACTCCTAACTCAGCAGACACCAAAATAAAAAAAGCTACCCACATTTTACATCTCAAAAGCAGTTTTAAAATCACATCTGTTCCTTCAAGGAATTCTAACAAGTAACAACTCTAACAAGCTTAAAGATGAAATTAGTTTTAATACCATAATAAATTAAGGATGCTTTATTTTTATTTTTGTTCTCAAAGAAGTTGAAAGAGTATCTCACCTTCACCTAAAACAGATTAATAGTTTTATTTCCACTTATTTAACAGTCTTTCAATACTGTCTTTAATCTAGGAAATATCTGTGAATACTATGGATTCCTAGGCAAAATTTGATACATATGCACACTTTTCTGGGGATAATATTGCTTTCATATTCTCAGAAAGTTTTACAAGTTATGAACCACTTAATATAGCCAATTTACACTTGGCTATACTAACTCAGTTATGCCACTTTAGACTTTTTCTCCTGATAATTTGTTCTTAGAACCCCAAAGTGGCTTAGCACCGCTGAAATTTACTGAGCAAGGCCCAAAAGCCATTTTAGATACTGATATCAATGTCTCTCCATAATACGTGCTACACGGGTGGCGCCAGTGGTAAAGAACCTGTCTGCCAACGCCGAAGACCTAAGAGAGGCAGGTTCGATCCACTGGTTGGGAAGATCCCCTGGAGGAGGGCATGGCAACCCACTCTGGTATTCTTGCCTGGAGAATCTCATGCACAGAGGAGCCTGGCGGGCTACAGCCCATAGGGTGGCAGAGTTGGACACGACTGAAGCAACTTAGCAGCAGTGACGTGAAAAGCGAGACTCTGGCCCTGGCGTATAATTATCTGAGCCAACTATATAAAAGATTACAAAGGACACAGGAGTGGAGTCATCTGGCTCAATTCTCTCCACCTGTTACAATTCCCTTAAGGCAGGACAGAAAGCACAAATGTCTCCTTCAGAAAACTGAAACAAGCCTGCATGCTACGTACATTACAAGAATTGGCAAAAAAAAAAAAGTAACCCAATGGACCCCGTGTTAAAGCACTCCTCAGCTCAGTCGGTAAGTGAAAATTATTTCCCCAATGCCTGCGTGCTCTATAAATGCCGTTGGGTGTTTTCGCTTTGACGTTCCGTAAGCAAGCAGCAATAAAAGGGCCACAGGTCACAAGCTACTTCAGCCCTGGGACAGTATCAGAGAGACTGTTTCCTCGGGGCCCATCGAGTTTCTAAAAACTTTCCTCCTCCTCCTTTCCACAGGTCTAGTTTGTCTTTATCTGTCACACCCAGCGATGGTTAAACTTCAGATCCCTGTGTTGTCACCGCACTTGGGACGATGTGGGCCAGATGCTGTCCACGACTGCTCCCCACAAACACGGGGCTGAGGGACAAAGGTAGCGCGTCTAGCCGGGAAACGCGCTGCTCCGGGATTCGGGCTGGGAGGAGCCCTACCTCGGAGCCTCAGTTTCCCCGCGAGCGTACCCAGGGGCTGCGGCGGAGCTGGTCTCGCAGGTCTCCGCTGCCTCGGAGTCTCTTCCGAGCGGGGCCGCGGCCCGAGCCCCCGACCGCCGGCCCGCCACACCCGCGGCCGCGGGGTCCGCGCCGCCCCCGGCGAAGGTGCAGCCGGGGCGCCGACGCCGCCGGCCGGACCCGGCCACCCGCAGCCCCGCACCCGCCTCTGGCAGCCATCTTTACCTGTCCCGTTAGCAGGGGGGACTCAACGAGGAGACGGCCACCAGGTCCGCCGCCGCCGCTGCCCCGGGCCGGTTCATGGCCGAGCCTCCGTCTCCGACGGCCCCTGTCCTCCTCCACCGCCGCCGCCCTCGCCGCCGCCGCCGCCAACGTCTCCGCCTTTCGTGCCGTGCGCCGCCGCCACGTCCGCAAACCTGCCGTGCGTCATCGCGTCAAGTGGGCGGAGGTGGGAAGGGACCGGGAGGAGGCGGAGGGCGGGGGCGCGCGGGCGAGCCCAGGAACCCGGGACTCCCCAACCACGGCCCGACGCGGGCGCGCAGGCGCGGGGAGGCCGTCGTAGCAGGGAGTGCGGGGCGCGTGCCAGCCCCGCCCCGAGTCCAGCCCCGCCCCTGACTCCTCCCCTTCGGCCCCGCCCCTTCCTTCCCCAGTACATAAAAGCTTCGAGGCCAAGCCCGCAGGCTGGTCCAGGTCTTTGCGCCGACCTCGTGTAGTCAGCTGTTTCTTTCGCACAGCGTTGGCAAAGACAGGCTGGGAAACACTGATGGGGGAAGGTAACTGAGGATTTTCCGGGGCTGCTGTGCATGTCCTCTTCTCTGCCTCTGAAGGTTTCCGTGGTGTGGGGAAGGACGCCCCAAAGCATAGTATTGACACCCATGTGTTAAATTATTCCATGCTTCTTGCTCTTCGAACTGAATCCTCTTGACTCCTGCAGAAAAAACAAAATACTGGAGGGAAAAAAACCCTTGGGCGGCGGAGGACTATTGTTTCAGCCTTTACATTTTTAGATAAGGAAAGTGAGCCACCTAGAGTTAGGCCCCGGAAAATGTTTGCCCTCGAGCCCGGGGTTTTCAGGCTTCCCTTTCTCAATGAGCCAAGACTGTTTACAAATTGCAACTTAATTTGTTTTGAAAATTAATTGAAAGTCTACCACGTTTGTCTTGGACTCAATAAGATTTTAGTTTGTTAAATGACAAACTCATGACATCATACATGGTGTTTCTCAGAAATTTACTGAATGAATGTGATAACGAGTTTGAATTTATGTAAGTAAGTGTAAAGCGTTTTTAATGATGTGCGTAATGTCTCCTGGTGTTGCCGTTAGACTTTACACTTTGACGACCAGGCTGTTCTTACGACAATATACATTTTATACTCAAACAGGCAGGGTGCAGTGTACTTCTTGTAATTCTTTGAGGAATGTCTGAATATTTATGCACCATGAAGTCTTTGAAGCTTTGTTTTAAATTATTTTCAAAGATTATGCTTTGTTTTCTGGGAAGTGCCTCGGTAAAGGTTAGGAATTCTGCATTGCAATATTTTTTCTTTTATTTCTGGAGATAGGCACTGTGCTCCACAATGCAACGAAAAGAACTGCAGTAGACGAAGACTTAAAGAAAAAAAAAAGGGTTTTTTAAGTTTGTCGAAGCTCTTCTGTGTCCTGTTGCCCTTCTGACACCCCTGTCTGTAACCATTTATCACTGAGACATTTTCTCATCAGTAGACAAAGGATATTTTCCCTACTTGATGTGTAAGGCTCAAGCAGCTCAGCCTTCATGAATGTTAATGTGAATACAACCTTCTTTCTGCATATAGGTTACTTTTCTTATTTTAATGTCAATAGGCAGTGGAATCCATGTGAAAATCCAAGGGACAGAATTTCAAGTGCTTCTACAGGACTGCTACCTATTTCCTTTGTATAAATACTTTCTCAATGATATGTGCATGCTCTTGAAGCATTATTTATATTTAACAAAGGTGCAGTTATTGAACTTTTCATAAAAAATAATAGAATTATATTTTATTATAAAAATATACAAAGGAGGCAGTTAGCCATGAAGTTTGGCTAAGTTCCAAAAAACTGGCCATAGGAACAAACACTTTGAGAAAAAGGATGTCCCTAGTGTTGAGCAAGGCTAACAGGATTTTCAGTTTTTTAGATCTCCTCTGACAGTTTTCATTCAAAGGCTGTAGACAGAAAAATATGTAGTTTCTAGGAATGTGTATTTCTGTCATTAAACATTTAGGTTTTGTAGTATGTGCCAAAATAAAAGCTGTATTTTAATAAGAGTAAATTGATGCAACCAGTTAAGAGTGTTACTTGGAAATATGAAAGTTAAAAATGTAATTGACTAAACTATTACATTGAAAAGTAATTACCTTGGATTCACTTACAGATAAACATGTATAAGATGTAATAGATATGTTCAGGAATGTTTATTACAGTAATAGCTGAAAATCTGAAAATATGCTAAATGTTCATCAATAACAGACTAAAAACTTCTGATACTTTTAAATAATGCAATATTATGCCTTTGCTCAAAGCAATGAAGTTGTTTTTCATATTTTCTGATTTATTCATTTAATTATCTAACACGTTTTTTCTTGAGAAAAACTAAGCTTGAAACCTTTGTTCTGGGCATTGGGGGTACAATGCTTAAAAATCCAAAGTTTCTTTATTCATGGTGCTGGTGCTTCCATGACTAGGCACATGGAAAGAAAGTTCTCCAGAAAGTATTTTAAAGAGAAAAAAAAGTAAGATGCCCCATAGAATGTGTGATGTCATTACTTTGGAACAACATTTTAAATGCACACCCTTCATCCTCCCCACTCTCACACACACACATTCATATATCTGCCCAGGAAAGTGTGCAGATTACTAAAGAAATGTTTAACAGTTGTTGAAAGGACTAGATGTGGTGGAAACCTTTGCCCTTTCTTTTTAGATCTCTCTACATAGATTGAATTTTTATTACCATGTGCTTTTATTATTATTGAGAAATATTAAGGCTGAAGATGTTTTTTTTAATTGGCTGCACTTGCTGGGTCTTTTGGAGAAGGCAATGGCACCCCACTCCAGTACTCTTGCCTGGAAAATCCCATGGACGGAGGAGCCTGGTAGGCTGCAGCCCATGGGGTTGGGAAGAGTCGGACACGACTGAAGCGACTTAGCAGCAGCAGCTGGGTATTTGTTGCTATGTGCGCTTTTCTCTAGTTGTAGCGAGTGAAGGCTACTCTCTAGATGCAGTGTATGGGCTTCTCATTGTGGTGCCTTCTCTTCTTGCTGAGCATGGGCCTTCGGGTATGCAGGCTTCAGTAGTTGTGTTTCCTGGGCTCTAGCTGCTGCTGCTTTTGCTAAGTCGCTTCAGTCGTGTCTGATTCTATGCGACCCCATGGACTGCAGCCTACCAGGCTCCTCCGTCCATGGGATTTTCCAGGCAAGAGTACTGGAGTGGGTTGCCATTTCCTTCTCGGCCTGGGCTCTAGCACCTAGCCCTAATAGTTGTGGCACAAGGGCTTAATTGCCCTGTGGCATGTGGGATCTTCATGCATTGGCAGGTGGATTCTTTACCACTGACCCATCAGGGAAGCCCGCTTTTTATTACTGAATAACTGGACTTGTTTTATCCACAGTTAGCCAATAGTCATCCATGCACCACTTAATCATTCCTGAGTCTCTTTGTGCTCTGTATTCAAAGTGAGTATCTCTAAAAAAAAAGAACCAGATCAAGTCCCTTGAAATCAAAAGACAAAAGAGTAATGGAACATTTAATTGTTTTTATATTTCTTCTTTATATCTCTCTGCCAGATTTTTTTCACCCTTGCTTTTTTGACTCTCTGCTCCTTCTTGTATACTTTTATCAGCTGTTTCTTCTCATTCTACTTTCTGGAAGCAAAGACTATAGTACACCAAGGAAATACTTAAAGGACTTTAAAACTGGATTATGAGATGAGACCTAAAAAAAACTCTCCTCATATCTGATCTTCAAACAATCTATAGGTAGGAAAAAATTATTGTGTCTCTTCTCCAGAAGTCTTTAAAAAGACAAACAGACTGCATGATTTAGATACGTTCCACTAGAGGTAAGCCAGATGAACTCCCTAGTTGCTGTTCATCCTCTGATTCTAAAGCAGAGTGATTATCAAAATCAAGGGCCTCCCTGGTGGCTGAGACAGTAAAGAATGCGGGAGACCCAGGTTTGATCCCTGAGTTGGGAAGATCCCCTGGAGAAGCGAATGGCTACCCACTCCTGGAGAATTGCCTGCAAAATCCCAAGGACAGAGGAGCCTGTCAAGCTATAGTCCATAGGGTCACAAAGAGTCAAACATGACTGAGTGACTAACACTTTCACTTACCGTAATGCTCTGCCATAATGGGTATAAAAGAAGAGTCATGAAAACTAGACTCAAAATACTATTCTTAAATTCTCTAGCTAGGAAGTTATTACACAAAGAAAAATAGTTACGTGTTTACAATTAAGTAGACTGTAATTTGAAATTCCTTGTTTCCTGTGATCTCTACAATTCCTCAGGCTACATAAATAAATGGAGCAGATGAATGCCCTAGAATATGTATCCTGCTTGCTGTCTTGCCTACTCTTCCAAAGACCTACAATGGTCAAGAGACTTAATTTAGTCCACTTTCACCAAAGGAAAACACAACAGATGACCCCGTCAATGGAATTGGATAAGAGTGTACAAAATTGGAGGGCAAGTCAAAATAAAGTCCAGAGGGTAGACATCTAGTTAGAGTTTTAAGTATTCAGTAGTGTACTCATGGAGTTACGGAGATACGGAGGTAGGGAAGCATGAAGAGAAAATGAAGAGATACATGGAAAGATCTCCAAAACAAAGACACGAAAGTGTTTTCCTGTTCTAGCCTAGGTCTTTCCAGATAGTTAGAGACCACTCCCATGGCAGTCTTCAGCTTAACCAACAGTATTTGAAAAAAACAAGATAGAAATTCCATTCCCAGATAAAGAATCATAGAACAGCGAGGCGCATATACCTAAAGTGAGGGTAGTATTTGTCTGACAAAATAAAGACAGAAATTACATCTATTCATTTGATAAATATTAATTAATTACCTACTGTGTTTCAGGCTCTGTTTTTTTTAATTTATTTATTTTTAATTGAAGGATAATTGCTTTACAACTACTGTGTTGGTTTCTGCCAAACATCAATGTACCTGGGAGTCTTTTATTCATTTGTCCTTGGTTGTGCTGGGTCTTTGTGGCCGCACGGGCTTTTCTCTAGCTGCGGGGGCTACAGTCTTGTTGTGGTGCGCGGGCTCCGCGCCGAGGTGGCCCCCCTCACTGCGGAGCACGGCTCCAGTGTGCAGGTTTCAGCGGCTGTGGCACATGGGCTCAGGACTTAGTTGCTCTGTGGCCTGTGGAATCTTCCTGGACCAGGGATTGAACCTGTGTCCCCTGCATTGGCAGGCGGAGTCTTTGCCACTGGGCCACTCAGGCTCTGTTTTAAGGACCAGGGATCTGTAGTAAACAATCAAGCCCAAATCCTTGTTCTCTTGGAGCTCATATTTTTGTGGTAGAAGAGAGATAATAAATGGAACATTAGTATGTTAGACAGAGATAATTTCATGGAGAAAAATTGAGTAGGGAAGAAGCTTGCAGTGGTCTTTGTTGTTCTGTTGCTTTTATTGAAGTATAGTTGACTTAGAGTGTTGTGCCGATCTCTGCTATACAGCAAAGTGATTCAGTTTTACACATATAGACAGTGTTTTGGGTTGGGGGTGAGTTTGCTTTGGGGATTGAGTGGGTAGGGAAAGGCCTGCTTTTTGTTTCGCATGCCGTCATTTATTTATTTGGCTGTGACAGGTCTTAGCTGTGGCACGTGGGATCTCCTTCCCTGACCAGGGGTCGAACCCCCGGCCTTCTGAATTGGGAGCATGAAGTTTTAGCCGTGAGCCACCAGGGAAGTCCCAGGAAAGGGACTGATTGAAAAGGTAGATAGACACCAGCCGGAGGAGAGTCTGATTGAGAGCCACATTGGCAGCTGGGAGGAGAACTTGCCAGGCAGAAGGAAGAGCCAAGAGCCCAGTCAGATGGCTGGAGTGGATTGCGCCAGGTCTGTGAGCAGTAGGACATGACGCTGCTGCTGCTAAGTCGCTTCAGTCATGTCCGACCCTGTGCGACCCCATAGACGGCAGCCCACCAGGCTCCCCTGTCCCTGGGATTCTCCAGGCTAGAACACTGGAGTGGGGTGCCATTTCCTTCCCCAATGCAGGAAAGGAAAAGTGAAAGTGAAGCCGCTCAGTCGAGTCTGACTCCTAGCGACCCCATGGACAGCAGCCTACCAGGCTCCTCGGTCCAATGGATTTTCCAGGCGAGAGGACTGGAGTGTGCAGCCGTTGCCTTCTCCAAGGACGTGAGGTTAGAGAGCGCCAAATAGAATAGGACTGTGTAGGCCATTCCCAGGACTTGGGCTTTTACTCCCAACAAGGTGGGAAACCACGGGAGGACATTAAATACCTTTTAAATGGAATAAAGGATGAAGCAGGTAGATCACTGAGGAGGCTATGGCCGTAATGGGGGCAGGAAAGAGGTTGGCTTTAGTCTGAGAGGTCATAAAATATCAGATTGATTCGGATTAGAAATACTTGGCTTAAAATCATTTTTTCAAATAACCCAAATTCCTGAGGTTGCATCATATTGGTTTTTTTTTTTTTAGCTTCAATGCTTATTTAATTTTATTAACATTAAAAACTGATAAATTTTTATGTATCTTTTATTTTATGAGTTCATCCTACTCCTGGCTATAATGGGAAAATATGTTTGTAAATAGAGAATAAATAACAAATGCAAACCAAAAAAATTAAAATAATAACTATGGAAGCAAAAATACTACAGCTTTTGATTTTGATATTGTGTTATGTTTGATAATAAGGAACCTTTTTTTTTTTTTGATGGGTAAAGACATCCTTTATATATTTCTCTTCTACAGACCATCTGAGGCCAGGAGGTAGCCATTAGAGTTTATCCTGAGTCTTGTGTCCAAGTATTTATTTATTTATTTATTTTTTTTGGTGATGGGACAGTCTCTCTTTATTGCTGTTGGTTTTGTGGGGTGATGGAGCAGTCTCTATTTTTGTTAGTTTACAGTTTTGTTTTGTTTTTTCTCCCTTTTATTGTTTTTGCCATACAATGCCATGATATCACTATGGGTTTACATATGCTCCCCCTCCCTCCCCCCTCCCTCCTCCCTCCCCCCGGGAAATCTTGATGCACCAGCCCCGAGAATGAATCAATCCTGAGCTGGCGATTGATTAGACATATGATAATTAACATGTTTCAATGCCACATGATTATCTCAATAGATGCAGAGAAAGCCTTTGACAAAATTCAACATCCATTTATGATAAAAACCCTCCAAAAAGTAGGAATAGAAGGAACATACCTCAACATAATAAAAGCTATATATGACAAACCCACAGCAAACATTATCCTCAATGGTGAAAAACTGGAAGCATTCCCCCTGAAATCAGGAACAAGACAAGGGTGCCCACTCTCACCACTACTTTTCAACATAGTTTTGGAAGTCTTGGCCACAGCAATCAGAGCAGATAAAGAAATTAAAGGAATCCAGATTGGAAAAGAAGAAGTAAAACTCTCTCTGTTTGCAGATGGCATGAAAACAGATGATATTGAAAACCCTAAAGACTCTACCAGAAAATTACTAGAGCTAATCAGTGAATATAGCAAAGTTTCAGGATACAAAATCAACACACAGAAATCCCTGGCATTCCTATACACTAACAGTGAGAAATCAGAAAGAGAAATTAAGGAAACAATTCCATTCACCATCGAAACAAAAAGAATAAAATACTTAGGAGTATTTCTACCTAAAGAAACAAAAGACTTGTATATAGAAAACTATAAAACACTGATGAAAGAAATCAAAGAGGACACAAACAGATGGAGAAATGTGCCGTGTTCGTGGATTGGAAGAATCAATATAGTGAAAATGAGTATACTTCCCAAAGCAATCTATAGATTCAATGCAATTCCTATCAAGCTACCAGAGGTCTTCTTTAAAGAATTAGAACAAATAATTTCTCAATTTGTATGGAAATACAAAAAACCTCGTATAGCCGAAGCAATCTTGAGAAAGAAGAATGAAACTGGAGGAATCAACCTACCTGACTTTAGGCTATACTACAGATCATATTGGTTTTTAAGATATTTTTCAACGGTTCCTTCTTGTATGCCTTCATTTCCCCGTTAATACTAAATAAACCAGATTTACAGTGGCAATTGAAGGATCTAAGTAAAGTTTCCCTTCTCCCTTCTCACCATGTTTTCTTTTATTTACAGTGAAGGTTGAGCTGATTTTTTTTTTCTTTTTTCCAAGCTTTAATCCTATCTGGCGTCTAAATCCCTTCAGAATTGTTTGAAGCAAAGAATGCCTGCTGACTTCAAAGAGTGTTTCACACTTGGATTTACTCACTGGGGCATATAATGAGAGTGGTAGAACCTTCCTTTCCACAGAATTGCATGTTTGGCAAAGGTATATGTTGACCAGTAAGCAGTCTGTTAAGAAAAAACACCCTGAAACTCATCTTTTTTAAATCTATTATTTTACAAAGGACTTATATTCCTCCTGAATATTCTAAATCTAATCTGTTATTTTATAGGAGAATCAATTTATATTAACAGAAAATTGATTAACTTCCCTCTCATCACTTTGACCTTAAGACTACACTACAGACTTGGTTATCTGTAACATAACATAATATAAATGAATAAATAGTGTATAAAGATTTCTAAGTCTTACTGCTTTATTCTACCAGTCTTCAGAAGAAAATTCCTTGAGTGTTACTCTTGGCTCTGTGAAAGACAATTTATATAGTCTTTATAATTAATGCCAATGCAAAATCAGGCATTAGCTTGGGAAATAATGTTTTTTTTTGTATAAAAATATTATGGTTGATCATAGGGTAAAGCCATTAAAAGCATTTCATAATCTAGTCTGGTAAAATAGAGGTGTTAGCTCTTCTATCTTATTTGATTTTAGGAACTGGAAGGGATAGTTTGGAGGTGAATAGGATGTGAATACATGAAAAGTATTTATAATGAATCTTTTTTCTTCCTGTCTTATCCTGCCTTCCATGAGCCATGTTCACCTTTCTCTAAATATCTATTCTTTACTCATTAAAATTCAAATTTAATAATAATTGGAAGTGGAGACAGCTACTGCTGGTTGGGTGTGTGTAATGAGAGCACCCAAAGGCATTGGTAGTAGACCTGGAAAACTTCAACAAGGAAATTATGATAAGAATGGTAACATCTACTTCTTTTAACATTTGTGAAGTTAAGGCAGTCTGTGCAAAACTGACATTTCAATAGCTATACCAGCTTTTGTCAAAGTGTAGTCTGCCAAACTTGTCTAAGTGTAGTCTTGCCAATTCCCAAGACTCCTTCATAGAATCCTCAAGATCAAAACTATTTTTGCAGTAATGCTAAGAAGTTATTTATCTGCTCACTGTGTTATCATTTATACTCAAGTGAATGAATCAAGACAGTGGCATCAAATTATCAATAATAATATATTAGTAGTTATGATAATGCATGGGGCTTCCCTGGTGGCTCAGTTGATAAAGAATCTGCCTGCAATGTGAGAGGGTTCAATCCCTGGGTTGAGAAGATCCCCTGGAAGAGGGCATGGCAACCTACTCCAGTATCCTTGCTTAGAGAATCCCCATAGACAGAGGAGCCTGGCAGGCTGCAGTCCATGGCTTTGCAAAGAGTTGGACACGACTGAGTGACCAAGCACAGCACAATACATTATAATGCTCACTGATAGATACTCATTTTTAAATTTTATTTCTTCATTCATTTCTTTGGCTGCTCTGTGCAGCTCAGAGGGTTTTAGTTCTCCAACTAGCGTTTGAATCCAACCAGGCATGCAGCAGTAAAAGGGTCAAATACTAACCACTGGACCACTAGGGAATTCCACATACTCATTTTTTTTTTCTAAAATAAAAATTTACTTTGAAATGTTCCTTAATTATTATTTTTCAACCCTGACTTCTTCATTTTATTATTATCTTTATGATAAAATGGTAAAGCTATACAAATATATATACTATATATATATATTTTCTACTATATATATTGAAGTACAGCAGTTGCTTGGAGGGAAAACTCTTATGCCCTTGTTTGAGTTGGAGTCATTTTTATCATCAAACACAAATTTAATAGGAAGAATGACTGATAGAAAAACTATGGTCAACAAAACTCGGATATTTCGTGGACATTTTCTTGAAAATGAGCTGAATAAGACAGTAACGTCAAAGAAGACAGTATTTGCTACCGTTGATAAAATTCAAGTTTTATATTGATCAAAAATTTGATTTTAGAAAACTTTTATCCCTCTATAGGTTTGGCAACTCCCCTAAACTGATAGAATTTTGTGATGATAAATTCGTGATGATATTAATAAGATGATTTTTCAAATATCACATAATGAACAGTATCAACACCTAGGAAATGTTCATAACTCAGTAAACCCAATATTTTCCAAATATACAATGTTAAAAAATCATGTGTTGATAAAAGATCCCTTTAAAGTGTAAGGCCAAGGGATTTTAATGTGACTACATAAAAAATGCTTATTGATATGATTTCACATGCCACATTGCAACTAACCTTTATAAAACTATCACTTACTAAGACTTGATATACTTATTAAGACTTTATGTAGTATCAAAGACCAATATCTACAATTATCTGAAAAAACTTGTTAGAATTCTTTTCTCCTATCTTAACTAAGTATCTTTGAGATACTGGATTTTCTTTGTATACTTCAGCCAAAACAATAAATAGCAACAGACTGAATGCAGAGCAAATATATGAATCTATCTGTCAGTGCCAATAGATATCTTTAGTAAAGTTGTGGGATGCAAGATCAATGCATAAAATTCACTAGTCTTTCTATACACTGCAATGAACAATCTGAAAAGAAAATTTAGAAAATAATTCTATTTTCTTAATTGAACGATGCAAAGAAATAGAGGAATTGAGAAATCCAGTCTGCAATTGTTTTGTAGCCTGTACCTTGATTTGAGCTTGTTTGATTGTTATCTCATGATTAAGTTCAGGTTAAATGTTGAGGGGCACGAATTCTACCTGAGTGATGTTGGATACTCCTCAGGGTATCATATCAAAAGACACACAATGTAGCTTTGTCTCATTATTGGTGACCTGGCACTTTTTTTCAGTACTTAATACTCTCAATTTTTAAAACAATTTATGTTGTAGGTATTTATTTTCTTTTATATGGGTTCCAATACTTTGTATGTAACAATGCTGAGAGATTTTGTCTTGCCTAAGGTCAGCTAACTAGTAAATAGTAGAGCAGAGTTCTCAACTCAGTTGTCCTAGATTCTGCAAAATTAACCACTTCCTTGGGTAGGGGAGATACCCTGGAGAAGGGAATGGCTATACATTCCATGTTCTTACCTGGAGAATTCCATGGACAGAGAGCCTGGCAGGCTACAGTCCATGGGGTCACAAAGAGTTGGACACGTCAGTGCAACTAATACACACACACATCTCTTTTCCAGGTTTTTCAACCCAGAACGAGCCATAAAAGAGCACAGTAGAGTGGATAAATCTAAGAGTTAGGAGGAATAGAGAAAAAGAATGCCTTCCTGCTCCGCTGTAGGCTTTATAGCCTGGATCAGACTCAAGCAAGCACAGACTGACGCTCAAAGCATAAATGGGAGGGAAGTTAAACTTTGCTTATACTATCTGAGAATAAAACCATTTGTTAGCAGTTGAAATGAGTGTGAAACATGGGATCCACCCAAGATTTCATCCTGGGGCAGAAAAGAATGCAGTGCAGTTTTAATGAGTCAGCGGTGAGCAAGAACATAAGTGACTTCATTTAGTAAACTGGCTCCTTCCGTGTGGAAGTACTCCTTTCCAGTGCTTCCCCTCGGGTTAGTCTTACATTAAACTCTGGGAAACAACCTCCTCCTCCATCACGGCCCGATGGCCTCTGATCTTCGACTTTAATTCAGGAAGAGTTGTTTAACGGTTATTCTTCTCCTGGGCAACGTCCAGAATTGTGGGCTGAGCACAATTTTGTGAATTACAACCAGTGTGAACTGCAAACAGAAGCCTTCCAGTTGTCAAATGGAAAATACTATCACTGACGACGTGGTCTTTTTCAATAGTACCACTACCTAATTATTGCCCCTACAGTTGGAGCCAAACACAGCTGTCTGAGCACGGGCCAGGCATTTGTTGGCATCCCTATTCTGCTGCGGCCTCTGAGACCTGGCCTATGGACAGTGCCTGTCCACGCCCCCCTCCCTCCCCCAGTACTAAATCTTTCAGCCAGGTCTTTCAGGCAGCAGGCAGTGGCAGAGTTCTTTGTCTCTTTCGACTCAGTCCCATTCTGACCCCTTTCTTGCCTCCCTTTCTTCTCTCCCTTCCACACTGTTCCTAACATGAGCCAGCTTCTCCTCTTTGGCTTTACCTTCCACTTTCCAGCACTAGGCTTTCTCCTGAGACCTTGAAGAGACATGGTATTTCTGAGTGGAGGTAGGATGGTCATCCACAGTGAGATTGGCTTTTGCTCTCTGGTTCCATTAGGATTTGGGCTTGTGGCTCAGCTGGTAAAGAATCCACCTGCAATGCGGGAGACCAGAGTTCGATCCCTGGGTTGGGAAGATCCTCTGGAGAAGGGAAAGGCTACCCACTCCAGTAATGTGGGCTGGAGAATTCCATGGACTCTAGGGTCGCAGAGTCGGAACCGACTGAGAGACTTTCACTTTCACTTTCCATCAGGATTAAGTTTCACTTAGTATCACTCCAGCGGCCTTACACCTCCCTCTCAGCTCCTCCAGCCCCTCAGTGTGCCCACACTGTCTGCTTCTGGGCCTCTCAACGTAGCACATGGAGGAAGCCTGGCATACTGCATCATCATTTTGTGGAGGATTATAGGAGCCCAGTCAATCTGGAAAAGTGTTTTCTCCTCTTCACCATCATATCAAACAGAAAAAGGCTTCAATTAAGGTGCCTCATGACTGCCTGAGGGTAGCCCCAATAGAAAGGTGGAAAATTTTAAGTAACTGTAAGTATATGCAACTTATAAAACATGTATTAATCAAGGTGGGCGGGAAGGAACATTAATCTATTCATGTGTTTAGGGAAAGGGATTAAAAATGTTAAGTAGTCTAAAATAAACTGTATACAATTAAATAACTGTATTCTATTGAATGATGATGACAAAGAACACAATGGGCTGCCATTTTAGTGAGGAGGAAAATTGTGTATTCAAGTTATATAAAATGGCTATTAGTAATTTTGCCATTATTTGACCATTTTAATGTAGGAAAATATCAGTTTCATGTGGTTCAGGGTAATATTGGTGTTTTAAAGGCATTTCTGATAGTATTTCTCTGCTGTCAATGAATGATAATGTATGTTAATCTAAATTTTTTCTTTTATATTGTTTTCAATTACTTTACGGTGCCAGTAAAGTGTGTTGGGTGCCTGGTGATATCAAAGAGATTTGTATAATAAAAAAGTATACTTAGACACATCTGGTTATGATTTGTGTTTCCTTTTCTCCAATTGCATAATTCAAGTTTATGCTGCATAATTCTTTCTTCTTTTATTCCATTCCATATGGTGGCAGAACAACTACCAAAAGGTGAATACTTTCAGTACCTTTCATATCAAAGCTGCAGCTTTCACATTCTGTTCTATTGATACTTCATTTTGGCAGTGGATAAAGGGACACAGTTAAAATCTCTGCTCTTAATTGGGTTTTCTTGGGGGAAAGACTTTCTTTGAACTAGTGACAGCCCGTGATTTTATAATTATCAAAAATTAACCAGCTCAGCATTTCTTGTAGGAAATATTCACAATTCACTTCTTTGCTTTTAGAAGAAACAAGAAAAGGAAAAAGAAAAGAAAAACTAAGGAGCATTAGAGAATTCCATTTTGTTTGGGACTATTCCATGTGGGATTATTCTAATGAAATGCTAAGGCTATATTTGTCTGTGTAGTACTCTTTAAAGCACAATCTTAAAAACCTTTTATCTTGTTCAGAACCCTAAAAAGAGAAAAACTTGAAACAAATTAGATTTTCTGAAAAGTGAGACAATTCCAGTGTAAGATTTCTGCTATGACCTGACTTACAATACAAGCTACAGACAAAGCAATGAAGCTCTCTGTGAAATACTCGTTTTCTTTTCTTTCTTTAAACCATTCTCTTGACATATAATTCATGTACCATACAATTCATTCATTTTAAATGTACAGTCCAATGGTTTTGATATATAACATTATTATAGTTGAAGAACAGTGGTAAAATAAATATAAAATATGCCAGTTTAATAATTTTTAAGTATGCACTTCAGTGCTGTTAATAACACTCATGATGTTAGATATCTCTATGGTTCACTTTAAAAACTTTTTAATCACCTTAGCCAGAAATTGCAGAGTATTCATATATATTTCAGTATGAGTTGAAATTCCTATGGCTGTATGGAATTCAACTCCTATGAAATTGTTTAAGAAAGCTAACTGGATATCTGGAAGATAATGCGCTCCAAACTTAAGTCTACACCTGCTGGCAACAATGTTTGTTTTAAGTAGGCAATCGCCGACACATATGTATACTTTGCAAAGCCCTGCGTGTTCCCCAAACCTACCATGGGTAAAACCTCCCTTCCCACTGGGCTTGATTTTCCCACCCATGTGGGATATAGACAGCGGGGCCTTTGTTTGCAGTTGCTTTGTTTCCTTTTAGTCATTGGTAAAATAAACATTACTTCAGTTTGGAGAAGTCCTCAGTAGAACTTGGGGGTCCTGGGAGAGCAGATTCTATGACCCAACATGGATGACTTCATCACATTATCTGGTGTAGATGCACCCTGTTGAGGATAATTGCATCACAGCATCCTGTGTGTATCTTTGTAGGACTGGCCTAGGTCAGAAGATGCTACCTGGAATACTGCTCAGCCCTGGAAAGAGATGTAAAGGAGGGATACTAAAGACCTGCCCTATGTGTCAGTGAAGCTTCAGAGACACTTGAGGGTTTCCCCAGGCAGATCCACAGTTAACAAAAATTTCTTATATGTTCATCATTGGACAGTGCTGATGAGCTCTGCACTGAATTCACACAAGGATAACTGAAAATACATACAGGGAGGGTTTAGAGTGAGAACTCAGACTCATTTCATGAAGAAATTTCAGTATTTGAAAATAGAAAAGATAAGTTTTATAATTTTATATTTGTCGAAGGGAAAGTGGACGTTATTAAATAGAAAGACTTAGTGCATAAAATGCTTACCCTCGTTCTTATTATGTTTCTCGATGGGATACATATAAAAATGGAATTTAAGGAATCTTATATCACAGATTTAAAGATTTTTCTATCACAAGAAAATCTCTCCTTCCTGCCCTCCACCCTCGTAACTCCCAGGAAATTAGCTATTTGAATTCAGCATTTGATAAGCTTACCACAGCTCACACTATGTTTTCAGAAACTTTGAATTCTTTTACACTGTTTTATCAGTCATGCAAATGCAAGCTTATTACAAGATAATTATGCAAAGAGTGGAAACCTGATAGTCTATCCTCATAAAGTGTCAACAGAAATCATAATCTTGGCCCAACTAGAATTTGATAATCGGAATGAAGGTTTGTTTGCTTCACCTGCTCCCAAACCTCAAGTAATAAATCTCAAAAGCTTCAATATCGATTCAACAAAATGAAGGGCTGCGTCACTTCAGAACGACTCTGACAAGTGGACAAACGCTGCCATGCTAACATTTTGATATGCAGCGTGGCTTCTGGACTTTGCTGGTTTCTTTCCCCTGTCATTAAAGCAAAATGACAAACCACGGGAAGTACCACACACAGCGCGCCTAAGCCAGAGGCAACCAAGAAAAAAGATTTCATTAGCTGTTCTTAAAGGATTAAAAATTCCATACACATTCATATCTGATTTATGGGGAAATTCCTTTCAAAATATGAGAAAAACACTTCTGAGACACGGTTCTGCATTGCAGGTGGATTCTTTACCCGCTGAGCCATCGGGAAAGCCCTAAGACATGTTTCTTATTAAAAAATGGAAACTATTATTAATCTAAAAAAGTCTCAGGGCATTTCCTGTAAATGTTTTGTAAACATTGCTTGAGGAAGAAATATTTTTAACTTGGCAAGATGAAGTTTTAAAATATTTTCTACAGGACATAAAGTTGTACCTAATTCGTCCTTTGCTAAATAATGTAATAGATATTGTATAAGGTCATAATAAAAATAAAATACAATATTATATGTAGCCAAATACTGCTACTGTGTATATTTAGATTTATAAGGAGATGAGACTATCTGTTAGAAGGTGATATGTACACTTCATCTTAATATTCATTTGATGGAGCTATTTAGCAATTATATATATATATTTTTACTGGTGTAGAATATGCCCAGATATACTCAAAAGGGATGCTATTGCATCATAGCAATGAAAAGAAATTATTTAAAAAATTTAATGGGAAAATGCTTTTAAATACATAACTATAAATTTATAAAATTGTGTATGTATAATTACCATTGTAGTACTTTCCATATTAGGTTGTTTAATTCACAAGAGAAATTTTCTCAACTGCATCGAAAATACAGCTAAAGTAGGGACTCATTGTTTTTATTTTATATCACTGTTTTTCTGTCAGTTATTGAAATCTTACCAGACTTCACTATCTCTTTCAATCCACATACAAGTCTGTGCAATAGGTATTGTAAAAACTTCCATTTTGCAGATAAGGCAAGTAAAAGTGTCAAAGATTAATAAAATTTATGTTTGTTCAATCTAGTTATGTTGTATTATCTCTTGGCATCATCTGGACCTAACTAGGAGAAACAGTTTTATTTTTGTCCTTCTATGCCTTTAGAAATAGAAACTGTGCACTGATCTTACAAAATCTCAGCTATTAGGTTCTGTAAATGGACTTTCTGAAGAAGAATATTTCTAATTTAGGAAGGTAAATATTTAAAGAATTTGTGAGTGAGTGAAGTCGCTCAGTCATGTCCCACTCTTTGCGACCCCATGGACTGTAGTCTACCAGGCTCCTCAGTCCATGGGATTTTCCAGGCAAGAATACTGGAGTGGGTTGCCATTTCCTTCTCCAGGGGATCTTCCCAAGCCAGGGATAGAACCTGGGTCTCCCGCATTGTAGGCAGACGCTTCACAGTTAATTCATCCTTTACATTATGTTCACTAATTTTAGAAAAATTAAGCACTGAGATTATGAGAAACTTAGAAAAGGGAGATATAACCAAGAATAGAAAAAGTGAAATGTTAATTTCACATGAAAAAAGCAAGAGAGAAGTTTTAATGTTGTTATTTATTTATTTCTGCATCACATTTCTGATTTAAAATTCTAACATGCCACCTAGCTTTTGTTATCTCTGATGGTCTGGGTTGACTGCTACCTTGTCAAATATCTCATTCTTAAATTAAAAAGTAACTACCCTTTGTATGGGTTTCCCAGGTAGCTCAGTGGTAAAGAATCTCTCTGCCAGTGCAGGAGATGCAGCAGAAGTGAGTTCGGTCCCTAGGTTGAGAAGATCTGGAGGAGGAAATGGCAACCCACTCCGGTTTCTTTGCCTGGGAAATTCCGTGCACAGAGGAATCTGGCGGCTACAGGCTCACCACTCATGGGGTTGCAAAGAGACAGACACAGCTGAGCATACATGGGTGTACTCTTTGTACACTTCATCTCTATTAGGAATCATATCATTTACAGAGAAGTTTCTGACATGGCACATTAGAGTTTTCAAAATAAGTGTGGTAAATCATGACAAATCAGTCACCTCTAGACAACTGCTAAGAAAATTGGTAAACAGGTGTGAGCCAGGGTAACCAAAGGCTTTGGTAAGACAGGAAAATAGGGGACTATGGCTCCCACTAGCTCTTTAGCCTCTTCCAGCTGGCTCTTTGAGTTGACTACTGAGCAGTAACTTTCAGCAGCCCCAACTTGTCCAGCTAGAACCAACCAGGGCTCAAGACTAAATCTTTCCTCATGCCCAAATCTTGTGCTGGGAAGATGGGAAGTCACCTCCAGCTGAAGCTGTGCGTGAACACTTTCTGCCAGACTTCTTTGTCTGGGCCCTTCCCTCATACAACTGTACATATGTCAACTTTCAGGGCGCTTTGGTACCATTTTTGTTTTATTCTGTAGACCTAAAACAAATAGACTGGCAGATACTTTTGCCAGCAAATATGGTTTATTCGGAATCAGCAGAAAATTGCACTTCAGGACTGGCAACCGTGGTGAGCCACATACAAGTCCCCCACAGCAAGGAAAAGAGAGCACTTTCATATAGAGGAAAAGGAATTTGGAAGGACTACAGTAAACAAAGGCTATTCTTTGGCTGAGTTCTTCTCAGGAAAGAAGAGTAGTCTTTCTTCTTCCTGTTAAAAAACTAAGATCATGGCATCTGGTTCCATCACTTCATGGCAAATAGAAGGGGAAAAGTGGAAACAGTGGCAGATTTTATTTTCTTGGGTTCCAAAATGACTGCAGATTGTGACTACAGCCATGAAATTAAAAGACGCTTGCTCCTGGAAGGAAAGCAATGACAAATCTAGACGTCGTATTAAAAGGCAGAGATATCCTTTGCTGACAAGTGTCCCTATATTCAAAGCTATGTTTTTCCCAGTAGTCATGTACGAATGTGAGAGTTGGACCATAAGGAAGGCTGAGTGCCAAAGAATTGATGCTTTCGAATTGTGGAGCTGGAGAAGACTCTTGAGAATCCTGGGGCCAGCAAGGAGATCAAACCACTCAATCCTAAAGGCAATCAACACTGAATATTCATTGGAAGGACTGATTTTGAAGCTGAAGCTCCAATACTTTGGCCACCTGATGCAAAGAGCTGACTCATTGGAAAAGACCCTGATGCTTGGAAAGATTGAAGGCAGGAGGAGAAGCGGGTGGCAGAGGATGAAATGGTTAGTTGGCATCACTGATTCAATGGACATGAGTCTAGGACATACTGATGGACAGAGGAGTCTGGCGTACTGTGGTCCATGGGGTCACAAAGAGTTGGACAGGACTGAGCGACTGAACCACAAGTGCTTCAGGGCATGAGAGCTCTCTCTGCTGGTTTCCAGAGCCCATTTTGAGGGTTCTGTTTATTAATTTTCACAGCCTATAGAAGCTTGATCGTGAAAGTCAGGGTAGGAAAGACATGAAAATGCCCCTCAGGGGCTATGGTGTTGGTCACCTTCCACTTCTTCCAGGCACCCAACTTTATTTTCTGATACGAGTCTTATACTCCCCAGAAGGACTTCTGTCAATTTTCCAAGACCTCTTTCAGCTTTTCAACCTACTCATAAAGTACAGGTTTTCTCATGTGATCTCTGTTGGTGTGAACAACTACTAGGGGGCATGCACCCCTCACAGATTTCCATGTAAACAATATGGCTGAGATTTGCACGACTCCTGCAGTCCTGGAGGTAATTACACTGACCAGCAAGGAACACAACCTCCACGCCCCAAAACAGGTCTCTTTCCATTAACTACCCAACTGGCATTCACATGACTTCGATTTTAGACCTATAGCCAGACTTCGATACTTTTCTTGAATAAAATTTTCAATGTATTTTCAAGGCTACGAAGAGGACTCACACAGGAAATATTGTTTTCATGATCAAATAAATACGTTAAATAGTGGGCTAAACAAATTTAAACTGGTTTGTTTACTATAGTGTTCAGATGTTTTAACATTTTATTGTGCTTAACTGTTTTCTAAGAATGTTTCCCACACTTTTATGGTTTGACTATGGAGACTTTTGCAAGTTAGGGAAACTGAAATCTATAGTATATGCTTTTGAAAATGCTAATATAGCTGGTTTACCAAGGATTTTCCTTCAGTGGAATTCAAATGTGAACTTCAAACATAAATATGAATCAATATTGTTATCCATAGTCTCTTCCCTATGTGTGCTCAATTGCTAAGTCATGTCCAACTTTTTGTGACCCCATGGACTGTAGCCCATCAGACTCCTCTGTCCATGGAATTCTCCAGGTTAGAATACCGGAGTGGGTTGTGATTTCCTATTCCAGGGGGATCTTTCCAACCCACGTCTTGTATCTCCTGCATTGGCAGGTGGATTCTTCACCACTGAGCCACCTGGAAGCCCTCTTCTCTATGTACCCTATGTCAACTTATTCTTTCTTACGGGGTAGCAAATCTCTTGGAAAGAGCCCATAATTTCAATATATGCCAAGTGAAGTGAAAGTTACTCAGTTGTGTCCGACTCTTTGTCACCCCGTGGACTATAGAGTACATGGAATTCTCTGGGTCAGAATACTGGAGTGGGCAGCCTTTCCCTTCTCCAGGGGATCTTCCCAACCCAGGGATTGAACCCAGGTCTCCAGCATTGCAGGCAGATTCTTTAACAGCTGAACCACAAGGGAAGCCCAAACCAACTGAGCTATCAGGGAAGCCCTCAATATATGCCAATCTCAAGTTGAATTCAAAGTTTTTTTCTCCTCATTGCAGGCTGGACCAATGGCTCCAGGGGCATGAAATGGAAAGGACACATGATTAGTTGCTAAGTATGTAGTGGGGTGTGTGTGTGTGTGTGTGTGTGTGTGTGTGTGTGTGTGTGTGTGTGTGTGTGTGTGTGTGTGTTTGGTGATTCTGGTTCTAGGCCAATGGCTCCAGGGGCATGAAATGGAAAGGACACATGATTAGTTGTTGAAGTTTGTAGTGGAGCTTGTGTGTGCATGTGTGTGTGCCTGGTGATCCTGGTTCTAGAATACCTGTCTTTTATAACTCTTTCTTTTCAAGGTCTAACTCTTCTGACGCTGAAAGCTGAGAGGGAGGATGGAAGGACAAACGTCCTCTGGTCTAACTGCTTATCGGCATAGTGCCCTCTGGTAGGGCTGTGGCTGCTTCCCTGGGTGGTACAGACTCAGTATCCTCTGTATGATGTTCTCAGAGGCACAAGGGTACATTCTGGTGGGTTCTGCGAGGCCTTCGCATTACATGTTTCCTTGAAGTGGGTTCTTCCTTAATGGCCTCCTTCAGCTACTTCCCGGAAGTACACAGTGTCTTGTTCCTGGAATCCTCCTACTTCATGGGCCAGTCTCTTGGTCAGGTATTGACAAGATTTTGCCAAGGTGCACCCTCCATGGTATCACAATCAATGAGAGATCTACACATTTTTGTACAAAGGTGAAGTGAGGCTGCTCCCTTGCCCTCTTTCCTTCTGTCCACCCATCTTTCTTTCCCATTTCTCTTTCCTCTTAGGGGTAGTGTCAGGGCAGGTCAACACATCTATTGGCCTGAGTGGACAACACTGGAATGAATTGTCAGTCCTCCCTCTCTACTCTGATCTCCAGTCTCCGATATTTACCAAATTCTGAAGGAGAGATAAAAGCCAGAACCTCCACCACAGGTTAACTACTTGGAGCTGATTCTTCCTCCCCCTGAGGTGAAGCTGGAGGCAGGTAATTGTCCCATATCTGTCTTTCCACCTCTGAAAAAGCCCTGGAGGTGTGATCTGGTCTCAGTTGTTGGCGACTATCTTTACAAGTCAGTTTTTTGTCTCTTTGGTCCTGGTTTGGACCAAATCACCAGTTCTGCAGGAATAGAAAATGGCCCATTCAGTACAATGAATTTTAATATTGTACAATGTACACAGTAGGCGGACAGGAAGATGCAGTTCATGTATAAGTTGATAATAGCTGTTAGCTGATTTTTGGAATTTAGAAAGACAGTAATGAGAACCCAACATGCGAGACAGCAAAAGGAACGCAGATGTATAGAATAGACTCGTGGACTTTGTGGATGAGGGTAAGGGTGGGATGATATGGGAGAAGGGCACTGAAGCATGTTAATTGTCATGTGTCTAATCAATCGCCAGCCCAGGATTGATGCTCGGGGCTGGTACAGCGAGATTTCCCGGGGGGGAGGGAAGAGGGAGGGGGGTTCCGGAGGGGAAGCATATGTAAACCCATGGTGATATCATGACAATGTATGGCAAAAACAATAAAAAAAAAAAAGTTTCTTCTCTTTTTTAAAGAGTGAGAATGTTGAACTCAGGGCAAGTTTGTTAAGGGGCAGAAGTTTAGATCAGACTAAGCAAGAGGCTAGTCAGAATCTGGACGTATAGTTGTCATGAGAGTCAGATGAAAACATTAATCAGAAACTAGGCAGAGAAAAAAAGAAGCAGTAGATTACAAAAATGAGGACCTAGGACAGGGAACAGCAGAGATGTTTTGCAAAGAAATCAGGACTAGAATATACAAAAAATGGAATATATAGAGGGACTTTGTAGAATAGGACAGCAAATTCTGGTACTGAAATCTTTGTAAGGACTGAAACCATATCCTTATTCATTTTTACATTTTTGAAACATCATATATAATTGGCACTCAATAAATGTCTGTGGTGTTGGAGAAGACTCTGGAAAGTCCTTTTGCAGCAAGGAGATCAAACGAGCCAATCTTAAAGGAAATCAACCCTGAATATTCATTGGAAGAACTGTTGCTGAAGCTGAAGCTCCACTACTTGGGCCACCTGATGGGAAGAGCTAACTCACTGGTAAAGACCCTGATGCTGGGAAAGACTGAGGGCAGGGGGAGAAGGGGGCATCAGAGGATAAGATAGTTGGATGGCATCATTGACACAATGGACATGAGTCTGAGCCAACTCTGGGTGACAGTGAAGGACAGGGAAGCCTGGCATGCTGCAGTCCATAGGGTTGCAGAGTCAGGCATAACTTAGCAACTGAATGACAACAACAAAAACGTTTGTTGAGTGAATTAATCAATTTAGGATTCCAGTGTAAAAGAAAACCTGATGACAAAAGTAACTTTTGTTTCTGCATAGAGCAGGGAGCCACAAACTATGGCCCTTCGGCTATTTCTGCCACTGCCTGCTTTTGTAAATAAGTTTTATTGGAACACAGCCATGTACTTCTGTTTACTTATTGTCTTTGATTGCTTTCACACTACAATGGCTGAGTTGAGTAGTTTCAACAGAGACTGTGTGGCCTGCAAGTCTAAAATATTTACTGTCTGGCTCTTTTTAGAAAATGTTTTCTGACCTCTGGCCTAGAAGTTTAAAACTGATTTTATATATGCTTCCAGTTGAATGTGACTCAGTGGCAGCATGGGTAAGTCAGGTCCAGAGGTCAGTGGGAGCACCTGGCTGTTTGCCCAACAACACCAAGCCCTGGGAACCATGGGGAGGTGGATGTGACAGGTCTGTCAGAGCTGAGAAGAAAGTCATCTTGATGTAGGCCAGTAATCTCGTCTCTCCCTTCTCTGAACTATCTTTGCATCTCTCTGACAGTCACTTAGTAGTTTTGATTATCATGATTTGTGTCTTCTTTCTCCAGTTCAGTGTGGACTAGAGGAGGGCAGAGATGGCATTTTGTCCATGTTTGTATCCTGAGGGTCCAGCAATGCTTCTGGTTAATCAGGTACTGATTTAAAAGATGAGTTTTAGCCAACAGGATTATAGCGCTATCTGCAGAAGAAGAAAAGCCAAGTCTGGCAGCTCAGTGACAGATGGCTTCTAATGATCAGTAAACAAGAGACTTAACTGAACTGAACAGAGACAAGAGACTCAGTGGTAAAGAATCCACCTACCAATGCAGGAGATGTAAGAGATGCAGGTTCAATCCCTGGGTCGGGAAGATCCTCTGGAGTAGGAAATGACAATCCACTTCAGTATCCTTGCCTGGGAAATCCCACGGACAGAGGAACCCGGTGGGCTACAGTCCATGGGATCGTAAAGAGTCAGATATGACTGAAAGGCTGAGAATGCATGCAAACAAGAGATTAGTTCAATAAAAATCAGTGTGGAGCAGAGTGTTCGAGGAACTGACAACACCAAGGCGCAGCTCTGACTGATATAGTTCAGGGACTTGCTCAGATGTTCTGAGGCTTTTTATGTCCTGAAAGCCCAAGGGTATTTGTCTTTTTCTGACCTGGGTGCAGAATTTCAAACTTCAAGCTTTCTCGGTAATTAAATGAATTCTCTGAGCCAATTTTGGCACAGAATGATTTCCTTCAGCTCACAAAATGAAATTCTTTATTTGACAGTGGGGCCTCCTTCTTTCGTATTTGTCCAGGCACATCACTCATCAGCAAATGTTTAATGAGCTACTACATTGTGCCAGGCCCTTTGAGAGCCTGGGTTTAAACTGTCTGTTTTCCATTATGAAATGCTAAGATGATAAACAAACACTCCAATTTATTGACAACTTTACAACATATTGGGGTGCAAGGAAGGAAAGTTGATTGGCTAGTTGCCCAGGTGGTTGTGAACCTAGAGGCAGAAGGGTCTGGGTGGGTAGCATGCTCCTGACAAGTCTGAATTTTTTCCTGTTTGTGCCTAAAGGAAAGAAGTCTCTGGCAGGCAGATTTGGGTACTCCTACTTCTGCTTTTTTTTTTTTTTTTTTAAAGGAAGGATAAATAGATACTGCCTAAGCATGGTTTTGTTCCTTTCATGAAATTCCCTTATGCATACCTAAGCTTAGATATTCAAACTCAGAATGAGAAACACCTTTGTCAAGGAACTAAAAAGATTTTTGGAGAAGATTTACAAGGTTTATTAGTATGCAAGACTAAACTGGAGAAGGAAGAAAAATTGTAAGACATCAGTACTTTTCTTACAGGGTTAAGAAAATGACTTATGCTTTAATGTGTGACATTTAATGATCAACTTGATTTCATGCAGATTCCAATAGTGCAAAAGACTTAACATTCCAACAGTGCTGCATTTAGGCAGAATTGGGAATTAGGCCAACTTGCCTTCAGATCTTTCAAGTTCCCTTTCAATATTCTTCTCTTTCAGGGGCCCCTCCACCTCCCACCTCCAGATGTTCAGTAATCCTCTTCCTGTTTTCCTTGTCAAAGCCTGACTTGAAGAACCACCCTCTAAGCTGTAAAGGATGGAAGTAGAAAAATATCTCTGATTCCGGGGTATTTGTATTTTAATATGGGATCAAGTCATGTTTCTAAGGCTGGATCGTGAAGTACAAGGAAATAGGCTCTGGGAATCTTTAATGTAATTGCCACCAGGTTCTTCACACAACCTTATTATACAGGCCTTTCCTCCTTCTCTCCCTCCCTTCCATACATACTAACTTCCTACTATATTCCAAAGCCTATTCTAGCTGCTTGGTATAGAGCAGCGAATGAGAGCCACATGGAACCTACCCTCTTAGAGCCTTCATTTTTACGGGTAGACAAAAACACCTAAATAAGCAAATAAGATCTTTATTAGGGATAAATAATAAGAAGAAAATAAAACAAACTAGTAGGTAATAGTGCACACAGAAGTAATCAGGGCAGAAACCTCCAAGGCAAGGACAGTTGACAGTTGAGCTACTCCTGAAATGAAGGATATGATAGAAGGAGCCAGCCATATGAAGGTCAGTGTGATGGGAATACAGTGAAAGAGGGAGAATGGGACCAAGTGAGGCTGGACAGAACCAGGCGTGGCTCTTTCAGTCCAGGAGAGGAGTTTGGATTTAAGTGCGATGGGACAGATGTTCACTGAAACCTTTCAGCATTTGATAACATCTGTGTGACTTTGCGGGAGCTTTCCAGATGGTGTTAGTGGCAAAGAACCTGCCTGCCAATGCAGGAGAAGCAGGAGATGGAGGTTCGATCCCTGGGTCGTTAAGATTCCCTGGAGGAGAACAAGGCAACCGACTCCAGTATTCTTGCCTGGAGAACCCCATGGACAGAGGAGCGTGGCGGGTTACAGTCCATAGTGTCACACAGAGTTGGACATGACTGAAGCAACTCAGAATGCCTGCACAAGGATGAGACTCTACTAAAAATATCAGCTGTACGGTTTGCTGTGGTTTATTTTTCAGCTCTTGGGAGAAGCTTTCAGTTTTCCACATAGTCTCTTCTTGTTGAAGCATTTCCAGGACTCTCTGGGATGCTCATTTTTCTGCTTGGCATATTCTGCTTTGTGGTTCATTAAATTCTCACCCTAGCGAGATTGCAACCTCAGTGATTATGACCCACAATCTCACAAACTCAGGGTTGTGATTTAGAGATGACTGTTTTTTCCACAGTGCCTTCTTGAGTTTTCTGCTTCCTAAACATTTAGTAATAATAATAAATTAATTAATTACTTAGTTCCCTGGGGAAGCTTTGAGAAGAGTGGGTGTATATTTTCGTTTTAACCCATCACAAGGCCTAGGGCAATATCACTCACAGAGTGAAAATGCATGCTAAGTCCAGTTGTGCAGGATGGAACCTGGTGAAACAATGATTAACACAGAATAGTTCATTGATAAACACTGACTTTGTTGGGGTCTTGGTAAAGTAACATAGAGCTGCAAATAAAGCCTGTAAGCAGGCTTCCTAGGTGGTGCCAGTGGTAAAGAACCTGCCTTCCAATGCAGGAAATATAAGAGACATGGGTTCCATCCCTGGGTGGGGAAGATACCCTGGAGGAAGGCACGGCAGCCCACTCCAGTATTCTTGCCTTGAGAATCCTCATGGACAGATGAGCCTGGCTGGCTACAGTCCATAGGGTCACAGAGCTGGAATGAAGCAACTCAGTATGCATGCAAACCCTTGAACCATCCTAACAATACAATGGAACTGTGGGTTGAATATATATTTCAGCAAGATATTTTAAATAACCAAGAAGCTACAAGAGGTCTGAAATAATTAGGAGCTGTAAATCCATGGGGTATATTAATAGAGTAGACACATGTTTACAATAGTTAATGTAAGAAAATATTTTTCAAATATTGTTTTCTGTTTCACATTATCAATACAACTGATTAATTATTTTGACTCTAATTTGTCTTCAAGTTTGTTTTTCTATTGCAATATATAGTAAGCAAGTCTATGTTTCCTTTGTTAATAACGCCTCATGAATTTACAGCTTCTAGACCCAGCTCCACCTTTGTAGTTGAGCCTCACAGGGAAACTGTTCAATCCCTTTGATCATTTAGGTTGCTCTTCTTATCACCTGTTCTTAAGTTCTTAAGTGCCTCATTTGCATTTCCACATGGTCTCTTTAGCAGAACACTTTTGCCTGAATTACTTTGCCTTTGATGCCATTTGTTGACTGTTGTAGCTTTGAGATGATAAACTTCACAACAGTTCATAATAATGTTAAATTAGTACTTCAGGATAGCAGTTTGGAGCTCAAAGAAATATTCTAGTTATTCCTATTCCTATGCCCTTCCTTAGGAAGGGTACCTCAGTTCAGTTCAGTTCAGTTCAGTCGCTGAGTCATGTCCGACTCTTTGGCCTCCCTGTCCATTACCAACTCCCAGAGCTTGCTCAAACTCCTGTCCATCGAGTCAGTGATGCCATCCAACCATCTCATCCTCGTCGTCCCCTTCTCCTCCCGCCTTCAATCTTTCCCAGCATCAGGGTCTTTTCCAAGGAGTCAGTTCTTTGCATCAGGTGGCCAAAGTATTGGAGTTTCAGCTTCAACATCAGTCCTTCCAATGAATATTCAGGACTGACTTCCTTTAGGATAGACTGGTTGGATCTCCTTGCTGTCCAAGGGACTCTCAAGAATCTTTTCCAACACCACAGTTCAAAAGCATCAATTCTTCAGAGCTCAGCTTTCTTTATAGTTCTATTCTGACATCCATACATGACTACTGGAAAAACCATAGCTTTGACTAGACAGAGTTTTGTCAGCAAAGTAATGTCTCTCCTTTTTACTATGCTGTTTAGATTGGTCATAGCTTTTCTTTCAAGGAGCATGTGTCTTTTAATTTCATTGCTGCAGTCACCATCTGCAGTGATTTTGGAGCATCTCCCCAAAAGTCTCACTGTTTCCATTGTTTCCAAATCTATTTGCCATGAAGTGATGGGAGTGCATGCCATGATCTTAGTTTCTGAATGTTGAGATTTAATCCAACTTTTTAACTCTCCTCTTTCATCTTCATCAAGAGGCTCTTTAGTTCTTCTTCGCTTTCTGCCATAAGGGTGGTGTCATCTGCATTTCAGAGGTTATTGATATTTCTCCCAGCAATCTTGATTCCAGCTTGTGCTTCATCCAGCCCAGCATTTCATATGATGTAGTCTGCATATAAGTTAAATAAGCAAGGTGACAATATCCAGCCTTGATGTATTCCTTTTCCAATTTGGAACCAGTCTATTGTTCCATGTCTGGTTCTAACTTGCTTCTTGACTTGCATGCAGATGTCTCAGAAGGCAGTCAGGTGGTCAGGTATTCCCATCACTTGAAGAATTTTCCACAGCTTGTGTGATCCACACAGTCAAAGGCTTTAGTGTAGTCAATGAGGCAGAAGTGGATGTTTTTCTGGAATTCTCTTGCTTTTTTGATGATTCAACAGATGTTGGGAATTTAATCTTTGGTTCCTCTGCCTTTTCTGAATTCAGCTTAAACATCTGGAAGTTCACAGTTCACATACTGTTGAAGCCTGGCTTAGAGAATTTTGAGCATTACTTTGCTAGCTCCTAATACCTGGAATAACAGGCAAATTTGGCCTTGGAGTACAGAATGAAGCAGGGCAAAGGTAACAGAGTTTTACCAAGAGAACATACTGGTTATAGCAAACACCCTCTTCCAGCAACACAAGAGAAGACTCTACACATGGACATTACCAGATAGTCAACACTGAAATCAGATTGATTATATTCTTTGCAGCCAAAGATGGGAGAGACTCTATACAGTCAGCCAAAACAAGACCGGGAGCTGACTGTGGCTCGAATCATGAACTCCTTACTGCCAAATTCAGACTTAAATTGAGGAAAGTACGAAAACCACTAGACCATTCAGGTATGACTTAAATAAAATCCTTTATGATTATGCAGTGGGAGTGACAAATAGGTTCAAAGGATTAGATCTGATAGAGGGCCTGATGAACTATGGACAGAGGTTCGTGACACTGTACAGGAGGCAGTGATCAAGACCATCCCCCAGAAAAAAAAATGCAAAAAGGCAAAATGGTTTTCTGAGGATGCCTTACAAATAGGTGTGAAAAGAAGAGCAGCTAAAGGTAAAGGTGAAAAGGAAAGATATACCCATTTGAATGCAGAGTTCCAAAGAGTAGCAAGGAGAGAGAAGAAAGCCTTCCTCAGTGATCAATGCAAAGAAAGAGAGGAAAACAATAGAGTGGGAAAGACTAGGGATCTTTTCGAGAAAATTAGAGATAACAAGGGAACATTTCACGCAAAGATGGGCACAATACAGGACAGAAATGGTATGGACCTAACAGAAGCAGAAGACATTAAGAAAAGGTTGCAAGAATCCACAGAAGAACTATACAAAAAAAGATCTTCATGACCCAGATAATAAGGATAGTGTGACCACTCACCTAGAGCCAGACATCCTGGAATGCAAAGTCAAATGGGCCTTTGGAGGCATCACTAGGAATAGAGATAGTGGAGGTGATGGAATTCCAGTTGACCAATTTCAAATCCTAAAAGATGATGCTGTGAAAGTGCTGCACTCAATATGCCAACAAATTTGGAAAACTCAGCAGTGGCCACAGGACTGGAAAAGGTCAGTTTTCATTCCAATGCTAAAGAAAAGCAATGCCAAAGAATGTTGAAACTACCACACAATTGCAGTAATCTCATATGTTAGGAAGGGTACCTACATACCACATATTTGGAAATTGGAAACCTAGGATCTAGTCCTAATTATGCCTTTAACTAAGCCATTCAATCAGCTAGTATTTTAATTTTTTCGACCATATAATCTGCGGTGAGGTGGTATTAGACAGGTAATTGCTAATTTCAACCTCCCTCCTGGTTTCAAATTTCTGTAATTCTAATAATCCTTCATGTGCTTTAAAAATCTCTGATGCAGATGGTGAGTTGCAGGTTGCTGATGAGATGGTTTGACCTTGCAGGCGGAACAAATAATTACCAACATGTGTTGAGGGTTTCTCGACTGCCAGGTGTAAAGAGTTGCACCTCACAGGATCTCATCCATCTAATCCTTCCAGCAGCCTTCTTAGATAGGAATTAGTAATCCTATGTCATAAACGAGGAGGCAGATTACTCAGATGTTGACCTCAGTTCGTGCTTAGAAGTGTTATGTGGGAGTAGCTTCCTCATTTCTAACATTTCTTCAACTCACATGCAAATTCTCAAGAGGTGAACATCTTATGGGGTGCTTCAACGTTAAAAGCGATGTCCTTTTAGGAATGAAGACTCAGGACATGAGCTGTCTCTGAGGAAAGAAAGCTAGCAATTGCGCACAGTGTTGTACGCAGGGCACAGTGCCCTGCTGCCTAGGTGTGTGTGTCTTGTGCCCAAGGGGACAGACTAGCAAGAGGCGGCAAAGCGGACTACCGCTAAACACGGTTGGCTTCGGAGCTCCGAGATGCGCTGGATGCGCCGCAGCTGCAAGATGTGCGCGCTGCTGCGCGCCGGCAGGTCAGCTCTGGCGCCTCGCTGCTGGAAGAGTCCATTAGGGACGGCTAAGGCAGGGTGTTCCGGCCGGACCTGGCGGCCCGCTGCGCAGACGAGGGCGCGCCGCCTGGGGCGGCCACCCCCGCTCCGCTGGTCAGGTGAGCGCAGCCCGGGGAGCCGCGCGTCCGATTGGAGCAGCCGGGGGAGGCCGAGGGGAGGGCGAGCGGGGGAGGATGGAGCCGCCTTCCTGAGGCGACCGCGGGAGAAAGACTTGGCAGCGCCCGGGCGAAGAGTGCGGACGCGGGCGGGAGGCGGAGCGAGCATCGGGCGCAGGGAGGCTCGGCGGGGACCTCGGGGCGCGCGCGGATGTCGGTGACCCCGGGGCCAGGTAGGCTGCGGCGGCGGGGTGGTCCAGCGAGCCGCGGGCGGCCCGCGCGGGCGCCGCAGCATCCCGGCCGCGCGGGTGGCTCGCCCGCACCTGTTGCTGCGGTGTGGGCGGCGGGCGCGCCGCGCCGGATCCAGGCGTGCGCCCGCGGCCCCCGCGGCCCCGGCGGGGCGGCTGGCGAGGCGGTCCCCGCTCCGCCCCTGCCGGAGCCGCCTCTGCTCTCGGGAGGTGAGACGCGAGCGAGCGGAGCGAAAGAAAAGTTGCCTTCTCCTTCCGCCTGTTTGAAACTTGAATTCCGGCTGGAGTTTTAGACAGTCGGCTTGGAAAACAACCGATCTGGAAAGGCGCGCCTTGGGTAAACATGAATGACGGGGAGGTCGAGATCAATTGAAGGAGACTTTAGGTTCCAAAACAAGCGCTACCGTCGAAGAACTTTCAGGGAATTGATTTCAGAAAATTAGAAATTAGCCTGGCACTGTAGAGTAATATATATTAGAAATTTACACATTTTTAATGTTTTAAACTATTTCAAAATTGATTTTTTCCCCCTTGAAACCAAAACTAAGAAATTATTGGCAGCTTCCATCAAGGGGAAAAGCTAATTTTAAGGTGCCGTGTTTACTTACTCTGTGTAACTTTTGTTTTAAACCATCTTTTCACATTTCACAGAATTCACAACCTTTAAAAATGTGTGTAAATGTGTTTATATGTTAGCTGTACACTGTTTTAGAGATTACTGATATCAGATCTTAAGAATACATAATTACTGCCAATTAGAATAAAGCTCAAAAAATGGACTTTAATACATTGAACATTATATGCAAATAGTTGCTGAAGTTATTACCTTACATTACTAAAGTTCTTTTTCCTCCTCAATGTGTCGTTTATCAAAAGAACCAGATAGAACTATAAAAAATATAAAAGAATGAAAAGATGTTCTGTGTTCTAGTGTGAACTCCAGCAATCTGTTTATTTGGGGGTAATTTCCTAGTCTGTAGGGAAATGGCAAATACACCTTAAACTGTGTTGCAGTAAAACATTTTAAATACATGCGTTTAGATATAACATCGTGGCTCTGCCATTAATACAGTGACTTTGGACATTCGTTCACTTTTCTGTGACTTAGTTGCTTCACTTATAAAGGAAAGGGATTAGACTAAGTGCTTGAAAAGACTTAGTTCAGCTAGAAATGAAGTATCTCAAGATTATAACTTTTAAAAAAGCAGTAACCAAAATCTATACACTAGAAATAAGTAGGACCCCAAATGCTCCATGTTCCCATTTCCATGAGTGATAATAGCAGTTACCCAGTATTGAATGTTTACTATCTAGTGAATTCTGAGAAGCCCTTTCTTTATATAGATTATGTAGCACTCACAACAAGTTGTAAATTAAAATAGTATTACCCAGTTTATAGATAATGCCAGTAATTGTAGGCTAGATAATGTAAATAATTGTAGACTAGAATGTAAGTCCATAATGGAGGTGAAGGTAAATTACAAAACATGGAGTCTTAATATCATCAGATATAGAAATGATGAATTAGCTACACTTTTATTATATTTTAATAACAGTTATGGTTTCTGTTGTATATATACTTATCAAATTGGGAGTGCTAATTATATTCGTTGTCAGAAAATGATAACATCAGGTACATTTGGAACACAAATACTTTTGTGATAATTGTGGATAGAAATGATACGAGGGAGGCTAGGGTTACACAAAAGTATTTCAGATATCTTTCTAGTTTGAGGTATCGTTGGCCTTGGTACACGCAAAGAAAAAGTGTTTTTAGAGGAATCAGCTGTGACTAAACCCTTTTGTACATATTCCCATGATAAGGGATAATAGTATGCCACATTTTTTGAAAGTCTACTATATACCAGCTTTGTATTTACTTGGCAAATATTGATTTGCAGATGAAGAAACTGAAGCAGAAAGATCTATGCTCTGGAAGGGTCCACAAAGAAAACACATTTTAACTCATATTAGGTGTGTGATCTTTTATTGCTCAGAAATTCATAGGCTGTGAACATAGCGTTGAAATCCACAAGCACTGGGAGGAGGCTTGCAGCCAAACTAGACTAATCTCTTTTATTTTATATTTGGGGAAACTGGAACTTTCGAAGTTAAGAGACTCACTTAAAGGCACATATTCTGTTTTCCCATTTGTGACTTTAGATCTGTACATTGCCAGAAATAAAGAAGTGAGGGGCATGTTAACAGGTTAACTTGGTCATTCAATGTTTATTGCCTCTCAGCCAAATGCTGCCTTGTGCCCTTTTTTGATATTGCTGACCCTCTGCTTTTGAAAATTTCAAGGTTGCCCCAGTTAGGACACAAAATCTTTGAGCGCAGTGACTATAGTGTGTATTTCTCTAGTTATCTGTAGGATTTAGCAAAGTGATACATTGAGTAAATGGCTTTGTCACCTGTTTACCTGTGACAAGGGGCCAGAGTTTGGGTCTAGTTTTGATGCACTAGATTCAGAGTTTGCACAGTGGAAGCCTTATGCCATCACCATTTTGGCTTCATGTACAGAGCAACTAGACAATTGATACATGCTCAGAGAGCATATTAAGCTGCTTGGATGATGATTCTTTAATTTTGCTGTCAAGTGTATATAGTATGTTACCATAGAGATGGATGGACATTTCCCTGATTTTGTGGGGGGAAAAAGCACACAGCTAAGTATTACACACGGTTGAGTGTACACATCTCTCTGACTTGCAGATGACTTTTTTCCCAGTTGTTAAGTTAATACAAATTCATGTAGAAAATTCAAACGGTACAGGAAAAAAAGAAAAATCACCAGGAACTCCACTATCCAATGGTTTTGGTGATAAGCCAGCCAGAGAGATGTCTTCCTTCTATTAACTCCTGCCTAATCAGGGTGAGAGCTGAATTATTTATTTTAAACTGTTGATGGTTTAAAGCTCTATTTAGTCTTAGTATTCTCTCACTCAACTGTTCTATAAACAAAGATGTTTGCTGAGAAATAAAGATAAGCATGCCGTTAATAAAGTGGACGCTTTCCCTCTCATGCAGAATGAAGTAGTAGAGAAAGTTGGTTTTGCCACATTTGCACGTCTGTTTTTTTTCCCTTCAGCGGGCAGGACGGGGGGGGGGGGGGGGGGGGGGGGG